>OY751321.1:15129235-15829499 GCA_963564615.1 Rhorus exstirpatorius
GTGATTCTGGTTGCGACGGTTGTGGTCGAGCTGGAGAGCTGTTGAACGACCTGCTGGAGAACATACGAACCCTTCTGCGTCCCTCAGCTAAACCACCGAACTAGCTCTCGCCGAGTGTAGAGTCGGCTGGCAAGGCCAGTCAGGTCGATAGTCAGAGAGCTCGTTTGCTCAATCGCATATATATATATATATATATATATCAGAGAGCATCAGATCTAGAGTCTCGGCTGATTCATTCAATTCCGTGCTCTTGATGCGAAGCTCGAGGGCTGTCTCCTCTCTCTGTACCAGCAACTTCGAACTGATTTTCCAGAAGTACTTAGGTATGCATTGCACAACTCACGGGAGATAGTGATAACAGTATATACTAGTAGTGGGTGAAATTCTATCATTATATATAGATACACTCTACGATGGGCTACGTGTTCTGTAACGGTGACGCTTTACCTCTTGGGGCTTGTATGCGTTATCGATGCTGAAAAAAATCCAAGTCGAGAAAACGTGACCTTCACACTTTTCTGATTGCAGCTCGGTATATTTCAGTACAACAAAAATGTGAGGCTTTATAAAATTTGAGCATTGGGGAAAAGTTGCGAATCAACAGTCGATCAAGTGTACTATAATTTACATGCTATAGGAATGTGTTTTGACTTACAAGCCAATTTAATGCACTAAAAAAGTACTAAAAACGGATTCGCATACTTTGTCATATGAAAAAGTATTACCCTCTCTCAGCATGGACAATGTTTTTTTGTCTAGCCACATGAAAATGAATTTAAATATGACTAATTTGAGCTTATAACTCTTCAAGATGTGGTTTATAGTAAATCGATTATTAAAATTAATTTGCATTATTAGATCTTTGAAAAGTTGAGCATATTCTTGTTACTCCTGGTGAAAATATAAAAATATTTACGGATGGAATGAAAAACTTTTAGGACTAAAGGCTTATTATGAAATTCTCAATGCACGTACGCACATATACGTATAAAGATCCCAGGCCCGTGTTAAAAGATTATCGTTCTACTGTCTAATGTAAGCTTTAGTAGTTACGGCCTGAAATAATCAAAGGCGATGCTTCGATGATAATTCCAGCATCAATTGAGCCATGTCTCTTATTTCTATTCTTCTAATTTCATTCCTTGAGACCACCCAGAGTTTTTTTCCGTATAGCTACTCTTGCCTAATACACCATATTTCCACGAGGACACAGGGAAACTGCAGAAAACTTGGCCGATATAGTTGACCATATTTTACTGAGTTTCCTGCTGTCGGTTAAATTCTTCTTATATCTGTACATGTTTTGAAACACCTAAATGCGAAATATAATAAAAAAAAACATATTTAAAAATAGTAGACACGTGCTATTTTTCTCAAAGCAATGTATTTAGACACTGCAAGATTTTGAGATTTGTAAAAATGCCTGACCAATTTTTTTCATTCAATCCTTTACATTACTATTATTATTATTACGTGCAATTAGCTTGTGGACAATCTTTGTCGATAATTGTATGGTTTTTCAATCATTTTTAACACCTCCGATCTCTAAGATTGCATGAGAATTGTAAAATTGAAGAGCACTCACTGATCTTACTGGAAAATGTATATTCACTCGAGGTATACACATGTTGTGTGGTACATGCATACAGATGGTGTATGCATCACGTCTTCCTACGGTGACGTATCTACTTACATCCTACGTATAGTATATACTGTTGTTCGGTAGTGAGCACACGTCGTTGCGCTTGTGCCTCGAGGAAAGGCTAAGACTGGCAGCGCACACGTCGAGCCCCCCGAGACCCCTTTCGAAGGTATACACATACAGCAAGAGAGCCATTATATATATATGCATATGGTGCATACACGTTGCATCGGCCAGTGTTACACCGCGTCCGATTATGTCACTCACGTGATCCCCGCACTATGTTCCTCTAGCGCTACCGAGCGCTAGAGGAACATAGTGCGCCATGAACCTCCTATGCACACAAGTGAGTGCATCTATACTATGTATGGCCAGTACATGTGTGCGCTTATTACTGTACGTGCCCCTGACTAACTAAGCCGTACAATGTAACAGTCTTGCATTATCCTACGATATGTTGCAATGGTCGTATACAAACCCGGGGGGGGGGGGGGGGGGGGCATCAAGAGAACTTTATTTTCACCCATATCACAATGGATTTGATCACTCTTTTATGTTCACCAATCGTATCTCGAGGAGTCACTTCCGCCGGAGTAATTTCCAAAAATGGAAATGAAATCTTGCATGCAGTTTCCTCGTAATTTTTTCACATTTGCAATGTACGAATGGGAAAAAAATAATCTTGGCCAAATATGAATAATTTATGTTCATTCTTGTAATTTGGTTCAATATCCCGTTAATTTCTACCGGATGAAATGAACCCAATCCAGTTCTCGTCACTATTGACCCTGAGAATCGCTTATTTATCATTATTGACATTGAGAGCACCGAATTTATAATTACTGACGTCAAGAATCTCGTATTTTTCAATCTTGATATTATGTGCACCTGTATCTGTACCAACAACTGTATCTGTAATCGACAATCCCGTATTTGTCACTATTGACATTGACGACCGTATTTATCACTGTTGACATGCAGAACATAATATTCGTCGATCGGCCAATTTCTAGAGCAGCCTAATTAACAAATGAAATGAGCCAACTATTTTTTTGTTTGTAATTAAGTAAAGTACATTCGTTCCTCAAAGTGCATACGTATTTACAATTTTTTCCTGACGCTACGACGCTATATAACATTATTTTTAAATGTTTTTTTTTTCGAATAAATACACAAGGAATGAATGGCTACGTTGCATCGTCGATTCTTAATTACCGTATTCAAAGTTTTCACGTTGGAGGCTCGTTGCCTTGCGTCGACATCTATATACGTATGAGATTATAGTATAGTACAGCGAATATACGCTGAATACGATACGGGCATTGACGGTACCTGAGCACCGTTTAATCCCATTCCACTCTCTCTCTCTCTCTCTCTTTCTTTCTCTCTTGCTCTCTTGGCTTCATGAATAAACACCGATCGTTCATCACACGAGGATTATGATAGGGGCTGCTGTGCTCTCCTCCGGTCCGTAAGAGTCCATGTTGAATGAAGACACTATAACGTATACGTATATATATATATATGCGAGCATCGATAACCAGCCAAGATATCCCAAGTGCTCTTTGCTAGGCCGCGATGTGAAGCCGCCCAGAAAAAGCAAAAGCCTCGCTCTCGGACGCAGCCCGAGCATCCGATTGTGTTCGAGTTACAAGTTACGAGCTGCCTTCCCAGCTGGCATTTGCATTGAAAAATTGATCGTGATCATCTTGTAAAACTCACTCTTTCTCTCTCTCTCTCTCTCTCTCTCTCTCTCTCACACACTCTCTATCTATACCGAATACGCGTCTCAATGAGAAATCATAAGTTTATCGAACAGCAAGAATAGTTGTATTTGGATCGATTAAAAAATCGAACGATATCACACTCATTATTTTTTCGCATGAAATGTACACATTAAATTTACAAATTTTACTAATGATAATTATCACAGCAGTCTAGAGAGCTGTAGACACATTTCTCACTCGGTTTATTCAGACGCATGCATATACATGCAGTGATCGATTCATTTTTTTTATTTATTTTTCTCAGGCCTTTAGACTCGGCAAATTTTGATTTTGAAATTTTTACTCAAAATTCGATGTGAGTAGCTTCGGAAGACCCCTTTGGTGCTACATTCATCCAAATTTTATAATTTTTCATTCGTTTTCTCGTAATTGGATTTTGCTTACTTTTTCATAATTCATAACTTTTTAATTTTGAATGAAAAAAATTAGTGATTTTCGTAAGCTCCCAATATCAATTTTCATCTTAATCAATTAATTTCTTTGTGCTTTAATGATTGATTTTTATAAACTCTGCCATATGAAATTTCTAAATTTTGTTTTTGAATTCGAAATCAATTCTCTCTTATATTTAACGGCCGCTTATTTCAGGTAACTTCTGTACGAATCTTTAAAAATGTTTTTTTCTTAAAATATAAACTTACCAAATTTCAAAGCCGAGTTGCGACACGATTAGGATCCCATTGATGATTTATCATATGTCGTTATCCATAACTTCGACGCATGAAGAAATTCTATACGATTCGAATTTTGACCCTCGTATACGACCACGAAATTTCCGCTGTTACGCAATCGCTGTTATACGGGCAGCGCGTTGCACGTTTTGTGCACCCTGAGGCTAATTCAGCTTGTCGTTTCGTCAGAGAAACACATTACGGTTACATCGAGGAGCAACACCCGCATATAGAAAATGTGGTTTGCTTAGCCCAGTTGTTCGTTGCAGCGGGCCCAAGAGAAAGTGTAATATGATACACTGGCTTTGATTAATGTCCAGAGACGTGTCCCTCCCGATGTCGACCGAGCGATTTTTTTTCTACTTGGTCATATTGTACAATAATTAATGCGCGCAGTCCAACGAAAATTTATTGATCTCGTCTAGCGTCTGTGTCACAGATATCAGAGACCAAAGTTATATAATTAATTGGTGTCCTTTTGTTGCGACATTTTTTTTTCTCTTGCTACAATAAGCCTCCATTAAACTTCTACAACGACGATTGAAATTTAAATTTGTCTTAACGATGCAAATTAAATGAATACGTGGTCTCGTGAAAATATGAATTGGGAGCTATAGTTTTCGAGCTTCATCGGAGAATTATTCAAAGACGTTCGAGAAAATAGGACTCTTTCAATTTCGCAATTTTTTTTGTAAGTAGATAAACGCTCTATCTCATTATGGGCTCTCATTATGGAAATTCCTCAAGTAACCCCAGCTTCAGCTGAACAAAAAAAAAGGTTGAAAAGCCATCCAGTGTTGTTGGTCCTTTCAAACAAACTCTCTTTTCTCCTATAGAAGCTCATCGAACAATTATTTCGACGCAATAACTATCTCCTGACGACAATAAAAAATACTCCACCAGACAATCAAAAGACGTACATGTTCCAATTTACGAACTAATCGGAGAACTAATAACACGTGACGGAAAATTTACAAAATTTCAATTTTTGCGAGACCTCGTTCCTCGTGGTATCCCGTTTGTTCTCACACTTGCATTCAAAAGAGAGTGAGAATCTAGCTAATTAAAAAAGAAAAAAATAATCAATGAACCCTCTGTACGGATCTCGCGAGTAAGCCGAGAGACGTCTCATCTAAGAATAATCTCTCTGTCCTTATTTCGCATTCCATGGCGTCATTCAAAAGTGATGCAAGTCGCAAAGTCTCACATAGGAATAAGTTCACAGATGAATGAATGCAGAGAATTCATAAGACCTGTCTCGTAAAAAAAAAAAAAAAAAATAGATAAAAAACCGCAGAGTCGGACCGCTGAATCGGTGCATCGGACGGGTGCATCGGCGTCTCCCGAGATACAGCATCATGGGGATGCATACGATCGTTGCAGTGGAGTGTGCCGTGCCCTTGGCGATTCACTAGCTGAGGATAACACATATATACGCATATACATATGCTATAGAAGCGACGGGTCCTCGAGGCGCTGAGGGGTGGCAAGGGATTATTTGCATTTTAATTTGCATATTAAAACATACCTCGTCGATCAGAGGTGGACCAATGCAGGAACATCGCGGTGGAGGAGTAGAAGGAGGAGTACCGCGCGAAATATGATACCGCATACACACACGTATATATATATATATAAAAGGAAGAGTTGACTATAAAGAGGGGAGGTTGCGTACGGGGTACATACGGGACCCGTCGCATTAACGTTGCAAAGGTGAGTTACACGACCGCAAGGCAACCCGACGGCCATGAAATCGTTCACGCATGCCGATCTTGAAATATGCACCCGTGGACCAAGATTACTAGCCACGATATAAAGGGAAGAGAGAAACTCTCTCTCTCTCTCTCTCTCTCTCTCTCACCCTCTCCCGTTCTTTTTCCTCTCTTCCCTTTTCCTTCTACTTCATTTGTGAGCTCGGTTGATGGCATATATTCCGACCAAGACCCCCCGATCTATCGGCCTTTGGCTTTTGTACTTTTATCTATATACCTTGTACCTTTAGTGTAAGCATCCGAGAGAGCCTATATTGCGTGGTAAAGTGAATCGAGCATCGATACCATATATTTTCATTTTGCCTCTGCGTCTCTCGGTCTTTCGTGAAGATGGTGTACGCTGCTCCTAGCAATCTCTCATTCTACGTTATTAGTGAAAAACGCATCGGGAGAATTTTTTTTTCCTGATTGAAAATTGCTGTACCATTATCGCGAGCGGGGGCTCTGGCGGGATCTTGGATCTTGTGATGAAGGTTTTAATAAAACGTACGGAAAGACGTCTCGTGCGGTTCAAATGATTGAGAAAATAATTGGTTGGATTCAATTTTGGATAAAAAGTATATTACTGACCACCTGAGTGTCCCATTTCTTTGGAGATTTTCTTGTGACGTGTTCAAAGTTTCAAAAATGTTGACGAATTAATTCAAATTTTTCGAACAAATAATTTACTCACGTAGAAATGTTGACTAATTCAGTTAAATTTGCATTTGAAAAATTTTAATTTTTCAGTATTTTATATTTTGTTCGCTGAATTTTTTAGTATTATATATTTTACACTGAATTTTTCAGTATTTATTTCGCGAGTACGCCATTGAAAAAAAAATTCAATTTCAATGAATTGCATGCTTGTGTTGTTTAATCCATTTAGAAACAAATCGTAAAGTTATTCATTTTATTGAAAAAAAAAATGATAAAATTGCTTCCAATAGTCACGATGATACCAGGTTCGCTGCCAAATTTAACTCGTGATCATTCTCAATGACCGAAATTACTTCTTTTCCCTGCGGCTATACTTCTGCGTGATCTAGCAGCGTCCATCTGTACAGAAATCAGCCAATCTTCGAAACCCAAAAAAAAAACTCGTTTAACATCTCGTCAGGCATTTTTTAGTTTCGTTGATTGTGGAGCCAAAGCCCGCTCGAGGCATGTGCGGTATGTGAAAATGGCTATTCCGAGTATTTCGACGTTGAGACTGGCCAAGTAACAGAGATTATCGCGAGCCAAAAAAAAATTGTTAGAGGATGTTTCATTCCGGGCGACTTTCGCAGTTTTTATTTCGTGAAGTATTGCCGCGGTAGAGCCAAACAAAAAATACTCGAGAACTCATTATTGTATTATATGTACTAAGGCGGGTATGAAAAATTGAGCAACTTTTTCAAACAAATTTTATTCAGTAAGTAGCTTGTACTTTGTTCTAAAATAAATACCGGTTTTTAACAAAGAAGAATTATTTTTTTTTTAAATCCTGAAGCGCGTCCAACAATATTCAGTACTGTTGCATTGATGTTTAAATTTTCTAAGCCACGAAAAAAAATTATACTAACAGTGACTTAAGTTAGTTTTGTGGGAAAATTCATAAAAAAGCTTTTGATGAAACCTGGAAACTGTGAGATGAGATTTGGTACTGCCTCATTAGTTAAAGCTAAAGTTTGATGAGCAGTCGTCACTGAGGTATTTCGTTGTTCATGAATTTTCCACAATATAAACTGGAAATGACGAACGAATAAATGAGAAAAAAAAAAAAAAAATAGGCGTATGTACGAAAGCTGTGGATCACCCAACAGTAGGAGCTTTATTTAGGCAAGTTTGCTTGCAGCAGCGCTCCCCACTCCGCTGTGCATATCGATCGATGTGGCGTATGGTGGGAGAAGCGCTCTACCTATAGCAGCATCCCTAGCTACAAGGTTAACTGCGCAGAGTTGCAGAGCGCAACTTCGCTCTCAAGCAAGTGCGATGCGGTGCCGTTGCTACTGCTGTTATCTAAATCGAGATCGTAGTGTAGTTTTCGTCATTATCATTGTTTATGCCGCTAATATATATTAATTAGCGTAAAACTGCCCGTCCAGTATATGTGTATATACGGGCTCGGGCTTGTATCGGGCGATTTGAGTACCCCAGCTAGAAAATCGCCTCGAGCACGAAAGCCCTATACATATATAGATCGACTATACATATATATATATACGCACTACCGTGTACTCTTTTTTTTTTATAATTGAATAGACGCAGCTGGTCGTACACACACCAGCCTCGGAAAATATTAACGATCGACTATTCTCGTCGTTCGGCTCACGACCCATCAATTATTTTCCATTATTACTGAAAGGCCTGTACCCACGATTGGAGACCTCCTACCACGAAGATACGCGCATATAATAGGGGAGAGCAGGACAAAACGGGTCAAAATCGGAGCAAAGGTGGACATAAATGGTACATCTACTATATTAAAAATAAAATATATAATAATATTGTTTACTTACCGGTTAAATATTATTATTTTTACCAATCTTGATTTTTTTTTAAATTCTGGAATCCACCACAGGATCCACACGTGATTGCAATTAATTCGAATATTAGTACTTGAATAAATATTCGCGTACGTATTCGTGAAATCTTTCCAGGAGAACGTAATTCATAACGGTAATAAAAAAATTAGGCACATTACAAATTAAGAAGTAACTTTATTATTATTATTATTATTATTATTTTTTATATCGCAACTGCAATGTACACATAATACAAATATACATTTTATCGTCCATTGGGTCAGGTCACTCTCTTTCTTTTTCTTTACAGAGGGTATTCTCATTACTTTGAAGAATCAATGAGAACAAAAGGAGAGAAATGAGGCAGTGATGCGGTAGGAGAGAACACGTATATATTAGGGTGATTCAAATAAAATCGATGTTTTTTTTTTTTCGTATAAATTTGATCGCTGTTAGTACTTGTCAAAAAAGTAACTCTCTCCAAATTTGAGCTCTTAAAAAAATTTTTTAGAGGTCGCGCAAGTGACTTTTTTTTTTGATCGGGGCTAATAATCACGATTTAAAAATTTCTATTTTTCTGTTCTGCATAAAAAAATATCAGTACCTGATGAAGCAGTAGTTGTCCCAAAATTTGGGCTCATAAAAAAAAAATTTAATGGCCGTGCATGTCACTTAATCTTATTTTTTTCATTTTTCGCTGAAATTTGTAGCATAGATATTTCGATTTTTCATTGCTGCAGCAAAGGATGTTGGCACTTAAAATTTTTTTTTTATGAGCCCAAATTTTGGGACAACCACTGCTTCATCAGGTACTGATATTTTTCTATGCAGAACGGAAAAATAGAAATTTTTAAATCGTGATTGTTAGCCCCGATCGAAAAAAAAAATAAAAAAGTCACTTGCGCGACCTCTAAAAAATTTTTTTTAGAGCTCAAATTTGGAGAGAGTTACTTTTTTGACAAGTACTAACAGCTATCAAATTTATACGAAAAAAAAAAAAACATCGATTTTATTTGAATCACCCTAGTATATATGTTATCTTATCAGGATATATGCGTCAAGAAAAATGTATTTGTTCGATGCTAATAAATTTTATACGAATAGACAAAAGTTTGGGACAATTGTCTCGAGTCAAAAGAAAATTTATTGCAATTGCTTTGATTTAAATTGAAGACAAATTTTTCATTTCTTTTTTCACAACTTCGATGTCAAATAAATTCATGTTTCTCAATTAACGAACATTTTCTTCCCTTTCTCCATGGAGATTAGGAAATAGTAATCGAGTTATACACGGGTCATACGTAGAGGATTTCGTGCGAATTTGGACCGCCAGTTAAGTTTTCGTATATTCTCCCTTAAAGACCGGAAATTGGATTATCCAGGATTGATCAGGAATTTTTACAGGTCTAAGCTTCAAAGTGATGTTCAATTTTTAATGAAAAAAATCCGCATCAAGAATCCAAAGGCGGATTGTGTTCAATTCGAGTCTGAATTGATTTGAGCAGAAAGTCTGTGGATTTGCATTAAAAATTTGTCGGAAAAAACGTTTACCATTTACGATTTTGCTGTTAAATCTCACCGAGCCTTTGCTTTTTTTTTTCATTGTAATTAATTCTTTCACCTACTTAAATTGTTTTTCGTTAGGTTAAATGTTTAAAAAAAAAATCCCCTTCGTATTTGAGACTCATCGAATCAAAAACTTTTTCCTCAAAAACCATATGCCTAAAAATTAAAATTTCCGATGCTGTGCCCAAAAGTCAAGTAATTGGATGCTAGCTCATGCTCATTTGCAGTTTTACGACTCAAATTACAAAGTAGAAACGTACATGCAAGTTTTACCACCTGGTCCAAATTAGCACCAATTCCTCTACGTTATATATACACTCGATATAATACACGTGGTGTATAATCACATGTCTAGCACCGAGATCTCGAGCGTCACGCGACGCGCTTAAACTTCGGATCGACGAACACACATATCAGCGCTACATATATACACGATATTGCCGCTGCTGTGTGTATTTTGTGCTTGCTACATGCCGGGAAGACTCCCATCGACCGTGACGATTTAATTGATTAATCGTTTGAGAATACGGAACGGCCCGCTTCGTCGAGATCTCGGGGCGCGGTATACAGGCGGGGGGTAAATATAACAAGCCAGCGTCGCCCTATACCGACAGTTCGTATCGTCCTCCTGATATCATCTCCTCGACCTTGACTCTCGCGAGATCGCGGAAGTCCGGGGAAGGATTCGCGTGCTTTTTTTTTAATCTTTATTTTTCTCAATTCTTTCGTCTTCTCTTTCTCCCCTAATTACACCCTGTAACGTTTTGCTCGTCATTCGTTTTATTTTTTATTTTTTCTCGTGCACCGCAGTAGTATGAGACTATACATACAATATCACATCGAGCTTAACGTTCGTTTTTCTCATTTTTTTTGTAGGTATTTTGTTTTTTTTTATGATTATCGAGGAAATGGTTCTCATCATTTTTTCAACCAAAATCGGTAGTTTTTTTAAATCGATTTATTGCGGAGAATTGAAAAAAAAAAAAAACAAAATCAAAAAGATAGGACACTCGAGTATTTCGCAGTGAATAAGGCGAATGTCCCAGTTAGTGAACATTTAACGGAGGATTCACGTTATTTTTACATTTTTCAATGATATCTGAGCACGCTGTCCAAAAATTTTGGTCTCATATCAACAATTTCGTTCATGCTGAATGTAATAATATTGAATTTTTTTTTTTTTAAACGTTAAACAAACAGAATAAGCAAATTAAAAATGCGTGTTTGATGTCCGAGTTACTGACAGCTCGCCGACTTGCTGGCCCAGATAACGACTCAACAGAGTCCCAGTTAATGAACAGTCGGGAATAAATCCGAAAAAAATCGTTATTATACTTTTATTTCACATTTACTTAGTTCCATTTACATTTGTTTGATGAATATGTAAATGAAAAAAATTAAATACATTGCGCTGAGTTTCTAAGGGAATTGGAGATGACTGAAAAGTGTTTAGGTTATGGAATACCAATCAACAACTCGGACACATCCTAAATTCGCTGTCCCAGTTAATGACGGAATAGATGAAAGTGCCGATTTTTAGAGCTAAATTCATAATATATTGAAAATAGTAACTATACTCTGAACTTTTTCTAGTCGGAAAGTTTAAAGCTGAACCATTATTTGCGGGTATCGAATCAACGAACCGATAAAATATAGATTAGCTATCATTAAACATATACCGGAACGTTCAACAACTGGGACACGTTCACTATCCGGGCCGTTTACCTTACTAAGTCGAACGACAATTTGTTTCAAAATTTTTTACGTTCCTCGTCATGAGATTTTTTTTTTGTTTCGTGTCCTATTATAATGCAAAAAGGAAGAGCCGAGACTTTTATTTTTGAGTAATTCTTCAATAGAACTATTGGCTGAAAGGGATTTGCCATTTTTTTTTTTTTTTTTTCGTAACCGGAAGTTCTCCGAAATTGAAATTATATCGAAGCTGAAACGAAATTTCGACAAACATGCGCGGTGGAAAATTGAGATTAGCGATGCTAAAAATTCCAAGGCGTCCCGAAATATTTTTTACAAAATATTTCAGGACGAAAAGAAAAAAGGAATACGTTTCAGGGCCAAATGAGTCAAAAAGAATTCGAACCTTTTTCTCGATATCAATCAATTTTTTTGTATTCTCACGAACCCATTCGATTCGATCGAGATATTAAAAATTTTCCAAATCGGCAATAGCTCGGAAAACCTAATCTAATTAATAATAATAAATGTATATCTATGTATGCGGGTGAATTTATCAACAGACCGTATTGTAAATTCCCTCCTCGTCCTCGGTACTGCCGGAAACGTCCGAGATCTCGGAGTGCGAGGCGAGTCTAACGTAACCGCGATCTTTGTCACGTGTACCGATTTTTTCCGGTGGCAATGGCTTGTCGATCCGTTGCGACGAGCGACGCGTTATACCGCACGTAATATCGGAATTACACGGTGGCTCGCAGATCTCGGCGTAAATATCCTCGGTTCTCGGTGGTGACGGTGGCATCGATGGCAATGGCGTCAGGCTGTCCCTTACCTTGGAATACGGTGGATCGAGATCCGGACGTATCGGTATCTCCAGGACGCTCGTCGATACCGAGCGCTGTACCTGCTGACGCGACGAGCAACCACCGTGAACCGCGGCAGCAAGGGCATTCGCCTCGGACTCGAGACTCGCGTATCTTTCCGGTGTTCTCATGCCGATTTCCGGTCTAACCGCGAACGTGAACGATGCGGATTTTTTCGCTGGATTACGGCTTCTACCACCCTGAGCTATCCTCGTTATTCTCTCGAGAAAACCGGCGTTACCCGCGGCACCGCTTCTCGAATTACTTCGATCGCGTATCGTCGTTCTCTTTATATGCTCAAGGCCTTCCTTCAGACTCTGTAAAATTGGCTTTGTCTCGGGCTTTGATTTTATCTCCTTGAGATGAAGCTCCTTCGACTGAGAATTGCCAACGGTCGTGGGCTTTGGGGGCGCTACCCTTGGCTCCGTCGCTCTCTGATCGAGAGCTCTTCTGCAATTGCGAGATTTTTTTTTTTTTTGTTTTTTTTTTGTTTCACGAACTCTTATCGGGGAGCATATGGAGCTTGAAAAGAAAGTCCTTTCGCAATGATCGGTATAAATCGTTTTGGGTGAAAAGTTTCGGATTGAATTTTCGGCGATTATTTTTAGGTAAATTTTGTTTAAAAATTAATTTTTTCTATCGATCTCCGATCCTTCTGTAATTGCGAGAAGTTTTATTTTTTTGGGCGAAGAGTTTGGGGTTGAAATTTTTATGATTATTTTTATTCTAATATTTGTTTGCTTTTCCAATTAATTTTCGTACTAACGAGAAAGATCAGTTAATTGGACATTCGTAATTTATTGAAATTAATTCACGCTGATGATATTCGTTTCTGCGGTAATTTCTTCGTTGATCGTTCAATATTGTCTGACATGTATTACGAATATTTATATTGCCTAGACATGTCCAACAGTGCTGAGAGACATAAATTTGTTGGCATTTATACGTTCGATATCATCCGTGTATTCCGCGTGCTTGAGTCTAAGCCCGATAATAATGCTCGAAAGAATTAAAATAAATTGCCAAAACGAAAGAATAAAAGAAAAGGACAAAGTGAAAATGGTGTCAGGGACTCTCCGGCTCGCAATTTTTCGAAGACGGCGTGAGAATATCTTTCTTTCTCGAGAGAGGTGGAATATGAAGATATAATTGCAGAGGTATACAAAATTGCTCGAGCTACAACGTTTTGTATAATTCATGGAAATTACGATGGAAAATTAAAAATTTAAGCGTCGAGCGCATGCAATGACCTTGCGGATGCATAATATAATATTAACGTGTATATTAACCTGCAAGCGGAGAGAAGCCGTTGCATCTTCGGAGATGCCAGTAGTCGAGCTTCCGATGGACAGCCCAATCGGGCTCTCTTGACTCTCGGTGCACCGGGACCCGTGGCAACGAGCTCGAGGAGTTCCGGCACGGTTGCATTTGGCAACGGTCTCTCGGGCATCAACGGTACAGCGCAACCGAGGACTATCGGTCCGCGTGTTGCACCCTCGAGCTGCATAAGACCGCTGTAATCACGCGGCAGTGGAATCGGCAGCGGTCCAGCAACTAGACGTACCTTTACGAATCGATCAAATTAATTTTCATGATGTTTTTTTTTTTGCGGGAAAGTCCCAGATTTTTGCTACATCATAGAGGAAGCTTTGTTTTCATGAAAACTCTTTTTTTTTCGAGGTTTCCATGTCAGAGTGTCTAAAATATTTCGAACAGTCAAGAAATAATATTTAGAAAAAAATGTCTCGACGTATGTATGTATGTATGCATGTATGTACCATATGTATGGATGTGCTGGCCTTACAAAATTCAAACAGTTATTTTTCGAGAATGCCTCGGACAATCGTGCTTAAATTTTGCACAAAAGTAGAGCAATAAGCCCCGGTGATTTGATACAATTTTTGTCAAAATTTCTAGAAAATTTCAGATTTTATATGAAATGTTGAATTTTTCATAAAAAAAAAAGTCTGTACTCGCTCTAATTTTCGTAAATTTTCAGCTATTGGGTCGAAACTTCTTACATGTATAGGCTAGGAGACAAGGCCGTTTGGTACTGAATTTGGCGACAATCCATCGAAGGGTTCAAATTTTATGAAATTTTGGATTTTTTAAAATTTTGAATTTTTATGGGCAATTATATATGTTTGCTTAAACTTTTTGGAATTTTCCACTACAGGGCCAGCACTTGACATATAAATAAGCTAGGCGACAACAATCTTCGGTATTGAGCTTGAAAGGATTTGCTAAAGAGTTTAAGATTTTTTTAAATTTTGAATTTCTAAACTTTTTTTTAATGTTTATGGCAAATCAAGTGAAAGCGGGTTGCACTAACTGTCGAAATTTGTTAATATTGAGCTGGCACTTGACACAAAAAAAAATGCCAGGGGACACCGATGTTCGTTAAAATTTTAATTATGCGATTACATCGCAAGATCCATTGACGATGTGAGTAATGGTTATTCGTTCAACGGTATTGATTTAGCCAAAAAGTGGCGGACAATTTTTTTGCAATTTTAATGTTGTAAACATGCAATTACTCTGAGACAACGTTAAGCGTTTTGAATTATTGAAATCGAATTCGCGGAAAAAGTGTGAAAATTAGAAACGTGCACATTGCTTTCCTCCTTACTTTATCTCGACCCAAATGCTTCCTCCATGAGGGAGCCAAAATTAAAAACCTTGTAGAGAAAGAGAGAGAGAGAGAGAGAGAGAGAGAGAGAGAGAGAGAGAGAGAGAGAGAGAGAGAGAGAGAGAGAGCTGCGTGGTCCAGATAAAACAATGATAAAGCAATGTTCAAATTTCTAATTTGCACGCTTTTTTCAAATTACTTATCCGTACGAAAATTATTAGAAAGCCGCATTCAAAGAATTTCAATAAATCTCCTCGGCTGAATTGTTGTGTCAAGTTTTTTTTTTTCTTAATTTACTCACCCTAATCGGGAGATCCCTTCTCGCGAGTTGATGAACTCTGTAAAGAACGGCGTCGCTTCCGGTGTCCAGGCTGCCGCTCTGACAAGTCGCATAGAATTCACCCCGCGACGAGAGCGGCGCGAATAATTCGTGACCCTGAGAATCGAGACACTGAGCGTACTGATCACGCTCGGAGGAACGTGAATTTTTTCCATCCTGCGGACCACTCGTAACGCCCGTGACCCCCGCCGAGACTGGCGATCTTCTCGTATCTTGAAAAACCGCGGCAAGTCGCAGCACCTCACCGGCTCTCACCGTCGTTTTCGTATAGTGAGCACGAAGATTACCATTCTCTGCGAATAGGGGATGAAAAAAAAAAAAAAAACTAAAATTCACAAGTTCCACATCTTTTGTGACGAAAATATTCATTAGAAACTTATACAAATGAGGCGTGCAATGGAATTCAAAGATAAACAATATTTTAGTCGTGATATATGAAAATCATAATGGATAAGAATAAACTTATAATAACTTTGGTATTCAAGATTTGGAGAATTTTTTTTTTTGATTGGGACGTTTGTCACGTTGTTACAGTGCCAAAAAAGGACCTCCAAACAAAAGTCCTGGATTATTTCGAAATCCGGAGAAATATAATTGATTATTCAAATTTTTATTCGACTCCGATACCAAGGATAAACGGTCTACGAAAAAAAAAGTAAAAAGAAACCCTGAATATAGTTAAACGAATACGAAGAATCCGAGACTCGGAATTTGCCAGTTGCTTCATCGCATTTTAATCAATAATTTATGAAAGGAAACAAATTTCTCGGAAAATCGATTGCGTTCGCAAGTCAACCGATGACGTTCATCATCATCATACATTTATATGTATATACACACATACAAATAGGTATAATATAAATTCTCCAAGTATGCCAATATCTCCTCGACCCTCGACGTCTTTCCCTCGTAGCGAAAGTTGCGCATGCGGATGAAAATAACAACACTTTGAACACTTTCAATATCAATTGACCATAGGCGAGAATCACTTTCCTCATTTTACGATCGTATGCCATAGAGAAGGAAAGGCACAGAGCCTGTTCCAACTCGTACACAGAGCGCATCCCCTGTGTTAGAGATCTCGGATTAGTTCATCCGTAAAATCTGCCCGATCATTACAACACTATATTTTCATCGTAAACAATTCGAAGAAGAGAAAGAGTGAGTGATAGAAGCGATTGGCGCGATTTATAGGCGTGTATCGATGATTCCTATCTTCGGTTCTGGCTATATTCAACGACGAGGAATATTTCCAGGCATACATGGAGAGAGAGAGAGAGAGAGAGAGAGAGAGAGAGAGAGAGAGAGAGAGAGAGAGAGAGAGAGAGAGAGATGATATATCCGCGTGCTGATGTTTTACGTGTAAAATCACGCCACATGCAGAAAAATTATGGCCCGAGGCCAGCATCCCTCTTCGTCTTTTTTATTCTTTCTTTTTCCTCGACTATTATCTCTCGATCCTGCTCGATTACGGAGTTACGAGCGATTCGCGATGATAACATGAGAATTTTAGCCCTCAACACGTACCGTAAGAGGAACGCCCTTTGCCAAACGTGTTATTCGCCATATTTCACATCGTGTACAGTCACTTTTTTCATCCTCAAGTTCGTATTATTTTTCCCCAAGTATCGTTAAAAGTGATCGCAGAGTGTAAATGATAAGGGAATAACAGGTTTGGTGAATCTTTTTTTTTCCCTCACAGTGGACGTGGATGCTAGATATGAAAGTTTAACATGACTAATGGTTAGATGGTATGATGTACCGGGGGCCTGAGGAGTTAGCATCTCGGTCTTTTTTTTTTATTTCGAGACTTTTATCAGATAATAGGAAACTTGGTACTGGATCTGGGTGTCCGTTGCGTTGGGGGTAAGTTGCATTGAGATGACTTCTGCGCTTTGTTCTAGTCGGATTAGTGCTAAATTTTCGCAATTGCTTTTACAAAGATTAGCACAAGATAAAAGTAAAGGTTGATTTGTATTACAGCATGTATTCTCAACTTAGAAAAATATTGATAACGATGGATCAGCAAAAACATGAACTGAGAAATGAAAATCTTCGCATGTACATTTTCGTCGAAAGCTCTCGTTGAAAGACATTTTGGCGCCAAAAAGTCATTATAACGAGGTGGTTTGACAGATATTTCTAATTGAATCAGATCTGATTTAATCGAAATCCTTATTCTGTCACCATAAAAGTTCTATTCGTCTCGAATAAGATTTTGTATTCTTGAGCCGTGGAATATAAAACAGAAATGTTCAAAATACAATACTTAAAGAATTCTGATCAAAATTAAAGCTCTCTCGGATTGACGATTATATTCGCGTTTGACTCGTTCCAATTTTACTTAAAATTTCCTGCACTCACTCCAATTGATTTGATGTCGAATGAGACATCGTAATGAAAATTTACACGATTTCATTTTATCGGATCAATAAATTGTTCCTTTCAACCGGACTCAGTTAAATTAATGTTTTCGGTAAACGTTGATAACGTATTTTTTTTAAATAATTTACGTCAATATTTATTGAATGTAAGCGAGAGTCCTCGTTGCAACGAGAGCTTGTTTTATGAATCCATAGAAAATCCAATGTATCGTAAAATTTCCTTCTCGTAACGTTAAATACAGAGCATGGCGATGTACGCACTTTAAGAGTGATCTTGCTCTTTGTATGTATATAATTCTCATTAAAAAATTTAACTGCTTCATTTACGAGGCTCCTGCTCGTCGCGTAGCTATAGATAAACAGGTAAAAGTATTATCCTATACATATAAATATATACGCGAAACGAGAAAGCGATCTGTTAAAAATCCTTTTCATGCTGCACACCGAGCACACTGAAATCGCTGAATGCTTCACGAACGTCATTGGGATTCACGCGAATCGTGAATCGTGCGGTTTTTGCGGTGCGTGAGAGTTGCACACTATGTATAGCGACGAGACTGCATCTTCCCCTCGCAAAATCTCGCTCGTTCGCGCTCAAGAAGTTCCATTGGAACACGAAATATGCATTTGCCACTTTGCGATGTACATATGGTCTCGTGGCAAAGAAAAAAAAAAAATCCTCATTGACATACACCATTATGTATATAATTCGAGCCTTAAAATACATAATTTTGCTGAATATACTAATTAATGATGATCGGAATTCGAACATGTAACTATTAGAAATGACTTTTTGAAAAAAAAAAAAAAAAACCATTATAATTGCGTGCACTCGTGTAAATTTTTATAACAAAGTTCTTAATTAAATTACCAATCTGCGGTTGGTTATATATTATGTTTTCATTATTATTTTATTAAATTGCTCAATTATTTCGTAAGAAAACATTTTTAATTCAATAACTTTCTATCTTTGTGTCAACCATATGCCACGTTTCGTGTTATACATGTATATTTGTATACATATAGTATATACGTGACTTACCCATTTTCGAATGTGTCAAGGTGTAAGCCCGAAGTGGTTTCGCCAGAAGAAACGCCGGTACACCGGCTCTCACGAGGGCCCCGATTCTTCGGTAAACCCTGGCACTTCCGGTGCCACTATTGTTCGACACGACCGAGAACCAACCTGCAACAAAAAGCACAATAATATACGAAATTAGCTCACCTTTCCGTCAATTATACTTTGCCTCTCGCGGGACACGTTGCGAGCAAACACGTGCCCGACGGTTGAGGCCAGGTTGAATATGGTTCACGATCCATAAAGCTACTCTCTCGGACCTGAAATTATATCCTTCGGTATGTATATATACGACACCGTCAATCGAGCCAACTCTACACAAAGAGTGAGAGTGCGTTATCGTTTCTTTGGGATACGAGACTTTTCCCTTTCACGCTGGTATATATGTAAGCGTGTTGACGCGCGCTTTGAAAATCTGGGTCAGGAAAGGTGTGAAACACGATTGTCGCATTTCATCGAGTTGTAAACTCTTGCATTGGTTAAGAGTATTTTTCTTTTTTTTACGTAAAAGGACTGCGTAATTCGACATCGAGCATTGGCAACCTCACGATATATTGTATATATTCGTACGAGTAATCAAATGATTTGCAATCGTTATTCATTTATAATTAACTTCGAAGTATTGAAAAAAAAAAAAAAACAAAAAACGGGATAAGATGTCTGCCACTGTTTTTTGAAGTAAGTTTTGCGTGTTCGTAATAAAAGTTTAATTGAAACATCGAATTTTTATGAATTGGCGGAGTTTAGATTTATCGTGAAATCATCAAAACTTCATTAATAATTAACCCTTAACCCTGAAAGTTTTTTTCGTTACCCTTATCCCTGAAACCTGGGTCATTTTTGTTTAGCTCGTTTTTCACTGACTTAATCTATTATGAAAAATCTACAAAAATTCATATACTATCTTCGAACCTTCTACTAAAATTCTATGAAAAAAAAATCTAAAATAATTATTTGCAATACCTTTTTATTGCAAGTACATTGCACCGGATGCTCGAACAATTCAAATGGGCTCGGACATAAATGACTCAGGTTTCAGGGTTAAGGTGTAGTACCTCCACAGGATAGTTAAATTAGGTAATGGTCGAAATTTGGCATACAGGTTATTTAATATGTTATTCGAATATCTGTGCAATTTAAAAAAGCTTGACCATCCCGAACCCGAGATATTTACACTCAAAGTTGGCTTTATTTGCACGTAACATATATGCGCCATGTATGCACAAGAGTTAGTTAATTAATTCTACCGTCAAAACTAAAATTAAGAATTTGATGAAAAACGAGGAGAAGCTAGAGAGGGATGTCACGAGTAATGTGAAAAAAATTCAGAAAGATTTACCATTTAGTTTTTGAGATATTAATTGTAAGTGAAAGAGGTACGCGCGAGCCTGTGTGCGATCCGACTCGTCTCTCTTGTTTCATGCGTGCCCGCTCACCGCGCTTCGCCTTGCCTACGTTCCCGCTTATTCCCCGCCGCCGGTCGCGGAGGTACTACCTTAAGGGTTTGAGCTCGGAATAATTATCCATTCATAGTGAATATTTATTTTTATTATCATTTAAATGCATAATTTTTCGTAACGATTGTAAATGAGCCGATTTATTTTTAAAGTAACTCATTAATTCATGTTAATAAAAAAATTTTAATGTCCTATATTACATCGCACCGAGCGTTGGAAAAAAAATTCTCTTCTTCTTTTCCATTTAATTTATTTATCAAGGATGATTTTTATAAAAGTGAATGATAAAAATAAATTTTATACACTAATTTTCGATGAAAATCCACGTTTTAATTCTTATATTGTTCAATGTTTGTTTTATTTAAACTTTGACAAACTGAAATTTCGATAACATCAATAATAACTGTAATTGATGGATAATATAAAATATCGATTTATTCATAGCGTTGTAAAAAATTGATCTTCACGTTTCCCCCGTACTCTGTGAAAATAATTTGCCGTTCATTCTTCCTCTATCGGTCACGGCCTATTATAAATCGTACAGGACGCCATGCGATATCACCGAGTTGAATTAATAATTTATCGTCGATTCATATACATATAACGACCGGTAAAATGTAATCGTCGTATAATTCGAACGAGATATGTAAGCGCATCGGCTTCTTGTCAACGCTATTTACCATGAGGGAGGAACATAATTCGCGTGCAAGAGAGCTGCAGCGATTAGCGCGTATAGTTATATCTATATATGTGCATACACATATAAGAGTATAAGATCGCGAGGCTTGGTCCGAGGAGCACAGAGTGCAACCAGCCAGGACTGGTACGCATAGATGCTCGGCTGCTGATATCTTCAACCATCTTCGATTGATTTACAACAAGAGTGGTGATCCAGACAGAGAGAGAGAGAGAGAGAGAGAGAGAGAGAGAGAGAGAGAGAGAGAGAAAGAGAGAGAGAGAGAGAGAGAGAGAGAGAGAGAGTCCATTCTGGTTTGCCCCGATGATACTTTTATCGTCGATGAGAAAATTTATTGGGCATCCGCCGCCTTCTACCCTTCACCCTTTCATCCGGCCAATGCTGTTCTCCATTACAATGTAATCTCGTGGTAAAAGAAGCACGAGTGTGCATCAGCGCGCGGGCTGCATCGCCGGACTCAAGTGCACATCTTCCCTACCCAGGGTGGGTTCATCCGAGAGAGGCGAACGATAAATTCGTCCTTGACTCTTCCCCAGGCGAATGAGCTCGTACCACACTCTGCGTGAACTTTTCTTATGAAAGTGCAGTACACATGCATTCATAAACTATACATGTATTTTATATATCGAATGTGATAGTAAACAAAAGGGCGTAACCTAGAAAATTTAATCTAAACTAATCGACATTTACGTCCTTTAGTTTGCGAGCATTGAATATGCATACCGCGCTCTCAGGCTCAGGAATAAATTCAAGCAAAATCCTTCCTGCCCCGCATCGCCCGAAGGATCGCTCGTAGTTTGCAAATCCTCGGATTTCAACCCACCGCTGCCGGTGACTCGTGAAAACGACGGAAGCTCTAAAGATTCTTTAGCGATCGCCCGCGGGAGGCCTCGAAAGAGGAAGACCGAGAGAAAGAGTTAAATCCTCGTGGTTTCGCGTTCAGGCTCGTAATTCTCATGAGCCAGACAATAAAGTATATCTCGGTTTAGATAGGATTTATATGCAGATGCAAAATGTTCGTGGTACGACACAAAAGTCGATTTTCTTACGACGACTTATACAGTGAAATAATGATTTAAAAAATTACTTATACCATAAAAACACGTATGTGTGTATATCGCGTAGAGGAGTTTGGATAGGGAATAATTGCAACGCTGTCTTTCGTGATTGCTGTAATACCGGTATATCTCTGCTTGGTCCAGCTATTTTAGATCGCTTCTCTAGTCATTTTAATCCTATTTTCTGATAAATTATATCCACGACAGTGGCGGGCAATGACAAGACGATCATGATCGGCTTTAGAGAGCTTTTGGGGGGCTGAAAGTTTGAGGGTTGAAATATCCACTATTGTGAATCACATATCTTCGCATTATATGATCATGTTATTTCGGCTAATTCACCGAAAATCGGAAAAAGTCATAAATTGTAGCAATTGCCCCCAGTCTCCGTTACATATACAAATTGCACATACATATATAGGTTTCCCGCGAGGTCCAAAAGATCATTGAATTCAAGACCATTATTCAATGTAGGCCATGACTTCGGCAATTATATTGCATCTCTCGTACACAGGATGTTTCATTTGGGGAGATAAGAGCCACGTTTTTTCTTTCAGTATTTATTTCTATCTTCGTGAATCTGTGTATACGTATAGTACATTTATATACATGTAGATCTTGTACATTCGTCGGTTGAAGGGACGAGATATGGCAACGCGAACATTATGGCTAATAGAATTTACCGCATTTCCCTTATGTTCCTCTTTTGCGAGAATGAGACGAAGGAGTCTATCCGGATAAGGTTACGGATAAGGTTCGGGATCGTATATTATACTATTCTCTATACGTTTAGACGCATACGCATACACACGGGCACACACCCATATATATATATATATATATATCTATGTGCAATATTACGTTATAGATGTATAGATTTACCGCGAGCTTTTCCAGTTTTCTTGGGAATCGACAATCGGAAATTGGATCGGCGCTTGGTTGTCGTGACATGCCGGCAAAAGAGATACCTTCTTTTGCCGGGCATCGGGCGAAGAAATCCCCAGCAAGACGCGCCTAACGGGCTTCTCGAGAGTGATCTAACGATCTATCGATGCTTACGATCTAGAATTATTTCCTTGTCACGCACCGTTAAGTCTCGTGCCAAGTTTACTATTTTCTAACCATACATATATACCTATTTGTATGTTGGTCTTTCAGGCACAGGGTTATACGTGTATGAGCAAACTGTGGCCATAGATGTGTTGGGTTTTTATCGAAACACTGACCGAGGATGGTCTGCCCGTTGTCCCCTAATCGTTCAACTTCCGCGATTTCAATTAAGACATTCTCTACCGCTGTGAGACGCGTATGAGGCCAATGTAAAAAAGACAAACATACACACATAAACACACACACACACACACACACACACACACACACACACACACACACACACACACACACACACACACACATACATATAAAACACGACGTAAATACTAAAAAAGTGTCCACGGTATATTGAGAATGAGTTAGAAAGAGGGAGAGAGAGAGAGAGAGAGTACGCTACTGTACGGCTTATCGCAAACATGCTGGCGATATTTTATACCGGAATCAAGAGAAGAAGAGATGCATTTATTCAATTAAAAGGTGGAAAAAAGAGAAAAGAAGTTATGGTGAGAATCAGAGCTGCGAGTAATGGAAGATTGAAAGATTGAGAGATGAAAGACTTTCGGGCGCACGCCAGTCAAGCTTTTCATCAAAAATAATTGTCGGAAATGTTATGAAAAACACGCGACCGTCATTACTTATTATTATTATTATTATTATTATTATTATTATTGAGGTTATAGTATAATGCCGATAAGGCGATCACGTTGTGTTCGTTACAGCAAGAGCTGCGCTCCAATATTGCACGGTTAATTGGTCTCTCCTTCATAGATAGCGCATACATACATCGTCTACAAAACGTGATTGAACATTTTTCGATCGAACAATTACACGATTTCCAAGAAGAATTTTCAATAAAAATAAAATAAAAGCAAATTTTTGTTTAAACGTTAAATTCGTAACTTGAAAAAGGTGAAAACAATTATTAGTAATTACCCATCGATTACTATAGTAATAAATTGAAACGTATTGCTAGAATAGCAATGTGATGAGTGATAATTACTTTGATCATTTCTATTTTCATTTGATTAATTTCACGTCACTTTACAGTGTACTTTTCAATAAAGAAAATGAACTATTGCTCGTCGATATGAGAGAAAAATGAAAAGTGTGATTGAAATAAAAACAAGAACAGATTATTCCTCGTCGATAAGTGGCAGGAATTGGCTTGCTTCTCCTGTATGAGGACGGTCAATTTTTTTTGAGTCTTACGTAGACCTCTTTACTGATCGGAGTTGTCAAACCGTTTAATGTACCAAGAGAGATTATTCTCATGCCTGTAAAGAAGTTAATTTTTGTAATGTTACTGACCTTACCGCGCGAACCGGTAATAAATCGATCATTCAGAAGGACCAGGACAGTTTGTGTTTTTGCGAGAAAAACCGATTTTTTCATCGCTTCATTTTCCCTACCTTTGCCTCTTTTCATTTTAGCTCTGATTGGTGTGATGAGACACCGAAGAAGGTCTTGCTAGAGTTTCACTTTTGCAGCTACGATTATTCTCAAAATCGCTGGATTTTTTTTCGCATTTAATGCCCTCGTACGAGCTCTTGATATTGTGAAACAAGGATGGGTATGAAAAAAAAACGAAGGAATGAGGAAATTGAACGACGAAGCACAAGTTTTTTTTCGAATTATTTGTTGGTACAGAGAGAGTCGATTAAATCGTGCTGTGACCGAGTTTAACCAGGGCGAGACACTTCATGGTTGGATTGGGTCGCTTACTCAACCACGGAGAAATGTCTGTTGGGCGAAAAGGAATATAATTTACATTATATTCGAGGGGATCGAGGATATACGATCGCGATAAAAAGAAGGGTCTCCGTTGCTCTCACACGGACGTACGCGCGGCCACGATTATTATACATTAATGCATTAGCAATGGATCTCTATCCTGTTAGAGTCGCCGGGTCTCCATGGACTTGTTCATAGTTATACAACAGGCATACCAGACGTGAAAGTCATTAATATGCGATCGAGGGATCTTCGTAAAATCTCATTCACAAAGACGATTGAATTTTTTTTTGTTCACGACCAATACAGAATGTTAGACTGTTGAAAATGATTATAAATTTACCGCATGCTTCGTAAACCAGGTAGGGGAGTGTAGGGTAATGTGGCCATGCGAGGCAATGTGAACATTTCAAATATTTTCTAGCTGAACGATGTTAAGGAGGCTGTATTTGCACCAAGAATTTGTGCCAACGAAACGCTTCACAAAATTAAGCACTTCAACGGCATGAAAGATTGAATACTTTGAAAAAATCTGAAAATTGTACTTCACGCTGTGTAAATTTAAAATTTTCGTCAAATAATATTTCGAATTACTGTACGCCGTATACCGCACTTCTCGACTCGGTGCTTTTTTTTTTCTAGTTTTGTTGCAATGTCCCCTTCATGATGTAATTAGTTTTTTTTTGTCACACGTGATTCGCATAAAGTTTTCAGTCAAATTGTTTTCACGTTAAATTTGGGGCAATATGAGCAGGGTGTCAGATATGTAAAATTCCTTATTTTGATCACTTAAATGATAAATTTTTTTAATTTTTTCGGTCGTCGTCACTTTGCCCCATAGACTTGATCACTTTATCTGCAGGCTGGAGGTAATCACGGGTAATCATTTCTCAGATGCGACTTATATTCATTATGGCACATATTACAAAATTATCGGGTCTGAAAGCATCGTACACAATTTCCTAAAGATATAAACAACAAAATATAAACAAAAGGGTTAGGGTTAGGTCAACATTTTATTTTTCATGCCCTAATTAAGTTTTGTGTGTCCTCTTTGCTCCCCTAATATGTCAAATTTACAAGTAAGGTACACTTTCTTCCCAAGAAAGAAAAATTACATGGGAAAATATATAATTCTTTGTCGCAGAATTACATGTTATTTTCATATATTTATTTACTTTCCATCAGTTTTTCCAATCGTACGGAATATTTGTTATAAAGTAAGACGGATTTATTAGATTCAAAGACAAAGTTTCTGTTAAGAGGACAACATTTTTCGCCAGGGAGTAAAATCGATTTGAAAATTTTTAAATTACAACAGATATAAATTGTTTTTCTTGGTGTATTGATCGAGTAACCAGGAAGCCAATCATTCAAAGAGTCTCAAATGTCAGTGGTGAATGAGGAAATCGAATCTCAAGGCATTGCTGATATTCGTGTAGGGCAACTGAGTATCATTAATGATTTTAATTATTAATTATGTCCCCGGGAAATTGAGCATACAGAGAGAGAGAGACGGAGAGAGAGAGAGAGAGAGAGAGAGAGAGAGAGAGAGAGAGAGAGAGAGAGAGAGAGAGAGAGAGAGAGAGAGAGAGAGAGAGAGAGAGAGAGAGAGAGAGAGAGAGAGAGAGAGAGAGAGAGAGAGAGAGAGAGAGAGAGAGAGTAAAATGTCATTGATAAATGAGGAAGCCTCGCGGCACCTTAGAAATTTCTAATTCTCATACAAGCCCATGCATGTGCGTATTGGACTTTTACTCCCGTACAAATTTTTTAATTCCCTTCTCCTTGTAATTCTCGTACGAATTTTTATCACAGGACTCCATTCTACAAAACACGAGTCGATAGTTGTATAGAGTTTGATAAATAGCCTCTCGGAAACGAACCATCGTCGATTCTCGGTTACATAGCGCAAGAGATATTTAACAACGGAGAATTGACTGCGCGCGTGCAAGCTAAAAATCCATCGAGCCTGAGCAGATTGAGAATGCACTTCAGATACGATAAGAGAGATATCCCATTTGTCAGAATATTGTGCGTACAATTCGTACGAAAAAGGTACAAAGAAAATTATTAAAAAATATTTGAATGGTCGATGGACCATCGGAACAATAAAAAAATTATATTTGCATATCTAACAATTGGCAAATAAGTCGCAATAGCACCTTACAGCTCATACATATGAGAAAAAAAATCAAAACAACAAATGTAATTGTTCACGTCGTATCGTCCATCGCGCGAATTCGACAAAAGTTACAGCGCAACGGTTACGAGCTCCCATTATCTCCGGCCTCCATTACCAAACCGAGATCAACCCGGATTACTGTCTCATTATCGCGCGGAGGTCAGGGCAGGTTCCCGGTGGAAGTAAGAGTGAATTTCTGCTATGCTCGATATGTAACGTTGCCTCTTTTGCCACGGCTTTCACAGTTGCGCAACTGCGCGCACACGTGTATATACATTATTATATATGTATATGCATTATGTTTCTTGAATTGCCACCGCTTTGAGACCTTCTACCGCGATCACGCATGCGATTAAACGATGCAATATCCCGCGGGTATATATGCGCGAATTCGAGAGCATTTTTTTTTTGCACAGCATATGGACGATGGAGCTTCAATCTTATTCGAACATTTTCGTTGTGATTTTTTTTTTTTCGTCTTTCAATTCTTACGATTGATATTTTTATCTTCCTATTTTCAAAAACCTCAATAAAATGAAATGTTTCGTTCCATAAATCTGTCAGTTTGAAATGAAAATGAAAATTCGTTCAGTGATTCATTAAAAAAAAAATTTTTTTTCCCCAAAGTATTTTCGTAATATTCATGCTCCTAAAATGACACTCAATTTGTTGAATGTTTGAAAATGATTTCTCGATTTGTTTCACATACTTCGTCCTTTCACCGACAAGGCATTATTCCAGAATAATTGGTTCTTGTGAAAATCCATGAAGGAAGAACCCGGTCAACTCATTTATCGATCAACCGAGCCCTGTACTATTTTGTTTTTAATTATTTTTTTCCCATTTCGTAACTATTTGAAATGCCTTTTTTCCGCGAATCATGAAATTTATTCGCGAGACGAAAAAAAAGGAGAAAAATATCAACGTACAGCGTTAACCTCGATGGAAATGAGCTTCGCGAAATTTAATCAGGCTCGCAATGACGTGTCTCGTTGTCCGATATATCTGGGAATTCCGCTGGTGATATAAATTTTTCGTCTTCCCTTCGAGAGTTGTCTTTTTTTTTTTGCGCGGTGTGCAGCGTCATTCTCGGAAACTCCACGACGAGGAATTTCACTTTCAGAGACGTGTGCTGTCTCGTACATATATATATATATATATATATATATATATATATATATATATATTCTAGCTTGAGATCGCCCGGTGTCTCGATCGCGAGGGAAGGTGCTCTCGCATAAGCGGCACGATCGACGCGAACAGCACCGCGGCGAGAGCGACTCTCCAGGTGGCCGGCATGTAAATGAAGCGCCTATCATTTTTTTTTTATAGCAAATTCTTCTTAAACTTCTACGTTTTATTTTACAATTTCTCGACAAAAAAGAGGACGAGGAAAAAAGAACGGGAGAAAGAAATCACGAGGAGATGGTTCGTGCGACGGAATCTCGCCTTACACGATCACGTGTAAATGGTACGTGTCAACATGTCAGGACTATCATACTTCGCCGAGGATAGAGAGGATCATTTGAGAACTCCTTCAATGCGTGTGCGGCAGCATCTCGTATTTTGCGTTCGATTTTATTTTTTCACATATGATTTTTCCAACATTCGTCTCTCATCCCTCCGTGTTTCTCGTCGTACATTTACGATGAGTTCATACACGTTTATCCAGATACATATATATATATATATATATATATATATATATATATATATATATATATATATATTCATTTGGTTCAAGTGCGTGTGGATGACGGTAGCCTCTACACGCGTCCGCAATGGCTATCAATGTCGCATGTAAATTTTCTTGGCAAAACGTGAAGATAACGATAAATAATGATAGTTCGGGCACGATGTTGGGTATACAAAGTGTCTTGCAGCTTGTTCGATAATTCTTCGTGTGTAGATATTATATCGGTTTGTACATCCGGAAAAAAGATCTAGTTGATTCAAATAGAGTCTATTTGTTCTGATTAAATTTTTGTTCTTTGTCTCACGGCCCAATAGGACTCTATTCATTGGAAATATTTTTTTTTTTAAATTGATTCGACTATTTTTGTCTAGTTGGCAAAAATAGTCCAGTTATTTGGACGAATTAACTTTTTTATGAATTCAACTATATTTTTATTGCGAACGTATGAAATGTTTATTTAAATCAACAATTTTATTAATTTGCATTTAGCAAAAATGCATTTGACTCAAATAAATATCTATTCAAGGCAACTATATTATTGCTGCCAACTTTTTTATTCCAAAATATCAACAAAAATAAAATATATCATTTGTAAAATGGTTCCATACGCACATAGAAGACTTACATTGGAAAAAAAAAAATTCTGCCCCGATTTTTCTCGATAGGATTTTTCCTCCTCGAACCTGAGACCTATACCTACCTACCTATCCCATCTATCTACCTAACACGCTACCTACTACGCTATCGACTGTTTATTAATTATGGTATTTCATATCATTGTATTTGACTCGCCAGAGAACACTTGAGAAGTTGTATGTTGGGAGCTACTCATCAAAAGATGGTGGTTGTCCCGTCTTCTGCGTTTTATTTCGTTTAACCATGTCGGATTTGGAAAAAATTACGAAATTGAATCTGGCGAATCCAATATGGTGGATCCAAAATTCTAAAAATGCCATAACTTGTCAGATTCACTCTAACTATATATATTCAGGCGTTTTTTTGTCGGTAAACACTAATTTGAGGTCAAAATTACAAAACTCAATATGGCGGATCTATATTATGGTGGATCAAAAGTTCTCAAAATGACATAACTTGTCACAGATTCCGATCTTACTCAGTATTAAGGGGTTTTTCGGGTAATTGAACATGAATTTAACGTCGAAATTACAAAATTCAATACAGCGGATTCAATATGGTGGATCGAAAATTCTCAAAATGCCACAACCTGTCAGATTATGATTGAACATTTCCAATGCATCAATTACTGCAAAAATGTTGAACGAGATGCGAATAAAACACATGAATGCTCCAAGGGAATTGAGAAAAATGCACAAAAAATAAATTGGATATATGAATGTACATTAAACTACGTTTTTTTTTGGAATGGAAGCGAATGAAAAAATGTAGATAGGAGCAAATAAATTGTTTGTTACTGTACTCTTTTAAAATAATATTAATTAAAATAAATTAATTAATTAGAGATAAATATCGTACATTTAACTAGATCTTTTTTCTGGGTGTACAGTGCGGTGCATACCAAAAATCTCGTTGCTGTACATTCACGCGACTTTGCGTGCACGTGAAAAATGGTTTTTTTTTTGGAAAATTCTTCTTTTTTTGCAACAACGCAAAAAGTCATTCTTAGGAATACTTGCATCCAGGCTGTCTTTACGTAAAAGAACTACTGAGAATATTATTGGTAAGACTATTAATTGAAACTATATCGAATCCCCATCAAAGAATGATCACGCCTGTATTGACAAAAAAGTATTGCCCAATGACTATTTGCGACAATCGAATGTGTAAGGACTGTTGTAAATTCAACTGTGTGAAAAAAAAAGATGCGTCAAAATTGCATGTACTCGTCATTTTACCGGTAAAATCGGTAAGGATAAAATATAGAATTCATTCCGAGGCTCGCTCAGAACTGTTAGAGTACCAGAAACCTTTGCCCATCTTGTCTGGATATCTCGGGAAATTGTGCACAAATAGTTCTAGAACTTTTGCGAAAGTTTCAAATTAAATTCAACCTTATACCTCGAACCTCATACCTTGAATTTACCTGTAATAATATCTTTTCAATCTTCATCATAATTTATTTACAAAAAAAAGTCGCAAAAATATTGTATCTTTGGCAAGGACACATCGTCCGTATACATTTGCGATTTCAAGGAACGCTGTAATGGTTTTTTCTGTTGCACTCGATGGCTCATGAAAAGCCACGAGATCTTGAAGATTCACTCTCCGTTTCGATATCCTCGCAAAACATCGTCTGAATTCTCAGTCTCATCTTGAGCTTTCTCGAACGTGGCATTGTTCTCAGCTGATTGTACAACGACATGAGAAAATGATAATCGTCGTTGTCGTCCGACGGATGCGAAGAATCATTTCTTGTTCTTCTCTCGCGTTTCGTCGTTTCACCGACCGCTTGTCGTGAATATATCTCATCGTGATCATTAACGTCCGATCGTTCCTTCTTCAATGATAGCCCAATTCTCTCGTCGATATCGCGCTTGGGCTTCGAGCATAAAACACAATTTTTCCCTGCCATTGCGTCATTCTCAAGGATAACATTATTGCCGGATAAATTTGCCAGATCGCCTCGTCGTATCTCGATAATACGAACGCTTTCTTGGGACTCACTGGGCAATAAGCTGTCGTCGAGCGACGAACGAGGAAAATCGAATTTTCCATTCGTTCGATCCTCGGAAAATCCTTGTTCGATCCTCGTCACGCTGACCGGAGGCAAAGGATCGGTCTGGCAAGCTGGAGAATTCACGAGATGCGTTCTACCGCAGCAACGCCCGATTTCCAATGATTCACGATTTTTCTTCGACCCTTCGGAAATTCTCATCTTCGTCGCATCGACGCTTTTCATATCACGCGTTGTCGACGATTTCCACAAAAATTTTACTCCCCCATCGCTCTCCTCGAATTTCCTCTTTCGTTCCGGCGAGACAATCGGATTTTTGAGTGCCATTCCGGCGCTACGTTTTCTCGTCAATATTTGATCGACCTCGTTGCCCAGATTTTTAATTCGATGACTGGATGTGAATTTGCGACATCGCAAGATCGCCGCTTCTCTCTCGGGACACTCGCAATCCTGACGGGTCTTTCTCTGTCGCAGTGTCATTGCCGATCTCGCGCAATCGAATCTCGGTATTGCCAGAACCGAGTCAGACATTGATAAGCCTCTTTTCACGGTGAAGATTGGATTTTCGTTGTTTTCGCCCGAGGGCATTTTTCGATTGATCGGGGAATAGCTTAATTCTCCTGGATCCGGTTTTTTCGTCGATTCGAGATGATGTTCTTTGTCGTTTGACGGTAGACTGCTCGTCGAGGCGATCGCGGTAATCGTATCGGTCTGAACGAGATTAGCCTTGATGACTTGACAATTTTTGGCGCTCCAGACGGCAGACTCGAGCCTCCTCGTGTCTTTCTCGAAGGACGAAGACGAGGACGACGACAATTCCGTTGTCTGGCATCCCTTGTTCGACGTTATTAGCCGTGAATTCTTTCCTGCCGCGACACAATAACGAAGTGACGAGTAGACGTTCGGTTGCCTGTCGCGATAACGCAAAGACGAAGTGAGACGTGCACGATGAAGGCTTGGCGAGCTCATTGCCAATGGTCCCGAGATTCTTGATGAATTCTGCCTCGCTCGATGACACGTCTGTCTCGTCAGTTCGACTGGAAATAATTTTTGACCACGAGAATATAGACTACCCGGAGATTCTCCGAGAATTCGCGGACAAAGTGTCCACTTCTTCGTCTCGTAGAGTTAAAAAAAAAAAGACGTCACTTGTGTCCCAAAGACGCTGGAGAGAACTCGATTTTTCCATTTGCTTATCGGTAACAATTTACCTGATCGATTTTTTTTATCCGAGACAGTTTTGATCGATGTTATTTCGGGACAGGTACGGCACTTTGATCGTACGATCGGACGACGCAAAAAACCATAAGATCCGTCATCACTGAGCTCGATAGCACTCGAATTAGCGCTATCACTCGGAGTTGACATCTCGAAAATTCTTGTAGTCTCAATAAATTCTATTGAATTTGAAAAAAAAAGTAATAATAATAATTGGAAATAGAAAAAGAAAAACTTTGACAGCGCGATGACGAGGGTGATTGGAGATTTGCGACGGTCGACGTGTGAACTTGGCCGCATAAAGCGGGAAACAAAATCTTTGTATACGAGAAAAACATGATTCTCAACTCATTATAGAGAAGGCTATCATTATCCCAAGCTAGCGTATAATAGGAATCACTGGAAGTTTTTGAAAATACTCTGATTTGTATTTGGGCAACGAGAGAATTTTCTCTCTACGTTCGTGATTCTCTTGAGGTATTCCTTGCACTTTTTGGTACCGATTGAAGAATTTTGTGCACTGGAAATATTTTTTTCTGCAAAAAATTTCGATTCTAAAATCGCCGTTTTAGCATGACATAGGTATACGAAAAAAAAATCAGCTCGCCACAAAGTTCAATTTAAAATAAGATTGATTTAACTTTGTTCACAAAGTTATGAGCTTTCGAAAGTTTACATAAAATAAAGTAGAGTCGCGGGAGGTTTGGCAAAGAAATTTCGAATTAATGATCGGCACAAACTCAGTCAGTTCACGATGTAACCGATCAGCTGACAGCCACGAGTGTCGCAGTAAAATTCATGCGAAAATTACGTATGCGTAAATATCAAACTGTCCGCCCCTATTGTTCCCGCTCATGATGAAATTATAATAATTATGAAAATCAATTGAGAGTTGTGTGATCATCGATACATTAAAAATAAACTTCCAACAGTTTTGAGGTTAGCCGAGGTGAAATGATTACACTGACCAGTCAAATAGATGGAAAAAAATCGAAAATATTAAAAAAAATTCAAGTTATAAAAAAAATTCGAAAATCGAAAATAGTTTAAAAAAATTCAAGTCAAAAGACGTCGTCACAGTTATTAAAAATTCTTACAACTATTTTTACGTGTTATCAAATTTTATAGCTTTCTCTAAACATTTTATTGTCAAAATAATCGATCACGTGACTAATCTACTACAAGGAGTTTCTATATAAAACGATACCCTGACTCTTCCAGAAGCTTTTTCACCGTCATATCTGCCTGAAATTTAAAGGATCGACTTCTTTTGTATTGTGATTTTATGAGAAAAGCCATCTAGCTGGTGTCCAGCCTGCATGTGTGACATTTTATACCAGAGGACTCTTATTCAATGCGGGCTATTGACTTATTTGATTAGGTTCAATTTCTTCGAGCGAAAACATGTACCGAAAATAAAGTTTTGATCGCCACTTTGCACCAACCTACGTAGAATGGTATAAATAGCGATCAGTGCTGTGGAAAAAACCTTGCCTCCACTCTGTGTAAGACTCACGTACGATTGGGGGATTTCATCTACCCCGCGTTGTGTTGGATACAAAACAATGGCAAACGATCGTGAATCGGATACCGCGGTGTGCAGCGCGTATTGCACCGTGTGCAACGCCGAGTATCCCGAGGCCTGTACACAGAAAGGCTTCCGTGAAACGCGCCCGCATTTTCTGCCCACAGTTAGTTCTGTTCCAGTGGGTTTAGGAGAATAATCCAGCGCAAACGGCTCTAGCCCTCCCCCTCTCCCTCCCAGCACAGGCCCGTTACACAATTAAAGAAATAATGAAAAATAAAGAGAAAAGAAAAAGAACATTGTTCCGTTCATCGTAGTACGTTAGCAGCAGTTAGTCCACAGAGAATATGCAAGTTTATCCTACATGTCGTAGGAAACAATGCGAGAAATGTGGTGGAATATTTTTTTTTTAGTTCATATTACCGCAATATAAACTTTTAACGAGCTGTTTATTTGCGACTGGAGTCAACCTCGATCCTCTGGATAAATTATGATTTTCGAGGCTTTTCGATTAATCAGACGGGTATAGAGAATTGAGAAGCTTAAATTTCTAAGATACACACTCGGGAAAATTGAATTAATTGAAACCAATTTCGTATTGGAGTCAAACAATAGTACATTATGATGCAAGGACGGAACGGCAGTGATTTTTGACCAGGGTGAAGTCGAGTGCAGGAGTGCAGCCAACTTCACCGGAGACAAAAATTACTGTCGATCTGTCCGCGCTGCATACTATAATTTTTGTAACAAGTGCATGGATAGTGGTTCTTTTTTTACCCATTTCGGAGCAGAAAATAATTCTTTTTGAGTCAGGATTTAATTCGTTAATTTTTTTGTCCGTGGATAAAAATGCTGGTCAAAAATGAAAATAATTATCCGAGAGTTTCGAGTGTGTCGCCGGGCGGGGTGACACTCGGAACTAGACAAAAAAAACTGGACAAAAAATTAACGAATTGAATCCTGGCTCAAAAAGACTTATTTTCCGCTCCGAAATGAGGACAAAAAAGACCCACTTTGCGCGTGCACGTGTTACGAAAATTTTTTAACTTTGATAAATAAATTCCTATTAAGAAAAAAAAAAATCCATCAAAATGACGCAAAGACTTTCCAATAGGCAGCCTCGTCAAATTTCATTAAATTAAAGTATTACACGTTAATTCAATAATAAACGTAAAAAAAATCGTAATAAAATTGATTCGTTAAGACTTTTAATTTTTCTAAAATTAACGTGCGTGTAACTCGGACCCTTTGATAACGCGCCGCGTACATAAATGTCACGTGGCTGCAACACGCCAATGTAACGAAGCATTCGCTCGATAAGCATAAGGCGATACAGTACATACCGTGAGAGTTTATTGAACGTAAATGTCCTCGCCTTCATTTTATATAGTTATAATATCGTATATCTCATATACACATATAAATATATGTGTGTATACATATATATGTACTTGAAACGTGGGCGTTGCGCGAGCCGCGACAGGAATCACTCGGATGGAATTGCGTAATCCGACGAGTCAAGTAAGTTAATTATATTCGCATGCGTGAGCAAGAAATTTTCTCTCGTTATAATGTGCATAACTCACGGTGGCAGCTTCCTAGTTAACCTATCGACCCCATCTCCCCTGCCAATCAATATTTTTTTAACTGTCCTACATTTCATTAGGCATGGAATATAACATTCAAGCATACAAGAATCCAACGAACCTGGACTTATCGTGTAAAATGGTTTTATCACATGAGAATAAATTGCATTTCAATCGAATAAAACTCATATAGATTCTTCGATTACGCAGTTATCAAACTTCTCTCAATCAAATGGGATAGCACATGACGCCATTTTTTTTCTTCTGCTAATTATCGCTTACTCGCGTTATGCGATCCCTCGATTTGTACACGCAAGTTTTTTTTTTTCGCTCGAGGCAACAATTTATGACATAACAATCGATGCAGAAATGAGCTGGATACTTTCTCCTCTGCGGGACAGTGCGTGTGTGCGCATTATAATATACACATACGTGTATTAAAGTTCTGTGTACATATATATGTAAATTTGCGGCGGAGGATTAAAACAGCTGCCTCGGGCTGTACCGACCTTGCCCCGTTGACGAGAGACTCCCGATGCTCGATTTACCCTCAATTTCTTCCGTATAATCGTGAATTGATGTACAGAAGACCGAGAGATGCTTGAATATCAAATTGAGCTGCGGGTTGCTCACGAATCTTCATTACCGCGATACACGCCTAATTGGGCACAGCTGCTATGAGACGCGAAAGCGCCCGCCCCCCCTCCTCGAGCCTCGTCATTTCGTAAAATCTCCAGTCCTATACAATAAAGAGTATAATTATCTTCTCGAAAATTAATGATAAAAGAGATTTGAAGGAGCTCGAAAAATGTCCTCCACTATGCATTGAATTTCACGTTGATTTTTTTTAACAGTTCGTTGTTTGCGAATTCTGAGCAACCCCTGAGGCTAGATAGACCAAGAAGAGGAAAAAAGATAGGTAGATCGCTCCTCGTCTTAATTATAATTGTTTCGTTAAGCGGTTGAAAAAAAAAAAGAAAGATGAAAAAAACTCACGCATTCGTAATTTTTCAGCGATTGTAATTGGATACTCTGTTATGACGACGTGGACGCGAGACGATGAATAGTGCGAACAGGCAGAAAGGAACATTGACCAATTTCGACTTGCAAAACGGGTAACTCGTCTCGCGGATGTATTATTATCAGCAGCGGGCTATTTATATATACATATTTATATAAACCAAATCGACAAAGTTTAAGAAACGAGACATTTTTTTTCTTCTTCTACACGCAAAGTTTATGAGCTCACGGTGTATGTGTGTTGCACGATCCGGATGAATGCTCCACGGGCTCTTTCATACAACCCCTAATAAGAAACTGGATCATTACCATTTATAGACAATTTATTCACTCATAAATACCGTCCACCGAGAACGTCCCGGATTCATGTAGCTTATAAATACATATATGTATGTATGCATATACATATATATAGTATATATAGGTATATATATATATATATATACTCGAGTATAGCTATTTTCAAACGGAACCCCGTGTTTAAGCTTGATTTATATTTGGCCGTAAATACCGTAAGTGGACTTTTCAACGATATCTAACTTGACCACTTAGAAAGTCCATGATGTGTTCCTCCTTTTTCCTCATTGCATATACTCTCATCTCGGCCATCATCTCATCTCAAACGTTACTCGTCAACTCGAGGAATATTATTCACATGCACAAACGAGTTTTGTTGCCCCGCATGTGCTCTTGCTGTATACGTACATAGAGTTTAGGCGATAATTTTTTATATAGGGGGGCCGATTCAAGGTTCAATTTATCGGGAGATTTTCATTCGAGTAACGATTTATTCATTCAAATTTCATGCTGCGTTAATTTAAATGAGTTATTTATTAATTATGACGTTGAATTCCGAACTTTATGATTGGATCACTGGTGCGCAAATGTGCTTCATATTATAATGAATGTGTGATTACTCTGACGAAATAATTGTACAAATAATCGTATTCGGGGAGCATAAGAGTCTTTTGATTTTTCGAAAGATGGAATTCTCTTGGGAATAATTTGTATTATGCAAACATGCATAATTTTTTATCTTTCTTCATATTTAATGCGTCTTTATCAAGAGTATACGTGAGACGTTTAACGACTATTTACCAGTCTGGAAAGTAAACTGCGATTTATTTATTGATTAAACGCACTCTCATTTTTATTGAAAAACATATTATTTTCTGCTCAGTGTGGAGGAAAAACTTATAGGCATTGAACTTGAATATTTATTAATGAATTTCAAGAACTGACGGTAGTGGATGCGCGGTCGGTGCGCGGCTCTGGCGATCTCCCAAGTTAAGCAGTATTGGCCGAGGCCACAACATGGATGGGTGACCGCTTAGCGGTGCACTGGCTGGCGCCTCGCGCGCCGACTACCGAGCGGGAGGCACTTTTACTGAGATTCGGATAGTAAAATATCGGAAACTCAGTAAAAATAAGGCCGTCTGTATCGGCATGGGTTTTCCGCAGTTTCCCCATGTCCACGGCAAATGCGATATAGTGTAGCTAAAAAGCAGCTGCGGATGCTACGGAAGTTAGGTTAGCTTAGCGAAGTGCGAGCAAGGAGTGATAGGAGGGATAAATGGGAAGGGTTAAGGAGGTTCAGTGATTGGAGCGAATCCAAGATAAAAATCTGATTTTTTTTTATAGCATTGTCGAGACTTTCGTACATGCGTATGCGAAGTCTGCACGAAATTTACCGTACAGTTTCCGAGATATTAATTATTAAAGTTGATGAATTTATCACACGTGGACTACAAAATCCTCGACAAAATCTGTCTGTGCTCTCATATATCAATTTTTTTATGCTACCTAGAACCAAGATACATGTAAAAGAAACTAATGGTTGCGGTCCTTGAGTCTTTGTGATCAATAAGGCAGCTTGAATTGATAATTTTACCGCAATAATAAGCAAGAAATTGATAAATAAAGTCGAGAAAATCCGAAATATTCGGAGAGCGAGACTTCACGTGACGTAACAGCAACCATCTTGCTCGAAATTTGGCAACGCCGAATACCCGCGCAAATTTGAATCATCTATCGGATATTTTCTATTTTTAACGCAAATTAAAAACATAAATGTGCGAAGTCGTTCATTTTTTTGGATGGAGATTTTAAAGGGCCTTTTGTCAATATTTACTTAAAGTTCTTTCATTTGTAGCCAAAGCACCTCAATTTTTCTCCCGACATGTATACAACGCATCTATATATATATATAAATTCAGCGTGAAAAAACCGCCAGTGAAACACCGGTGGAGCTGCATTGAGGTTAACCTCAACGCGACGCTTTTTATTTCCATTCGCAATATTGTCTCTCTACTTCTTGATGTTTTTGCGACAAAACCTATCTTTGTCTCTACACTGGATTTCAGGTACAATTCCATTTCTCGTTTGAAAACCTTTTAATGCATTTGTGTTGATCTCCATGTTTACCGGCTACAAAAAATAACAAGCCGGGCACATCACACGGGACAGATGACAGCCATCGATAATACGACGATGCCAAACGTCAAACATATGGCGTACTACTGAAGTCAAGTAGTAGATTATTGAGTTTTTTCCTTATTATAAAAATGACAAGAAACTCGAAATTCAATGCTTAAAAAATATTTTTCGAAAAATAGGCCATATACATATATCTAAACCGTACCGGTATTGCGGCGCAAAATAGACTCTCAGTTCACTAGCATGGTCATCACTGAACCTCCTTAATACGTAAAAACCCGCAAGGGTTGTACGTTGGAACACACAAATTTAAAAAAAATATTAATGAATTTCAATAGTTATTGGAACAGAGCAAACTTTTTAAATAATGTAACAATAGTTATTTGTTATTCCGAATGAGTACGATTGAACATCAATGTAGCACGAACTTTCGGAGAGAAATAGCATAAATAATAATTATACATAATTAAATAAATAAGTCAGATGAAAACTTTTTTGGTAATAAGGTTAAACTTCTTTCGCAACATTATTAGACAGCCTCCATAATTATTATTGCGACTAATAAAATGTCGATTCTCTGCAGGAAAGCTCAGTCGACAGGACCGATCGATACGAGGCTTTCCGCAGTTTCCTCAGGCCCTCGTGCGAATAGACCAGTGGACTCTTAGACGGTTCAAAAACGATATTAGAAAAAAGTCATAGGAATTGATATGAGAAGGTAAAGTGTGCAATGAGGGGGAGTCGAGGAAACCCAACAGGGTTCAGGATGGCATGTGACAAATAAAAATATATACAATTTAATTATATCCTTTTTTCCTCATCTAAAAATAGTTTTACAATAATTCTCAATAATATATTTCCATACGGGCAATTCTCACATTATATGAAATTATCTTTCACTCCGATTTATAATTGATTTTCCAAGGCTTGGATCGATACGATCGTCAGCTGTATACGTGTGCTTACGTTGAAACGGAAGAAAATTGCATTTTTAATGTATATAAACATACATAAAATTTGTGTTCTTTCATCAGCAGTCTCCAACTAGCAATCATTTCGTTCAACCGAGTAACGAGTTACCTCTGCGTTAGCGACAAACTGTACTAATATTGTATAAATATGGATACATAGGTGCTCGATGGCAAGGCCGTATATATATATATGCGATACCGCTAAGTTTCCCAAGATTCTCGGAGATATTCGAGTTTAGTGGCGAACGCTGGTTTATACGAGACAAACCATACCGATCAGCGGGCTGATTAGCGAGAGAGCAAACGCGATCCTGTATATGTTTATACTGTCGTAGAAATATAGCGAAACGGTGAAGTAAACGATATCAACTTTCGAGGAGAGCCTCGAAGAAATCCCACACATTTATCTTTCGAATACGATGTTACGTAATTTTTACGTGTTGATCGAACCTCCATAGCATTGGAAGGTCGTAGGAATAAAAATTTAACTTCGTTGAATGGAATTCATGAGAATAATAAATAAAATTGCAAATTATTAGTGAAATGCTAGCCGTTGAAAAATAAATACGTACGATAAATATCCGATCACGAAAATATTGAATCCATGCTCGTTACACATGAGAGCCAAGCAGATACGTAGCTGATCAGCTTCTTCTCAGTACATTTAACTCTTCTTTGCTCTCTCTCTTTCTCTCTCTCTCTCTCTCTCTCTCTCTCTTTGTAATGGTATACGAAAACTGATAGGACATCGAATGTCCGGTAGCATTGTTAGCGCCTAACCGTCTCTCGGTGCACTTTGTTCGCTTGGGTATATAGGAATGCGCAATGTACCACCGTAGAAGAGGAGCTCTCAAGAGCTAGAGTATCGTATGGAGAGAAGCGACAGCGCGGCATGTTAGCCTGTGGACCGGTGTGGGGCACGTGAGAGCGACTGCACACAAGTTGGTACAATGCAGGATCTGAAAGAGGAGTCCTCGTGACTGGTTACCTGGTTCACGAACGCCATGAAAAAGAGCCTTTGATACTGCTCAGTGTGGAATAGATACTATTATAGCAAGACCAAAGTGTGTTATATATATATGTATTTATGTGTGGTGGTGAACAGAACGAAACGGATTCTGGGGCAAAATGGACCACTTCTGAAAAATTGCGAATTGTAATCTTCAGAAAGTATTCAGAATGATTAATTTTTTTTCAGCTTGCGGAAATCTGATTCACAGTTACAGGGTCATAGTGCAGTCAAAGTGTAATTTTTGCACACACAAATATAAATTTTCTACAATTTTTCGTTTCAATGCAGGCATCTGGATCATCATACTCTTCCCTATATATATTTGTATAACAATGGAGCATCGTCAAAGAGGAGTAAATCCGTGTAAATCGCATGAACGATAAAATAAAAGATAATCTCGAAAAAAAAAAAAAACGTGTGTGAATGAAAACGTTTGTTTGATTTCTGGCATCTCGAATAATCGAATTTTCCCGGAGGGTTCATTTTACCCCATATTCCCTGTGTACATCAGCGCGAAAGCTATGAGATGCTGAAGTAGCGAGACCTCGCGATGACCCTGTAATATCGTTCCCACCCGGCCAGGTGTCACGCGGTACATCCTGAAAGTCCTCAGGGTTCTTGGAACTCGCCCAAGGTATTGGCAACACACGGTAGCAAAGGACAAGGGAGAATGAGAGGGAGACCAGAAGAGCACTAAACCCTTTTCCTGTGCTAACATCAAGTTGTACTTTGCCTTTGGTTATCTCTCTTCTCTCGCTGGCATATCCGTGCAAGTTCCTCAGAGTACAAACACCCTTCGACATCGCGTGGCCATTAAATATATATCCCGTGGCTGTATACCTCTCTCTATATATATATATATCTCTCTCTCTTTCTCTCTCTTTCTTTTTCTTCTCATCTCGTCCTTTCGCCTCAGTTCATACGCGAGGTCTAAAAGTACCGAGAAGAATTATTGTCGGGACGAAATATATCGTCGAACGTCCGTCACGCAACGCCCTTCTTCGTATTATTGGGTTTCGTGCAAAAGCTATAAGGAGGTGCATGTTCGATCGCTCCGGGGGCTATTTCACTTGTATTTGTGGCTACGTGGCTGTATCTACTGGCCAAGTGGAATGAAGCCGAGGTGCTTAAACGAACTGGCATTTCGTATAGATAGAATTATTATTACTCAAAGTTTTTGATCATATATTTATATTTTTGATTCCAGAAATTTGTATATAAAATCGATTGCTCACAGCAGGACTCTTACTAATGTTTCCTGGCGAGAGAAATTTTTCATTCGGCTTAAAAAAATTTGAGTCTGCTCGACTTCAAGCTGGGAACCATTATGAATTATTTCAAATTTTTCGGATCCATCCTTTGAGCGTTAAAAAAAAAATGGGAATGTCAAACGAGACATCATCTAATCGATTTGAAGAAGTGAAATCGACTCGTGGTCTATCTGGGCCTGCATATATGGCACAGCATTTCTATACGATAAGCAAGATAATTAGGATCACAATTAGGGAAATTCCAACGAGGGAAAAATCCTCAATGCCTTGAATGCTCGTCATTTTTTATAGCCTTCAAGTTTGAACGTGGATTTCATCCTACCTTGCCTATTTTGACTACACTCATTTTGCTTCATTGAATCCAAAAATACTCGAATAAAAAAATAAATTTTTTTTTGCTCATAGTCAAACACGACGTAATTACAAACTGAATTAATTTTGATAATCTAGGTCGGGCTGAAATGCAAATAGATTCCATTTTTTGTTCTCGCATTTAATTTTAAAAATCGCTCTTCTCTCCGGACATGAATTTTCGTTAAACTGGCAACTTTGCAATAACCCGATCAGCTTCACTGTGCTGAAACAGTACAGTTGCTCTCTTGGTCGTGATACGCATCGGTATTTATAACACTTTTTTTTTATTGGCAATACTTTCTAAAATATTTTTTAACGACGTGCAACACTGCGCGAATTATGGTTGCAGAATGTATATAACACGTTGCTGCGTTTTATGTTTGTATCTCGTATTGCAAGATCACGCTCAAGTTAGGTGCGTATATCCATAAATACACATACACACACACACACACACACACACACACACACACACACACACACACACACCCACACCCTCACATATACATATATGTAGATCATCAGGTATTACCGAGAAATGGTGCTTTCGATTACGCGCATATAATTAGTCCGTAGAGGCTGACCTTAACGAGCCGTTACGAGCGAAAAGGCATATCCCGTCACTCTCTCGGTGCCATGGTTTGCGCGCGAACCTTCCGTGTGTATACGTACACGTAATATCTTTTATATAAAACTGAGAGGGAAAACGGACGGACGAAGGCGTTGCCGCGCCAGAGCTTATAATGAGGGAACATCTGTAGAAACTTTCGCGTTAGAAAATCATCGAAATAAAAAAAAAGATTGTTATTTTTTTATGTAACTTTGCCCATTATTTATCCATAAATGTTTCCTTTTTTGAAAAGCTTCTTCTACAAAAAAAGCTGCACGTATGGAAGCAATGACCATTTTGACTAAAATTGCAATCAAAAGAATGATACATTTTTCTTTCGTATAAATTTCGTATAAAAAATACAAAAACAAAACAAAGTATGAAAAATTTTCAAATGAATAAGAAGTACGGCTGAATATTTGAAATTTACATGCTCTTCTTCCTCGAAATTTATTTCAAAATTTTCTGATATCTCACGATATAGCCACAATCGATCGAATATAAAATTCGTCAGTGAAATTAAATTGCGAAGAAATTTCAGAAAAATATCCATGAATGTACGAAGAGAGGTGAAAAAAAATGTACAATATAAAAGAATAGTGAAAAATATATTTGAAAAAAACAAAATTAAAGAAGGTCATGTGAGGTATAGTGGATCGTTCACGCGATCGCCTGAGGCACACAGAGCGGACGGACGAGCAGCTGTTGGGTCGCTCTGTTCCCTCCGTTCGTTCGTTGATTATTAGCTGGAGATTCGCCGAGAAATCAGAAACTCGTAACGAATTGCAATGCGTATACACGCATACACTCTCGCCCACGGTCATCGTTCGTGCAATTAGCATAAGACGTACCTGTAATATAAGCATATACATAGCTCTGACTCCCGATGGAGAGGATCTTTTGCCACGCCACCCTGGTGCATATACGCCAACGCGACGCGTTCATTACCTGGCGAATCCCCGACTGGCCTTACCGTTATTACCTAATGACCAGAAGCAACCACCGCACGTATCGTCTATATATATATATACATAGGTGTCTGTGCGTACAGGTTTAACCAGAATAAATGGTACTCCCGCGGTGGTAAGGAGCTTTCCGATGGTGCTCTGATCAAAACTACTTGGCCATTTTTCATAATTCGTCATAGTTTTTTTTATAATCGCACCATATTGGGAAAGGTTAAACCGACGATCAATTCAATGGCCGGATTTTCCTGCCCTGCAGGGCATATTTGAAATCAAGATTTCGAGATGTGGCAATTTCGGGCACGAAAAATGACTTGGAGATGGTCGAAGACATCATCGAACATTTATTCAAAGATATTTTCGACGATTCCGAATGAAAATATTGCTGCTAAATCTGGAGATGACAACTTCGTTCAATCTATTATTTGTATCAGTCTTCGATGTCACTATTTCTCCATATTTTGATCTCGAGTGTCAATTAAAAAAAAAAAAAAAATACGTTTGTCGGTTCTAAATAGTTTCAATTTACTTTGCATTGCTTCTTTCCAAGCCCACCTAGCACGTAGGTGTCATTGTTTCATAAATTATTTTAGTATCAATTTCTGCCACGGCGGGAAATCCTACATTGCGATTGCTCGATAGATTCACATTTTCTATTGCTTTGAATTCGAAAATTACTGCGAAAATCCAATCTGTTTTGAACTATCCTGTACGTGTGTATATACGAGAGGCAGAAGCTTTTCGTCGAACGTGAAATTTGCAATTTGTCATATCGTACTATTCATTTCGCATATCTTTCTATATGCATATATATGTATATGTTTAATTTATGTATGCCTGGTAATGGACCTGTCTCCAGTCTGCTGTGGGATATAAACGCAAGTATAGGTCCCAGCGAACCAGAGCAACGTGATGATCTTTCAGCATTGATATATCTACGACGATTTCTAGTTTTACACAGATTCGTTTCTTGCTCACAGCCTTTTTCCTTTTGTTTTACGTCAAGTACAGCTCTCGCGTTGCATTTTGATAAAGAGCAGCTAATAAGACTTCCGTAAGCTCTCACGCTATAACGAGTTATTAAACGGGATGTCGAGCCACGGAGATAAAGATATTTCAGATGAGTTATAGAGTCGTGACATTTCGATTGACAAATATCTCTTAATAATTCAATTCACCATCAGGAAATCATCGTCTCGGTATCTAGTACGAGAGACGTGATTTAATTATCACGAAACGAGATTTATAATGACAATTATTTCGTTATTCGTCTCATATACTTGACAATTTTATTTAAAATAATTAGTAATTGATGAATCGTCGAAAAAATATTTGGCAGAGTCAAGTGGTGCTGACAGATAACGAAATTTCCGGTGAATGGATCGAAATTTCACGAAATCGAGATAATAGTAATAAGGAGAAATAAATCCGATAATTAATCAAGCGAAAATTTATTTCAATCAGCTAAAATTATTATTATTATTTGCTCAATCATAATTCAAGGAATTTCACAAATCGTGACATGTAACGTATTACGTTATTCATGTCTCGGTCTTTCATACAAATTTATACAATTATAATTGTCGCAACAAAAAAGTTTACGATAATATATATATCTCCGATTTTTTTTTGCATTGAAAAATGATCCCCTAATTCTTTTTATATAGGAACGAGAATACTGACCGCAATGACCCTATATATCGATGCAGCAGGAAGTTCCCTGGCGATAGTGAATTTCAATAAGTATCCGCACTTAGGTATAAGGGAGCCTCCTTGTAATCTCTTATGTATGACGGCATATAAATTTCGTATCGTCGTGGATATCCATGTATATGAGCCATAGGAAACGCGGCAAAAGGTTTTGCTTCCGCGCGCGCGCACGCGACTTACGACGATCCCGAGACACATAAATTCGGGAGCATATTCGTACCTGCGCGGCAAACTTTATACCGCATAGCACCGGTTTTCCTCCTCGTAGTTTTGTCCATGATACTGAAAGCGCTTAAAGGCGGCAGCGATAGATACCGGAAACGATTAGAGAGATTACGCCATCGAGAAAAGCATCGGGCAAGAGCACCGTTGCATTGAGACTGTACAGAGAACTCTTTTTTATATCCTCTCTCTCTCTCTCTCTCTCTCTCTCTCTCGCTCTCTCTTTCTTGATCATCTTCCTCTCTCAATTTTTCTATTAATCTTGCTCCATTTATCTATTTTTCTCACTACTTCTCTATTTTCTCCGTTTTTTCCTCTCTCTCTCTCATTTCTCCCTCGTTCTTTCTTCTCCATCAACCTCTATCTTACTATTGCTTCATGTCTCTATTTCTCTCACTCCTCGTATCTCACGAATCTATCTCTCGCACATATATTTTTTATTTCTGTCTCTTGGCTCTCATCGCCAGCTATGCGCACGTATCTATGCAAGAAAGACTTCCCAGATGCCATCCAAGCTTCCCTCTGTTACCGAGACTGCTGTGCGCGATGCCCGATCTTATATGTACCTCCGGGGGGGCTAAAGGCGCGGTGCCGTTTTCCCGATCCCTCGTGTGTATATGTGCCCTTGAGGAGAGCCGATAGAGCGTTAAGTTAAGAATTACATCGTGGGTTCGTGTAAGATCGAGTCTCTTTTAAAGCTGCTTACACACACACACACGCACATGTGTGTGTGTGTGTGTGAGAGAGAGAGAGAGAGAGAGAGAGAGAGAGAGAGAGAGAGAGAGAGCTTGAGAGAAAAGGCGCAGAAGCCCAGAAGAGCGAAGAAGTGGCGAATGCACTCACGGGGCAAAAGAGCTTGGCAATAACTTGCAGTTTTTCTCCTCGGATCTACCGTAAAACGTTTAGCCGCAAGAGATTCTTTCGCTAATGCAAGTACACAAGTATTTCTATTCTACGTGTGTATGTTATAATGTAAAATGCATGCTTCCCCTTTGCCCGGAAATAATTTCTATAAAGGAGACGACATTTTATTGTATAAGTTGCATGAGCGAAATGTTCGTTGAAAGATAAAATTGTACAACCGGAAGTAAGGAAAATGTCGAATATGTCGAAAAGAAGCCACGCGAAAACTATACAGCTCGACTCGTTAGCAATTTTGTAAATCTTCGATCGGTTGAATTGAAAGTGGAATTTCGACGAAATTGTTTACGAATAATTCGTAGAAAATTGACATTAATTATTTTTTACGTCGCTTAATTGTTTTTAAAAAGATAAAGTTTATAAAATAAGGATGAATATTATTTTATAAAAAGATTTTATGAGTTTTATTTAATTATTTTTGCATAATTTCAGAGTGCCCCTGAGTCTGGTTTTGTACCTTTTTTTTCCAAAAAAAAATTAGCCATTTTTAGAAATTTATTTTAAAAGAGCTTTTTGGGTAGATTTTTTTCCCATTTAGCGGATATATGTTTATTCGACTTTTCTCCTGCCACATGGCAATTTATTGCTAAAGATATTTTTTTGAAAAGTTTTCATTTCAAGTGTTCTGACAACAAAAAAGACTAAAAAAAGACTTTAATCTTCCAGCTAATCGGCTATTCCCGGGGAAAAAATGACAAGCCCTCTTCTTCCTCAAAAAGCTCTTTCTGGGCTTACCCTAAATGTCACTAACCAAAAAAAAAAAAAATCTATTTTTTTTCAGCTCAACAAGGTCCGAAATTCCCTCAAAGAATAAACATGAAAATGAAATGTGCATAAATCGCAAGACCGAGATTAAAATTAACACGAGAATATAATTTTTTTTTCTTAATCGTCGAGACTGAGAGAGAGAGAGAGAGAGAGAGAGAGAGAGAGAGAGAGAGAGAGAGAGAGAGAGAGAGAGAGAGAGAAAAAGACGCACACAGACGCCGTGTTACGAAGAGATGCGGGAGCACAATGGAAGAGTCAACAGGGCTAGTATGAGCCAAGTGCGAGAGAAGATTTTCTACAACCGCGGACCAGAGCATGCTGGGCTCAGAGAGATATTAACATAAACACGGCGCATTATCGCAATGCTGAGACGCTGTTAAAGCTCAGTGTGTTTTATGCGCATAAACGCGGACATTCATGTCGGTCCAGGAGGTCCATATACACATTAACATATACACACACACATATATATATACTATACATGCATTTATCTGTACAGTTCTCGCGTCATAACGTCTCGTGAACGTGCAGAAACGCAAACTTTTGCCTCGTAGTTCCGTCCGTACAACGTCGTACACGTTGTATCGAGTTTACAAGTGTGCTCATACCCTTATAACGCCGATATTATAGCATATTTCGATCGTATAAAGTACATACGGTATAGATATTTTAGCACCGTTTACGAGAGAATTTCTATGCTCCTCGAAAATCGTGGAAGATCGATATTGAAAGGTGGAGTCGATATCCCCCTCGCGGAGAGGCCATATCGCGTGTCACGATCGTGTCATGATCACACTTTCCACATCCCAAGTGGATCGGGTTACCATTATATTTATCCATATAGGTATTGCCCGTGTATGCTTATAATATGCATCGGCGTGAAACGATAAAATGCCGGTCATCACGCCACACCGATGATTTACGTATAAAAATTTCACGAGACATTGATTATTATTACCGGGTGTCTCGTCATCATTCGACCCCACAACGTTCTTGCTGGATTGAAATTATCTGCCATTATGTATCTCAAATAACACGTGTTTTATAGGCTTTTGTCTTCGTTGTTAGACTTGAGAAATCGTTTCAAACACAAACGAGTCCCTAGATTGGACTATCTCACATTGAATTAAATTCATGCAGAGAAGTTTCAACTAGTTTAATTCTACCGTTATCATGTTTTATCGGAATTCAAGTGAAGCCCTTTTATACATTCACGACAAAGACATTTTTCTTCGAGAATGATCCTTTTTTTCATGCAATGGTTTCCTCGTATAATTGCCACATACTCAAGACTCATTGGTAATTAACTTTATGTCTAATAAGTCATTTTCGCTTCAGGAATAAGACATCTAATAACCTTACTTTTCCAATAAAGCGTCGGATATTTTGAATTGAATCAGCATGCAAAGATTTTACTTTCTTTTACGAATAATTTCTTCAATCCTGCAATGAAAATGCAACTATATAGTCGGATTATCCTCATGAAGATTATCTTGTTTATTTTTTACGCAAGATCCAACTGCTGCTGCTTATGACTTCAGCTTTGCAGCAGGATTCTACCTTGATGCGAGTATGAAAAAAAAAAAAAAAAAAAAAAAAACAAAAGACAGCCTCGAAGAGAAGACAACATTATTCCCTGAGACAGGAGTCGACGAATAATCGTTAAAAATATTTTATATTTCAATTAATTACGAGACAATTTCGAGATCGTAATTGATCAATGACCCGTTTCATTATACTTTTATTTCATTTTTTTCCTCACTCGTGACACGTAAACACGGCATATTTATAACTTGTATAAGCGCATATGTGGCCCAAGTTTAACGTATACATACAGAGGTACTTTTTCATCGACGATTTTACATGCATTGCAAGAGATCGTGCATAAATATCTATAAATATGATTCTTCGCGATGGTGTGCTATACCCACGGCGCAAGGTTGCATATTAAATTACATTCTTGAGCAAGCCAACGATCGCGACTTAGCCTGGCTCATATAGTTCCCCACGAGTACGTACGAAGTGAGCGTTGATTAAACGTGCGTCCAACGGTCCAACGAGGAACTCTCTATCGTCCGACTATAATAAAACGTACAATGTGAGCATTTTGCTGGCTGCTACTTGCTGCGACGAGGCAATGCACAGGCAAATGCACAAAAGTGCGTATATATGGAAAAGAAAGGGAGAGAGATAGATAGAGAGAGAGAGAGAGAGAGAGAGAGAGAGAGAGAGAGAGAGAGAGAGAGAGAGAGAGAGAGAGAGTTCAAGTGCAAGGGAGAGGCAGAGAGAACTTGAGAGTGAAAGGGAAAAGTTGGCAAGAGACTTACGATCGGAGACTGCCAGGGAAAAAGGATAAGGAAGAATAAGAGGAAGAATTGCAGGATGAATCTTTCGAACATTCAACGGATATTCATACACCACGATGTACGTTTATTCATCGTTATAAGACACCTCTTTGCACTTAGAGCATCAATAAAAATGGATTTATTCGATTCAAGTATTTTTTTTTTGTTTTCAAGTGAATATTATTTGTATCAGGAAGGTAAACGCAAAATTTTAATCACTGTGATAGTACAATGAAAATTTGCACAGTGAAAATTTATTTCTTAATATCAGGAAATGTTAATGTTTGATGAAAATAAAATTGTTTAATTTTACGATATTAATTGGTTAATTTCAGAAAAGTGTTCTTACAATTTTCGAAAATGTCCAAGTTTTATTGACACGCACGAATACATTATTTTTGCCGATAAATTGGTAATTAATATAATTTGAAACTTCATAGATACCAACGAGCATGTGATACTTTTTCTCAATCTCGCTTTTGAGAAGACAAATTATCCAAAGAGCGGGTTCGATACTTACGTCACAAGTGTCCGTATTGAAATGTCGATTTTCGATATTCAATTTTTTTTTTCCCAATACCCGGTAACCCAACTTGATATTTTATTGAAATTTCAGTGAATATACCGACACTGAATATATTGAAAATAGAGATATACCACGTAATTCAAACCACTTTCACAACAGGGCTACACCTCAAGTATGCCATTGAGAAATTACGATTTTCAAATGCAAACTTCGAATTTTAAATAACGGTAAATTTTTTATTTCTTCAACATAAAATTGAACACTTAAATTAAAATATACAAAAAATACAGGCAATGGAGCTCAAAACGTTTTCTCGAACTTGTCTTATTAAACATCGACACTCTCATAATGACTACAGTTATAACGAAGCATATGTGAAATTTGATCTTTTTCTCTGTCTCTTTTGTTAATTATACATCGATCATGAAGAATAATCGCCTTGGTTTAAAAAACACTTTGCCGTGAGTATGATTTGGAAAAAAAATGTGTGCCCTTGTGCACAAGGATTGGAAAAGTCCTCTCAAGTCGCGCCAGCTCCACACACATTCCTTTTGTGTTCATTGTCCTCTGTACAGGGACACATACACACCGGCTCACCGCAAATTCAGTATATATGTACGTAGCAATGAAACGAGCACAGGAAGGCCATGGAGAGTTCCGAGAGCTTGGGATGCTAATTATTCTAGTTCATGTGAGCAATTTGTCGGCCACGCAGAATCGCGCTTAACGCAGCACGCGGAGCATTTAATGCGCCCCGGGGAAAGAGAGAAAACTCTCGCGAGTACGATCACTGAGCTTCTACATTATATACGTATATATAGAAGCCCTCCCGCGGTATTTGCATCTGCGTTGGCGAATATATCCCTCTCGGGGATTTACGGAATACCCACAAACGACAACGGGGATAATGCATATAAATATATAAGTTAAACATTACGTAGGCTTATCTTTTTGCGAAACTGGCAAGGAGATCAGGGTCGCTGAAACACGCTGCGGAATTTTATTTTATTTTTTCATTTCATTGTATAACCATCTGTTTAAACTCCGAGCCATCCTGTGTGAGACACCTGATGACACGAAATATTACAGAGACAGAGATGTTTTGATAAAAAAAAAAAGATAAGATAAAAAAAATTTACAGCGAACACCGATTCGTATAAATAAAGTGAAAGATGGCTAGAAATGTATTGAACGATTTATTCGTCAATATCGAAAGTTAAGAGGAATGTATCACACAAGCAAAAATCACAATAAATAATAATAATATTAGAAATAAATTTAAATGGCTCAATTATTTTTAATTCATGAAATTTTTTATTCCCTGGTAATTAATAGTCGTATAGCCTTAAGCTTCACCTTATCGATAACAACGTGGTCTGGGCATTTCTTATTTTTTCCCTTCTTCGCTGTACACCAATCAGAGAAACTCTCTCATTGATTTGCCCCGAGACTTTTCCAACCCGAGCAGAAATTTAATCAGGGTGAAATCCGGCCCTGATCAGGTTGCCACAATACTAAATCCGGCCCGGATCAGGCTAAATAACTCCGGCCCTGATCAAGGGTGTAACGCTTTGGTAAATCCGGCCCTGATCAGGCGCCTCATTCAGCCCTGATCAGGCGCTTCATCCGGCCCTGATAAAACGCCTTATCTGGACCTGATAAAACCCGAGTAGAAATTTCGTCCGGCTATAGATATAATTATTTTTAAATTAGCAATTAGGAATGATCGATGAATGAATTTGAAGCTGTTACATTCCATTATTTTTGAAAACCCTGTAAATTAAAAAAAAAAAAAAAAGTAATTGACCGGGATTTGATCTCACTACCCTCCAATCGACGAATTCAGCACTTTCGATTCTTAAATAATCATTAAAAAAAAAAATTAAAAATTTGGAGATTATTTTTTTTTACGAGTGTTTCCGGCTTCATAGTCCGGACGTTTTTCCGTCGAAATTAATTTTGAGCCTACCTAAGATTTTACCTGAGACCTAACTAACGACCTTCCTAACGACTGACACGTTACCACTACGCTATTAGTTCCTTATTATTTTCTTGTATTTAAATGACATTAGTATATGAGTTCTGATGAAAAGCCGCTGTCTCAACGGGCTGGATAGAACAACGTGACTGCGTAAACACAATAATACACAGTAATTTTTGACATAAATAAGGCACTACGGATCAGGCATGCCTTATCGATACGTGATCAGGCCCTTATCTGACACAAATAAGGCACGCCAGATCAGGCACGCCTTCTTAATACCTGATCAGGTCCATATTTGACATAAATAAGGCACGCCGGATCAGGCACATCTTATTCATACCTACTCAGGCCCTTATCTGACACAAATAAGGCACGCCAGATCAGGCGTGTCTTCTTAATACCTGATCAGGTCCATATTTGACATAAATAAGGCACGCCTGATCAGGCACGCCTTATTCATACCTGCTCAGGCCCTTATCTGACACAAATTAGGCACGCCGGATCAGGCACGCCTTATTGGTACCTAATCAGGCCCTTATCTGGCATTAATAAGGCACGCCGGATCAGGCACCCCTTATTGATACCTGATCAGGCCCTGATGAATCATCAGGCAGCCTGAATGAATTTCTGCTCGGGAAGATCCGTTAAGTAACGAGGAGTGAAAAAAAAGAACGCAGGTAAGACAAAATACAAATCCACATGGAGAAGATTCACCGGCTACTTGTGCATGTATAGCTGTGTGTATAGACGAGGGATCTGTTGGAGAATAATTCTGAAATTACAGAGTAACCGAGTGTGTACCTGGCGATGATTCGCAACGATTATTCGTCCAAGAATTCAATGCGAGTATCTGGATCTCGTGGGATATGTTCCGAAGCTTTATATTTATATGTGTATGTGTGTATGCGTATGTGTATGTGTGTGTGTGTGCGTGTAAGAGGAAGGAAACGATCTCTGGCGTGTTGTTGCTGCTGGCTTTACTTGCTGAAAGGACTTATAAGAAAAAGGATAAATAGGGACTCTGAAAAACTACCTATACATAGCCTCACGGATGTTCAAATCCTCATCTTGCCCCTACGTCGATTCAACCCCTCTGGGTGCTCTTTATTATACTATTTTTCTCTTACACTTCCCATATCTTGTTGCCCTCAGGAAGATAAGAAAAATGAATGGATTCCATGCTTCGGAGCAGCGCGAATCCCTCCCCCGAGGCAAGAGAAAAGGAATTCCCACAGGTGTATATGAGCGAGAAAGCATGCGAATAAAAAGAAATGTTACAGTGATTGGCTGTGTTAATGAGAAACGATCGAAAGAGTTCTCTCATGCTACGGCTGGTCAGTCGACATTTCGTAAGAGATATCTCGGTCATGGAGTTGAAAACCCATTGAGATTTCATATAAAGTAACAAATCTTGGGTCAATTAAAATTCCAGAACGATAAATAAACGTTCATTTCGCGACATCAAATTCCAGATTCGTAAACATTGGATATTTTTTTTTTCTTGCAGCGTGCAAAAAAACTCTCTGTCAATAAATTTGTATGAAGAGCTTAAGCTGCACTTTAGCAGTACAAACTAAGCTTAGTTACTTGGTTAATTAATGAACGTCGATAAGAGAAAAAAAAAGAACACTCGTTTGACTATCCTGCAGAGCTTACTAAAGACTAATTGCTAATTTCCTTCAGAGCAATCTTTTTACAAACGTTTCTTTTCTCTTTTGTATTTCAAGGCTCTCGAAAATTTCCATCAACCCACAATTAATAGACTCTAGCGTGGGTTATATCCTATGTATGTCATTGACGATCATCAGTAATTGTTCGAGTGGCCAATAACTGTATCACTTGCTCGAGGGACCGATACAGTACAATCCTGTTTGTGCGCGATTTTTCGAGTGAGACAAGAAGATACATGGGGTTGATATGTATAGGTGTATCATCAATCGGTACTTGATATTAAGTCAGAAACATCAAGGAATCCTCTCATCGTTCGTTCTCTCTCCACGGTTTAACGATTCTAAAGCTCGAAGCGTTCTGGCATTTATACACTACGACCTCGATTTAACGGCCAGTGGCGGGACCGGCTCCGCATCGCACCTTGTTAAATCGAGGTAGCGTATGCCCGCCCATGCTGTATCTGCGCATCGGCACTCCGTGCTACGGGCCTGATCGGGGAGACTTTAAGCGTCCCCCACCATCTCCCACCACGCGAAAAATCGATCGATAAGTGCGACATGGTGGGGACTGTCTATTCAATCGAGGACCATTAAATCGAGGTCCTAGTGTATTTATGCTCCCTCGTCTTGGATATCCTTCTTGCTTTTTCTTTGCGTTATGATCCTTCTTCTCTTTCTTTCTCTGTCTTTTCTTATCCCTCTATCGGTTCATTCCTTTTCCACCTGGCGAGGTAAAAGACTCTATATAAACGAGAAGAAGAGATATATCGCGAAAGAGTGACAGAGAGAAAAAGAGTCCGATGGTGGGCGGCGCGATGCGTATATATATATGCCTAACGCACAAGGGTGTACTCAGGTGTACTCTCGCGTTGTGCTACATTCAATTTCACGAAGCCCTCGAGCGATAATGCCAGAGCACAGGGCTCTCATTTACGTCTCAAGTACTTATACATATCCTTTCTCGAGTAATACCGCCAGAGAGAGAGAGAGAGAGAGAGAGAGAGAGAGAGAGAGAGAGAGAGAGAGAGAGAGAGAGAGAGAGAGAGAGAGAGAGACGACAGAATTTCCACCAAGACGAATATCGAGAGCTCTTGATAACTCACGACGGTTTTCGATCGATGCACCATCAAAGAAATGATTGTAATGCACGAATGCAAGAAAAATGTACAGCTCTCTAAGAAAAAAAAAATTAATAATAACTGTATCTTTGCTTTTTCATTATCCGTTGCTAGAATTTTTGCAATCATACGGGAGATTTCAAGCATAGTTTGATCGAATAAGGTATCTTTTTATTGAAATATTTTGCATCAACTTTTCCTTCCATGAATCTTATAGTCACGAAATTTTAAGAGTGTCGGATATTAACGCTCCTGATTAAATCTCCAGATTTATAACAAATATATATATATTTTCCTGCGAGGTTTTACCAACGAGTCTATCGAAGCTAAGCGATCACGGGAAGACGTGCCTTGTGACTTTTAGGGTCGTATATGCTGGAAAGATATCGCGCTTGGCGCACCCTGACGCTCTCGTTCGACATAATAATTCATTTAACGAACCACGGCAAATAGCTCGAGTTCGTAGTGATACTGTGTCTGTTTCATATATACATACATACATTTATTTACCATAGATCTGACACGGGGCCTGGCCGATGCGTTTTATCGAAGTCCCGGTATGTGGGAACTCGTCGATAAGCTCTTATCCCAACTACACACACACTCTCTCTCTCTCTCTCGCTCTCTCTCTCTCTCTCTCTCTTTCTCTCTCTCTCTCTTTCTCTTCCCCTTCGCTAAGCAGATCGTGCAACGTGTAATTCATATTTTTTTTTTTTTATTCCATAAAGAAATATCCAAATGTCAGGCAAAATCCATTGACGCACATACGAAATAATTCAATGTATGCCCAACAATCACGATGCTATCGCGATACTTAATTACAAGTATCCCAAGATAAAAGCAGGATTTATTTCATTAAAATAAACTTTTATTTAGCTGGAAAGAACGTGAACAAGAATTTCAAAAAATTTACTTGCATTAAATTATGATCCAGTTGTCAATTGCACAATTTAAATCCTCCAAAATTTAACAATATTTGCAGTTTTATGAGTAAAAAAGTTTAGAAAGTTAATTATACGGATTTGAAGTAAATTTATTTTCTCCTGGTGCCTCTGTCATGGGTCGGGGAATCCAGACATTTCGCGATAGGGCTTTTCGAACCGGCCTTTTTTTCTTTTGGCTAATTAAGAACTAAACACCTTTTTTTTCCAACATTGGAGCACGAAGGCCCCCCGTTTGAGTATGAAAGATTTGACCCAGAGACAAGCCGGAGGAAATGAGAGCCACTATCGTTCAGAAGGACACCGGGTTCTTTGATCTTCGACGATGCTACGTACCTGTATCTCTAATATATATATCGACGAGACAACGAGCTCTTAGAGGGAGGGTTCTAGGACACGGACTCGAATCTCTACTTGGAGCTCCAGTAGATACGGAGGAGCTGGCAGAAGAGGATATGATAAAGAAGGGAAGAAAGGTATAGGAAAGAAAAAGAAGAAGAAGAAGAAGAAGAAGAAGAGGAAGGCCGAAAGAAACAGTACACGTCGCATATAGGCACGTATCGTATACGTGATGGCACTCGTCGTTGGCGACGATCCAAACCCCACAACCGAGGAATCTACCGATCGATCCTCTTGGTCAGCCATACGATATCATTCGGCGGGGTACATCGACTCTGGTAGTAAAAAAAAATAAGGACGTAGTCCACATCGAATTGACACTCGGAGTGGTCTGGAGTATGCCCTCAAATTTTTTTTTAACTATCCTCATGCATTGACAACAAACCTTAAAACGCACCAGGGGCGTATGTCACACAATTTGAGTCCTAAAAGAATGGGAGATACGTCCTTTCAACTTTTAACAGTCGATATACATGCATGAGTTATTCGTGTACGTGCATCAAAATCTGACTCATCTTTTTTCAGCAACAAAAGACGCGCCGAGTACAGAAACACCACAGAAGCACACAGTGTCTTTGGGTCGAGGCGTCGCGTCACCCATAAATTAATACGTTCGTTTTTATAGCCACATGTTTTTTGTTTTTTTTTTTTTTTAGTCTGGCAAAGCGTGATGTTCGACGCGAAGGGATCAATTTTCATCAATCAAATGAAGCAATCGAGACTTAAATTTAACAAAATTCAATGGTCAGACATTCATTTTAATTTTATTTCAACGAAGATGCTTGTCTCTATGGAAATTTTTATTTTTCAAAATTTGAAACAATTTATTCGTTTGACACGTAATAAATATTCAACAGCGTCAAATAAATTCCATTTAATTCAAACGATTTGAATTCAAATTAGACAATTTTTTTGCTTTCACGCGATAACCTTTCAATCAGATCAATCCTATCCTCGTGTTCGACACTCCAGTAGATTTTTTTTCCCAAGCCAAAGACATCGCATGCACATCGATTAAAATTCAACAGTCGAGCGAATATTTATATGCAGCCCTCAAGGTTGTACAATAGGATACATTTTTTTTTTTTTTCGTTAAAAAAAAAACACTCGATACACTTTTTTATTTGGTCGCTGAGAAAAAGTGAGTTCTCCGATTGACAAAAGGATCGAGTTGACAGTCACGTTTTAATTCTTCGTCGTCTCTTGGCGGAATAGCTCCAATCGAAGTGGAGAAATAAGAGAAAAAAATTTTTTGTAAAGAGAAAAAACGAAGAGGAAAACGAGAAGAGTTGAAACGAGTGCAGAGCCTTCGGAGAGGATAGCGGAGCAGCATGGAGACAAAAAATCTTCTCGCGAATATCCTTAACGTGAAGTCGATCTCTGTCTCTATCTCTCTATCTCTATCTCTCTATCTCTCTCTCTCTCTCTCTCTCTCTCTCTCCCTCTCTTTCATCGGATGCTGCGTCGTCGTCTATACACGCGACCTTCGATAGATCGATACGTGCTTCGCCGCGCGCCGCGGCGTTGATATTCTGGTTGCCGCGGATGCCAGGAATAGTTTTACGTCTTCGTATCGCAGCTTTTGCGGTTACGCTTTTGCTTTTATAATGTACGCAGAGCGAGAAACGAGATGGGACTGTAAGAAGTTTACGTGCCGGGAAGAATTATAAGGCAGTTATCGGACTAAAACCCTCGTGAAGCAGCGACATTCTCGAATATTTTTATGTTCACTCTGTGCCAAGCGCGACTAACAGGTGCATCGATTCCTCTGAAACGTCATCGTATGGCATTCATTGTCACTGCGTGGTAAGAGACATATCGCACAGAGATATAATGATTTACTTGTTATTGAATTCTATTGTTTGAAATGTCGAAATAAATATTTAATTCGAGGCACGAAAAATTTTATTGACGGATCAATGATTCGTTGTCGAAATTCAATGATCAATTGGGCTTCAATAGTTTCGATCAAATATCATTTACCTACTTGGGTCATGTAAAGTAGAATAAAAAGTCGGCACAATAAATGAAAAATCTTTCTTGTGTTCAATATTTATTTCGCCAGTACTAAACTATTAAATTTGCTAAAATTGAATAAATTATTTTCCAAGTGTACACGTTTTTTTACAGTTGATCGATCTAAAATAATTCTCGTAAATTTTAACTCTCAAGGAACTATCACGAGATAATGCCACGTGTAAAAATAACGTCAATTTCAATATGACGAAAAAATAAATAACAATGAAAACATTTTTTTTTTTTTTCTTACTGTGATTATCTTGGCACTGTGAAGAATTCTTATTTAACTTTTATTATCTTTACATTAACGGGAGTTGTTGATTTTACTTTTATTGCCTTATGCATGCGAAAAAGTTGTTGATTCAACGATCATTATCGATGATCTTCCTGTGCAATTGCGTAACAACTTTTCCTCGATACACGTTATTCGATAGGTCAGGCAACTTGTCACTTTGCATCGCCCTATTATTCTAGACGAAGCCCATTATTTTAAATACTGATTTGGCTTTTCTGGGTCATTATACGCTACGACATGTCAATGGTGACTGGGCAGATTTTTTCGACCCATATCTCTAAATAAGATCGCGCCACCGTATTCCTGAATAAAAGGCATAATTTCATAATACCCAGGAACTCGGATAAATTCATTTTACGTCATCGACTTTTCATGCGATGCTTTTATTTTTATGTATTTCTTGTTGAAATTGATCGTCAAATAGGCTTCTTCAAAATATTGGTGACGTCAAAAATAATTAAAAAAAAAAAAAAAAAACAAATTATTTGTTGGCCTCGCTTTGTGGCCGGTCTTTCTCTTCTGATTATATCAGCGATATCCTTTATGTCAATTTATTCTAGTTCCGGAATTACGTAACGCACCTGTTTGATCAAACATCCTTTCAATCGTGTTGCGTCTTATCTGCAATGATCATCACGAAATAAGATGACTGTTTGGATTATCATCATTGCACGAAAAAAAAAAACCCCCCAATACCCATAACACATCAACAAGAGAGATATGTTGAACGAGAGTTTCTCGTATTGGACGAGTGTCGGTAAACGTCAGAGTCTCAAGATGACTAGAAATTTTAAGATTCTCCGAGCTACATAGAGATTCATCGCGATCGATGGTACGAGTGAAAGCATACGTAGGTATCGTTCGAGCGATAGAATCTCAGATTGCGAGGGAGTGTCGCATTCGTTAGGAGCATTATTTCCTCGAGACCCACGACGATGGAGAGAAAAAGTGAGAAAAAAAAAAGGAATACTATAGGAGGGAATCGTAGGAATGGAACTGTCCGGATATGCCAGGCCATTGACCATCGTTCAGTATGCAACCATATAAGAGAAGAGCCCAATAGCACTTCACGAACAAATTTCCCTGGCGATCGTAAAACGGGCGTTGCAGCATGTAACGCGTGCCTCCATGGGTTTATGCCCATTGCAAAGCTTTTGTGTATAACCTATGCTTCCCATACTCACTATAGATATTAAACAAGCCTTATATGTGTATATATATATATTTGTGTGTAGGTGAGACTACTGTAGTCTCATGTACATCGATCGCGAAAAAGCAAAAGGGCTTAACCTTCATGATTTTGCAAGTAAAGTGAAGTTCCGTACTCTCTTGTGTTTGTCAGCAGTCGTTATATTGCTCGAACGTGTATATATATATATATATATATATATATACATATATATGAATGTGCATTGTCGAGCCAGTGAGGCTGAACTTTCGATTTCGCGCCACCCGCGCCTTTTCCCCGAGATTTATGCAAATCTTCATAGAGGAACGAGAAACCCACTATTCCTCGTGTTCCTTGACCGCGCCGGTGGAAGAGAGTGTGCAGCTTCCTTCGAGTTCCCCGTAAGAATTTTTTTCCCCCTTTTTCCCCGATTCCCGCCCTCGAGGCTCTTCCTTCGAGCTGTACGAACTCTGATGTTATGCGTTTGACGAAAAAAAAAAGTATATAAGCGTTTTGCATCAGTGGTCAGTTTTGTGTATATATATATATATATATATTTGATGCTGAAGTCGTACTGAAATACGCGAGAGACGCGTTTTCTGGCTGTAAATCAACGTGTTATGCACAGAAGAGAGCACATCACTCTTGCCTTTAGCATAGCAAGGGGAGAGCTCACACTTCCGCCCGCTGTGAGAAAGAACATTCCACGAAGTATGAGATTCCCAGTCTTTATATCGTATTCCACCCACGATCGAACAGATTCAGTGGTTATTCGCAGTATGCACGAATTCTGTCTCTCAACCTCACATTTCTGATGAGTTCAACGATCAAAGAAACGTCGATCCGATGATCGCACATATTGGAAATCTTGGAAGATTGTCAACATACATTACAATCGATGTACACGAAAATAATTAAACATTTTGTACAATTCAAATAATGTTTTTTTTGCAGCCCAATTAGTCCCTATAATTATTGTTTCATTGTCAAATTTTCACAAGGTTTAACCAATGAATCAAATTGTTATAATGGTGCTCCTTCGATATACGAATATGTTTGTTTCGATGTGTCCCATACAAACGAAAGGAGAATTTCATAACATGCTGATATTGCTAAAAGTACAAACCCAATCGGAATTACATTCATTAAAAAAGAAAGGCATTGACCGTATAAACCGTAATATAAATCGGTGCGCAAAATTCCGTCGTAAATTTTTTTGCCTTTTCCTCAAACACCTCGCACAAGTGAATCATCGAAGTCAGTAAAATTGAGCCCTATGCCTCGAAGGAAGCAGTGATTAATAAATAGCATAAAATTTATTTTAACTGACCCTATAATTTTTAGTCCGAATAATTCGAATTAATTTGGATACCGCCGTCAGTCAATGAATTACTTTTAACAATTTAAATGAGAAAAATATTTGCATTCATTTGCACGAAAGTTCAAATTCAGTTTTGATGCAATTTTTAATTTGGTGCATCGGAATTTGCATTTAAATATTCCATGACTTTATCTAAAAAAAAATGTGTCAATGTTAATATTCTCGGTATTGTGAGAATCTCCGACCTCGTCTCAGCCTACGATAGGATCTATCTCACGCGGTCGAGTCTCTCGTTACATACGGTTAAACCTGATCTGTGAGCACGCTGTGTGCATTATGTACAGCTTTTTAAAATGCCTATATATACTTGCATCTATGATGCAGAGTGTACAGTAACGTGCGTACTGTATGCTATATTTTATGCAGACTATTAACCGTGCGCACGTCCAGCGTAGATCATTCGTCGGCTCGTGGATATATGTAGGAGGCTTCCCCATCAATTAATTAGCGATTAAACATACGATTCTCTAATTGACAGTGTATATCCGAGAGCGTTGCGGGTCACGCGATAAGTGGAGATAATTCAAAGTGGGAGCGCGTGAAGTGTATGTGCTGTACATACATATATATATGTATATAATATGTGCAGTTAACGCCATGGCCAAGCTTGCATAGGGAATACATATGTGCGTGTGTGTGTGTGTGTGTATTAGAGCAGGATTTCTTGCGTATATAAATTTATGCATCTGCAAGGTAAAGGTGCAGGATTCTATATAACCTTCTCGCAGCAACGAGAAAACGAAAAGAGCGATGAACGAGGACGAAGGACGCGAACGAGTGCGCTTTCACGACGTATCTCGTTCATGCAGCTATGAAGATAACAGCATTATATACATATATATATATGGATATCATTTTCCCCACTTATATTGCTGGATACAACTCGTTCGGTTCACTCTCGCTGTAAAAACACGTAGAGTATATAAGTGCATCTATATTGGTCGCATCTATATTTGTCCAAAGTTGTCAGTTAGTCGTTTTTTTTTTTTAATTTATTGAAATAGCCTAGATAATGAAATAATGGGATTGAACTCGATAAATAAATAAATAAAATCTCTGGTTCGCGGAAAGTTATTTCATAAAAAGCAAAATAATTATTTCGAACCCGCGAATAATTGAAAAATCGTCGCTTATATTTCGAATAAAAACTGAATAGTCATGTTTACATTCCCCTGAAGGCAACGATATTGACGTCTAAGAAGTAACAATTCCGAATGAAAACTGTATCGGAAATTACAATTACTTTCTAACATTAATGACCATTGAAATTCAATCGTAATTGTTCGTTCATGGATATTTTTTTCTTCCACACATGGATATAGGGATAGAAATGAGGAGGGAATTTTTGGAAAGCCTGGGTGTTCTCACTTAGTACAGCTGGCAATATATGTAAAGTTGAACTGCACCCCATAGACCCCTGAAGAAGCATTTTTCATCGTTCCTTGGCACTCATCACTCAAATATTGGTCAGATAATTGAGCTGTCTGGGAAAAATGTAAGAACTTATAGCTATATTATACTACGACGTCTCGTTCTCAATGATTACATGTAGTAGCGTTAGCTATGCTTCAATCCACAACGTTTAGAGTATTTAAATTTTAACTTTCGCGCCACTTCCGGCCTCATGGTCTCGTCTGAAGTCGTCACCAATGATGTTTCATTGTTTTTCGTTGTGCTCAACGATCCACACGTACGGAGAAAAATTGTTATTTGAAAAAATTGATAATTTAATTCATTAACGAAGAAAAGTATGGGTAAAGAGAAAAAACGTAAGCGCACACGTTCCCCTTCAAGAGAGAGAAAAAGAAGGAATGAAGGGAATTCAGCAAAGATGGAAAAAATGCAAGCGCAGTTAGATAACCTCACAAGCGTTATCAGTCATCTCGTCAAGCAAAAAGCTTTTGACGAGGTTACATCGGTCCAAAGTGATCCTGATATAATTGAAGGTAAAATTTATGAGTAGTATACTCAATTTTACGTGTTTATTTCCATACGAAAGAACACGGCACGCATTCCACACGAATCGTGCACCCAAAAAGGGGGCGTCAATGACAAATATGTAAAAAAAAAAAAAAAATCTTAACGTAAGTATAATATGTTCCCAGACGATCATTCCAACAAGGAAAATGATCCAAAAAATACAGAAAAGTCAGACGACCCTTCAGGTTGTGCAAATAGCATACAACCGGTGGGCGAGACGGAGGAGCAACAGGGTGATCCCAGGGAGTCTGCATTAGACACCGAAATTCTCCAGGTTTTAGGAGACGATCCGAATGCAAAGTCTGACGACTCGCACCACCTTCACACTGAGGTAAAAAACCGTTGGAAGGTTTGGTTGCAAGAGGGTTTGCCAGAAGAGGTTAGGAAAAATATACTAAAAAAGTATTCGCGTAAGGGAGATCTACACACGGAACCTCCGAAAATGAACCCGGAAATTACAGCAGCATTGACTGAGATTGCGAAAAAGCGCGATCAACATTTTGTCGATACTCAGCAATGCATGGGATCGGCTGTCATATCTATTGGCGCAGCTGTGTCTCTTCTGCTGGGGGAGAGAGAAGAAGGCATCGATAAGATTAAATTATTGGAATATTTATCTGATACCGGAAAGCTGCTGTCTGATATTTTCCACCAGCAATCTCGAGCCCGAAAATCATTCATCACGCCAATAATGAATAAAAGTGTTAAACATCTGGTTGAATCTCTACACTCCAACGAATGGTTATATGGGGAAAAACTCGCTGATCAGATAAAAGAGGCAAAAACTATTGAGAGTGCCTGTCAAAATCTTAAAGCACCGGAAAAAACTGTTAAGAAGCCTTTCCAACGTCAATCCAACCAATATCAGGGAAACTGGAAGAGCCCGTCTGCCTACAGACAGACGGGCACATTTCAGCAGAGGAAACAGTTTTTCCATTTCAAACCGAGGACTCAATATCGATTGAATCAAACATCGAATCGAGACAAAAATCGGCAAACGAAGGACCTTCCAAAGAAATAAACCCGGTAGGATCAATAGCAGGCAGGCTTTCCTACTTTATTGACGAATGGAAGAAAATAACTTCAGATAGTGTTATTTTGAATGCCATAAAAGGATATTCTATTCCATTTAACGAAGTTCCCCACCAAGGTCAGGCCCCTGAGCAACGAAGGTGGTCGGATAAAGAAGCGAGGGCGATTAAAATCGAAATTGAAACTCTCCTAAAAAAGAATGCGATAGAAAAATGCGAAAGCTGTAGGGGTCAATTTATATCTACGTATTTTTTGGTTCCAAAACCGGATGGTAGTTACAGATTTATTTTAAATCTCAAGAATTTAAATAAGTTCATAGATCCGCCTCATTTTAAGATGGAGGATATCAGGTCGGTAAAGAACTTAGTGACACCGAAGTCATTCATGGCTTCCATTGATCTTCAAGATGCCTATTTTGTAATTCCTGTAAACAGGAATTACAAAAAATATTTGAGATTCATTTTCCAGGATAAAATATATCAATTTATGTGCCTGCCTTTTGGTTTATGCACTAGCCCTTACATTTTTACAAAGACAATGAAGCCAGTCATGAATGTACTAAGGACTAGGGGTTTTTTGACAACAATCTACCTCGATGATATACTCTTTATAGCAAAAGACTTTGAAAGCTGTAAAAATAATACATTAGAGTCGAAATATCTTCTCGAAACACTAGGTTTCGCCATAAATAATAAAAAGAGCAATTTAATTCCATCTCAAAAATGTAAATTTTTGGGATTCGTGATTAATTCTATGGATTACACTATTGAACTAACCGATAAAAAGAAAAAACAGATCGATTACTTAATTAAGAACATTAAAATTGGGCAGTCCAGTAAGATTCGTGATTTTGCCGTTTTTTTGGGCGTTTTAAATGCGGCTTGCCCAGCCGTAGCATACGGCATCTCACATTGTAAATTATTAGAAAGAGCAAAGTGGTTAGCGTTGATTGCAAACGATGGGCATTACGATGGAAAAATGATCATCGGAACTGAATTGGAGGAGGACATCAAGTGGTGGAAAGTCAATAGTAAAATAGGAAAAAACCCTATAAGAACAGCAAAATATGTACTGGAAATATCATCAGATGCGTCCTTGACAGGATGGGGTGCACATTGTCAAGGTCAATCTATTAATGGATGGTGGAATAATATTCAAAGGAAACGTCATATCAATTACCTTGAGCTACTAGCAGCATTTTTTGCCTTAAAAAGCTTTGCATCTAGTCTCGACAGTTGTGAAATTTTGCTTAGATTAGACAATACAACGGCAATTGCATATGTAAATAAGGCAGGGGGAGTTCAGTATCCATTATTGAATCAATTGGCTCGGGAAATTTGGGCATGGTTAGAAAAACGAAAGATTTGGGTATTTGCATCGTACATTTCGTCCAAAGAAAATGTTCATGCTGATGTCGCATCGCGAATCACAAATATAGACACAGAATGGGAATTGTCACAACATGCTTTTAATATAATAAATAAACGATTGGGCCCATTTTCTATCGATCTATTCGCATCAAATTTAAATAAAAAAGTTAAAAAATATTGCTCAAGATTTCCAAACCCCGGAGTGTATAAGGTCGATGCTTTCACTTTATCATGGAAAGATGAAAGTTTTTATGCCTTCCCTCCATTTGCTTTGATTTTACCAACTTTAAAAAAGATTATCACAGACAGAGCAGAAGGTATAGTTATAGTGCCAGACTGGCCAACGCAATCTTGGTTTCCTATTTTCCAGTTGTTGCTCAGGAGGCCACCAATTATTTTTCGACCAAATAAAAGGCTATTAATGTCTCCTTGCAGGACACTAACGCATCCACTGGCACAGACAATTTCCCTGGTGGCGGGACAATTATCAGGCAGTCTTTTTTAAATAAGGGATTTTCACAAGCGACGACGAATATTATGATTAATTCTATATCTCAGTCTACGCAAAAACAGTATGAGTCATCCTTAAAACAATGGTGGCAGTTCACGAAACAAAAAAATTATGATATTTACAACACAGACGAGTCTAAGATCATCGAGTTCCTCACAGAACGTTATAATAGTGGTGCCAAATATGGGACACTAAACTCAGACAGAGCAGCGATAGCTCTAATTACTTCTGAGAATATCTGCGGCGAAAGATTATTGTCACGATTTATGCGTGGAGTCTACAAAAGTCGACCGACTCGTGCTAAATATGATACCACGTGGAATGTTGATGTAGCCTTGCAGTACATAGAGGATATATCAAGTAAACGCAAGTGCGATCTTCGAACTCTAGCGGAAAAAACAGTCACACTAATGCTACTCACCACCGCTCATCGGTTACAAACAATGTCGTTAATCGATATCGATAATATTTGCCGATTTCAATCCGGAATCGAGATAAGAATCCCGGAGCGAATAAAAACATCAAGACCTGGAGCCAATCAGCCGAATTTAATATTACCTTTTTTCAGAGAAAATGAAAATCTCTGTGTCGCAAAAACACTTTTGCAATACATGGATTATACCGAGTCTTTAAGAGGAGAACATAAAAATCTTTTTATTTCTACAGTCAAGCCTCATAAGCCAGTCAGTGCCCAAACCCTCGGACATTGGGTGAAATCCTTTATGAAAAAAGCCGGAATTGATACAAATGAGTTTTCGGCCTACAGCACCAAGCATGCTGCAGTATCTAAGGCACTGATAAAGGGTGTTAATATAGATACTATTAAGCGTACAGCAGGCTGGTCAGAAAAATCATCGGTACTTGCAAAATTCTATAACAGGCCTATAATAGATCATAACGGTACATTTGCCCTCTCTATACTTAAAAAATGAATGATGATCTGTTTTTGTATATCCTAATGTTTACTTGGGTGATTAAAAAAAAAAAAAAAAAAAAAAAAAAAAAAAAAAAAAAAAGAATAAGCGTCGAAATTTTACGCAGACTCTAAACATCTACATGTAATCATTGAGAACGAGACGTCGTAGTATAATAACTCGATCAAACGAGCCCGCCGAAGGCGGGCGAAGTTCGATCGGTATTATATGAAGACGTCTCGTTCGAAGATGATTACCTCCCACCCTATATTTTGACCCGATTTATCCCGTAATCATCAAAGCGAAAAATTTTGAGCATAAGCTCTAAACTAAATGAAACATCATTGGTGACGACTTCAGACGAGACCATGAGGCCGGAAGTGGCGCGAAAGTTAAAATTTAAATACTCTAAACGTTGTGGATTGAAGCATAGCTAACGCTACTACATGTAATCATCTTCGAACGAGACGTCTTCATATAATACCGATCGAACTTCGCCCGCCTTCGGCGGGCTCGTTTGATCGAGTTAATATACTGAAACGATTATGGAAAGAAAAAAAATGCAATAAAAAGCCTCGCAAGGTCCTCCATTAAATCGGAGTCAAGAAACTGGAAAACGAGACCGCGGCTACATATTATAAATAATGTCTGTGTGCGTGTATGTTCATGTTACATATATACATGTTTACTGTACAGCGAGTCGCATAGCGCGCGCGTCTGCACGGTCCATATTTTTCCTCGATTTTTGGCCTCTCTTCTGTAACAGCCAGAGAGAACTCTGCCGCGCGCGACGTACCCCGCAGAGAATCCACTCATGGAATTTATCGTCCACTTCGCTCGCGCTATAGCTAGCATACACACACACACGCTCACGCATGAGATTCGATCTGGCGCATAGTTTCTGGGCAGAAGGTGAGGAGAAATCACGGGATGTGTACCTATAGGGGCGAGAGGCAGAGGAGAACGGATCTAAAAAAAAAACAGTAAATGAAGATAGGGAAAAAAATTGAACGCGAACGTATGCATTTTTGTACCCTATAGAGGTGAACGTGTGGAGAGGAACGGGGAGAGCTGGAGAACGCGCGATCGGAGCAATTAACCAGATTTTTTTACGAAATTCCCACCGTCTTGAAATCGCGAGCGTTCGCCACTCTCGTTTATCCCCCCCCCCCCCCTCTCGCCCACTCTCTCTCTCTCACTCTTTCTTCCTCTCAACGAGCTACATGAAGAGGAATTTCCGCGCCAGATATATCTTCCCCTACAGGCTCTTTCTCTCTCGTTCTTATCTTTAGCGATCGAAGAGAGGCAAAATGGCGCAAGATATCGCATCGTGAAGGATTTATATTTTTACCAGGACGATCTATCCTAACCGCGAGTCTTCCATCCACGCCGAGAAACACGCCGTATTTTCATTTTCTTCGATGTGGGAAAAATAAAAATTGATAAACTCGTTTTCTGCGTATTGCCAAGAGGACAAATTGTTATGTGTCGATGGATATACAAAACCTTGACTCCATTGACCTCTCTCGGGTACCCCCGGGGTATCAATCAGTGTAAAAGATAAATTAATAAGTCACGATAGAATAGCAAAAAAATTCGAGGATCGCATATAATATGCGGTACGTCAGTTGCTCATTCTATTCTGTAAAGTACATCAGATTGATGCGGTGGGTGAGAAAGGCTTCTCGCGATCTCGTTAAGGATCTATTGTGCGAATGAATCTGACGACGAGATTGTATTACGGAATCACGGAGAAAGAGAAAGAGATAGAGAGGGGAAATGAAAAACGCGATCTATTCTTACAAGAAACTATAAGTGTGTGTGTGTGTGTGCACGCGTATGTGTATTTGTGCGTGTATAAAGTATCCTCGTGAGTATTGCAAAAAGACCGAGATGAATGTTTTATATATCGAGCTCGTTGTGAGAGCAATATTCTCTTTCTGTTGTATTACACGAAGAAACGTAATTTCGGCCCACGTGCAAGACTATTGCTAATACGGTACAACTATGCGTTATTCATAATTCGTTCCTTTTCATTGACAAAAGTCTGTATACATATGTATACGTACAAATATATATATATACATATATATAAGATCACGAAGGGTTATGCTAATATAATAGGAATATTATCCGTAGCCGTATGTCACTGACCACCTACCAGCAATGATCCTGACCGTTTGTACGTCCCCCGCAAACTTCTACATGCACCGATATATTATACTTATATGCATATCATGGAGAAGTTGGTGCAAATTTGGACCTTCTGAATTTCTTAAAAATCCGAGCTGCATTCATCTGCACTCACCGTTCATGTTGTTACGCGAAGCTACTAGCCATTTGGGTACGAAATGAGAAAATTCATTTTCATCGACTCAAAAAGTTTTTGAGAAAAACTCTAGGGGATCTCACGACATGAATTGGAACAATAATGTCAATTTGGACAACCACAAGACGTGCAAATTGGGACTCAGTGGTTGGTTCTCATCAGCGAGTGCTATGGAGATTTTCATTTTAAAAAGCAAATGGAAATTTCAAGGGAATTGGATTCTCGATTCCACAAGGGTTTTCTGTCACTTGACTTTTTATAAAAGTTCACATTTACGCGGTTACCTGTTTTTTAATGCGAAGGCAAATTTCTCAGGAAAAAATGGTCACAACGTAAGATGCACATATTGCCAAAGAAAAATTGGGCTTATCAGTAAAACATTACATGAAATAAAATGAATCAATTTACTGCTCAATACTTTTTCATTTTGCCAGAATAGACGAAAATTATAATGGTGCTTCAAATTGGAACGGCAACTCTTGTGTATATGCACTGTACGTATAATTTTATGTGCGCATGATGGAAGGGCCGCGGTGTTGAAAGCTCTTGTTACTTCGGACTCAAGCACTCTCGCACGAGTACTCTTCTATTCGCGTAACTTTCGAACTCATTCAGCCGTGAGGGCTTTACGTACATCGGGATAGAGTAGGGTACTCGCTTTGCAAGTACGTACGTCAAGTTGGGGTACATGCACCGAGCCTCAACAAAATATTACATACATCAACCAACGTTACATATACATCCGTGTATATTCACACACATATATATATATATATATAAGTCAATATATATATATATGTATATATTGACTTCTATCAAGCAAAAGGGCGTAACCCACATTACTATAAGCGCGGTTACTCGTCTGGATTACGCTCTTTTGTGAATGGGAACGTGGCTGCGATCGAGACGGAGTCTGCGAATGCGATACGACATGAACATATTCGAAGCCTGATACTATGGATTATAATTTACGACATGGCTTCTCTCGGAACATGTTACCTCATGCACACACGGTTCTCTGTTATATTTATCGGTGGGGGGGTTACTCTCGGGCGTTATTCTCTTTCCGATTTGTCGATGTGCCGTTAAGGACACGATAGGCGAGCCAAACGATGGACATCACTGGATACGTATTGCGCAATTTGCGATCGTTCCGTTAATAAAATAATATAACTGCGCGGTCAAAGACATCGCCATATAACACTTCTCCCTTCTTGGCCATTACCACATCTCAGTGGTTTGCCATAGATGCGATTGGATACCAGTTCCCCGGTTGAACTTCCTCAAGCGCCTTTTGTAACGACTCTCGGGATATGGCGGGTCAGCAAATCATGAATGAAAAGGGACACTCGGCGGAAGTTACACGTAATTTCGTCAGAGCAAGGACTCGAGGAGAAGCAAAAAAGCAATAAGTCGTCGTCTTTTTTTTTAGTAAAAGAATGAACCAAGATATTTTCTGGTCTGAAGCAAGATCGCAATTTTAAATAGCAGTTTTGGAAATGGCTTATTCTGCAGGGTCAAGGGTCTACCGTCTCAAGCAAATGATATACTTTGACATGTAGACTAGCTGGAATAAGAAGCAACTATACAGAGCACCACACGATGTTCCGGTGTTGCAAGGTGCAAAGTGTGCGCGCAAGAATACTTCAACACACCATTAATACTCTCTTTTCCTCCCCTCGCCCACGAGAGTCGTACACCCAGCCAGTCGTGTACTCGCTCTCATCTGAGAAAATCAGAATCATATCTCGTGAGAGAAACTCTCTCGTTGCGAAGAATCGTCGGCGATGCGCCATATACGCTTGAATTAATAAGGTATAGTATTCCCGTGGAGTTGGGGGAAGAGTTTTTTTACATGTAATTTTTCCAGATGCATCGTATACGTGCCATGGTTACGTGTTAATAATTTATGTAGAAAAACACACACCAGGAAGGAGAAATTTCTCCGATGTCATAACGATCAAGTTTGTGTGTGTGTGTGTGTGCGTGTGTGCGGAAGTTGATACGAGTTCAGTGCGCGGGTAAAGTGAGTCTCCATTAGCATGACCGATCAATTTTATCGCACTGATACCCAAAGATTTCTATCAAAAATGTGCCGATTGCTATAAGTAAAAATACTTTGAAAAAAAATGATTTTAAATTGCTTCTTATTTTCAAAGCTTCGACACGTCGAAAATATTTATTTTTTCATTCTTTCACGGATCAGTTGGAATCATTTTATCATCGAAGAACGCATCATCGCGTAGTCTGTGACTTCAAACGTAGATTGCCCGAGGACGTCTTCAATTGAGATGCAGTTCGACCGCAGCATTGAGATTGCTTCGATGCCAATCAACGCGGACCAATAGATATAAGCAGAGAGAAAAACGAAAGAGCGAGACCATTATGCCCTGTTCTCTCGTCTGGCCGGTATAAACACGCCATATAAAATATGAAAAATAGAGAATACAAGATGTGCATACGCGTATATCGAGCTGGGATGAATATAAAAATTGTTTACGGAGCTCTTATTCTCCCGCGGGGATGTCTATAGGTTCGGCATGTCACCTCGTTTAATCGTGTTACGATGAAAAATTCTTCATACAACACACAAACTTATATATATATATATATATATATATGTACTAAATATAGTATACTTTGAGATCGAATTTCCGATAAGATTCGCGAGAGTGCGATCGATCATCGCACCTGGACGTGATCGATGTGCGTACGTAGAGCTATACACAGCGAGAGCTGTACGATGATCAGGGGAATGTTCTTTTCGCGATTGCACCCGCCTATGGTTGTTCCATCTCTTCTCATACCCCTCCGCGCAACGACTAGGCGAGCTTCGCTTTATATGTATACGTATACGTACAGTTGCACTTTCGCAACCTCCTCGACGCTGGATAATACGAAACACGCCGATATTTTTCATTTACGAGCGTCTTTTATCTAGAAGCAGAAAAAAATTTCGAGCTCGCCCTACGACCCCACGCTCGTATTCCAACAAGACCAACGGGCAATATGTATTCCAACAACGAGGCAGAAGCCACAGCCCTGTTGTATTCCATTGCGTTTATGAATTCATAGATATTGGATAAGAATATTACAATTTATCGCTCTAACCAGTTTCAAATATCATCTGAGAAGAGTCTGAGCCTCATATCTCCGGCTGACAAGAGAGTGCAAGCGAGATGAGGAAAAGTTTGTGTGCCCAAAATACTCAGGATTAGTCTGGATTTCAATTCCAATAAGCCATCTTTAAGAAAAATGTATTCAAAGTATCGTAATTGCTTTAGCTACCTCTCAAGACACCCAAATCTCAATGAATTTCTCTGTTCAATGAATTTTAGCAATTAGTTTCTCCATACCTTTCGACTTCGATTGATGGAACAACAGTGGGACCGACATTTGGGTAACAGCGGTTCAACTACCCGTGCAGAAATTTTTTAGGGATACCCTAAGTCCGACCATATCCCGATCGGGATTGTCCATGGACTCCCCAAAACCGGTATCCCCATAGGAATCTATATGGTATCCGTCTCGTAATCGGATTGGTGGATGTGGCAAAATTTGTAAGTTATGGCGCCACTTTCTTTCAGGGTGTACCGATTGAATCCCAATCTCACGTTTGTTCTGAATCAGGATTTGTTGAGAGCTCCTCAAGACGAGTATCCTCCGATGATTTAATGGGATGATCGAAGAATTTTAATTTGCGAAATGCCCAGTCATATTCCGAATAAAGCTTCTTGACACATTATTCGATTGGCATAATAATAATAATAATAATAATAATAATAATAATAATAATAATAATAATGAGTAGTGGTGGTGGTGGTGGTGGTGGTGGTGGTGGTGGTGGTGGTGGTGGTGGTGGTGGTGGTGGTGGTGGTGGTGGTGGTGGTGGTCGTGTGGTCGTGTGGTCGTGTGGTGGTGGTGGTGGTGGTGGTGGTGGTGGTGGTGGTGGTGGTGGTGTAAATGCCATTATTATTACTATATATTAATTGTCATTACGTGTCATTTCATGATCGAGAACCTCCACCACCTTAACCACTTAGCAGTGTGGCGAAAATTACATTTTTGAGCCACTTTTGTGCATTTTGTTTGCAAATGCCATTATTATTACTATATATTAATTGTCATTACGTGTCATTTCATGATCGAGAACCTCCACCACCTTAACCACTTAGCAGTGTGGCGAAAATTACATTTTTGAGCCACTTTTGTGCATTTTTCATAAAAAAAACAAATTTTGATTTTTCATGCTCCCATCCCCTTAAACTGAAGTTTTGATAAAAAAAAAGACATCATCGCGAAAAGGGTGCTTTGTAGCTTAAGTGGAAGCCGCCGCTCATTGGACTTTTTTAATTATAACAGCCACTTAACGTCTGTGGCGAACTTTTTGGAAGGAAAAATTTGAGACCATGGAGATTGTACTTCAAATAAAAAGAACCTTCGATGATTCGAAAGTTGTAAAGGATATTGCTGAACGGAAAGTAGTTTTGTGCGCGGAATTTAATTCATTATTAATTGTAAGGATAGTCTCAAGCGCAATATATACTTTTAGTCACGATCGATAGACAATACCCCTGAATTTTTTCAGGTTTCGCCCGTCATGCGTGTGATTTTAATTATCAGCCGTTATTGTTAATTAACAAACAAATAAACAACGGAGTTCGTCCACTCAAAAGTTGAAACGCCATCGTATTTCAGGATCGAATGACAATACTCCTTAATTTTTTCAGATTTTTCTTGTCATGCGTGCGATTTTAATTATCAGCAGTAATTGTTAATTAACAAACAAATAAACAAGGGAGTCCATCCACTCAAAAGTTGAAACGCCATCGTGTTTCAGGATCGATAGACAATACTCTTGAATTTTTCAAGATTTTTCCCGTCATGTGTGCGATTTTAATTATCAGCAGCCATTGTTAATTAACAAACAAATCAACGAAGGAGTCAGTCCACTCAAAAGTTGAAACGCGATCGTGTTCCAGGATCGATAGACAATACTCCTTAATTTTTTCAGATTTTTCCCGTCATGCGTATTCTTTTCTGAATTTTGGCTTCTCGCTACCGCTGCTAGCTTCAGCCTCATGTATACTTAGTGTATAGAAGATATTTATAAAGTAAATGTACAAGCATTCGACAGCGTCGTGGTTAGAGCGTTAGTTCATTAGGTAGGCAGATAGGTAGGTAGGTTGTCCTTAAATCATTTTCCGGGTTAGCAAATAAATTTTCAACGACCGGAATCATCCTCGGAACAACAACAATCAATAAAAAATGTCAAAAACATTAATGTTCATAAAATATAATTTTTGTTGTCATTCATTTCGGGTCCAATACGCAAACGAAGGCTAGTGAGACGTCGTAGGTTCAAACCCCGGTGTCGACGTTTTTTTTTTGTTTAAATTTTTTCTATGGCTCAGATAATAATAAACATTTGCCTATAACCTGAATTGCGGAAGATAAATATTTATTCGGGATTTCATATATATGCCAGATTAAACCACATTTTGATCGGGTTTTGACTGGATACCATAATTGGAATCCAGTCAGGGGTCCCTGTCGGATTCCAATGTGCAAACGTTACATTCAGTCATGGGATCTGATCCGATGACCAGCTGGATCCCTATCAGAAAATAGGGATCCTTCTCAGAATCCACCTGGATCCCGACCGAAATTTCTGCACGGGTAGTTGCGGCTCTGCCGTGTCGCGCTGCGCACTCGGTTCTGCGCAGCTGATGCCAGTAGCTAGCGGCACTGTGATAGGGTCAGCGCCTTTCCCACCATGCACCACAAATTGATCGTTACGTGCCGCATAGTGGGGGGTTTATGCTCAAGTGGAAGTTCCCTGAATCGAGGCTCAAGTGTAGCGAGAATTTCGTTACTTTTCGACGTTTCCAATGCTATTTGACGTTTCACATACGAATAAATCACCTATACCGGAAATGTGCAGCGTTAAAACACCATTTATAATTCTCGACAAGTGGCAGAGTAGTTCTGCAACAAAACTACCAAAAACGCAGAGTTTTCTATTGTCTCGTAAAAATTACCGGACACGAGTAACCGCGTTATACATTATGCGCAATCTATTGCGTGTGTGTAGAGATTGCACACGATCCGGGCGCACTTCGCGATACAGCTTGTACACGCTCGGGCTCTCGATGCATCCAGTCGTGTGAAAATCACCCGCTAGACCAAAACTTGAACCGGCTGGAAACGCCAGGCGTAATACGCGTGGCGAAGTAGAACGCGGACCCGCACATGTATATATAATAACAGAATGCGATATGTACCACACGGGTGGTATAGCTGATAAAAATCGCAGCTCGACGAAGCGAGACGTAATTGTGATTAGGAGAAAGTCGGACATATCGTCGAACCGCAAGGATAAATTGCACCACGTATACAGTGGTGGCAGTGCACGCAAACGTGTCGTGGATAATATTGTAGCTTCCAATTTCACGCACTTAGGTATGCTAATTATCTTCTTTCGTGTATCGTAACGCGGCCTCTGTTGCATTGCGCTAAGGCTGTAAGCCATTCGGATGAGTATTATTGGAAAAATCGCGCTGGAAAACTTCAAATTTCATAGCTCAGTATTTTTTGGAATTTGAGAAACGCGAGATTCATGTAGGGTTCATGCGAATAAATATAAATTGCGAAGCCTTTATTACATTGAATAATATTAATGATCGGCGTTTTTAGAATCGCGGCTGTCGCATTTCCGAGGCCTACGATTCGACACGCAAAAAAAATTCAACCACAACGCTCATTTTCTTTACATGGGCCGTTCATTCATGAGGACCCTTCAGGCGCTTGTATCAAAGCCATAATGGAATAAAAATTGCATTAAGGCCGTCCTCTAGTTTCTCGGGTCGAAAAAATCGATTTTTTTTTTTTTTTCATAAATCACATCTACAACATGTGTAGAAAATGTGTGCCAAATTTCCAAGAAGAAGAGGAAGGCCTATTGTATGGTCCAGGCATAGCAGATTGACGGTGAGATGAAATTTTTAGTATAAATCACATGCGCGAACTTTCAAACGCGTTTTTCTCGAAACACCATTTTTCGAAACGGTAACCACGATATTTCAGAAACTATTGCACCGATCTTGTTCAAATTTATACAGCATCTTTAATATGTTATAAGCCAGCGATTGAACTAGGATTATCATGATTGCTTCGATAGTTTTTTTCGTACGAGCGAAAAACTTAAGAAAAAATGAGTAAAAAATAGAATGTAATTTTCAAAAGTGTATAAAAAAGTCAATTTTTGTAATTTAGAATTCACTCTAGTTCAATCGCTAGTCTTGAATATGAAGATTAAAATGCCGTTTGGTTTTTTGATTTCAGATAAGCAGAACAGCCGCAATCTTGGTCACCGTCAAGCACCTCTTTTACTTGATGTCTTCCTGTCGGCCACTATAACTGCTATTCTATTATATATTTTGACTTCAAAAAATTTGTAAAGCTTATTTAAATGTTAATAAAGATTATGCAAAAATAATGAGATTGATTATTTCGATGCTTTGCCCGTAAAAAAATTATTGAAAAAGCCATAAAAAAAAACAGCCGAGAAACTAGAGGACGGCCTTAAAGTAAAATTAATCATCAGAGCGAAATTAATAATCGTGATAAAGTGTCTTGGTGCGCTTACCAGGATAACCTTCGGGGATAACGATTTCCGGTCCAACTTTGACGTCGTGTCGATAACGATGCATGAGCAGCGTAGCCGTGACTCTCAGCGATCTTTGCTGCTGTTTGTACAATAATATTGGCCTTCCGCCGCCACCCTCGACCCGAACGACACGGGGCAATGAGAATCTGTCCAGGAACTCGCGAAGTGGCACGAATGAGCCACCGGAACTGCCAGCCTCGGCCGTGGCTTCACGCGAACTCGGCAGCGAATCGTCACCCGTACCGGTCGCCTCACCGCTCGACAGTGTCGAGAATTCACCACTCGACGACATAACGATACTCTCGCCAATCTCACCGTTATCCGTTTCTTACGATTCACCACTTGTTTCATTAAATTATTTTCCCGTCAATGTTATAACATTTATTTATTCACCTTTGCACTGTACGAAACTTCATTATTATTTGAATTTTTCTTGTCGTTTCGTCCTCGATCTCGTCGCCTATAATGCGTGTGCGCAGGATCCTTTAAGAATTATCCGCGCTCGTTGACGGGAGCAACGACGTCTCGAAACCGATTTTAGATAAGCCGTCCGACGCAGAGGCACTGAAAAAAATAAATTTAAACAGAAACTGTGAGAGAGACCTCATTAAGCTGAAAGACATATTTCATACTTGTATGGTCTGTGCGTATATAGATAAAATAGAATGCCCATCGTCAAATGAAAAAGCCATTGAAAATGATCTGAGAATTCGTTGTTTCTTTCGTAGATTATCATTATTCTTCTGGAACAAGGATTAACTCGCATTGAATATGACTTTTTTAGGAAGTGATCTTGAATGGTTTTTTTTCCTCGTCATTCGAACGATGCGTATGTGTATATGTGTCTCTGTAGCATGTATAAGGCTTGTTATACAAGAGGCTCGTTCGCCCATCAGGCATTCATCCAAATTCAATGGAACAGAAACGAAAGAAATGATGTAAAAAAAAAAAAATTAAATGGCCCCAGGTAAAATTTCATTAGACGATGCAAGCTCCGACAGTATGATACGAGAGAGTAAATGTATGAAATATGTGTTAGAGAAAGAGAAAGATGAGGTAACGGATGAGTGGTATGAAGTCCGTGGTTACACGTGTGCGCGAGAGAATCTGCCTTAGTTAAGAGCGATTATGCTCGAGGCTTTAGACGCTGGCGATGATGATGATGATGAATTTATGACGATGATTAGCACGTGGCGTACCGTATAATGTCGCCACCGGTCTTCCTACAAACTCAGCCGAACGGAGAAATATATGGTTAATCTATTTTACTCGTTATACATAATCCGCCACGTTTCATTGCGCAACAATACTCGTGGATGCGTGAGCGTATATACCAATTGTATATATACATATATTATTCACATATCTGTATGGATTTAAAAAAATTAAAAAAAAAAAAAAATTTCAAATGTATTTAATGTAAATAAAATGTTTTAAAAAATATATTTGTTGGAATTTTTTTCTTCTTAGGGCTGGTACAGTATACTTGTGTAGGAGAAAATTTCCTTTACATCGTTTAATTTTTCTCACTCTCTAAAAGTACAGATGATTCAGCGTTTGACTTTTATAATTATTTGCTGATTAGGCACGTATCAGACTCAATTACCAGGGATACCCTTTCGTGAGCTGTATTTTTTTACCTTTAAATTTGCACTTCTAGAGGATAGAAGGTTGGCTTTAGAAAAAAAAGTTTAAATAATATTTTTTGAATTCCAAGTCGAAAAGTCAAATACTACGAAAACGATTCGTCCAATTGGATAATTAGTTTGACAAAAGTTATCAAGTTTTGCGTTCGGATCTACGGATATAGTTATATTATCAGCTTTGTCGGTAGAGGCGTCACGTGCCGAGTCAAATTTCATCGTTATTTTTCCCTTTTTTTATATCAGTGATGTGGACTTACGAGCATTTACAAAAATGTTTACACTTGCATCTTTGCTTCCTCTTCATGTCAATTCATTTAACAATCGCCCATCGGAAATCTCGTTAAAATAGAGCATGTCTTACAAGGATTGCTTTACATGCGATTTACCAGAGAAAATTAAAACAAAAACAAAAAAATAAAAATTATAACAATTATTACGAATTGTTTTACGAAGAGCACCAAAATCTCATGCAATAAAAGCGAGTCGAATGCACTGTTATTTCTTATCGTTTTCAAGTATGTTTCACATTTACGGATACACGTATAAAATATTCCCGAATACGCTCCACCGTGATTAAAAAAATAATTACCGGTGAGCTTATTTTCATCGTACACAGTAAATAAATGTTATTCTTACTTTCGTAACCAGACAATAACAGCAGTTTCATAAGCCTCGTGCGTCATGAGAATCAAAATTTTGCGCACCTTTACCTGAACTAACAAATTGCCGATATTATCGCGATTTGCGATATCGACACTTACTCTAATCATATTCTCATCGACAAGTTCGAATTGAACACATCGCAACTCTATTCAATAAGGTAAGGCTTATCGGGAAAATTCAATCACGTTCGTTCGAAAATTCATGCATATTCGAAAATTCCAAATGTTAACGACGTTACAATTTCATTCTTAGGTCGCTTATTTTTTCCTCAACATGATTAACATGAGGTTCTTAATCCTTGCCTGTTTGGCTTTCCTGTGCATCCAATCAATTAACGTAAGTTAAATATAAATATTCAACGATGTACATTTTCTTTGAAATTTTAGAAAAAAAAATGTAATAGAAAATAATTGAAAAATTAAAAGAAAACTCGTCACTATTACAGATGGCGAAGGTACGCAGTCTCAGGAAGCATTGCGTTGACGCAGGATTTGCTGGAGTTTGCACTGTGAGTACAATCCGAATACATGTCCGATGTTCGGGTGAATCAGTTTTTTCCATAAAATCAATCAAATTTTCAAATTTCCTATCGAATAAATTGAATCAAACTTTATGCCCTTTCAGAGCAGCACCGACTCCTCTAAAAGAGGCTTTTGCTCTTCAACGATAGCATGCGCTGTCAAGGTAAACACGACTAACTTCAAGCAAGCCTTTGGGAATCCACCGGAAAACTCTCCCTGTGGTAATCTCAAGGTAAATATCATGTGGCTTGGTACTTTTTCGTATGATAAATCAGAAAATAAGCCGATGACAGGGACAACAGAGATTTAAAAAAAGTGGAGTAACAAATGTTAAATAAAATTTTGTCAATAATGTGTATCCAAATTTTGCAGGCTTGCTTGGGTAAGAAGTGCACAACGGTTGCTGCGAACCCAACAGTTGTGGGTAGTACTGCAGGAACAGCGTGTGGTCCACTGGTACCAGTTGCAAACAAGATCAACCCTACTCAACCTCCGCCTTTATCACCGTGATTCAAGCTGACAATTATTGCACTGGAGCAAAAAGACTGCACGCATCTAAGACCATCGCGAGTCCATAATGAAACAAAACAACTCCAGGGCAATGACGATAGGCACGGGTACCCGTTATAATAAATGAAAAAAAAAAATTCAATGTTTCATTGATTTACGTCAAATTAATTTCCAACCATTATCGTGATAAATAAATTATAATTCTTATAGAATAATGTAGAATCACGAATTTATTGTTCGTAATCGATTTGGCGGGAGAATTATGTTAGATTGAGTTTTTTTTTTTTTTTAATTCAAATGGTAAAATATTGTGTTTTATTGTCACTCTTGTCAGTGCTAGTAGATAAAGCATTTTTTTTTATTTATTTAAGTAATGTGTACGAGTACATGGAGTATCAATGTATCCGAATAAAATACATGAAGTAAAATAGAAAAAGAGTTCCTCTAAACAGTTCCTCTAAACAGAAGCGCTACGGAAATAATCAATTAGGCTAAGTGAAAAACGAAAACTTGGATTTTGCGATGTTGCGACCTTATAATTCTTGGCAATTGACGTAACTTCATTAATTTTCCCTTCCTTGCAGAAGAAGATTTATATATGCGTGAAATATTATCACGAAACGATGTGCTAGATTCGTTTTTCACCTTTCTTTCTCGGTCAATCAAAAAAAAAAAAAAAATAATAAATAAAACGCACATGGCGAATTCATTCTTCAACAGCCTAGCTACTCATAGATATGATTTTGTAATGTCTAGGTAAACGTTGACACAGAATTTCATTGCAAGGTCAGTGAAAAAAACAAAACCGAACTTGCCGAGTACTTTTTATTTTTTTTTTATTTTATCTTTTTCACAGTTTTTACATCGAGGATGATTTTCTGGTCTCGAATTTTAGCACCTATTCTAAATAATCACTGCACGATTGGAAAAATTAATGTCAAATTAAGATACTACGTGGGCTTGGTAATAAGCACTTTTGATCTCTCCAATTTTTAAGGAGGTTCTTAACCCAGAGAAAAACGGTAAGAATGATTCTAAAATTTGAGGGGTAGTTTGTGCTGGTACTAGGAATACACCGTAATCATTTCAGATTTGTTGACCACGTAGTTGAGGAGAAAAAAAAAACATTAAATATGCCGCTTATACGTGGACTCTTATGGGAGAAGTATTCGAAGCTATGATTGGAGATTATATGGTATGGTATGGTAGTTCTAACATCGACTCCCCTGAGAGTTACGGGCTCCCAACACCATCTATCCTTGGTCTCCTCTCACGTATCCGTTTGTCCCCGGTTCGATTCCCGCCACCGGAGCTTGTCGCGCACCCGCTAGATGTCAGCACCTGGGACAGAAACAGTCGTAGTTCGTACGCCCTGCCTCTGGAGCTACGTCCGAGCCCGTTTGTGCTTTTACCATCTGCTGGGCTACGGCAACGCTTCTCGCTGCCGAAGCTCGTCTCGCACCCGCTAGATGTCAGCACTTTGGGACAGAGGCAGTCGTAGTTCGTATATACGTCCTGTTTCTGGAGCTACGTCCGAGCCCGTTGTGCTTTCATCAGCCGTGCTACGGCACAGGGAATCGAACCCAAGACATCTTCGCAGACTTTCGGTCACCACACCAAGGCGCTGCTTTCCTTTGGACCTACTTTTTTAGGTGGGTTCCGAACCACCGGGGTCACAGAAAAAGTACTTAGAAAATTTTTCCATTGGTGCTGACAGTAGGAATCGAACCCGGCCACATAGGCCACATCGCGCGTCACTGCGTGCGAGCCGGGCATGCTACCCACTTCGCTACTGCTCCCCCTGATTGGAGATTATTTTAGGAGTGAAAAAACGGTAATATTTCTCCGAAGAACCGCTTAAACGACAGATCAGACCTTCATAGATATAATTTGCCCATAAAGAAAGCTTTTCACCGTGCCGATTGTGAAATATACTTGTAAACAGAATTGAGCATGAGTAATGGCAAATTAATATAATATGAAAACGTATTTGGTGAAACAAATGCCGAACGCAGTCTGCCCCGCACGTCGCCCGCACCGCGCCATCACGTTCCCCTTGCCGCACCAAATTAATGTTAATAACCTCCTTAATTGACAACTTTTTGTCAGAATTAGTAAAATTGTGCTACTTTGATAAATCTACCTGTCATTAATTTTTTTATCCACCAATTTTTGGTGTTCTTGGAGGTGTTTGTTATGTAACTTTTGCTCTGCTTACACAGTCAAGATCCCAACAATCCATTCATACACATCAATCATCTTACCCTAATTGTATATATCGATATTATACATATGCGGGATGCGATGCATCGCCATTACCAGGCAAAATCATCATGTAGAAATTACGTGCGCGAAAACATAGGTATACATTATATGAGGAATTTTATGTCTTTTCTTCTCCAAGTCAGTCTAAGGACATGTGCTGTAAAAACAATACCAATTGTTTCACCGTGGTTAAGAGAATCATTATCGATGAACTTTTATCATCAGACGATAATAAATAAATATTATTATTCCTTTTGTAATCAGACAATACCAAAATTATACGTAAGTATGTCATAAGCTTCGTGCGTCACGATAATCAAAATTATCCACAGATGCACGTGAAGTTAACGTATCGCCGAGATTTATTGCGACGTGCCACGCTATATAAGTCGATATCGAGACTTCACTATTACACGAGAGACAATATATTCTCATCGACAAGTTCGAATTTTAAACATATCGCATAGCCACCTAACAAAGTGAGTCGTGTCAGGAAAATTAACTCGTACTCAAGGTTTTTTCCGATCTTTCATAGCGAGAGCTATCATTGCCAATTGGCAACGTAATCTTCCACGTACTCAGCAGAGGGCGTCGAACGATCGATTTTAACTACTCTAAACTTTTATTTTTAGGTCGCTCGTTTCTACCTGCAACATGATCAACGTGAGATTCTTAATCCTCGCCGGATTGGCTTGCCTGTTTGCTCAATCAATTGGTGTAAGATAATTATGAATATCCAACAATGTACATTCTCCTTAAATTTTTTGAAACAAAAAAAAACAACAATGAAACTTAAAAAAAATAAACCTTGTCACTTTTACAGGTCAAAGTTCGCAGTCTTCAAAAGCATTGTTGGGACTCGGGATTTTTCTCAGTTTGCACAGTGAGTGTCTTTTCTATACTCATCGATATACTTGCCGAATCCAAATACATTTCCGAGGTCCAGGTCAATCAGGTTTTTTTGTTTTCTATCAATAACCCGTAAAATGTTACGCACTTTCAGAACAGCATTATCTCCTCGAAACGAGGCTTTTGCTCCGGAACGATATCATGCGCTGTCAAAGTGAACAATACTATATACAAGCAAGCCAATGGAGCTCCTCCGGAAAACACTCCCTGCGGTAACCTCAAGGTAAATCTCATGTTGCTCGATACTTTTCGTAAATCGTTGAGAAATTAATCAACGACAATATCCGAGATATATGAATGTGTACGACAAAATTGAAAATTTTGAATAATGTGTCTGAATTTTTAAGGCTTGCAAGAGTGCCAAGTGTGAAGCGGTCACGCAGAACCCGGAAGTTGTGGGTCCCGGTGGAGGGGTTGCATGCAGTACGATGGTACCTGTTGCCCACAAGATCAATGCTAGGATACCTCCTCCCTTATCACCTTAATTTAGGACTGCAGCGATCACTACATGTACCGCTAAGAGGATCACGAGGACATATTGGATAAACGTGACTTCGTAGCAGTGACAATTTTCTCGTAACTTTATAATAATTTGAAAAAAATTCATTTCGTTATTTTACGTCAAATTTATTCCGCATAATTATCGTGATAAAATGTAAATTATAATTCTCATTGAATGTTGGATAATCATGAATTAATTGTTCGTAATAAATTTGGCTAAAGAATGCTTTTCGACTGAATTTTTTTTAGTTTGTTTTTTCAAACGGTGTCTTGTCACTGTTCCAAAACAGGAAATTGTTTTGAAATTAAGCAATGTGTACGAGTACGTGAAATGTCAATGTATACGAATAAAATAAATAAAGCGAAATAGTGAAAATTGCATTTCAGTTCCTCTAAACAGAAGTTCCATGGAGAAAATTAATTAGGTTAAGTGGAAAAAAAACGTGCACTTTGTGACTTCATCGTTTCTGCCAATTGACGAATCCTCCTGTATGAACAAATTGGCCTTATTCATTTTTTCTTTCTCGAGGAAGAAGCTTTGCAGATGCACGAGAAAATTTTACGAAACAATGTGCTAGTTTCGATTTCCGTCTAATTATCGATTCATGGAAATGATTTTGTAATGTAATAGGCAAATGTGGACACACAGAATTTCATTATGAGGTCAGTGAAAAAACAAAAACTAAACTAGCCAAGTATTTTTATTTTCTTTTTTATGCTCTTTGCATCGAAGATGTTTTTGTGGTTTCGAATTTTGGCTCTTAACGTAAATAATCACTGTATGATTGGAAAACTTATATTTAATTAAGGTATTACATGTACTTGACGATAAGGGCTTTCGATCTCATCAATTTATATGAAAATTTTTTGACAGCATAAGTAAAACTGCAGATACTTTCGTCGATATACTTGTCTCCGATTTTCGTACGCCATTTTCCATATTTTCGGGGATGTTTTTTAAACACCTTCTGCATTGCCTTGCACTGCCAAGGTTCCAGGCATCAATTTTCGTACTCTAATTATACATGTATCGATATTGCTCGGGTACGGTTTTATGCGCTGTCAAGGTAAACAAAAAACGGTCCCCCGGAAAACCGTCCCTCAGTCTCATGTACCTCGATACTTTTCGTAAATAGGTGAGAAATGAACCAACGAAAACGACGATATAAAGATTAAAAAAAAAAACGCAATGGTCCGAAATATTTGAATGTGTACGAAAAAATTGACTTGACTTCAGATGGTTGATTTTCACACGCGAGGACCACATACCGCTGAGACGATTGCAAGTGCATAGTGGACAAAAGTGACTTCGGAGCAGTGACAATTTGCGTGTGTCATAATAATAATAATAATAATAATAAACAATTTTTTCTTATTTTACGTTAAATTAATTGCGAAGAATTACTTTCATACGATATAAATTATAATTCTCATCGGACAATATGGAGATTCATGAATTAATTGCCTTATCGATTAATTTTTTTTTTCTTTCTTCGAACGGTACGTCGCTCAGTTTCATTTTCTGGCTTATCATTGTGATTAGGCAGCACATTTAAATAATTAAGTAATACATACCAGTACACGGAAAGTCAATGTATATACGAATGAAATGAATAAAGTAAACAGCGTTCAAATTAGAGATTTGAACATTGCTTCCTTCGTTGTTTTATTTCGGTCACAAAGCTTTCTGAATGCGGAAATTTTATTTTCAATTTTTGACCACTACGATAAATAAAAATGATTCAATAATTATTCCTATCAATTATTTGTAATAATAAATCCATCAGGAGAATTCGCATCATCCCAAATATAATTTTCCTTCTTTCATGACTGGATGATATTTACGTAAATTCATGCATCGTCCGTAAATAAATTGCCAAAATAATTTTCGAGCTGCACGCAACGAGGGATTCTGGGACGATCGTTAAGACTTATTCTTGTTTACTACAAATGCCAAGAATTTAAAATTCTTTCTTTCGCTTCTCATATCGAGAATTGAGCCAATCAATTTGATTTTTCCGTTATATACGCATATTTCCTGTTACAATACGGAAATTTTATTCAAGGCCCAGGCCATCAATGCATACCGACCATTCGAATCGACATCATTTCGGTGGAGCAAAGCTTCGCGTTTGTCTCGTAACTCTGCCGAGAAGCTTCGAACTTAAAGTCGCACGATTTTCTACGCATATGTACAGCGTGTATACGTTGTACCAACGATGCATACCAATGACGAAAATTAATATTCCACATCCGTAAAATATGATGAGTGGCATGGGGAGAGTGAGGTTTTTTGCTGGAGTGCGTGCAAATATTTATGCGAATATATGTTGCGTACCGGGAAACGCTAAAAATACGGGATGCGTATGTTGTATACGCGCGCATTTGAAAATCTTTCTCACGGAGCTTGATGGAAAATATAATAAATAAATATTTGAAATAATATTTACATATTTTGTTATAAGCAAATATTTGCAAAACAAAAATGACTGTTGATCGAGAAATATTGACATAAATGAGCCAATTAGAGTATATTCGAGACAAACAAATATTATTGTAATAAAAAAAAATACGATTCATTTAAATCAATTGTGCGTATTGTATGTGCACTTGTTTGCTTCGAAAATATATGGGCCTATCCAGAAGCCCTAAAAAATTATGAAATAATTCTTAATATTTACCATCAAGCAATGATTTTTCTTGATCCATGAAAGTAACAGTAAATTTTTCTTATACTATAGTCAAGAGGATGTCCGGACAAAATCTCCCTCGACTAAACCTTCCTGGACAAAATTGTCCCCACACTAAATCTCCCTGGACAAAATTTCCCCCGGACTACATCTCTCTAGACGAAATTTCCTTTGCATATCTTTGCATTCTTTTTCATTTGCGGGGGAATTTTGATCCTAGTAAATTTTATCTGGGAAACAGCTGATCCTAGTCAATATTTTCCCATTTTTGATGCAATAGAATGTAATGTGATGTATATGGGCGTGTGTATGTGTGTGGGTATGTGTGCACGCGCCCTTCAATTGCACTAAAACTACAATTTGTTGTACAGTCAGTTTTACTGGATAAAAAGGGTTGTGTATTATTATAGATTATACTTGTTAATACTGTTGTAGATTTTACTTGTTAACACAATCGTATTATTTTCATTTCATTCTTTTGAGGGAGATTATTTACTCGGGTGAATGTTATGAGGTGGGGTGGGGGGGGGGGGGGGGAAGAGAATACGTCTGAGGAGATATTGTCTAGGGAGATTTTGTCCGGAGAATTTTGACTAGGGAAGCTTAGGCCGGGAACCGGTGAAGAGGCCCATCCTTTATTAATAATTATATCTTTTTAGAATTTCCCTATCAATGTTGCGTGTCATTGAATACATGAAAATGCCGGCAGACGCCTCTTGTCTGTCATGAAAATTGTAAATTTTACTCAAATTTAAATACATCAGTGAAAATTAAACGTTAAAATTCATAATTGTCTCTTTATTATAAATAGCAAATAATAATAATAATTATTGAATTTTAAATATTCTGAATTATTTGACTCGTGATTAATCCGCCATTTGCAGGAGTTTTTCTTGAAGCTATTCTCTCCGAAATAAAAAAAAAAGAAAATTTAAAATTGCTGTTTTGAAAAAAAAAAATCCAGAACTTGCTGTGACGTACTTTGTTTTTCGTTGCACCAGTTCACGGAATTTTTAAAGGAGAAACGAGAATTGAAAAAAAAATTAAGAGTCAGAGATCGATTTGGTCTGGAAAGTCCCGCACAATCAGCAAGAGCGAATAACCGGGACTTAATCATTTACAATTTGAATCTGCGCGCGCGCGCCCGAGAAAAGCCGGTCGCGAAACCGTTTCGAATGGGATACACGGATTTGCCTGCCAGATCAGCAATAGTACGATTAATCATGTATATATGTATCCTTCTATGCACGAGAGTGCGCGCGATGCAAAACGAATGTAAATCTTCTCATTGGCGCCAGGCATCTCTCTTCGGTGGTATATGAAATGCAATTGGCCATGACTAATGATCCGTTCACTCTTAAATCGATATCCGAACATATGATCACTCAAAGATTCTCAAACCCTCGTTAGTTCGATCGATTTGTTTATTCATTTATTTTTATCGCTCGAGAGATTATATTTCCACCACTTTTTACATACGCGTAGAAACAAAAACAATTGAATAACACTGAAATTTCTAGCACCTACCAACTGACAGATCCTCGTTTCACAGTTCTATTAATCCTCGATGGTAACGAAAAAAAACTGCGAAGAAAATTCAACGAAAAAAAAAAAAAACTTTTTGAAATCATAGCTATCCGAAAAAAGAGTTGTTCAGAAAAGTCTCGATTACTGATTTTGATTGGAAGAGAAAACTAAAATGCGTTACAGGGGGAAAAAAAAATTTGAAAAAAAAAACATTCGAAATTCGGAAATTTTTTTTTTCGCGAACCCAAAGGTATAATTCATGATATAATTGGTACGACGTGATTGTAACGCGGGCGTAGGCGACGACGAGCTATGCGCTGTCAATCTCGCGTGTCATCCCGTACGTCCCGACTCTCCGAACGAGATGGTGCGACTAACTCCAGCAAACCGCCTGCTGGAAGGACGAACTTACCTTTCCAACTATCCGAGAGCTAACGATCCCCACCCAGCATCACCGAATAAACTACATCGCGCTCACCTTCTCTTTGCTTTGCCGCGGCGCGCCGCTGTACTATATGAACTATAGCGGATAAAACATGTATATATGTATCGTTGCGTTTCTAGTTATACGTATACCTGTATATACACAAACACACACACCAACACATATATATATATATATATGTGCATCTATAACTCTTTGGTTTGTCGTTTTCCACCGTCGACTTCCGCTTCCGGAGGGTTTCCTCGGGAATTGCCCTCTCACCGGGCGTTAAATATTTCATTGTTTCCCTCTCATTTTCTCTCACCCGGAAATTAACTTGTATCTTCATGATGAGATTCACATAATATATAAACGATCATGAATTTTTCATCGAAAAACTATGCAACCGCGACTCTTTACTTTACCGTTCTTATGTTAGTAGCGGCTTTTTTTTTTAATTAGAATAATTCCGTGATTAATCGAATGCCAGAAGAAATATGGTAGTGAGGGTTGACATTGCAAAATTTGTCATTATTTGTTCGATTGTAGTCGATAGAAATGTATGATTACTGTAGAGTTGCAATATCAATCGAATGAAAAAGTCAATGACAATCTCCAGTGACATCTTTTGCCATACTAATTGAATGACTATGCCAATATTAATGAAGGATATGATTCGTTTGGGTCTCTCTGAACGGTCGTCAATGGTATTTAGGGGGAATCCCAATGGGAATTGGTTAATGAAAAATCGTGCCTTGAAGATAATGTATCGTATGAATTTTTTTGTATTTTGCGTTAGAATGGTATGAGGAGACTATCGTATTTAAATGTAGTTCGCGGAAGAACCGCTAGATGGCGAAGAGGTAAGATCGCTCTCGTAAGCGACGTGGGAGCTTCCTGCATACGTAACTGGCTCGTTCATACACTTCAACTGTGAGCTGTGACAGATTTTCTTCGTCTCACGACGAAAGTCAGACTAGCGGTTCGATTTTGTAATCTCGAACTTTATGAAAACCCTGGAAGGTGATATTCTCGTCAAACTTTTTAAATTCCCACTGATAAAAATATCTCATCGAAAAATGTCTTTAAACTTTGACTGATTCAGACTCAATGAAAATAAAGGAATTTTCACCGAAGACAAAATATTACAATTCAATTTGCTCTATGCACAAACAATAGCAATGACACTGCAATTATAAATGGACTTTTTGTTCTTGGGAACAAATGTTTTCGTCTCCGTTGCATCTGAATCAATTAAAATTCAATGGCAATAATAAAAGGGGCTTTGCAAAGGGTAGTTCTGGAAGTGATTGGACATTTGTGTACAGCCAGGGAATACGTGACAGTTCACGTAATTTTCGATAAATCCATGAATTAAAATACCTTTTTGAGAATTTTTTCTCAATATTTCGATGAAATATGATGGAAAAAGCACGATTGATGAGCCTCGATTATCAAAAGTGTTGAAAGAAGAGTGTGAATACCGGAGTCAATAAACGTTGTTATTAAAAAAGAAAAGTTCCCACGTCCCTTTGGTGGTCTGAGGACACGGCACAACCGGTGAATAATGTCCCTCAACTTGGGTTCACACATTATAGGGACTTTACAATTGAATTGAGAACGGTTGGAACTGAAATATTGCAGTTATAATAGCGCAATATCGATTGTCCCGTCCAGACCATCTCTTGTAAATTTCTTTCCTTTTTCTTTTTTTTTTAACTCGCTGGTCATCGTAAAATATTCACGAAGGTGTATCTTTATCTGCGTGAAATAAAGGGCATCATATTGCTCTTTGAAAATCTCTGGGAAGCCGTCCAAGAGCATAGAACCCCGGAAATGTTACAGGCATTCAACAAGATGTGTTTCAGCTATCCAGAATATATCCTATTCATTTATTGTACAACATTTTTCAACGAATTTATTTCATCCGCTACGTTTTTAATCGTTCGTGCGGCTCACTATATTCCCCAATATGTGTGAAATAAATTTAATCAGAATATACTTAAGTTATATGTTATTTTTATTATATTGTTAGTGTTATTGTTAGTGTTATTCGTATTTATTTTTGCTGCAAGTAACCAAAGGAATGTATATTATTTTATATATATATATAAAATATAAAATATAAAATAATATATATATATATAAAATAATATATTTAAAATATATAAAAATAATATACATTCCTTTGGTTACTTGCAGCAAAAATAAATACGAATAACACTAACAATATGTTTTCAAGCTCCCTGAATAGAAAATTACCGTTGTTGATAATTTATTTATCAACAGAAGCCGCATAAAAACATTAAATGAAACACGAATCCACATTTAGAAAAGTCATCGAACAGCTTATTGCATAGGAACTACTACGAAAACAAAAATCTATAGCACGACAAGTGTCTTCCAGTTTCAAAATTATTTTTTCGTATTATCACCTCATAAATTTAATCTCCTGTAATTTACTCACTGAAAAACGTCAATTAAACTGTCAATTTTACGTACGAACTCGAATTTCAATGAGAAAAGTACGTGAGAATTATTAACAGCCATGGAGAGTACTTTCCATTACGAAAAATAAAAGAAAAACTTTCCTCGAGCGAAGCACACGACGTATGATAAAATAAAGCAATGTCATTATGACGACGAGTGTAATAAATGTTGATGCCAGAGAATAGGACTGGTCTGGAGCTCGGCTGGACTATAATAAAATTGTAATAAAGTCGTCTCCTAATCGGATAATATAAGCACAAACCAATCTCGTAAAACGAAGGGGGGGGGGGGGGGGATTGAAACCCTGAGTGAGCTGTATATTTTTTTCCTATATTTTTTATTTGACGCTATGAGAATCAAAAGGTCTCATCGAAATTCACGCGGGACGAACCGCTGTAAAAAAAATTCGCTTAAGCTTGATATTCAAATGCGAAAGTTTTCGTGAGTCATTAAATCGTAATCATTATATCTAAGTGGCGCATACGATTCATCACAATTATTACTTTACACGCGTCAAAAATTCAATTTTAATAATTGCAAATATTCGGAATGCATTATTCATTTATATATAATTCTATATATTGTAGCGGATCTTAGTACTGAACAGTTAAAAGAGAGTATCTTCTTGCAAATATCTAAGTATGGTATATAAACACTTGCGTGGATCATGTCAACCATATGGTTACGCAGTGAGCATATGGCGTGTACCACTTCTGCAAGAAGTCCTCTCAAGATATCCGTTGCACACACACACACACACACACACACACACACACACACACATATATATATATATATATATATTTATAAACCATCGAAGACACAGTTATGGTCACGCATAGACTTGATCGACGAAGAATTCAATTCATCCAGCCCATGCCTATATGGGAAATGATAAGATCCAAGTTTTTTTTTTCATTCGAAAAAAAAAAATATGCTAAGAAGATAAAGAATTTTTACTCAAAGTAAACTAGAAAGTTTTACTTTTAAATCGTGTAAAATGATTCAATTCAACGTAAAATATCAAACGACTAAAAAATAGTTCTTGTCATTATACTGTTCATCTTTTTAAATTACTAGAGGTCGACACTGCATGTGTCGATTGCAATGAGTAAAATTTTAACTCAAAAAATCATGTACCCTCAATGGTAAATGATTTGTTAAACTCGTGTGCAAAATTACAAACCCCAATTGTGTCTAATGTTTTCTTGAGTTATAAACATTGATTGAATTATAATTGACTTGAAGTGCATTACAATTGTCCAATTTTTAGCATCCTTATCAACTACCTAAACGTCATTCAGACGAAAACTTTTCTAGATGTGTCGCCATTATTTCCAAGATTCTCAATTGCTCCCGATATTTTTTTCAGCGACAAAATTATTCGCACAATGTGTCTCTACGCGGCGTGGGCGAAACACCCGTCGTCGTCGTCGTCGTCGTTGTCGCGATCGCGCAAAGGATCGAGCCCGGGCTCACTCCTCATACCGCGCGCGAGTGCATGCGGCGATTCCTTACGGTCGTTAACGTCGTTAGGATATACTTTCACATTCCGACTTGGGTTGTCCGCGATCGCGCCCAGCAGGCTAGAGACTCACCGTATATATCCAATAATTAGGCTGGAACGTGAGGGAATATTAATGTCAGTGTTTAGCGGGGGGGATATATACGAGAGTCGAGAGCGCGTATAGTGTCATTGTCCCGCGTGATTGCGGTACCGCCGAGAGCGGATTATCGACCTCTGAGACGATTATTACGGGAACGACAACGTCGACGACGACGACGACGACGACGCCGACGACGACGAAGGGAAGATCGCATAGGTAATTGTTTGTGCATCGCCTGCGGGACTATTCATCGTCATCGTCGTCGTAAAACGTCCGAGAATCAGCGCGAGATGTTGGGTAGGGCCGAGGCTCTTTGATTTCTCAACGGAATATCCGTGGGATGGATCGAAATATTCTCTTATAAAATATATTTTTTTCTATCATTTGCATAATTTAAAACATACGATTTGCCCTCTCACTGATGTCAAGTGTAATACTTTGGGAAACATTACACGCACGATATAGTAATATGAGATTTCATTCTGAGCATGAGGTTTCATTAGTTATGAAAAAAATGTATTTTCCTCATTCTAACCTCGAAATCGCAACTTCGTTGCGATTTCTCGGCTCTCATGAGGAAAAACAATGTTCGATACTCGTACGAAAAGGCTTTTTGACGAAACTCGTTTTTTACAGCACTCGCCTTCGGCTCGTGCCGTAATCCTCTCATTTCGTCAAAAAAGCCTTTGCGTACTCGTATCGAAATGTACTATTTTTTTGACAAAAATTGCATATTAATAATAGATTCCTTGGTAAAGTAAATAAATTAAAGAAATTAACATAATTGAGAAATTTTCATTCGACTTTATTACTTGATCATCATTAATTATTATTATTATTGTAAAGTTGACTGCTCAATGCATCTAAGCGCAATTGATAATGAAAATAAAATATTAAAATTTTAATTTGATGAATTTCGTTATTCAATTATGAATTTGAGGATTCGAAATTACGCAAATGAAATATGTTCATGGACCTTTTTTTTATGTTTATCCATATTTTTTTCATAATTTCAACCATCCCAAAGCATCTGCAACCATCATACCTCTATACCTTCTGCAATCGATCATAGGGAAACTGGCGAAAACGCCAGTCACCGTAAAAATTTCCTCCTGTTTCTGGATTCGGTGCTCCAGCAAGCAAAATGACAAAAGGCGGTCATCCATCAAAGTACTGCACATGAGGATTTCTGTTCAACTTGTCAAACAGGCAGTGCTGCATTCCGATCATCTGTCTCTCTCGGTTAATCATGAATCTATTTTTTAAAACGTAAATCGTTGAACGAAATTTGACAAATCTCAGGCATCATCACCTGTAGTTAATTTTGCCGTCAGTAATAATTCCAGTAAGTGGCGATGAATCTTTATCGGCAAAGAAACGTATACATCAGAGTGCCTATCGTCATCGTCCACGTGAGTCCGCGAAATATTAACAAGCATCTCTCTCTTTCTTTTTCTCTCTGTCTCTCTCACTCTCTCTCTCATTCTCTCTTTCTCTCGCGTGATCGGCATCAGATTCTTCCTATACAAGTTTCCCGGAAAGCACTCGTGGCTATTCGCGGGATACTAAAAAACTGTAGATTCGTGTTTGTATCGAGGGGAGCCGCATGCAATCCGAGTTGCCGCAGGATCGTAGTAACATGTACATATCGATGGACTGATGCCAAAGGGGCGTATCGGTTGTGTATAAGCATAGTTTATACGACCCTATGGAATTCAACCAACGATTTACACGCATAGACAGCAGCAGAGCAGAAAAGCAGCATCACGGCCAATGACTCTGTCAGTTATTGGTCCAGCATCCAGATCGCTCGCAAGTCCTCGAGAGAGTTTGCTCTCTCTCTCCCTTTCTATCTCTCTCTCTCTCTCTCTCTCTCTCTCTCTCTCTCTATCTCTTTCTTTCTTGTTTCTTTCTCGTGGTGATCGTGAAAACGAGTTCGAGAAACAACACGAAAGATGAGAGTGTTGACGACGATCAAACTGAGATATTATCTCCAGTTTCCTTCGTCCGAACGGTAGAAATATCGATATTATTATGTATAACAGCATTTTATTATACGATGTGCAGCAACCTCGTGCACTTTATGCATATAGGAAATTTCGTACTCACACGACTTTAACTTGAGCCCATTACGAAGCCGATCCATTATTCGGTCTATTGTGTCCTTTTTTTTTTTAACAACCATAGAATTCGTTTTTGTTGTCGAGCAAGTTGGGCCTCACTGCAGATTATGGTGATCGGATTATGAGTGCGTCATGAGGTATGATCATCAAGTATAGTGCATCGCGCTAATTGTCCACCACTTGAAGTGAATTCAAGGTTAACTGCGATAATTAAAACCGTCAGAGAGGTTGTCAGGAATTTATGGAAAATGCGAAAAATTGTTCCCTAGGCCTTTTTTTCGTCGAGGCGTACTATAGAGTCAATCAACACAGAGATCCAATGAAAATTAGACCCAGAGAACTCGTAGAAAAAGAATCCAAAATTTTAGTCGAGATGTACAGGGAAACTGATGTTTTAGCCTAAATTTGGACCACTCGGTTCGTACAATGTATTTTTAAGAGCACATTTTCCAAATTTGCTCCATCAGCTGGCCGAAATGAGCAAAAATCGAGTGATTTTTCGCAAAAAACGAAAACAAGAAACAAAAGATTGTTCCAAAAAGTATAACGAAAATTTGGTATACAGCGTATTATACTTCACGTATTCCGAGGATTCGTAAAACCGTGTTTTGTTGCTCGGTAATGAGGACTCGTTAGATTCATCGGAATTGCCATTAAAACTTCGTTAAAATCCTCCCCGAATAATTGGCTCTCGTTGATTCATTAACTGCCATGTCAATTATTGTGCGCGTATTCGCGTTCTAATTATAATTTTTTTTTCCACATCAAACAATACCCCATATGTACACGACGGTATTGTAAGCACAAAGTGTGACCATATATGCGCGCGCTTTTGATGTATTATTATAGAGATACGAAAATTGATTGCAGATGAGAATATCACAATTACAAAAGTCATGAAATTGGAATCCGAGTGTGTATACAGAATGATTGGTATTATACGGACTAACGTTGATTTTATGGTTAATGGTTCGATAATTCCGCGTGTATACCGCAATTGTGTGAGTACAAAATATATGCGTGCGAACGAGAGATGCATTGCCCCTATGCTCGGGAGGGAAGCTTACTTGCCGTAGTGTTCTATAATTTATTATATCACGAGGAAAGTATATATAAATATAAAGATATATATATATATATATATATATATATGTAGGTGATTCGTGCAGTAAGAGAGATAGGCACGCGGGTGAGAGAATCGAGGCCGCGAGAGGTCGAATATTATCATTACATAAATAATTATAATAAGCGGTCTCTCCCTACACGGAAGCATATTCAAGGTAAAAAAGTTACATGGGGGTTAACACACACACATATATATATATATATATACATATATATATTTCTATATAAAAGATGATCGCGTGGTTGTATCAGGAGGGATAACCTTCCGAAGGTCGCGCGCCTTTTGCACCTTCCGCAACTCCACTTCAAAGGTATAATCCCTCGATTTCTTGGCTCATGATATTCCGCAACTCCATCATAGCCACTTCGTGGCGGAGCAAATCTTTAATTACTTTTATAATTATCCATCGTTCGACTACCATATTGCAATGTTGTTTTTTTCCCCTTCATTTCCTCTAATATCGACTTTTTCGGTCTATCATTTTTCAAACGCTAAACCTTCTCTGTCTTTTTTTTTTTTTTTGATCGAATCAAGAAATGATTCGAATCATTTTCGCGAAAGAAAATTGAGGAAATTAATTCGGGAGCAATTCGTTTTTTTGTTACAAATATGTTCCAAAACTCCGAATAATTGAAAAAGCTGGTCGGCACTTGAGATATGAAGCTGAAATTTTCCATATAAGTGGTGTAATCAGAATTCTATGTTTGATGTTATTTCTGCAAAAATTGATGCTGCTGAATGGATTTTTAATGAATTTTTTTCGACAAATTTCTTTAGTATATTTGGAGACATCAAGCTGAATTTTCGTAGGAAACTTAAATAGACTTCAAGGATATTCTGTATTGAATTAGAAGAGAATCGACAAAGAGTCATGATTAATTTTTACGTTCCGATGCACGAAATTTAAGGATGTATTGGACGTACCTTCCCAACCAAAAGTGACTTTCGTCGACAATATTGCATACTTTATCATAAGATAAAAATCGGAAAAAATTCAACCACAATAAAGACGATAAGAAGATTAATTTTGAATAATAATAATGCCAAAAAGTTATCAATAAATTGTTTAAACAAAACATTGTTTAACAAAGTTTTATGGAAAGTTTTTTTTTGACACGTGAAATAAATTCGTTGATTTTTCTGACTACACTTGAATTTTTTAAAAATTTTCTTATCATTTTGAAATTTCGGTTTTCGAAAATTTTTTAATTTTGAAAAATGAAGGAAAAATCGTGAATTTCAGATATTATTACGTAAAAACGTTGTATATTACAATTAAGAAGTTTCCAAGGCATTGAAAGAATAGTTTCGTAAATACAACCTTTACAAATTTCCGAAGAGCGAAATTTCAAAATGAAAAGAACATTTAAAAAAAAATTCATGTGCAGTCAGAAAAATCAACGAATTCATTTTACACGACAAAAAAAATTCCCTAAAAATTTGTTAAGCAATGTTTTGTTTAAACAATTTATTGATAACTTTTGGGCATTATTATTATTAAAAATCAATTTTCTTATCATCATTATTGTGGTTGAATTTTTTCCGATTTTTATCTTATCATGAAGTACGCAATATTGTCGACGAAAGTCACTTATTGTTGGGAAGGTATACGTCCGATACATCCTTAAGAAACGATACAAAAACAAAAGTATTGGCCGAACAAATCGATTTGGACAAAAAATTATTGGAATGAAATCAAAACGATTGGCTGCTGGAGGCAAATCAAACAGATCCATGGTTACTTTTCGCTTTAAAATGAACATAGCGACGTTAACTGAGCAAATAAAAAACACGTGTATAAACATTTATACATTTACGCGTGCATTGATTCCTCACTGAGTGAGAAATGTAAAACGATCGGGTATACAGCTGGGTAGGCCACGAGGTAAATGTCTATAGTGTGTATATATTTACACTGTATACGGTATAAACCGAACCCCTCTAGTTCCGTGTACACACAGAGTCATTAGCCGACTAGCTCGGTCCTTCGTTCAAGTTTTCCGCGAGACGTTGTCCCATCCACGCGATCTCTCGAGCTCTTCCAGGATGATTATGCAACACACCCGTATATAACCCTCATCTGACCTCATCCTCCACACTCTCTCGTAATGTTAATCTCCAATAAGGAATTTCGGTCGATTTTACGACGATTCCCCTGAGGGTTACAGGAGGACTCTTTCAATAATCCATGCATATGAGAAACTTGGGATCTTGCGGTGTGAAAGGATTCACGTATTTAGAAATTATTATATTATTATATATACATTTTAGTAAGCCTTTGAACGGTTTTGCCAAATGAAATGTTATACGATATTACGCTATTTTATTTATTCATTCGTTGGATGAAGTAATTATCGATTAATAGAGGAATCGGGGCAAACTTTGACTTTTTCTTACGATCAAAGATACGTAAACTTTCCTGTATGTGCCCATTTCGTAGTTTATGTAAAAAAACGTGCGATTCAAGCTGTTTTCAAACCGAGCACTGGCTGTTTCAGTACGATAACGGAAAATACGATTTGATCGATCGAAAGAAAAAAAAAAAAATTCAGCGTCTGCGAGATCTTACCTCATGTACTGCATCAATCTGCGGATGGAAATCTGATTGAAACAAAGCTAAACTAAAGTATAATCTAACGGGACGATCGCAGATCTCCGGCAGGTGGAGGAATATGAAACTTTTACCAAATCGATTTAGCATCGGTCAACAATAAATATTGATAGAACGTTTGCAAAACAATATTAAATTTTCCATCAATATTCAGTTCAGGTTTTTTCCACAATTTTTTCATATTTTATTTATTATTTATTTATTCATCTTCTCTCAAATTATATTCCGAATCATTCATCATGATCCGGCGAACTTTCTTGTTTCTTTTTTTTTTTTTTTCATCAGCGTAACATCCAAATTGTCCGCAACACCCCTTCAAAGGGACATGTGAGAATATTATTGGCTATTTTCCACCAGCCACAGCAGTAAAAATAATGCAATGAGAAGCTTGTCCCTGACACGCTGACGAAACCTCTCAATCTCGTCGCATAAATACGCTATTACAAACGAAAGTACATGTACTTCATATACGGGGATATTATTCGCATAGCCGGATTCTCTCGGTGATATCGCCGGTCGAAGAAATCCCGAGCCATGTATGCATATAACATCAGGGACAAACTTTTTTGCATTACGAAAGCACACACACGACAACTGACCAAATTGGGCTATCGCGGCATGAAAACAACGTGCAACATCTCTCTCGTCGGGAGATCCTGAACGAAGATTTTTTTTTTTTCGTACGCTCTCACCATGAGAGCAAGTTCTGGAGTTTCGCAAGAGCATCGAAATATACATATACGCGTACCATGTATATGCAGCTTCGGGTGTCATTTGTTGTCCGGTAAGACGAAGTGGTCGTTCAATCCGATCTCATATATACAGTTTACTTGCATCGAGGGTAAATGAGAGAGCCAACGAACGATCGTCCATCGATTACCATATCGACGCAATTTTTTTAATGCCTCTTGTTCAAGCACCGCCAACGTTTATACAGGCATATAATACATCGTCTTCAGCAGCGTTTGGATATCTTTTGCTCTTTTGGACACTGAAGACCGTCGTATAAATTTTCCGCATGCAAGATGTCTCCGCCTCTCTCTCTCTCTCTCTCTCTCTCTCTTTGTCCCTCTCTCTCGAATAGAGGATGCATATTATGTCTACATACATCCATATATATGCTGTATAAACGGTTTCCCGCCACAGTGATTAATGTTAGGCCCGGGCAATAGAACGCAATTGCGGTTACAGCTACTCTATCAATATTTTGGATCATCGATCACTTGCAGAGTGTTTCACGAGCATTAAAGTTCTGGAGGGTATTTATACCCGTAATATGCGAACCCAGGACACTCATGAACGCAAAAAAGACGTATCCCACGTCGCTTTACATTCAAAATAACGGGAATTACGCCATTTTAACTTCAGTGTAATTAATCGATTACATAATAAATCATGTGATATACGCCAATCTGACTTTTAACAGCCCCCCCGTATAGTCATCAGGGTAATTCAGCGACACAGTGGAGACAAATTTTGTTAAACGACCGTAACCTTTCTGGTCGTTGCCAAAAGTCAAAAAGGCGTATGATACATACTCTCATTAATAATATTACGTTCTTCTGACCGTTAGCGGTCAATAACGTATATCATACTGGTGCATAAATAGTGCAGATATTCTCGGGGGCATATATAGCGGATTGTGGTAAAAGCCATATACACACGCGAAACATCGCCAATATATTATTATTCGTCACCGCGCGTCTCAATTATCGAACGATTAGCTATAAATTAACCTCCGGGGAAGATAAAACATTTTCTGTACTATCTCTCTCTCTCTCTCTCTCTCTTTCTCTCTTTATCTATCTATCTTTCTCTTTGAATCTCTCACCGATAGTTGTAGATGCGTGTTTTCTGGCCCCTCGAGGGTGGTGCCGGATCCCTGATCGGAGGAGGCATCGTGTGGCAGCATCTGAGCCAGCTCGAGGGCTTTATTAAACGTGCGGCAACCTCGAGCATAGCTCTGCCACATACGATGCTATACCTGCCAGCCAGCATCTCGAGGCATACTTTTTCTTGAAAAAAAAAAATATATCTGATCCACTAATATACACTATCGGCGGCTAAAAATCAAAAGGGCTCAGATCGCACGATTTGACAAACAAAGTTATGGAACCTCAAGCCCTTTTGTTTCTCGGACGTCGATACAACACCACCATATCTGCATGTATATGAATACACATGCTGGTATGGCCAAAGATATCGAGCAGTGAAAAGCACAAGGGCGTCATCGGCATCGCTTCAACGAATAAATCGCGAGGATTGAGCCCTTCTGTTTGCTCTTCGGCGGTCGTCACACATGTATATGGATATGGATGTATATGTAGGTATGGTCGCTTTGTTGGGAAAACCGCTCGCGTATATGTGCAAGCCTGCCGCTGGCAAATTGCATTGTCACGGTGTCGATCGTTAATCGCGCGGCCGTTGACACCTTTATAATGGAGGTGGTGCGCGGGCCTCTCTCTCTCTCTCTCTCTCTTCCTTTCTCTCCCTCTCTCTCTCTCTCTCTCTCTCTCGTGGTTAGCCACGTGTGTTCGGCGTGCTCGACGCGCCTTTACTATAACCCACGGACAAACGCTCTCGCGAGCACGCCGTGCAATCGCCCTCGATCGACGCAATATTCGTATACCGGTAGTTTTAGATGTCTCTCGTGTGTATGTGTGTATTTGCGCGTGTGCAGTGCGTATAAACGCGTATGCACTGTACCAGTATATATACCCCCGGATCCCTTTACTGCACTCGCGCGCCCGAGCGCATAACTTCGAGTCGCTTGACCAGGATGCGTTTTGCCTATCGACGCCTAGGTGCTCTCTTGGCGTTTCATGTTATGAATATATATATATATATATATATATATATATATATGTATATTTTATCCGCAAATGGTCCATTATGCGCCCGCCGCTATCCTCCTACCACCCTTTCTTCTTCGTTGCCACACTAAATTATGCGTATCCGTGTCAAACACGTCGTCATAAAACGATTACAGCGCGCGCGTGAGACCGTATATATGTATAAGAGTATATCCGATCCGATGAATGTATATATATGCCCTTGCATCTATATACTCTTCGCGGCTAATACACCATAGCGCAAGCGTGACTTGTAGGTTTAAAGCTACGCGGGATAATAGAGTTGATAAGGGAAATAGAAGTTGCACAGAATGCGAGAGAGCTCGTGGAGCGAGAAATTTTTGTAAAAAAAAAAAAAGATAAATGTTATTGAAACGTTTCATGGCAAGCAAAAGATCCGTGGGTTTGAATATATCGCGCGGATAACTTTACGGTTGACGGAATTTCGTAATATCGATTTTGCGTTCTCGCTTTTGAAAGGACGAAGATTGGCTGATATGAAAAATTCTTCGGGAAATGTATAATGGGGATTGATGGGAGTTGGTATGTATAAATATTGAATCCCGGAAATATGTCTTGAGGAACGTGTGAAGAGACATTGGAAAATTATCGGTTAATGACCATTTAGGCTTGATAGAACGAAAAATCCAATTATTCTTAAATTGGTAGCATTGCGAAAAAAATATTATTCGTGTAAGAAAAGACAAGCGTTTTTTTTTTGTTCAGAAGAAAAAGAACACTTCAGTAGTATATAACGGTGTCTTCTCTATATTTTTTCTTAAGACAGAATAACAATTTTTCAACGAGTCGAGTCTCGTCTCACAGTTGGACGAACAAAAATATCAACTTTTTCTCGTCAACAGTTCCTGCAGAAGACAAAGCTAATAATCTTAGCAGGATCAAACCATTCGCACAATGAAAAAATATCGTAATTTTTTTGCGGGGAAAGCGATAGCATATGACAAGCGATCTATACAATCGATGATTTAGTTGAAGCAGCTATGGTAACCTCCATGTCACCAGGATTATTCATTTCCGGTCTAGCAATGTTCACAAGAAGAATAACATTTTTGTTCCAATCCACATTGAAACAAAACGTCATGTGTTGTAAAGTTGTGATCGATAATTCGTACTTACACCTTTGTATTCTTTCTTGAAACGTTGATAATCATACGAGGATCGTCTTCACCGTGGTTTGAAATGAGAGACTTTAGGATTATAGATTCCGTCACCATGAAATCCATTAACAACCGTTATTTCTCGATTCCTTTTTGTTAAATATTCAATTGAAAGAAAGTATTAATTGTCTATTGATCCACCTCCTGATGATCCTAAGCGAAAAAATCCGACCAACCAGATTATCGACTCAATATTATCGTTCTAACGATTCACTCATTTCTTCTGGACGGTAGACAATACTTACAATTTTTTTCTGTAGCCTCAACAAAATAACCAGGTCTCTTTACCCCAAAAACTTTGGCTATTTGATAAAAAATCTATCGGAACTTCGATACTTTGTTTTTCATCGGAAATTCGGTCCATGACAGAATCAACTGTTTTCATTCACAGAGCCCGTATTCTTCGGGTCTTCTCAATCGCTACCGGGATAACGCTTCTCAAAAATCAATTTTTCTAAAAAAAAGAGAAGAAGAGAGAGAGATAGAGAGAAATAGATTATCGTGGCCAAAGGGGTTATCCCCAATGCGTAATTACAGTGTATCAGGCTTTTTTCTCGCGGTGAATATAGCGCGAGATGCTAGCAGGGCTGCTGACCGGTGCTCTCTCGCGGTGTGTAAGCATATAATATGCACTCCTTCGCACTCTCGAGCACGGGCCAAGCCTTTATGTTCCTAGTATGCCACTGTTACGTAAAAAATGGGGAGTGTACTGTTACAGCCTCGCGTGCCGACGCCAGCAGCTGAATAGCTTATCCGGACTGCTGGTAATGCTATGTAAAAGCACCTATATATATATATATATATATATATATATATATATATATATATATATGTATATGTACCTTTTCGTGTATGTGTATAGAAGACTGCGTGTAACGTAAAACGTTAATAAACGTTAGTATCCGCTGCGAATTGGCTTGAGAGTTGCTCCTTCACCTCAACCGTTCTTCGCGACTCTCCTCTGTGTACCCCAAGAGAGCCTTTCTCGTCTCTTCCGCGTGCGTTACTCTCTCATCTGTCTCGATATATTTGTACGCGTTCTCATCGAGGAATCTCATGACTCCCTCCTTTTATTCCCTCCTCACTCTATCTCTCTCTCTCTCTCTCTCTCTCTCTCTCTCTCTCTCTCTCTCTCTCTCTCTCTCTCTCTCTTCAGGAGGATCTCCCTCTTGCAACGACTATGATCGGTCTCTCAGTATACATAGAGAAAAATTTTCTTGCTTTGCTATGTGTGTATACACCGTAGAACTGCTCGTTACCGGAACGAGTGCTATATATACCATTAGAGCCGACAATTATCTACGGGGATATATCGAAGAAAGAAGTGGCTGTATGGCTTTGCGTGACTTTTTTCCTTATACCAAGTATAGGATACTCCAGTACAGCCGGCTCACTCGTGAAGCTATGGGAATCCTTATAAATCGGCGCGGTAGCACACGGGAGACGCACCCGCAGCCGTGGTCTTCGAGACCCAGCGAGATATGCCGCAGATCGGAGTATTAAACATTTTCATCAAGACGCACATGAGAATGGTTTAATTAATTGGTGGATGAGTGTTTTTTTTTTTTTCAACGATTAATATACATAGCCGTTAAGGTTGCTTGGGGCAATAATGATTTATTTGTGATTGATGAAGCAATTACGGAATTTTTTATTCTTAATTATGTGCAAAAATTTTTTAGGGATACCCCAAGTCCGACCATATCCCGATCGGGATTTTCCATGGACTCCCCAAAACCGGTATCCCCATAGGAATCTATATGGTATCCGTTTCGTAATCGGATTAGTGGATGTGACAAAATTTGTAAGTTATGGCGCCACTTCCTTTCGGGGTGTACCGATTGGATCCTGATTCGAAGCGCAACTGCGTCCCGAGCGTAGACATAAACTCCAATCTCACGTTTGATTCCCGGATCTGAATCAGGATTTGTTGCGAGCTCCTCAAGACGAGTATCCTCCAACGATTTAATGGGATAATCGAAAAATTTTAATTTGCGAAATGCCCAGTCGTATTCCGAATAAAGCTTGTTGACACATTATTCGATTGGCATAATAATGATGTTTATAATAATAATAGTAGTAGTAGTAGCATTAGTAGTAGTATTCGGTAGTGGTATAGTGGCAGTGGTGGTAGTGGTGGTGGTGGTGGAATACTTTTGTCAGAATCAAACCATTGGCGGTGGTGGGATACTTTTGTCAGAATCAAACAATTTTTTGAATTCGCATCCGCCATGTTGGATCCACCATTTTGAATTTTGAAAATCTGATTTCAGATTCAAATTCAGTGACCTCAAAAATGATTTAATGCGTACTTTCGTAAGAATCGAACCATTTTTTGAATTTGAATCCGCCATATTGGATCCACCATTTTGAATTTTGTAAATCTGATGCAAGATTGGGATTCAGCGACCTCAGAAACTATACGATTCGTACTTTGATCAGAATCGAACCATTTTTCGAATTTGCTTCCGCCATATTGGATCCGCAATTTTTAATTTCGAAATCTGATTTTAGATTCGGATTCAACGATTTTAAAAACAATGACATACCAAAGAACAGTAAAATCGATATAGTAAAAACATGTTTTTTTTTTATAAATCCGTACATATATGCGTCATAACACAAAAGTGGCACGACATTCTTCCGCGCACATGTACGTCACTTACTGTCAAGGGTTAAAATTAAATCTGCTATACGGACGATTTTAAATATAATTCACCATCTTTCCGTTTCTAGTGGTTATAGTGTATAGAAGATATTTATGAAAGAAATGTATAAGTATTCGATAGCGTGGTGGTTAGAGCGTTAGTTCATTAGGCATAGGCACATATAGGTAGGTGGGTGATCCTTTAATCATTTTACTGGTTAGCAAATTAATTTTCAACGACCGGAATCATCGTTGGATCAACAACAGTCAATAAAAAATGTCAAAAACAATAATGTTCATAAAATATAATTTTTTTGTCATTTATTTCGGGTCTAATACGCAAATGAAGGCTAGTGAGAGGTCGCAGGTTCAAACCCCGGTGTCGACGGTTTTTTTTTTTTTCTTTTAATTGTTCTATTGCCCAGGTAACAATAAACAATTGCCAATAACCTAAATTGCGAAATTTAAATAGATTTATTCGGGATTTTATATATAAGCTAGATATAAACCACATTTTGATCGGATTTTGACTGGATACCATAATTGGAATCCAATCGGGAATCCCGATCGTGATCCAGTTTACAGCCGTGACGTTCCATTGTTTCGATCCGATCCGATTTCTGGTCAGATCCTCAACAGAGAGGAGGGATAATCGCGAGAATCCAGCTGGATCCCCACCACAATTTTTGCACGGGAGTAAGTTATTTTTTGGAGTATTGTTGAATTATCCAATTTTGTTCGTAGTTACGTTTCTTCTTCTACAAATGGAATATTGCCTTCAACGAAATGGATTTTTTTTTCAATTTCAATCGAAAAAAATAGCTGAATATTCCTAAATCTTTTTTTTTCACTGTGATGTACTAAGAAACATTTAGCTGGCATTTTGGAAGATCGCTTTTCCCTGCATCGCATTGTGGTCAAACAGAATACTCCTTGCAGTGTCTCGCCAGATAGAATGTAGACTTTTCTCGTCGACTCGAGATACTCTAATCGCAGCAGGAAAACACAAACGACTTGCACAAGAGATCGCCAGACTTGCATGTATTTATATAACACGTTGTACATATATATATATCATCGTGTACACACAAACAGTTGGGTATGCATACCGTTCACGTGGTCCAATACGTATATACAAAGCTATAAATCGAGGATCAGGTATTTATTTAGTACGACGGTATCGTTCGTTCAAGTCCAAGATACACTTATGCATACGCTTTCGTCTTGTAACGTTACGTGCACACACGCACGCACATGGTGTCTCTTTGAGCACGGGTGAGGCTCTTAAATTCACAGAAACGAGGCTTAAATCAATCACCGTAATTAACGCTTGCCTTTGTACCGCTAGAATGGAGATTAGAACGTTCTTGTTTCAGGATCTCACTCTCTCTCTCTCTCTCTCTCTCTCTCTCTCTCTCTCCCTCCCTCTCTCTCTCTCTCTCTCTCTCTCTCTCTCTCTCTCTCACTCTTTTCTCTGTGGATACTCGACACACTATGTGCTTGTACCAGACTTACCGGTATATCCTCTGTTACTTATTCACTCCTCCGCGTCGCTTTTCTCGTATCTTTCCAGCTTCGAGTACCCTACATTAACATATCGAGTTATGAGCGTCAGAAAGGCGTATCTAATGGGTAGTGCGAATAAGTGAGGTTTTGAGCTTGACATACTTTGCCATTTTCTGTACACACGCATACATACATACAAACATATTCGTGACTCTTATAGCTGCTCGTCTTCGAATCGCTACCGTGTAAACTTCTTGATAGAGTCCTCTCGGCACACTTGCTCATTCGCCTGATAAGCACTCGACGATCGAGTAATGCTCGATTTTTCGATGCACCGACGAGTCTTATCTGTGATGCCTGAGAATGAATTCTTGCAGCGATTTATATGCCTCTATCTTCGAAATGTAGAAAATTGTGTATTTTAGAGGGATTTGGATGATTGAAGAGGTGAGGGCCTTATAGATAATGGTGCCGCGCTTCTCTTGCGGGAGAGACTTTTTGGTTAAAAGCCATCTGGTGGAGCACCGACGAAATTGTCATTGCCCAAAAGATTATTCCATAATCCAGGTGAGTTTTCCGCATTCAGGAATTTTCCTGGAATTATTTACATTACAATAGTGGGTCCACAATGAAACTGCACACTTTACTGGATGTCTGATGCCCAGAGAAATGTTAATTACGCGTCATCTCGTCATAATTAACATACAAATATTTTTTCATGCTAACATTTTTCCTCCAGGTCTCAGGAATGCCATCGTGCAGAAAAAGCCTGATTTCTCTACTTATCAGGATAAATAACGAATTTTTAAAGTACTTTCGTCAGTATCGTAATCCTTATAGCACTTTAAGCGCACCTATTTATTAGTTTATTTCTATATATGTATAAAATACTAGTTAATAACGGTTCGGTTCACCCTTCCGTAAATACATGTATATACATATAAGTAAATATATATAGTTTGTGTTATGTTGGCACGTAACTGTAATCCATCTGTCCATTCTCCGAGGGCACGAGCCGTGAAGCTGGTTGACAAGCCTATCAAATTGCTCGGCTATTTGCGATCGGGCTCGTTACATGCATTACAATAATACACCGCGCTATCCAGTGATATCCATCACATGTGCGAATGTTATGCATACATCTAATACTTGATACGGAATACCAGATATAAACATATATATGTACGTATGATATACCGCACTTACGCGTGTTATCCGCCACGCGACAATTCATCGAGCGAATCATCTCATGTGACTGCTGCATGCACTATATATATTAATAATAGACACGAGACTCGAGATGTTTTCTAGTCTCATTTATCCTCTGATAAAGAGTACTTTATGCATCCAACGAGCGACAAGATTAATTAACTCATTTTTATATTGATTGTTTTTTTAACTCACAAAACTCACAATACGTAAATCTGCGATCTGCTTTTAATGACAGCAGCTACTCGTCTTGTCAGCTAAATTTTACTTTATGAATTTACCCGATAAAATTTTCGGTCAGCTCCCTAATTGGGCAAGAAGCTTGATCACGGAGGTACTATTTGGTCGTGTCTGAAAAGTACAAAATTGGTAAAGTTGCTTCTAAAATTTTTCCAAGCGCGAGCCCTACTGATCACGCTTGTCATCACTATAATCACCGATGCCCAATCATCGCTGTGTCACTCAATGCACTGATCAGCATGAAAGATTTTTACACCAGGAGATTGCAGAGGCAAAACAATCGACAACTCCAATTGATCTTGCTCTTTCTACCTCTCGACTTTTCAAGGATGCTCGTCGACTTCTCGAAACAGGCAGAACGGTCTAGCCAGTCGGGCAAATTATCGAGAGAGTCCTCTTCCTGTATATTTATATTTCTATGGATATGTAATAGTTGCTCTATGCGTGCAAATGCCAACGGGGATATCTTCATCTCGTCGTGACGAAGTGTGGTACAACGAGAAAGCGAGAACAACCGGAAAGCATCATCGTCACCTCGAGTGTGTAGATATATGTACGGCTGTACCTTAGGCAATTTATCGTGGTCTCGACCTTCCAAGTACGCTCTACACACTGTAATTCATGCATATCGATGCACGTGTATACACACGCGTTAAAATTTATGAATCACACGTTTCTCATCGTTCAGTCGGGATCGCCTATCGATAATTGCTTATCTCGTATTATATTTATATCGACTGTACGCACGTCTGGATGAGTAGGATTGCTAACCGCGCCATGCCATGAGAGCTCATCGGATAATAAGATATTAACGTGCAAAACGATTGCTGACAATCAAAAAGGTCCACGCCACACGAGGAGTGATACGTGTCAAGGGATATGTGGCTTATCCGATTTCGTTTGGTTATCATTTTATTTATTTTAAAAACCAATTTTCTCGGCATAAGACAGTTTACATCTACGTAGATAGATTTTACATCTACGTGGTTATTTTTTAAAACTACGTACTTATTTTTTTAAACTATACGTAGTTATTTTTTTAAACTACGTAGTTATTTTTTAAAACTATGTAGATCTAAATTTTGCAAAATCGTAGATTTACCTAGATCTCAATTAGATCTACCTAGATCTCCCTTGGTTCTGCTCAGATCTGATGAGTCAATCTACTGAGATTTACGTGTAGATAAACGGATATCCAATGAAAAAAAAGTGTTTCAACATAATATTAAGTCGACTCGAATCTACCTACGTAGATCAAATTTCGTCTAAAAAAATAACCAATCTCGTCTATCAACCGATACTTCTAGCGTGTATTTTTGCACGTTCTATTTTTTTGTCTTCATCTCTTTTTATGGTCTATTGCGTCCTTTTTTTTTTTTAATCGTCCCACGAGTGTCTTCCTGCTGCGTCTTTCTTCAATGCGCACGAGGACACTTTCCTCCGGATAATCTCAGTGCACTCCCTCACCGGTGACGTAAATTCGCGTCCGCGGAATTCTCGGATAATCGTACCGCTATATGGCCCGCAAGGAGAGAAATTACCATCGTGAAATCGCCTCGTGCATATCGATTTCCCACGATATCGATCGATCCCACAACGATGAGCTACATGTTACGAGTGTTCATATAAAACAGCTTGAGCTGTGTAGAACGAGAAGGATTTGCATCGCTGGAAGAGACCGCATACTCTCTTGCGGGAAAGATCGCAGGAGGGGTCAAGGAGGAAAACTCGTGTGACCTGTGGACCAGATTATACCATGGAAATATATCGTATCGAGGCTGGGCATAACAGTAAAGATAACTGCCTCAAAAAAAAAAAAAAAAAAAAAAAAAAAACGTTTTCATTTTGACAAACATTGTCGGAATAATTATAATTCTTTTTTTTTTGCGAACAACCGTGAATCGTTGATAACGATTGTTCTCATAATAGTAATAAAAATATTTTTTTTCGGTTCCAACAATTAACTATTATTTCTTCTCAAATAACGCCACTATGTGTCCCGCTTGCTCGTTAAAATATATATATTTCTCGCTCCATCTTTTCATCTCTCGTTTCCACGTGCATGCAACACACTGGATGGATTTATCGCTTAAATGGAACACACGAGGGAATTCTCGTGGTGAATCGAGGAAGAGATTCTTCATGGGCAAAGGTCACCAACCGCGTGATTCTCTCGTAAGACGGTGTGTTAGCCGTGGCTGTCGGTGGTCGATGCCGTTCCTGAATGCGCGCTTATATATATATTCTCGCGTGGTTCTGTGCTGAATCACCTTGTCGCGAGAGAAATTCTTATGACGAGGGGGAGCTAGGCCGTTGATGGAACGGCCGTTACACGAGATAAGTGCTACGACGTCGTTACAACGATCGGGGGGGAGTAAGTGCTCCATATATATTCCACGTGTACAGTTTCTACGCGTATATTCGACCGGGCATACACGCTATTATACTTGATGGTTGACGAACAGTATTATGGCGATTGAACGAAAAAATTCTACATTGGAGTAAAAATATAATTCTACGCTTGCGAGAGCAAACTATCATCGTTCGCCATTGAGAAATATTATAATTTATACACGATTTTCCATTCACCAATTCCCAATGAAATTTTTGGTCCCATTGAAAGTCTTGGAGAATTGGAAAATTGCGATTGAGTAAAGTTTTCATAATTTTTTTTTTGTTCATGCTCACTTTTGTCCAGGTGCACAGCATTCAACTTAATTGACACTCGGGATTTATCAATATTGCATTCAAGCGATGCAAAAATACTGTTATTGTTTCGAGGTAACAGATACGTTATGATAGTTCGCTGGGGGTAGATATACCTTGGCGATACCGCTATTCCAACACGCAATTTATATCGAGGAAACTTTACGCACGCGTATATTATAGTTATGTACATCGAGCGTAGTCGTATATACTTCGGGTATGAATTTAATTGGAGGAAAAGTAAGAAATTAGCCAACAGTTGTAAAGAGAGATCAGAGCTATAGAGTAAGGGGAAAAATCATAAACTTCTGACGAGTTATATGTACATATTTATTTATTTTTTTCTTCCATATATTTTTCACCTCTTCACCTCCTCTTACTGCGATTGCCATGTCACGTTTCCTTTTTGCACGGCACTGGAGCTCAATTTAACCGGAGGTTTAGCTCTCTACGCGGTAAACTCAGATGTTTCTGATTGGGGGGGATATTGATATACCGATCTCTATTATCGGCACTGAAATCGAGAGCACAGTGCAATGAGAAACGTGGCTATTATGCAACTTTCTTGTGTACGCCCGACATATTTCGTAATAGTAAACTGGCGTTTGTATATATATTTACTAGAAGCTTTAGATCCGCGAAGTAGGCACCCCCGCCTAGTCCAAATAAACTTTCCACCAGCTCAAATATTGTGCTTTATACGTGCGACTGTCAACATTTTAGTGCCACAGCGGTTAGCGCGCAAAGCGAATTTTTGAGCGGGGTGCTAGGAATTTGGAAATTGAGCACGCCCATGGCTGTGAAATGTATTAAGACAGCTCCGAAAGCAAAAAAAAAAAATGAAGAAAAACTTTGCGCTTTCAATATGCACTATATTCCTTATTGCAGTGCTCAACCCCCTCAGTCGATAAATTCATCCTTTCGTACGATAAGAGACTCCCTGCTTGGTATTGTACGGATATGAAAGTGATAACGAAACGTCCGTGCACGAAAAAAAGAGGAAATTATGTTGCTTGCGATGTGCCTTATTTCGGATTTATGTGCTCCAGCCCTGAGTCGAAAACTCGCCTGCTTCATGCAAACGACATTCTCCCCATTATTAAATGAAACAACGCTACTAACGAAATGTCCGAGTACAATAAATCAGAATTTTTTTTTTCAATTTCCAGACTGAACATTAGGGGGAATATGTGAAAGCTTCTCCCAATCAGGGATCGAAAAAATGTGTTTTTTTTTTTTAATTTAAATCAAGGATCGAAAAAATGTGTTTTTTTTTTTTTTTAATTTAAATATCATTGTACCAGGCTTCGATTCTGTACACGTGCACAGTATACTCGATCACCTTTATGGTAGATTGATGGATTACGGTACGTGGACAGTTTCGTTGGGGAATAAGAAAAAATAAACTGTAGACGGAGGCTCACAGACATATCACTCGAGATCAAATTTCCACATAAATAACTCTTCAAACAATTTCTAACTTTGCTGAGCATCTGTTCCAACGAATCCACATAAAATCTTTTGACAAAAAAAAAAAATTCAATTGTAAAAGTTTGTACCCCGATCATTATTATGGATTTTATAAATGAAAGAATAATGAAAATTCATTATTTTACTATTAATATCCCCTTTTCCTGTTAAACTGTAAATTTTTTAGTCCGAGAAAAAGGACCATCAATGTGGTTTACTTATGTGGGACTTTGTAAATGACAATTTTTGAGATATTTACGATTTTTTGGACATGACTGTACCTTTGGTACATCTTCATAGACCGATGAAACTGTAAGCTACAGTAGATACGGTGTACTGTACACGCACAGAGCAATGAGAGCCGTACCGGCACACCACGTCACTTCGTTTCGCCACTTGAACTGTTACTCGGAAGTGTGGGAAATTTTCATAACCCTTTCACGCGGAAGCATATCACAGTGGGTCTCTGAGAAAGATAGACATATATACGTATATAAGAAAGACACGGTGAGAAGATGGCAAGCAGAAATCTAAAGGATTTTCAACACATACAGTTTTATGCAAAATTTAAATATCCAGGAAAATAGATTGAAAAATTCCGCATTATTGATACATTTTTCGGATAAAATGTTTGTTGCTACACTCGTAAAGTTGCAATAGCATTAATTTGTCTGTGCCACGAGTACATAATTTTCTATTTCTTTTCGTAAATTTCGAAGTTAAAAAAAAATGATTTTTCCTATTCGGTCAGAGGTTATTCGTATTGGGCAGGCTTTGGTCTTTTGTTTTATAAAAATCCTTGAGCCGACAGAGCAGAGTAATTCTTTTCAGATTTTTCTCTCTGTGTGCACGAATTTTCCTCTAATCTGATTGTCTTTAGATATAACTGTTATCGACGTATGTGACGCGTACATTGGTCAAGCATTCTCAAAAAAAAATTTTCGTTGAAACATTCCCAGGTAACAATTTAATCTTTTGACATAAATGTGACGTCTATAATGTGATGATCCTAATACGTTCATCTGTGAACGTAATCGTTACGTAATAAAGATGGAACTAACGTCTCTGAAACGTAACCTCCATGTAACGATAACTTGTCACAGCCATGTAAGCTTGTTACGTAAAGTATATGCTATGGTGTCACTGTGATAATGCTGTCCATAGAAATGATGTAAGCGATACGGAACCATTTGTACGTAACGTGTATGGAGCAGTGCAACATATACTTAACGTAACGTGTATGGAGCAGTGTAACATATACGTAACGTGTATGGAGCAGTGTAACATATATGTAACGTGTATGGAGCAGTGTAACATATACGTAACGTGTATGGAGCAGTGTAACATATACGTAACGTGTATGGAGCAGTGTAACATAACGTGTATGGAGCAGTGTAATATAACGTGTATGGAGCAGTGCAACATAACGTGTATGGAGCAGTGTAACATAACGTGTATGGAGCAGTGTGATATATACTTTACATAATATTTGCGGATTGAAGTGTGACGTGTAACTAACATAACGTATGCATGCTGTAACCGTAATCCATCGTATCCATGTTGCAGCGTAACTATTCTTGTGCCTTCCTCAAATATGACAGCACGGAAGCATAATTATCGAAATTATCACTTACAATAAAACTTATTCTCGTCGAGATTTTCGGTTTCTTAAATTTTTCGTTATTTTTATACAAATTCACTCCTTTGACCGAGTGATAATAGTTAAGCTGACGACTCTGGGCTTGAATAAAAAAGATATCAACTTACCTAATATACGTATAATTTGAAATGGGTATTGAAATCATAAATAAAACACACGACACGTGAGCATAATGCTGTATGCTTCACTTATAGGAACTTGCGGGCAGCAGGATTATGTTCGAGGTTATGTTTACATGCTGTCACTTTTAACCTTTTGTGGTCACATCTCTGTAGAATAACTTATTGATCACACACGGGTAAAATTTACCCTGCCAAGTTTCAAATGTGAAAACTATCAGTCCGATCGGGATCGAAAAAATACTAAAAAATGAATAATCTAAAAAATGTGCCAAAAGTTGGTATGTCAAAATTCAAATCACAAGGTGTTGAAAAAAAGTCGTAAATAGGTATTTTGATTTTAAAAAAATGCTGAATCGTGGAAAAAACAATACTACAGAATTTCACGATTTATTTTGTTTTAACGAAAAAATGATGAATCGTATAAAAAAAAACAATTCTCTTCTATTGATATACTCTCAACACTGTTTGACAGCTGTTTAATCAGTATTTCGTATTAATTAGACGATTTTTATTTTTCGACAAAAAATGATGAATTGTGAAAAAAAACATAATATTGATTTGACAAATTTTCGTTTTTGATAAAAAAAAATGCTATATCGTGGGAAAAAACACAATTCTCTTTCATTCATATACTCTAAACACTATTTAATAGCTGTTCAATCAGTATTTCTTTCGAAATACACTAACATAACCTCTTGATCGGGGAGCGATACGGGGAAAAAAACACAATATTAATTTGACGACTTTTCGTTTTTGATTTAAAAAAATGTTATATCGTGGAAAAAAACACAATTTTCTTTTATTCATGCTCTAAACACTATTTAATAGCTGTTTAATCAGTATTTATTTCGAAATACACTAACGTAACCTCTTGATCGGGGAACGATACCACTATATATGAAGGCGCACATATAAGTATATAATTCTTTTTTTTTTCACCATTTCTGCCCCAAAAAGAGAAAACGGAACGAAATTATTCTAATAACACATTGAACGATAAAAATATTTATATAAGGATATAAATTTTTTCAAGATACACCGGTATTCACGTCACTTCAGCCTTTCAGCCTGGTGTCAGAATTTGATGAAACCAACTTCAATAGTAGTCGATAGCGCAATAGGTAGCGTCCCGGGTTAGTAAGCAAACATTAGGTAGGAAACTTGTAGGTAGGCGGTTCGAATCCCGGCTCAAGCAGAAATTGTGTAACTGGTAAACATCGAAATATAAGTTTTTTTTTTCTTGTTATATTTTTTTTCTCTTTTGACCCTCCATACTCCCAAAATTTGATCAACTCTCGGAGAAAATTGGAGGCTTAAAAAAGGTTTTAAGGAGGGCTGAAATTTCGACTCGGGGTACCTGAAACATCCTAGCGACATGGAGGCCATGTAATTCCGATTTCGGAGTGATGCATGATTGCTACGTATCCTCAATGTAACATTGTGACTTCTCTGTTCTGTAAAATTTATGCATCAGCAACGTAACTGGCATGCAGCCATTCAACGCGATTGTTACGTAACTGTAGCTTCATATGTGGCGGACATTTTAGAGTGTCTGGACTGCCACATTCACGTTACATACGACATACCTGTTACATTTAAGGAACCGAGTGTAACATAATTGAAATGTATTTGTTACGAAACTGTGTTGCCTGGGTTCATTTCCGATGCGTTTCCTCGAGCTCGCAGAAATTTTATAATCCAAGTACGCGTGGTACGTAACAAGCCTTCTACTATTTTTAACGACTCTTCGTAGTTTTACGAGTATTGTACACGGTACGGTGGATGGGCACATGTATAGTATACAATGGCGTTTATACATGGTAGAACAGTCAGTCACTCAGTCAGTAAGTGAGTCAGTTATTGAGCCGTGGGATTAACTTTCGTCCTCGGTTATGATGGCACTCGTGTAGACACAAAAGTATGCTAGATACATCTACCAACCTGCACACACACACACAAACACACACACGCACGCACACATAAATTATCTAGAATATATTATTACAGGTGTTTGTGAGCCTTCCAACCCATCCTCCTTCCTTCTCGGCCTGTCATTACGATTTCATTTCTCTATCTCAAACCAAGATTTACGATGACGAGGTCGGGCGAGACCTTACGCACTTGCTTCAAGCAGTACTTTCGCAATATCGGAGCTTCCCACAGAGCGGCTTCTCAAAGGCTCAAAATCCTTGCATTCTTTCGACTCGTGCGGGCACAAAAATTCTTCTCTCAATTCAACTTCTCACTTCTCATTATCATTATGAATAATATTGTGCAATTCACATTCAATGAGAATAAGCTACCCTAGCATTTCTAGCGTCGTATTTTTTATTTTTATTTTTTTATTTTTCTGATGAACCATCAATCTCTCGCTATGACCGGACAGCTAAATGGACCAAGTCTCGGGACGAAAGACCATAGTCATATTTTTTTGGTGATATGCGGCAGATTTTCAAAAGGGCTTCTCGAAATTATCGAATCGAGGTTTAGTGCGAGTGTATGAGGATCAAATTCACGATCAATGAAGACGAATTCTCTTTTCGAGCTCAAGATATTTGTATTTATCATAAACTTTATCACACTTTTACACTCACAATTCGTACATAGTTTCTATATTCTGTACGTATCATTGTAATAACAATGGTGAATCGAAAATACAGCGAGATAAGTTACGATGAAAGTCTGACAGCTGGTTTGAGATGAGATCGAGATTTTTCTGCAACATAATGCAACAGATTTTATTGAGATCGTTGCCTGTAAATATATATATATATACCTACATAGTATGTATTAGTATCATCAGCGGTGTATACTCAGAGAGGGTATTTCTTTGTGAGGGACACATAGAGAAAAGACCTCGAGCCCCTGCTAGTGTAGATTGAAGGCCAGAGGCCAGCACGTTCCTCTCATTATGCTCCTCGCCTCTTCTCTTCGGATATTCTAACTGTACAAATGCCTGGTGAGCTCGGGATCACCCCGCCCAAGGGTCCTCGTCCAGCTTCTTCTCGTACTCGTACACATATATAGATATGATATTGTATATCAACTGCTATTAAACAAAAGGACCTTACCCACATTATCTTTTGCATTAGATTGTGCGGACTTGGGCCTTTCCGCTTGCCATAACTAGATCTGTGTATTATACGTGGATATCGACTGTAACACTTGTACAAGCATTATATCGCTGCACAACATTCTGTACACTATTCCATATGGGAAAGAGTTGCAGAGCGAGAGAAAATAAACGACAGGATGACAAGCTCTCGTACAGGCATCTTGCGGTTATTTTGTTGCGTCTGGTCTCCTGCGAGCTCCTTGCGGCCAGAAACACGGTCGAACTTATATTCGAGAAGGTCGAGAAACCACCATCAGGTGAGGATTCCAAGGTTTCTCATTCCAGAACACGTTTCGTGTTACAAAGTTATATATATATATATATATATATATATATATATATATATATATATACAATTTCATATACTCAGATGTTCGCCTCTTTTTCTCATTTTAATAATCCGCACTTATACACAGATTCTTTATCATGTAGGGAAGACAAGGGTTATAGGAGTCCCCCGGATGATGGTAGTCAATTAAAAAGGAATCCACATTTGAATCATGTCGAACTTTATTTCACTTTGAGGATTCATTGCTCTAAAAAATTTTTTTTAACGGCAAGGGTTCAATAGGCTCTTTTCATCCAAAAAGCTATAGATTTTGCAAACTGATCACGAGTAATGGTTAATCGATTGCTTCATTCGCACTTTTTGAGTACTTTGTATAATAGCTATACGCGATATACTCTGAACATTTCGTCACCGACGAAACTTCCTCTTTCAGATATAAATACATGAATTCTCGTTTATTCGACTCTCATGCTACCCATCAGTTTTCTCTAAATTCATCGGCACACACGTTAAGCTGTTTTTTATATGCTGCATGGTATCGTGGAATAAGTGCAGCTGGCGGGCTCCAGGGGATGCACGTCCATTGTACGAAAGGTGTTTGCAGCTCCCTTGGCATATCTAAATATGCATAGATAGGTGTGTGCATCCCGGGGTGAGCCTAGGAGCACGAGAGAAAGATAGCGGTAAGGGTTAAGTGGGGAAGTAAGATACTTCAATATATATATGTATAGGGATGCAGGGATGCTCCGTGGACGGTGCACTTGGAACGGAGAGCGCACGATCCACGAATGTTCCAGCCTAGAGATGCAGCGCAGACGAAGAGTGAGCGAGAGAAATGGTATAACTATATAACCCCGAGGTCCTTTCCTAGAACGTAGGGCTTAATAAGCGACGATAATTCACCCGGAGGTGGCACGCCGATAGGAGTAACGTCACGTCATTGCTTAAGAGGCCTTGCGCTCCGTGTGCTATATCTACAAAGTTTCTTATTTTTTTTCCTCGTCTCCCTCTCATCTTCTCTCTTTTTTTTCTCATTGCAGTCTCTCGACCGTTCGCTTGCCCGCGGGGTCAAACTTCTCGCTTGGCTGACCAAGCTCCACTTTTTCTACTGAGCTTCGCGTCGTAGTACGTTGAAAATTCCCTACCGTCTGTTATACCTTTCCGTCAACTTTAACCCTATTGTCTTGTACCTTTATTCTGTCAATTTTCGTCCTGTCAAAACTTGCATTTTTTTTTCATCAACTTTCAACCTGTCGAGATTGTTTCGAACAAGTTTGATTCGTTCAAACACGATTCTCACAGCTTCGAAAATCATCAGTGGCTCGTCAATGATCGTGTCGGTGAAGGCAAAATCATTACTCATCAACCGGAGAGGCTGGTCAATCCAGACTTTTTGACAGAGTCGTCTCCCAGTCTACAAGTAACATTTTTTTTTTGTTTTTTGTTTATCATTAACCAAACGCACGTACTCATAAGAGATATAGATGGATCCAGAGAATTTTCCTCAGACTACGAGACTACGAGCACTTTGGGCGATTGATATATTCAGGCCTGCGTTACGCAATGATCACGACACTATTTGTAATTTTTCTTTTTTTTTTCATTCTTACTGTTTTTTTAAATGGCGACGGCCGTGTTGCTGTAATAAAGTGAGAAAAAAAAAACAAGAATCACTAGAATCTCCGAACCGAAACATAGAGCTGAGCCAATCGCATGACTCACTTGCTCATACACTTGTTACTCGAGAATATATATATGTATAATATATATATATATATGCGTGTTATATAGCCGTGAAACAAGGACAAGAATTGAGTAACGAACTAGCACGATTCGTGAGCTGTAAAATTTCCCGGTCTCTCCACCAAAAAGACAGAGTTTCATGGGACTCTTGCGAGCGCTACATACGCAAAATCTACCATGGGTATTACCCGCCACTGCTCTTTTTTTCTCACCTTCTCTACCGTATAATTTTCTTTAATGTATGCTAGAATCACATTTGATTGCGTTCGTATTATTGAATTTGGGTCAAATCTCTGTGTATGGGTTTTTTTTTTTTTTTTTTTTCGTTTTCTTCAATCCCTGCGATCCGGTGAGTTGGAAACGCACGTGCAGCGTTTCTTTTGTTTTGTAAAGCCTCATTGCCCATTGGCAAAGGTCTCGACGCGCAGACAAGCTGACCAAGGTTTTTTTGCATAGCCGGAAGTGTGCGACTAACCCTTTGATTAGTGGTCGTGAATAGCAGGTGTTTTTGTTTTAATGCCAATGTAAAAAAAATTGAGGAGTAATTTGAATTTTATCAATGCGCTTATGAGAGTGTCAATGAATAATTTTTTTTATCCATTAACAAAAGAATGGATAATGGCTAAAATTCCATTATCCATTACCAAAATAATGGCCAATAAATTGAATTTCATTACGCATTACCAAAATAATGGACAGTGGATAAAATTCCATTACCTATATTACCAAAATAATGGACAATGGATTATATTCCATTAATCATTACCAAAATAATGGGTAATGGATTTCAGTAATGCATTACTTATTAGACAATGCACATTATTTGCAACTCTGTTTCGGACTAAAGGAACGTCTCGCGAAAGAAGATCGATGGCAATTGACTCTAAGAGATGTGACGTTCAACATAATTCTTTTTTTATTTAAAAAGTTTGGGTTTTCAGAGACTCGAAAGAGCTTTGTTAATATTTAAAAAAATATATACATGTTTGAGTTTAAGTGCGATAGTAAAATACTGCGAAAAAATATTCGTTGGGTTGAAGAATCACTTGAACACTGTTATTAATTTTATTTTTTTTTCTTCGTAAACGGTGGTCCATATTGGCATCAATGCCTTTATCAATCGTTTGGAATGAAAGAAAGAATGTCAAATTCGCGACAAATGCGGAAACACTTGCGGAAAGATATATTGCACGGCTTGTTCGTTCGTTATCGCGTGTTCGCAATTTTCATCTTTTCTCAGCATATTACATACACGTACATATATACTTACACTTCCTGTATCTTCCATATCGGATATTATCCACCCATCACGATCATCGTTCAACCAGAATATATATACATATATATATATATATATATATATATATATATATACATAGCTTAGCGAAAATAAATCACTTTACTTTTCACTTGGCAATAATCATTCGATCGCTCGGCGATTCCACGACGCGAGTTGTTCCGCAGCATCAGATCTCTTCATGGTACGCTCATTTGTGGTCTCTCTTACCTCATGGTTCTCTCTCTAACTAGATATATCTCGTACGTATAGGTACATATAAATTACAAGTGATATCAGACTATCGATTTTATCAATGTTCAATCGAGCTCATGATGCACATTACCGAGTGAGCGATCGAATCGTATCATCTATATATCTACGTGTAAACTGAGTAGAGAGAGCTTGTTTGATGGTAACAAATCTTTGGTTCGATATTGCAAAATGAATCTTTGGTTTTTACTAAATAGTTCTAGCTGAGCTAAATAAAATTTAACCCTGGCTTATGACAATAGATTTTCAAGTAAGCAAGGATAATTTTTCAATGAGTAGGTGTATACGTTACAATATTTGTAATATCAGTAATGTCAGTAATGAGACATTTATCTAAATTTATTAAAAACAAAAACAGCTATTCGTTTTTCTGCAAATTCTAAAAAATATATTTCTTTCAAAATAGCTTCGTTGTTTTAAATTTTCTTTTTTTTTTTTTTTCATGAGACAAATGGCCTTTGAGATGTGCTCAGGCTGGAATAAACGCATGCAACGCTCACAGAATCGCGTGTAAAGGCGCACGAGGGTTCGCGACAGCTTTTGCAATCTCAACGAGATCGTGATCACCCGAGAGAACATTCGAACTTTCCTTTTCGTTCGATACGACAATCGATATACATAACAGAAACATCGAGGTTTTATTTTTTCGATTTTTTTTTTTCTTCTTCGTAGCTTTCTACAAGAGACACGGGAACGCTATAACGGTAAGGACCATTTTTGTCACTGGCAATTGAGGATATGATTTATGGCTCATGACTCGAGCATAAATAGCGATTGAGGCATCTCATGAGATTTCTTTCCGGTGTCCCGCCCTTTCGTAAGATGTTTTTTTAAGCACAAATCTACGCTTGGATAGAATGGGAGTCGAGAAAAAATTGACACGTTGAAAATGGAAAAATCCATACGTGCGGGGGTGGTGACAACGAAAACAAAAGATATTCTTAGATTTAATTTCGGTTATCTTTCTTTAACCATCATATACATGTAATTCAATGATAAACACATTTTTTTTTTTTTTTTTATTAAGTTAAATAATCGATTATATTTGGTAAAACATTTACAAGGTAATAAGATTTGTTTGTTTGTTTGTTTCATTCAACGCGTGTTACATTTACAGGCAAGGCATCCTCAAAGACTGTATACCAACTCTACGGTAATCGTCGTAAATAACGTGTAGTGTTTATACTTATAAGAAAGTATATTTACCATCGATTTATCGTTATTATCAATATTTCAATTACCATTTTTTTTTTCGTTTGTTTGTTTGTTTTTTTTTTTTTTCTTTCACTACGATCATTATTTTTTTTCAGGAACAAATACATATTCATTATTATTATTTATTATTTATTTAGATTTTTTCATTTTTTTTTTTCTTTCGTTTTATCAATATACATCAATTCGCGATTATATGAACTGTAGAACTGTAACCCGTATGGATTAAGGAACGGACACTTTCATGAGGTCTAAAATTTGCTCAGGATACCTAGAAGTTCGCCGATTCGACTCTCGCATGTTATTATTATTATTATTATTATTATTATTATTATTATTAATAATTACTATTTGTTTCTTCTCGGTTCACAGATTTTTTCGTTTCTTCATTTTTTTTTTTTCGTAATTGAAGGTGAACGAGATTTTCATTCTTAACCGTCGAGTGCGCTGGGAAATTTTCGTGCCGGCAGGGACCGATATACATGTCGTAGTTTTTAAAAGGGTATACCTACCTCGGTCCCGCAAAAGGGAGAGAAAAAGAAAGTGCGAGGAACTTGACGGTGTGTTCGAGGCGAAACTTTTTTTTTTTTTTTCTTTAATTATGGCACAGCGTGATAATCGATCAATCAGCCACGACTTAAGTACGACGATAAATTTTTTTCACCCTCCAAAATGCCCGTTAGTGTGTCTTTATTTTTATTTTTCGTTTTTTTTTTTTTTTCATCACTTTGAGTTAGATATACCCCTTTAATTCAATGGTTATATCACAGAGAAAACCTCCAGCAGCCAGTGACGAGCAATTTGTAATTTCTATTTTTTTTTTTCTGATTAATTCATTCGTAAATGCGGCCATTTTTATTTCCGACAGAATAAAAAATATCGTAACGTGTGTGCTACTGGAATTTTGAAAAAAAAAAAAAAATATTATCTAGCGGGTTATACAAAATCTTTCGTTTTTTTTTCAAATTCTTATTTTCGTTGATTAATTAGAAAATAAAAAAATTAGATTCTGCTCATCAATGTCAGCAGCTGACCATTAATGGCCTCGTTTTTATTATCATTATCATTATTGTTTTTTTTTTTTTTTTTTCAATAACACTTATACATCGACACTCGAGGCTGCGAGAACTTGATCCCTCATTGCGACGCCTGATGAGAGGTTTTTTTTTCCATTTTTGTTTTTTTTTTTTTTTTTTTTTTTCAATTTCTTATCTTAAGTTCGTCCGTTGCGCTATATAATCCGGGGTCGTTATTGACTGTTCCTACTGGCAGAGATCATAGATTGGAGCGGGAGGAATTGAAGCTTTATCGGTTTTTTGTGTTGCATGAAAAATTGCAATGACTTATCAGACAGCGGATTCGTTTCTACGTAAACTGACTCTACGCATCGTCGACTCTACCTCTCGCCAAATCTACGCTCAACTCGACATGACTCAGGCTCGATTTGACCTTCGATAGATTTTACGCGGGAAAATGTTTTCGCTCTACCGACTCTACGCGACAAAACTCTACCCTGCCTCGATTCTACGCGACAACGACTCGTCAACGCTTGAAGCTGCACGAGCAACGTTGATTTTTGAATACCAAACCGATTCAGTACGCGTCAACGACTCTACGCAGCGAATTAATTTCGCGTCGATAAGGAAAAAAACTGTAAAATCGTTCGTTTCCTTATCGGCATGAGGTAAGTTCGCTGTGGTAGAGTTTCGTTCCCGTAGAGTCGATAAAACGGAGAGTTTAATCGCGGTCAACTCGGGTCAAGGGTAGAATTTCGATCCGGTAGAGTCGTCCAAATCGAATCCCCCCCATGTTTCGAGTCAGTGATATGTATATTCGGTGCTCTGCAAAGTCGATTATGTAGGGTCAATGTTGCATAGATTCGAACTTTATTATTCGTTAATTTTATCAGATTAGAAATTATCGACTACAGAGTCCGTTGAATAATATTGATGGACCGGTCAATCGATTTACGACGATTCTGTAATAATTCGAACTTTTTTTTTTCTTCTTTTTTTTATTCGTTTATCGTTTTCTCCCCCCCCCCCCCCTTCCCTCGCCCATTATTAATCGTTTCATCGGTCCCGATTGACTAGCTCGGTTTATGTTTTGTTTTTAATTTATTTTATTACTTCCTTCAGCTCGGAAGCTTTTAGGTTATTGGAAACATAAGCGGAGTTTCGGTTAAATTGATCGTTGCATTTTGACGAACGAGACGATGAATAAGAAAAAAGTATTTTTGTAAATAAGAAATTTTCGACGTGCTCGCAGCATCGGAGAGTCTCTCTCGTGTTCTGTGTTTGTGTGTGTGTGTGTTTGTGTGTGTTTTTGTTTGTGTGTATGTTTTTACCAATTATTTTTTCAACGTGTGAATTTCTCATCGGTATGGAAATGAAAAAAAAAATTTACTGCAACGAAATTTCATCGATCGTAAATCATTCACTTTTTTTTCCAAATTATCTCGTACAGAAAAGAAACAAGAAAAGAAACTTAAATGACTTAAATAAAACGCTAGATTGGATAGATGCGTTAAGAATAATATATATCTCTTTTAACGAGGACTCTTTTTTTTTTTTACATTTGCGACGCATCGTGCGCAAGTTTATATTATTAGTATTTTTTTTTTTTTTTTTAATTGTTGCTTACGTATATTAACGAAGAGTATCAGGCTCTCGTGCCTCTGTAAAAAAAAGGGGGGGGGGAGGGAGAGGGGACAAAAATATTTCGCGAAAGGATTAAAGAATAACAAAGTACCGTCGCGTTTTAAAGGCGTCTTAATAAAACAATAATAATAATAGTAATAATAATCGCCTTCGTAATTTTCCAAATGGTGGAATGTGTGTCAACTGCGTTTAGAGCTCGATCATCGATAATCATCAGCATTATTCCTGTAAATATAGACTTTACAATATTCTCTCTTCGTTTGACCCGTAAAGAGCAATTCAATAATCATAAAGAATGTAACATATACCCATACATATATTAATACATATACTAATATATATACATATATGTATATTAATATATGTATATCAATATGGAGCATTCCACGCTAGGTCAGCCATCCAATCCTTGGAATATTTTTTTTCCGAGTTGCTCAATGTATCAACAATGTCCACGAATTAATTTAGATTTTTTTCATGGTGTACTTTACTCCAAAAAAAAAAGAAAAAAAAATCCAAAAATCGGATGGTTTGCCGGACGCGAAATGACCCATAAAAAAAAATGCATGTATAATACACACATGTACCTAGCATTATTATATGCATTCCTCCGACGTAAAAACTATTTACAGAAGGGTGAAGAAAAAAAAATAAAAAAAATACAATGAAAGATTCAAAATGAACGCGCAAATTCGTGTACAAAGTTCTCTCGTTGATATTTTCAAATTTATGGCGATTCTCAAAGAGCGACGATACGATTGTAAAGAAAAATATAAATTATTGTTTTTTTTTTTTTTTTTTTTTTTCATACTCTGTACAGATTCTCCATCGCTATTTGTGTGTGATAAAAATTGCGAATGACTTCGGCGTTGCATAAAAAAAAAAAAAAAAATTGAAGAAAATTTTTTAATCAACGATTTAAACTACCAACTACAGTTTGTTTTTCTCCTTTTTGTTTTTATTCATTCGATATTTTGTGTTCTTTGGTAGCATGGTGTTTGTGTATATGTGTGTGTGTGTGTGGGATACGTGAATTCATACGATTATATATATATATATGTATATTTATGTATACAATATGCATAAATCCGCGTTTGTATTGTCCGATCGTGACAGATGGTCCCAATCGCCCCAAAAATTAATTCGTTTTTCCTCTTTTTTTTTCGTTCATTCTTTATCTTTGTCATTCTTAAAAAAAAAAAACGTTTCTAGCGTTTCTTCTCTTCGTTTTATTTTTATAATATATATTTTTGTAATCTATTCTCGTATTTGTGGTTGTGTCTGTTATGTACATATCGTGATTTCTGGGATCAAGGATGCTTGGACGTATCGGTTTCCAGCCAAAAGTGAGATTCCGTGAGAATTTTTTGAAATTTTCGTGGCATACCATCGGGGAATAATGACAATTTGAAGAAAAAGAAAGATTTAATTACATTGGAAATACTGAAAAGGTTCATTTTAAATAATAATAATTCGAAAAATTTATTCAAGTTATTATGCGTGAAAAAAAATGTTAAAAATTAATCGGAAAACTGTTTTTTTTTTTCAATTTTATTCTCATTTTCGAACATTTATACAAAAATTTGCAAAATTCGCGATTTTTCATGGGTCTGAAAATTAAGAAATTCAGAAAAAGGAAGAAAATTGTTTAAAAATTTATATTGGGAAAATTAACGAATGAATTTTGTATGACCAAAATAAAGTTTTCTCGTGAATTATTGAAAATGTCATTTTTTTACCAATTTATATGAACAAATTTTTGACATTATTATTATTATTATTATTATTATTATTATTATTATTATTATTATCATTCAAAATCGATGCTCTTAGTATATTCAATGTGGTGGATTTTTTTTTCAATGGCCAAGTACTAGAATTCTCATCGAATAAAACTTTTGGTAGGAAATTTATGTACCCGAAACATCCTTAAGAGGGTCCGAATCACGCGAAAATCGTAAAAAGATGCCACTGAAGCAATTGGGTGAATAAAATCTTGAAAATTGGAAAAATATCCTACTCGAAGAACACGAAAATAATTATTTTGGTGCTCTATCGGTGCAACATATTTATAATTGAAATTTTTTTTTTTTTGCCGTTGTATGGTTCATCGATGGCGATATTCTTTCATTTTCAACTTGTCATGAGAGACAGATTGTATGATATTACAGAGATAATTTGGTAGAATGTAACAATTTAAAGTAAAATTTACCTCATAAGTCACATCTTCTACGTATGAGCTTCGAATGGAAATCTCTACACTCGGACTGAGAAAAACCATCTTACAAAATAATTAGACCTTGGGAAGCTAATTTGATTCATCGCTGTGGCCTGAACTTCGGAACAAGCTGAAAATGCAACAATGTATGCACCGATGAGCAAAACTGGCTTAGCAAGATCTCATTCTCTTTCTAAAAAGATTTTTTCTGGTCTGAGCACACGTATTTGTATTTTAAACTATTTTACACAGAAGTTACAGAGCGAATTGGCCAAAATTTCACTGAGCAAAGAAAAATTTCCCACAATAGTGAATCTTATAACTGAACCCTATGACAAGTGGAAAATGGAACAACTTGTGCACAATTTTAGCTTCGCAACATCTCCATCTTTTCCTCAGAAGATTTCTTCTGGCCAGCTGGTATAGGAATTTACATTGTCAACTCTTGCACACAAGTCATGAAGGAACTTTGGTAAAATTTCACTGCGTAAAGAAAAATTTCCCCCAATAGTGAATCTTATGACTGAACCCTGCGACAAGTTGAAAATGGAACAATTTATGCACCGATGAGCCAAATTAACTTCGCAACATCTCAATCTTTTTCTCAGAAGATTATTTCTGGTCTGTTCGTATAGGAATTTACATTATCAACTCTTGTGCACAAGTCACAAAGAAACTTTGGAAAAATTTCACTGCGTAAAGAAAAATTTCCCACAAAAGTGAATCTTATGACTGAACCCTGCGACAAGTTGAAATTTGTGCACAATTTTAGCTTCGCAACATCTCAATCTTTTCCTCAGAAGATTTCTTCTGGTCAGCTGGTATAGGAATTTACATTGTCAACTCTTGCACACAAGTCATAAAGCAACTTTGGCAAAATTTCACTGCGTAAAGAAAAATTTCCCACAATAGTGAATCTTATGACTGAATCCTGCGACAAGTTGAAAATGGAACAATTTATGCACCGATGAGCCAAATTAACTTCGCAACATCTCAATCTTTTTCTCAGAAGATTATTTCTGGTCTGTTCGTATAGGAATTTACATTATCAACTCTTGTGCACAAGTCACAAAGAAACTTTGGAAAAATTTCACTGCGTAAAGAAAAATTTCCCACAAAAGTGAATCTTATATTGAACTCTGCGACAAATTGAAAATAGAACAATTTGTGCACCGATGAGCCAAATTGTTTTCGCGACATCTCAATCCATTCCTCAGAAGATTATTTCTGGTCTGCTGGTATAGGAATTTACATTCTCAACTCTTGCGCACAAGTCACAAAGCAACTTTGGCCAAAATTTTACTGCGTAAAGAAAAATTTTACCGCAAAAGTGAATCTTACGACTGAGCCTTGCTGCAAGTTCAATATTGAACTACATCTGCACCGATCGACCGAGCTTACCATCCAATTATTTCAATTATAAAAACGTTTCATTATCGTGTTCTTCGTGTAGTATCCCCAACAATGTTTCAATCTTCAATTCTTGCAATTGCATCACAGTTTTATTTTAGTGATTCTTCGATTACTGGATCCTCTCAAATGAGTGAGAGAGAAAGAGAGAAAGAGAGAGAGAGAGAGAGAGAGAGAGAGAGAGAGAAAAAAAAACCTCCACGCTGTGCGAGCGATCGATATTTACGTTTTCAGAGTGGTCCGTCATGTATAATATCGGTATTTTACAACACATTACGCACGGAATACGTATTACAGTTATTCATATTATAATATTTTATATTATATTATATATATATATATATATATATATATATATATATATATATAATATATGTATATATATACACACGGAAACATAACAGCAATTGGATTTTTTTTTTTTTTTTTTTCATCCTTGTGACCTTCAAACGACCGATCACGAACCTGTACACAAAGTTTCTTCGGCCAGTATTTACGAGTGTCAAGTTCGTAGGATCGAAGAAGAATACAAAACAAAAGAGAAACATTGCGGAGAAGTTTCGAGAGTCATATTTGAAAAAAAAAAACAAAATAAAACAAAACAAAACAAATACTAGTATACTTTCGAAACAAAAAATGATCATTTCTTCAAGGTTTCTTTTTCGCTCGTCGAGGCATTCGTACTTTCGCCAAAAATTCTCGCCAACACACGTTCATCCTGTTTATACGTTATATATATATGTATATATATATATATATAAACATATACATATGTATATATATGCATGTATATTTTTTTTCTCGCTCATTCTTCTCATCTTACGTGTGTCTTAACGATAATTAAGTAAATATTCGTAATTCCTCTCTATGTACACCCTGTCTTAATCGTTTTTTTTCCTTTTTCTTTCATTTTTTTTTTTCTCTGTTTCTTAAATCGAAGTTCGCTTATGAGTATATTATAATCTTGCTGCATACATCGAGGCTCGCAACCATTTATCCTTCTTCCTCGTCGCTCCTTGCGCGATCTTGTTTCTTCCTTTTTTTTTGTTTCTTCTCGCATCGATCGCGCTTCTCGCATCCTTTGTTCGTTTCATTTTTATTTTTTTTTTTTTTCCCTTCTTTATTCATGCTATTTTTCGGGATTTACGCGACTTTTTCCAATTTGAGATTCGTACTTTTGTTTCTTCTTCTTTTTTCTTTCCCTCGTATTTCGGGAAGAAATCATTCTTACGATGTTTCTTTCGTTCATAATTTTTCCATTTGTCCTTACACTCAGCAGCTTTTTTTTTTTTTAAGTATATATATATATATTTCTTTTTACGTTCAAACATGGTTTTTTAAATTCTTTTATTATTATTCTTATTATTTTTTTTTTTTCGCGTTTTACGATTGCCCGAGTTTACTGATGCTCGGGCAGTAACGAGCCCGAGGATGATTGCATCGGTAAGGCGTAGCAATTGGTCTATGGCTGCTGAAGCAACAATTGCTCGAGCTCGTCTGCCGATCTCAGTAGAAATGCCGCGGATTCCCGATATCCGGTTATCAGTTGCCTGACCGCCGTCATTTCCGTGGCGTTCAACTTGTGGCTGAGCAGGGGCTTCGTGTTTTTCATGCTCAGATCCGTCGGTCCTGGGAACAAATTTTTAAGAAAAAATGTGATTGGGTTAAAAAAGTAAATTGAAAAATTGGTTTTTTTTTTTTTGTTTTTTTTTTTTTTATATGAAACAATTGCTGTGCTTGAATTAAAGTGCGAAATTGAATGGTCTTGAAACGCGTGACATTGAGAGAAAGGATATTTTTTTTTTTCGTGAAATTTTTGGTTCAGGCTTTTGGTTTGAAAATTTGAACTTGAATGTTTAACATCGTTCGACCCAATATGGCGGACCGATGAATCGTCATGTTCGATTTTTTTCATGCAAAATTTGTTTTCGAATTAAATCGTAAATTCTGTAAATTAAAAATGGCTGACGGAAGGGCAACCGATTGGAATTAATATTGGTACGTCAATTGTTTTTTTTTTTTTTTTTTCTTTTTTGATTCCTTGAAGTAAATATTAAAGCGTCGATTCGAAAAATCGTATCGTCGACACTGCAGTAGATCGAGAATTCAAAAAAAAAAAAAAAAATAATCCAGCTTCGATAAAAATGGCCGTCCAGGAGTTTTTCGAGGTTGGATTTTTAATGAAAATTCATTTTCAGGGATTTCCGAGGTCTAAATTTTCCATTCGATATGGTTGAATTTGTCGGCAAATAAAGATTCTTTCGTGAGAATAAAACAGAACGAAGCGAAAAAATAAAATAAAATCATTCGAGGCTGAGAAAAAAAAAGAAATATTTAAATGAAATAAAATAAAAGACACCGATAATCGAGTATTACTTTGTGTACCGTTGCTCAGTAGTCCCGAGGTGAAGCTCTGGGTCGGATAGAGACCCGCCGATAAGGTCGGTGGTACCGTCGTGGGCCCGGCGCGCTGAAACGCCTGACTGAAATTTGGTCGATACATCGCGGTCGGTGCACCGCCACTTGCGACTCCGTTTACCGCCGATGAGCTCACTATCGTTGCTTGGCTGCGATGGGGGGGAAAAAAAAAAATTAATTCTTTTTGGAATTAAATAAAAGTAATGATATTGGAAGAAACTAATGTGATTTTTCAATGATTTTTTTTGTTTTTTTAATGAAACTGACCTCATGAGATTCTTATTGTCCGAGGGTGAGTGAACCATTAATTTCGATGATGGGGCGAGTGACAGGGGCGTCGAGGTTAGTGTACTGCTTGGCAAACTCGACAAACTCGTCAACGGTGTCATGGAGGTTAGTGACGTCGGTGGGGTGTCTTCCCTCTTGCCCGGAAGTGATTTTACCGGTGTACTCGAGAAATGATCCAGGCTCGATCGTACATCCGTTTGCTACAAATTAAAAAAAAAAAAAAACAAAAAAAACAAAAAAAACAAAGATACATAACGATTGAATTCTCGATCGTATTTTGCAGTAAAGTAAAATGACCGCTATTTTATCAACAACTTCGTTTGAAATTGAAAAAGTAATTGACCGTTATACCGAACCCTGATATGACGGTTTTTTTTTTTTTTTTTTTTTTTTTGAATAAGATTTAATCATATCTTATTATTGAGGAATTCAGGGATCGATGAATTTTCAAATAAAATTATCACCAAACTTATGACGAAATGATTCATTTGTTTTTCAGCCACTGGTTTGCTAATTTCCCTATGTCCGATGAATAATTGAGCTAATTACGCTTTTTATTTTGCAACTTCTGTGATTCTCACGAAGGCCTTTTTATCGTCACGCGGCGGTAAAGTTACGGTCACATTACGCTTTCAATTGAGGCTTGGCGACACCGGCATGTGGCAAGAATAACCGCTCTTAAATCTATATGCAACGTTGACCGAGTATGCTATCTCTTATTCCCGATTTTTTTTTCACATAGCCTGTTCTACTTTGCCGCAATAATGAAATATCTACACGTATACGTATACGTGACTCTGGACCCAATTATAATTTCTCATACGAGCGTCGAGTTTCGTTTGATATCACAATTTATTAAAACTTTTTTCATAATTTTTAATGCAATTTTTATGAAAAATTTTAAACACGTTTGTCAGCCGCAGTTGAACGGGAAATAATTAAATTCGATTGAAATTCAAAAATTTATAATAAATTTATAGATGACCGAACGCTACTGGGTAAATTTACGTTGGGTTGTTCTTTATGCTCTCCTTTGAAGAGAAAAACTTTTTATCCCTCTTGGCACTCTTGGGTTTCAGGCATATTTTTTATAAAAATTTACCCATTTCAATCGATCGATTTTTTCATCAAGTGCAAACATTTCAATTACTTGTTTCAATCGATCACTCGATACGAGGGAATTTCTCATCCCTCTTGGCAGGTAAAAAACAAAATACCTGCTGACTGTTGGTGTATCCGTAAACCTGCTGTTTGTGAACGATCCTCAAATTTTTCTTCCTCATGATAAAGCTTGCCGTTTATTATCACAAATGGGGCACAATTGCGTCGACTTAAATATTTCGAGACTACAAATTTCCTATACATTCATTCACTGTGAAATTTTTACACAACAAAAAAACAAAAATTGTTTTCATAAACAACTTAAATTTCTCCTACGGATCACCGCCGAGCGATGCTCGCTCTCTGTTTCATGTAACGCTGTCGCGAGGCCATCAAAATAGTAAAATAAAATCGTGTGTCGCAACGCGTCTTCACTCGACTTTTTTGCTCATTCCGTCATTCTCCACATCGATTTTTTATTCATCGTTTGCACCAATGCATCACAAGAAAAAACCAGCAGCAACAACAACAACAACAACAACAACAACAACAACAGTAGTAAATCACGAATGAAGAAAGTTCTTTAAGCAAAACAGTGTCGTGCTTTTCGAAAGATCCGCAAACACGCGCGTCTCCACGCGTACTCCAACTCGTATTTCTCACGCCGTTTCGAATCGTATAGAGATATTTCTTTATCGCTCAAACTCTCATCCACCTCTCCTCGAGGCTTTGCACATTAGTAACATAAATTCCCCTCTTTTCACTCTCGTCTATGCACGCACACATGTATATGTTTCTCTCTTCGCTTAATTTTTTATTTTTTTTATTCAATGTGCCCGTTTCGTATCTCTCGCGACAAATTCTTCTCGACTCATTTATAATTTACACTTGCGATACTCGTCGTTGCGACGAGTACACGGAGAGAAAAGTCCTAGAAAAATTATCGTGCTTGCCACTGTAAAGTGGGGGCAAGCACGGTAATTTTTCTAGGACTTTTCTCTCCGTGTAGTGAAACACAGTGTCCGAGCTCGAAGAGGTATTATTTCCCCCCATCCCCATTTCTTTCCCTTGCAAGGGGGATAAAAAATTATCAGAAGTAACGTTTGGATTTAGAAAAGTGTACGATCGAACGACGAGACTGGTGAAATCTATCTGGCGGATGCCAAGAGAATCGTGCGGCATATGGGGGAATTAATAAGAAATATATACATAGATGTAAAAGAGAGAGAGAGAGAGAGATCCAGATGTGTATATAGAAAAAGGATGGGTGAGTAAGTTCACGGGGAATTTGGAAAAAAAGAAGATCTCTTTCGTCGGGTAACCCAAGAAGCTTGTTCTGCTTGTTCTGCTTCTACTTTTTTTTCCCCTCAATCTTCTCAGGCTTTAGCGAGGGACGTGAGACATGAGGCGAGAACAAGATGCGGAGGCTGCGAAGGATGAAAGAACGTTTAATTGTTCATACGCCACTCCCTCGCACGCTTCATAGAGGTATGAGAATTACCCGTTACAGGTTATTGGCAAGGACTCCTTTTTTTTTTCATTTCTTTTCTTCAAACGTTTCGATAAATAATTCTCGTTGTGATTTAAGCAGGAAATTAGAAGGACGGGATGTTTTTTGCGGCAATTTTTAGATCTCTTACATCGTGACTCTTGAGGGGGGTATTGTAATTCATATCGGAAGTTAATCAAATTGATAGACTATATGGAGTATCGAAAAATCGAAGAATTTTGTGTAACAATTTCGAAAACTGTCCAATAAGAAAAATTGTATTAATTAAAATTATAATAAGGTTCTGTCGTTGTGTTCTCTCAGCAGCATAATCAAGAGACGTGAGTATCGAATAGATGAAAAAGAGTGGGAAGATGAGAATTTGAGTCTGTGTGTGTGTGTGTGTGTGTGTGTGTGTGAGAGAGAGAGAGAGAGAGAGAGAGAGAGAGAGAGAGAGAGGGAATTAGTGAAATCTTGGGGCGGATGTAGGGAGGTGTTTTTATGAAAGGCGAGCACACATTGCGTGTGTTGCGTTGACGTCAATTATACAGAGGTGGCACGGGAGATAGCCACAACGGACGGCCCAACGGCTCTCATCAAGCATGCACGCACATTATACTCACACACATATATATGTATAGTATATATATATACCGTGAGCATCGCGAGGTCTCTTTAATGGGTTAGGCTTTAGGTCACCAAGGGGTTATCATCTCCCAGAGGGATTTTCAGTGGAGATAGCGAGCGCTGGTCAGACGTGAACGCACGGTGCTGCTACCAGTGTTTTTCTGCTTCGTTAACCAGCATATATACGCAATATCGTATTATATCGAGCCCATTCTTAACCTCACATATCTATATAACCGAACACGTGCATGCGAATAAACGAGCAAAGCACTAATTCTATTTTCTTTCCGTCGTGGATAAATTTACAGCTCTGCATCGAGCCCCAATGAGCGAGCCTTGACGATTTTGCCTCGAGACACGGAAACGATATTCTTTCGAATGTCGCCGATTAGTTACGGTGCATGAAAAAAAAAAAAAAAAAGAAACACTTTCAACCCTTTCACGATTTGATCATCGATATTTAACGGTCGATCAATTAAATTCACGAAAATTGTAATCATGAATAAATGATTTCTCGTCGAATTGTCGGCTAATCTATCGTGGATATTTGCGTCCTAGATCCGTTGAGAATGCAATGACGGTATGCGAATCACCGGGACCGTCGAGCTAAAGGCCAGAGGTCCAGTTTGCACATCGAGTGCCCGCTCATATACGCGCGTTTCATATCATATCTATAGATATGGTATAAAACGATCATATAGCATATGCATAATATACTCCCTCTGTGGACGAAACTACACCGCGTCAGGTCCGCGAACGCGACGTAATAGCGTCTTTTCTTCATCGTCGAGGCAGCCCACGCGGAATAATAGAACAGATGGTACAGTCATTGGCTACTGATTACCCTGACATATATACATTTCTCGTGGATCTTTTACTTTCCCTTTCCCACATGACGCAAACTAAAGGCTATGACGTTTCAAAATGTTCGATGCTATTACCGTTTTAACTTTACAGGGCATTTATGTATAAAATATACATATACATATATCTATACAGAAGAGTTATACTACGAGACATTTCTCGTCAAGTCTGCCGCTCTTTTTTTTATGTCACGAAACATACTCGTATTTCTATTTTAATTTTCAAATTTCATATCCGAACGGGAAACAAAAATTATCTTCGACTATTTTTCCTGTTGGAAATTATTCGTTGTTCAATTAATTATTCTCATTGCAACATAACACGCTTATTGCATCCACGTAATGTGAATGTCCCGTTTAGTGAACATTTAACGGAGGACCACGTTCAGTTGACATTTTTCAATCATATCCGAGTACGATATACAAAAAATTTGGTTTCATATCAATTAATTTCGTTCATGCTGAATGTAATAATATTGAATTTATTGTAAAAACGTTGATAAATCAGGGTAAATAAGCAAATTAATAATGCATGTTTGATGCCCAAGTTACTGACAATCCGCCGACTTGCAGGCCCAGATAATGACACGATACAGTCTCGGTTAATGAACAGTCGGTGATCAATCCGAAAAAATAGTCACAATACTTTTATTTCACATTTAATTAGTTCTATTTACATTTATTTGACGAATAAATGAAAAAAATTCAATTAATTGGGCAGAATTTTTAAGGGGATTGGAGAAAGCTGAAAACTGTTTAGGTTATGAAACAGTAATCAACAACTAGGACACGTCCTAAATTCGTTGTCCCAATTAATGACGCAATAGACGGAAGTGCCGATCTTTAAACCTAAATTCATAATGTATCGAAAATAGTAACTACTCTGAATTTTTTCTAGCCGGAAAGTTTAAAACTGAACCTTTATTTGCGGGTATTGAATCGACGATCCGATAAAATATATTTAAACTATTATTAAATATATATCGGATCATTCAAAAACTGGGACGTGTTCACTATGTCGGCCATTTACCTTATACGATTTTTTTATTTGTCATCTCGCATATTGTTTAATTGCTGTGAAAAGCGAAAAAAAAACAGAATTTTATTGGAAAATTACTGAATTCACTGAATTTACTGAATTACTGAATAGAAAAATTATTGAAATTCCTGAATTTGAAAATTACTGAAATGCTGAATTTGAAAATTACTGAATTTACTGAATTGAAAATTACTGAATTACTTAATCGAAAAATTGCTGAAATTACTGAATTTGAAAATTACTGAATTTACTGAAATGGGAAATTACTGAATTACTGAATTGGAAAATTACTGAATTATTGAATTCTTTTAAATTAAAATTTTCGAAGATAATTTCACCCTTTATACAAAACAGACGTATAGCGTGTAGCCCTATCTCGCCTAGTTAACAAGATATTGGCGAAAAACCGAAAAAAAAATCGCAATTTTTTTTTACTCAATTGTTAACAACAAATTATTCCCTGTTTTTTTTTTCAGAGAAAATTCAGTCTCACTTCTAGGGCCCAAGAACAAAGCGATTTGTGCTGGTTAAAACCTGTTAGTATTGATGTCTGGGCTGGATGTCTATAACAGTATTGCCCTATCAATAATCATACAAAAAAAAATCTGAGAATTGAATAGATGTAGCATGGCTTTTTGAACAGTGCAAGGGATATCAATTTTTCGAGATTCATTTCGGTTCGGTAGAATTTTGAAATAAAACGAAACGAATCCCAAACACACTGGTGGCTAGGCCTCGAGCCACTTCACAAACGTATATTATGTGTATATGAATGTATAAAAACTACACGTGTGCCTATCTCGTAGAAAGGCCAGAGTGCAGCCTCGTTTTACTTTTGGCTTATATGCGTGATTTCCATCATTGCCGCTGTTTGCCTCCACGAAAGTGGGAGAGGTGCGCGACCCATGGGTTATCATCGCCACTGCGACGGGAGCCTTCGACTCACGTGTTTCTCATTTTTATTTTTCCCCCGATCGTTTTTCTCTTCCACTTCTTCTCATCTGTGGGATAAACCTACATTGATTTCAAACTAGCTAATTCACGTATGTATATAGTATACATATATACATGTATATGCACACAGATACACTTCTATTGCGCAAGAGAGCCTTGGAGTGCCAGAGCGTTGAAATTTTTTTCCTATCCTTTGCCATTGGGATCACCGATACCTCTATCCATTGTACATGGGCTCTGACAACATGAGGGTAACACTGATTGGACGTTTGATGCAAGGGGGAAACTCCATGGAAATTATAATAATCCGCAGCGAATGGTTGTCAATTTTTATTGTACCATCAAATTAGCACTCAAACAACACGCCGTATAAACTCAAATGAACAAAAATCATATGAGGATATCCCTTTTTTTTTTGTCCACCAAAACAAAAAGTATTAAAAATCTGATCAGATTGATTTTTTTTTTTCAGTTCAGTAGACCGAGTCCACGATTCAAATTTCGACAAAAAAAAAAAGGTTAAAAATAGCCCACCACCAGTTTTTGATGCAGACATTTTTATTCATATTGGTGAAATTTTGGAAATTCGTAGCTCAGAATTAATTGGGTTGTCATTGCTGCATGACTCTTGCTATATGGAATGAGCTCCCTGTCTGACTCGTCAAATGGAACGAGCTCTTTTTACATAAACTCCGCTAATCATTCTACCGACAGCAACCTATTTCGATCTCCCCTGCAACCGCTTTGAGACTAAAAGTTAAATTTTCCAAGGTATTCGTCATCATGGCAAGCCATTACTTGGTTGGACAAATTTTTTTATTCAATTTATCTTTCCCTAAATCAATCACCGCATACGTCACAATACATCGGACATCTCTCCAAGTCCAAATTCTCGGGGTTTTATTAAAAATTTCGACCGCGTCTGACCACGTACGCGCGTTATCTACTTGAATCCCGGTAGCCACTACAACGATCCCACGGTAAAAAGATCATTAAAATAAGGGCATATCCAATTAATTCGTAAAGATTTCGTATTAATTGAATTTAAAAATTCGCACTTTTCCCACCAAAACTAGAATAATTTCATCGTGAGAAGATTAATTTAAAAATTTCTGAAAATAAAAAGGAATTTAGTTCGTCGATTATTGGATGAGTACCGGGCGATGTATACAAAGCTATACAGATTTGGGGCAATTCCTCACAACGCAATGTGGACCGTTTCGTCAGATATCAATTCACACCATGTTGGATAGATATACATATACACACATATATATACACACACACAGAGACAGAGAGACCCACACACATCCGATTACTCGAGAGCTGTGATCGCTCAGTGGGAGACGCATCGCGTCGCGAGCGTCTAGCCGCGGCAATTTTTCATCAGCCGAAATTAGAACGAGACGGGCGAGAGAGTGTGTCCTCCTGCGGACTTCTCTCACACCCGATTCCATAGAAGCAGCGAGGGTGGAACGCGTTAACCCAAAACTCGTTGTCAGCCGCCCCCAACCCCGGAAATTATTATTAGCTTATGGAAGAATCAACTGGCAATATGAACTTTAAAAAGAGGCAAAAGGGTGTATCTCGGGAAGCTTCAACAGTGTAAATTTCTTACCAGCTTTTCTCTAAATTTTTAGCAGTTGCACAATTAATATCGACTGCTGGGAAACGAAAGGGCATGGATCCATACGATTTTAGACGCAGAGACATGTGGCTTGGATTAACTTTTTTATGCTATTGACGCTAAATTTACATATCTGTACACACGACGAGGGAAAAAATAGTTTAGATCTACGTAGATGAAAAATTTGAATCTTTGCATAGTTATTTTTTTATTTAGATCTACGTAGATCTGAATTTTTGAAAATCGTAGATTTACCTAGATCTACTCAGATCCAAGTGAATGTAGAAAGACTCGAGCAGATAAACGGAGATCTGACAAGTAAAAATAGCTGAACATAATGTTAGGTCGATACGAATGAACGTGAATCTACCAGGTATCTACCTGGATCTTCGTACACAACGATAGAGATAACAAACGGTAGAGAAAGAAAATGGTCGATCTCGACGATTTTCCAAAATTTAGATCAACGTAGGCATAATTTGATCTAAAAAAAATAACTACGTCGATCTAAATTCGCTCTACGCAGAGCGAATTCGATCTAAAAAATAATTACGTAGATCTAAATTAGATCTACGTAGATCAAATTTGATTTGAAAAATAATTACGTAGATCTAAATTAGATTTGAGCTGATCGAATTTCATCGAAAAATAATCTGCGTGGATCTAAACTAGATCTATGCATAGATCTAAACTAGATCTACATATGCATCAAATTTAATCTAAAAAATAAGCTAGATCTTCGTGGATCAAATTTAATCTAAAAAATACCTACTTAGATTCAAGTTTGATCTGCATGAATCAAATTTGTTTTCAAAAATAATTACGCAGACCTAAATTGGATCTACGCTGATCGAATTTCATCTAAAAATAAACTGCGTCGATCTCAACTAGATCTGAATGGATCAAATTTAATCTAAAAAAATAAGCTAGATCTACGTAGATCAAGTTTGATCTAAAAAATAGCTACTGAGATTTAAATTAGATCTGCATGGATCAAATTTAATCTAAAAAATAAGCTAGATCTACGTACATCAAGTTTGATCTAAAAAATAGCTACTTAGATCTTAACTTGATCTACATGAATCAAATTTAATCTAAAAAATAACTTGGTAGATTGAATTTGATCGAAAAACGAACACGTGGTGTATAAATTAGATCTACGTAGATCAAGTTTCATCTTAAAAAAAAAAAAAAACGTAGATCTAAATTAGATCTGTGAAGATAAAATTTGATCTAAAAAAATAACCATGCAGATCTACATGAGATTATACGTAGATTTAAAGGATTTTTTCTCGGTTATATATGGCAACAATCATGATTACTCACCGTGGCTGCTGGGAGCGTGGGCATCGGCTGTGAAACTGGCTCCAGTCCGAGCCTCATGCGTTTCGCATTGTCGCTCTCGTTCTCGCAGGCAGTTGCCAAAATCTGTTCGGCCTGTACCGAGGTCAAGTGGGCTGGCGTTGGTCTTGCCTGTAACAAAAAAAAAAAAACGCCGAATAACCACGTGTTTCGAATTATATGTGGCAAAATTTTTTATACATACACACGTATATATATATATATATATATATATATATAATAAAAGCCGTAAAAACAAAACGAGAAGGATTGCCACGTCGGACATTCCGGAAGTACGAACTCGACCTAATCGTAAATTGTTTTTAAAATACACGAAACTATTCGAGATTAGATCTTGAATCTTCTCTCTCTCTCTCTCTCTCTCTCTCTCTCTTTCTAAATGACTTGTGATAATTTCATGAGGTAGTCCTGGTGATGGCCTAATCAAGGGATCAACTATTTTACCTACAACGCCGTTGATGAAAGCTATAAAATCTCACGATACACGTGAAAGTTGTCTTGTGACTCTGGAGATTATTTGAAACCCTTGGATTAGTTCTTCGAAATTTGACATCAGGTTTTTGATTGATTCGCAATGAAAATATTTCACGTTTACATAGCCCTCAACGACTTTTAACTCCTATTGTTTCATTTTATGTAACCGATGCTACGTTTAGAATTTAATTAAAAAGGTTTTGTCGTCGAATGAGCCGGTTCTTCATTATTCTAAAAATCTTTTTAAAACGCAGATGTGACTTTGTTTCGTTCGACGAATAAATATATTTACCGCGTCCCAAGGTGCGCCCTCTCTGCCACGTTTGTTCCTCCTGCAACTCTTCAGATACGTCCTGATTCGCTTTCTCGCTCGTTCAGCAAATTCCGGAAATTGTCTCGTACAACTGTCGATGATGGCCTGTATCTTTTCCTTCGGCTGCTTCGAGATCGGTACTATGCGGTCCAGGTTCTCGTCGACGAAGAGTCTCACGAACATCTGCCGGATCGGGTAACGGAGGCGTTTGAAAAAGAGAGAGAGAGAGAGAGAGAAAAAAATAGGGTAGGGAGAACGATAAAGAGGGGAAGTAACTTTTCGTCGGAATTGCCAACTGGAAAGGGAGATCCGGGAGTCGGTATGGTCCTACACGAGAGGAATTGAGAATTCAGCGCGCGGTATACGCACAGATCAGGAGCTTGCGGGGAAGTGCGGGATACATTTGTGTCGTGCGGTTGCTTTTAGCTCGCCGTCATCGCCGTGAGTCCCATTTCATTAAACTAATTGTAATTAATTAAGAAGTCGCGTCGACTACCGGCAGTGCCAGAGCCAACTGAGAGAACCGAGACAACGACGCGAGGCGCACCCCCTTCGTAACATTATTAGCCATCAAACCGACGCGAATAAAGTATAACCGACGAGCTTTTGTAGAAGCAAAGAAGACTTGCGTTGATGATTCGGATCAAAGTAAGAAGAAACTTGATAGAAAGTAATTTTTTTGCGTGACACATAATCGTCGCAACTGTAAGCATCGTAATTTCTGACAATGTCATTGAGAATCGTCGAATGATGGATAAAAGTTGATGTGTCTTTCATCGGGGAGCCATAAACGTTGCGAAACTTTTTAATTACATTTTTTCACGTGTCAATTGTATGTTAAAATAAAGAAAATTGACATTTAAATTCAAGAAACCCGCCGTAAATTTGATTGAAATATAATTTCATTTAAATTAAAGTAGAATTGAAATGAAATGATGAATTTGAAAGAGTTTAAGATAAGTTTCTCATAAAAATTTTCGTCTAAATTATGTAACAATTGACTTCCAATACAATTTATAATATTTATTAGGTAAGCTACGGATCTCAATTTGCGCAGAGAGTCATTTTTTTCAAGTGGACATTTGGAAATTGAAGTATAAAATAAATCGATTCGCCATAACATTGTGGAATTCCATATAATAATGGATTTCCGATCTGTTGATATTTGAATGGATTTTTTTTAAAAAGAATTTCATGACTCACATTGAAAGCCTTTAGACGTTCGGGATCATGATGTCTTGGATCGAGTCTCTCGTCGGCATCCTCGTCATCATCGTCCTCGTCCTCTTTGTTGCCGCTGCTGCTCGTTTCGTCGTGGGCACTTCCGGTGCCCTCGCCACCCGTGGGACTCGATTCTCTGTCGCGATCGGAACGCGACGGTGTGCACGACGATGCCGGTGGCGGTGTCTTTTTCAATCCCATTGCGTAAGATGCCCATAGCGTCGCCATATCCTCGCTACCCGCCACCGAGGCTAAACTCTGTACTCCACTTGCCGAAAGATCCGCCATGTCTGACGTTCCGTTTCGGGAATCTTGAGCAAAAAAAAAAAAAAATACTCTTCGTCTTATAATCGGCAGAATACGAGATGTAGAAATTTTATTTACAAATGATAAATGAAGAAATATATACAAATAATTGAAAATAAAGTTGCAAATTGAAACTTGCACATTGCATCCTCGTAATTCACGGAATTTTATAAAGCTTTTTTTTTGTCTCGCTCATAAAGCTCTCGCTATGAGCAATCTTGGTGAGCGAGATTAAAAAAAAGGATTTGTAAAATTTCGAAAATTACGAGGAAAACAGTGTGAGAGTTTCAATTTGCAACTTTTTTTTTTCAATCATGCATGTAACGTATCCACGTTTATTCTATTTATTACGCAAAAATGTTTAATTGGATATCTCAAAATTTAGAGAACGTAGAATTGTTGGATAATTTTTTCGAAAAATTGAAATTTTTATAAAATCCGAACCTTTTTATCGATTGTCGCCTGATCGAATAGAAATATTTCTTTAAAAATGTTCTACTTCTGTTGAAAATATAAACAAAAATTTTTCGAATAATTCGAAATTTCATAAAATCTGAGCACTCGCATCGATTTTCGCCAAATTTGATACTGATCGTCCTTTAATGAAAATGTATTGATGAAAAAAAATTTAGCAAAATATCTCTGAATTTGCGGAAGTTAGAGAGAGTACTCTCATTTTTTTAAAAATGGATAATAATAAAAACTGAACCCCTTTCAACGATTTTCTCCAAATTCAATGCAGCGATATCGCAAAATTCGCGGAAATTAAAGCGAGTACTATTTATCGAAAAATTGAAACAGACATAAAATCTGAATGACCGTATGAATTTGTACAAAAATTACAGTCAATATAAAGGGGTTATCATGTTTTTCTAAACTGCGAAATTGCAGCGGTGTAGCTCAAGCGGTTATCGAGTTACAGACGATTCAATTATGCATATAGTGATCACACACACACACACACGCGCGCGCGCACACACACACCCACAGACATGCACATACGTCTGGACATGTTTTTGAGCGTTTAGCACAAGAAGGAAGGATTTCTCAACATTTTGCTACATTTTGAACACATTGGTATTGAAAACTTGAAAAAAAAAATCCACCATAACAAAGCTTCCTCTACGAGGAAGCAGTAAAAATTTAATTACGTTTACAATAATTATATTTATAAATGATGAATAAGTGATCACTTTCGATTAATTGAAACTTTTTTCACAGAGATTCCTCCTCGAGAAAGCTTGCTTTTCTCTCTGATAAAAAAATGTTTTTAAATAAAAACAAAGTTTATGAGGAAACCAGCGTGGGTGGTTCAAAATTTCAGGATTTTTTGTTTTGTGAATTTCAGAGTTAGTTCTTTTCTTATATACAGTTGATAATCCGTAGGGATATTTCTGGTATGAAATTTCGTGTTTACTGCTGGGCCACTGTACCGTTGGAATCTGTAGAAACGGTCAACTGTCTCTCGCAGGAAAATTATATCATTTCATTGGAATGGGAAGTACCGTAGAGTCTGGAAAGTCCAGTAATCCGAAGGGGCATCGACGCGGGGTTACACGTGGGTGGTATACTTATCCTCATGAATAATAAATATACGGCGTACGAGGGGAGAGATGAGTGGCACGAGACTCACACGTAAAGGGATCTCGCGTGACGAGCGGCTCTATGACAGGGGCTGATTAGGGGGATGAAAAAGCAGCTGAGCGTTCGTGTATTACTATAATGTATTTTTTTTTTTTTTCTTTTCGTCGTTATTTATTTCGTAAATCCGGTTATACTATCGATCCCTCGGGGAAGAGATAATTGTTTCAAAGGTAAAGTTCGGACTAGAGATTTACGCTGGAAAATCGATGTGATTGAAATTTCATTTAATTAAAAGAAGCTTAATTAAAAAAAAAAAAAATATTAACATTGAATCAAGAAGTTTTATTCGACTGAAATAAAAAATTTTATTGCTTATCTTTATTTGTATTTTTATAAATAAAACATCAATTTTTCTTGCTCGAGGGAAACTCACTACTGAAATAATTTACCAAAGAACAGTACGAAAAGTGCGACAAGAATTTTTTTCCATCGAAATAATACCAGGGATGGTTGATTTTATTTCCCTCGTGGCAATACTCGTTATGGATAATCCTAAACTTTTGGGGATTTTGTCGGACTTCCCGTGCTGTTCTTCCCATCGATGAAGTGGATATGCGAGGAGTAGTAATAGACTCATGCAGAAGTTGTACAAGGGTATTTGGGTCATCAAGAATCAAGGATTCGAGTTTCTTGCGAAGGGTAAAAGCTTTTTGGCGAAAACACGTGAAACGTGTCAACACGGATTAATGTTGTATCGATGTATTATCAGGATCGACGGAAAACTCTCGAAATAAGGAGGGACACGATGTGAGAAAATTCTGGGACGGTGTGTATCGGTATAGTTCGGTCCGGTTACGAGAGGGAGAGCGAGAAATTTGACGAGATAAAGTTCGAAGATGTTATCAAGCAGAACACGCTTACAGACTTTTCGTGATCAGAGATGAATAAATAAATTTAAAAAAAAGTCTTAACAGTAAACGAAGTTGAAGATTACAAGTATTAATAAACAGAGCAAAGGAAAAGTATAAACGAATAGTCGAAAAATGATTGGAAAAAATATTGATTTGTGTTATGAAAAAAAGATTATTACGAATTATATTTCTATGTTATTCCCAAAGCGCTACGAGATTAATTCTTCCGCTTAAATAATTGTGAATGGGGATTAACGATGAAAATAATTATTCACGACTGTATGATAATAGAAGAAAAAAAAATTCATGTAAGTTATCTTTTGAGTGTATCCTATCAGTTTGTAATTTGAATTTTCGTCAAGAGACCCATAAAACTAGGATCGATGAAAGTTGAGTTATAATTGGGAATTATCTTCGAGTATAAAAATTGGTTTTACTTTTTTTTTTTTTATTCCATAGAAAAATGTTTGAGAATGAAGTGGTTGAAGGTCCTTCGCATTATAAAGTTTTCTTTCGGTGTTTGAGGCCTCGGGGCAAAATTTTCATAATTTTTTTACAGAAACAAAAAAAAATATATTTTTTTCCTAACTTGCCATAGACAATTTCCCAGTCCTTGCCATAGACAATTTTGGAAAATCCGATTTTTCGAAGAATATCAGTCACGTGAACGCATTAATGCAATTTTCGACCTATAAAAATCGTTCGTTTTACATTTTTTTTTAAATCTGCGTTGTGCATCGAGAAAACAAAACTTGTGACAAGAACCAGATGATTGTATTACGATTAACCATGAGAAATTTTCACTAATTATAGATAAATTACTATAGATTTCGAATGTATATGCAACGATAGAAGTAAAATTTTATGCCGGAAAAGAATTCTCAAATATCTTCATCCTTCCTAGGAGTAGGTTACGTAACCCCTCGAGACAAATCATTAATAAAAATTATTCAATAAAAAAGTATTTTTAATGGCTCTTTATTCAAACGGGTGCCCATCCCTGATGGCGATTCTCATCGTCGTGTCCAAATTCCCCCTTAACTTCTCGCGCGTTTCCAAGGAGAACGTTATTTCGCGAGATTTTTTTTTTTCTTTTCTTTTCCCACTCGGCGATGCTTTCACGGAGAGAATACGTCGACGACGACGACGACGACGACGACGACTTCGACCATGGACTTAGGTGTGCGGTCGTGATTCTCGACGGGCTAGATACCGCAGCAACTCTCAGAGTACACTCTGCGTAGCCTTTAATTCCATACGTATATATAGATGTATATATCTATATAGATACTTTTTTTTATACGCGCAAACTCTATTCGCGATTCTGTATCCTCGACACGAGAGAAGAGAAAGATAGTGGAACGGGCTCGAGACGTGGCGAAACCATAAAGGGGGGCTTCTGTATCTGCCTCGTAGTCTACGTATAGAAACGACGCTCCTTTTTCTAGGTCGTGTACCCTGATGAAGGTATAGACATATATCTGTGCGTCGGGTCTCGATGGTAAACCAATGAAAATCAGGCTTCATTTTTTCTCTTATCATATCGGAAGTCTTAGAAAATTTGCCTTTTTTCCAATAGAAATTTACGAACTTGGTGCAACGTCATAAAAAAAAAAAATTAAAATTCGAAATTTTCGATAATACGTATTGACTATGGAAAATTGTTTGAGCTATCAAGAGGTTAATTCATCGCTGTTCTTGGCTCTCTAATTCAATTTGGCTTCGATATGCGGCTTGTCAATTGATTTGTCGCGCTGCTCTTTTCTCATATAATCTTTTCATGTTCAAGCAAAACATTTCGTTCACAAGAAAGCCAAATTTAATAACCAAACTTGACTCATGAGGCAGCAGCACACAGATATAGTTCGATCGTTTTTCGAATTTTTTTCAAAGTCTCGTCTTTTCATCAGAGACAGAAGTCACTGAACCCTTCACAGGAGTTCTGTTTGATGCTGTGGGTTTCAATGATCCTGGCAAGCTAGACCGGACGAAGCTCGATCTCCCGAGGCGAGTTCTGCATGAAAAGAGGCGCGTCCAGTTTCCTCGCGGTCACCATGAGGACCACCGAAGGTTGTTCGTGCCCGACTATAAATGTATATGTATATATATATATATATATACAACTTCTTTATCTTTTTTTTCGTAGAGCCTCGTCTCTCAGTGCGATTGGAGCGGCTACATAGTTGCTCTTGCACGCACGCGAGAGACTGAGTTACCTGATGTTTATATATATATATATATATATACATATATATATATGCGTATAAAATTCAACGTGTACCACCCGGGGCAACCGGCTTCACGATATGCGCCTCGACGAGAGCGAGAGATATAGAGAGGTGAGGCGAAAGAACGTGTCCTGTCCTCCTCCTCGTCGATGCGTCTCGCTAAAACGGGGTCCGGGAGCGGAGGAGGACGAGCAAACGCACGGGTATATAATATATATACATTTATACGTATGTGCGCGTAGACATAAAACGCGAGATTCGCGTACGTGTACAGATAGAGAGAATATATCGCAGCAGCGTGTAAGAATCGAGCAGTAAGAACCGAGGAGGCTGAATAGTTGCGGCTAGAAAGCCGGTTACCAATCTCAATGAGAGTCGTGGAAGCCACAGCCGTACAGTCAGGTCAGTATTCAGTCGGATACCAAGTCCTGGAACATCGTTTTTGCACATTTTCACTGGTGAATTTATGCAAATGGCAATGAGACTGAATTAAAGAGAATACTTTCTCGAAGCTAGTTTCACAAAATTAAAATGATGGTTCAAATTCGCACCAATGATGGTGAACTTGTGTACATATGTCATCTGTGTATGCCGAAGCACGAATATGTGTACAGACACCAGATAGCCCGAACAATCGGGAACTCTGATAGTGTCCACGTATAGCTCGAGATTCTTTTGACCTCTCTCTCTCTCTCTCTCTCTCTCTCTCTCTCTCTCTCTCTCTCTCTCTCTCTCTCTCTCTCTCTCTCTCTCTCTCTCTCTCTCTCTCTATCTCTCTCTGTCTTTCTTTCGCCGCAAAAAGAAATCGAACCTGAGACTTACGTGTCCTCAGCTCTTTCTGGTATACACACTGCAGCCACAGCACGTGAAATGTGTGAAGATTTTTCACAGTGAAATATACCGATAGATTCGAGAAACAGGATCCCTGTAGGCAGATCCGGAAAAATCGATGCCGAGAATCATTTTAATTCGCTAATCCAATTCGATTGCAAATTGCGTGATAAAAAACGAATGATTTTACTACCGAGTCGAGTAACGTGTTCAGTGGAGATCAATTTAAAAAAAAAACTTATCCATTATACTTCTATAATTTTATGAATCGATAGAAAAAATAAAAGAACAATCATAATGCAACGGAGTTTTTGCTGCAATTTAAAATTAACGGAAACGCGATACACGCTACCGCAGGCTCTGGAGAAAGCCAGCAAGAGAGAGAGAGAGAGAGAGAGCAGAAACCACTTTGGTTTTCTCGGATGGATCTTCGTGGATCATGTGGAGTATCTCGCGTCACAGGCAGGGGGGGGGGGACCAAAAAGAAAGAACTACAATAAGAAACGGATAGGTGTCGGACGGAGGTGAAGCTCGCGAGTCATCGAGAGCCTCTTGGAGCAGAGAAGTACCACTCCTCTTTCCTCACGATGTCCGCCACACGAGATTTCTTCTCTCTCTCTGTCTCTCTCTTACCCTTTCGATTGAATCGATTTCCAAGGCGTTCCGAAACGGGTCCTGACAGAAAAGTGCTTGACTCGTATGTATGCGCTCTCTTGCTCGTCTCCTCTCAGCTCTTTTGCTCTCTCGTTCCGCTGATTATCCAGCAGGAGACGGGGGATTATATATACGAGGTGAACAGTGTGCGCGCGGAGTACAGTGGGACCTCGAGAGTCCTCATGCGGTGGAAGAGGCGCGGGCGCGAAAGAAGCGCGGCAGGGGTTAAAAGACGACGAAGATCTAATGGAAAGGAGGACGATGAAGAAAAATATTAAGATCAAATGGAAGGGAAGAAGATGTAGAAAAATATGATGAAAGAGAAGTTACCGAAGAGAAGGAAAGACAAGAAAATCCGATAAAAGAGATAAGAGGATGGAAGAGAAGTGAGAAAAAATCCCAATCGGCGAGAAGACGATGAGAAGAAATAAGAAAACCCGGTGGTGGAAAAGAAGAAGCTGCAGCATCGGGTTCGACGAGTCTCATCTCTTATCCTCTCTTCCCCACGACGCGACACCAAAGGCTGGTTATATAGTTACGCAATCTCTCTCTTTCTCTCTCTCTCTCTCTCTCTCTCTCTCTCTCTCTCTCCCTCTCCTTCTTTCTTTTTCTCAGCGTAAATATCTGCCGCGATGCATGCGCCGTGTATGCCCAGAAAGATAAAGGCAGTGAGATAGAGAAAGAGATGGAGAAGTGACTCGCGGAACCAGTTTAACTCGCGCTAGCCGCACGCGGAGGATCGAGGAAAAGGAAGGCCGAGTCGCGGTTTTTGCGATGTGAGAGCCATCAAGAGGGCGATTTAACGGGGAGGGGGAGTCGCGTGAGAGGCACGAAGAAACGCCGCGATGCCACGGTTCGCGACGAGAGTTAGTGAATTATCCTTCCGCAACCTCGTTCGCGAGACTCGCGAGAATTTATATACATATATATAGCGAGAATAGTGTACGCGGTGATGAGAGAGATGTAGAAACGGAGACAAACACACGAAATCCCGATGCTAATGATGCGCGGAGTCATCCGCGACCGTCTCGTCTCACAGACATTTCGAACATTTAAAAAAAAACCGTGTCTGCCCCCTCTCTCTAACCCCCTCATAAAAAATTGTATAAGATACTCTGAAACGACATATATATATGGCAAAGTGATTCGCTCGACACTCGAGTAAAGATGAATATTGATATTTTTTAAAGTTTATTCATAATTTTATTTCGGTCTTGACAAATTAGACTCCATTCTCGCTCTACTATAGTGCTACATAATGTGTATCATCTCTTTAAAGCGAGCGCGCAGCAATGCATTTTGTTTTTAGCACTTTTTTTTTTGTATCAAAGAGATAAATTGTATAAAGATAAAAATCATATTCAGGGTATGCAGTACGATCTAAAAATTTGGTTGGTGTGGTCGGTCCCAAAATTTGGTACGGTTGGTCCATGTGTTGGGACTTTTTAAAAAGAAGTTTGCATGGAAATCTATCAGGCAATATTTTTTCAAACTATTTTGTCAATGTTTCGTTAACATAATTAATGTTTGGAGTTAATTTTTTTAGTATCGTTAATATTGATGATTTATAAAATTACTTTGATATATAAAATGAGTTGAATTTTAGAAATTTAATAATTCATTTCAATGATGACACTTTTCTTTGAGTAAAAAAAAAATTCAATCTTTTGATATTTCAACAGTAAATGACAAATAAATGGATTTCCTTTTGCGTGCATCTAATAGCATATGTAACATGGATATAATCGTACATGCGCGCTTATACATAGTACAATAATCTCGTAACGTTGCACGACAAGGGAAACATATCACGCTGACTCTCAGATTACATTTTTGAAACGCATTCTTATCTCTTGCACGCATTAGCTTTGAGATTATTATTCGATAAGACTGCAACGTTGTTGCAATCGTTGAAACTATAAACGACACGTCCGTTTTTGTCGTTGGTAGAATTTCGATTTTATCGAAATATAACACGCTATGTTTTCCGAAGATCGAAGGGTTGCTCGTGGTAAAAAGGGGTCAGGAAAAATAAAAAAATTTCTGGCAAAGAGGCTGAAAAAAAAAAATGTCACGGTCTCCGTGAAAGACGAGATATGGAGATGAACCTTTGAGATTACAAAAAATGGTCAGTTGACCATAGCTCGAGGTCGTGGGACAGGGAACCACGAGAGGACACCGCACGCCTGAGATTTTTCGAAGCAGGACATGCTACGGGTGTCCTTGTATTGTAGTTTGATCGAGGGGAAAAACGTTGCCAGGTGTAAAATCACGAACCTGTTGGATGACCGGTGTTCAACGGCACACTGGCCCTTTCTCTCTCGACTCGTTTAAGCGCGGATATTGACTGAGAAAATTTCACGCTGGATGAAACTAAAAAGGGGACGAGAGCGAGAGAGAGAGAGAGAGAGAGAGAGAGAGAGAGAGAGAGAGGAAGGGTTGGAGTAAAGGGGTAGATAACGAGGGTAAATCAGGTAAACGTTGTACTGACTATGAAACATACCAGGGATCGATGAACATCATCAAAAAGTCGTGAAAAATATATATATATATATATATATTCATTCCTTCCGTTTTTCCGAACCGAAAAAATAACCGCGCGATGACTCACTCTTATGCAACGACGAGAATGACTCGACGCGATCGTTCGACCGATATACAGATTATGCGGGCTACCTGAATCCACCCCCAACTGCGACAATGATTGAGACATTCGGGTACACTGACCCCAAAGATTATTTTATAAGGCGGCTTGCGATGCATGCTGTATATTATACTGAGACCTATAGTGGGGTTAAATGATAGATTGATTCTTTTGTATAAATAAGCGAGATGATGGCGATTCGTTTCATCTCTGGCTGATCGAATGATTATTGACACTGAGAATTATCGATGATTGACACGATCAATTTGTCAATGTTATAACTTTAGGACCAATTTTTGGGCCCCGACCTACAGATCATTATCCTCGGTGAGAGTCTCCCAATAACGATTTCGCTATAATTGAATTTAAGGGGTTATGCCTATCGTTATAAAAGTTGTAAAATCACTTTTGTTGAAAAACGATGAAAAACGAGGCAGCATCTACGACTGGAGACATACTGCATGAGCCTGGAATAGACGACTCTGTCTAAGTTAGGAAATAAATTTTCTAATTTGGTTTTTTTTTTTTAATCGATTGTATCTCAGTTGCTATTATATATTTTTACACAAAAAATATACCGAATGTTCTTCCGGTGTTACTTTATTGAATACCGCACATCTAAAAAAATATACCATTGCCAATGTCACAAAGAAAATCGCAAAAATATGCTTTTTTTAGCCGCTCGACTATAGGTAACTATAATCCCTCAAAAATATGGATTTGTTGGAAATTTATAGAGCAATAAAACTCGTTGATCCGACAGACTGATGGCCTGAGGAATTAAAGGAAAAAAAAAAAAAAAATAGGTTCGGCGAGCTAGAGCGATCAATTTTTATCACTACAAAAAATTTGTCACAATCGTTTGTTTAAAATAGTTTTTCGAAAAGTTTTTCATTCTGAAAGTGGGCATCCCTATATTTACGGGGGCGAGAAAATAGATGTGCACCGGAAGGGTTGAATAATTAAGGATCACGTTTGCTATTTACAAATAGATGAAAATTCCGAATGAGTTTCGTATTTTTTAGACAATTATTTTTGACAGCTGAAAAAAAAGATAATTAACGATGAGAAATATCGTGTTAGAATTTTTTTTTAATCCAACGAGGTTGAAGCATGGTGAATTTGAAGGACTGAACGGATAAAGCCCGAAGCAGATAAAATGTGTTACCTGTAAGTGTGCAGTTGTTAATGGTGTTGTTTGCCGTGGAAATGGCACATTGGCTGGTGATAGTTGTGCCAATTGTGGTTGCCGTTGTCGATGTAGACGAGTTATTCGGCGATAAGGCAGCCGTGGCAGCCTGCGCCTGTGCCTGTGCCTGCTGCTGAAGATTATAATTCCATGCTAGCAGCATCAGCTTCAGTTTATCCGCGTCTTTCATGAGCGCGCCTGCCGAAATTAAAATGTGCCAATTCATATCTTTTTTGTTTGTTTTTCGTTAATTTTTTTTAGAAAATTTTTCTTATATATATACATTTTTTTTTCAAATTATTCATTCTTTTAGACGTACCACAATCACGGGGACTATTTACTACAGGAAATTTTTCAGGAATGATGAATGTAAAGAGCATGAAAGGATTGAAGCTAATTCGCGCTAAGAACCTTCTTTGTCCTTGAAAAAAAAAGAACGTGTGGGGCAAAGTAACCAGAAGTAAAAACAAAAAAAGATTTGAGGTGTAATTAAAATAAAATAATGAGAAATTATGGCCGAAATTATTGCATCGAGCACATCATGAACGAATCCCATCGGGCTACAGGACACAAAGAAAGAACTGCACGAATACTTTACATATTCATATTCTGCATTTCAATAAAACGTGGAGCATCGAAAATGTTTATGTATTCTTGTTAAATAAAATTTTTTTCAGGACCGTACTAAAGCTTATTTTCTTTAAATAAAAGGATTAATTTATTTGTTTAACAGGACTGTTTGACACGTGCATAATTTGCTTTCTTAAAACACGCTTTGCTCCACGCTCCTTTTTAACTTGCCAACAAAAAAAAAACGGCAAAAATTTGTCAAAGTTATAAAAATATTTGAAAAATATGACTTCTCACAGAATTATTCAGATTTTTTTTTTTCAATTCCATCGATATACATTTTTTTTACATGACGAGGCAAGAATTCCGAGCAATTTATCGATTAGGATTTCCGAAGTGTCTATTTGTTTGGCAATTTAAAAAAAAAATGTGTGCTCTTATGCGCGGAGATGCTCTCAGTTCAAATAAATTTTGTTTAATTCAAACGAACTTGCTTTCATACAAACGGATTCTGTTTGATTTAGACATGCATTCTGTTTGACCCAAACAGCATGTATTTAAATGTAATTCCGTATTTTTTTTTATTTATTTTTTTTTTTTCATTCGCGTAGATCGTCGAGCTGTGGGTGGAAACAATGCGGAAAATCCATCGAATTATGATGCAGGCAAGCTCATTGAGATTCGGCAAGGCTTTTCGAGCGAGAAGCTGATGTGCACAGGCCGCCATCAGCACGTGTTTTACGCGATTTTGTGGATATGTGTGTGTTTGCGTGTGCGTGGGGGGATCAGATTGGAATTTGCGAGAGCGTTGGTATGTGAGAGACAAAGAGATAGAGAGAGGAAGAGAGAGAGAGAGAGAGAGAGAGAGAGAGAGAGAGAGAGAGAGAGAGAGAGAGAGGGAGAAAGAGAGAGCAAGAGCGGGTGAAACATCCGAATTAATTCTTCTCGTGATATCGCGAAACGACGCCCTCGTGCGTTTTGCCACCGATACGAGTATACGTTTCTCGAACGAGATCGCGTATTGCCAACTGATTAAAATTGAATTAATTGAAATTATAGTTCGCAGTGGATATAGCACGAACCGCAATGGCGTTTTGAGGCTCCAAGCTGTGACGTGATTACAATTAATTGCCAACGATTAATTATTGAATAACCCTGTACTATTCGTATATATATATACCCTGGCTATCGATATAAAAGGACAGCGACTGGTGCATCGATTTTTACCCCAAATTTCAACGTGTTGAAAATTATTACTATATTGAAAAGAATCAAATCATATGAACTCTTGATTTTTTTTCTCTCTTTATTCAATAATATTCGTAGTCCTTGAAACCTCCTCGATCTCAATTATCGAGAATATTGTACAACTTTTTTTTTTCCACTGTCCAAAGGGTCGATTCAATTGAAAATGTATTTTATTTTCGACGAAAAAAATCAAGTTGACATAATTGTATCTTATAAATGCTTTTTCCTCGGGTCTTCACAGCTATTTCCAATCTCTAACGACCCTCCCCGACTGTGCAGCGAATGCTGCACCAAGAATAAAATTCATGGTAAATTAACGAGAATTTCATGAATCGAAAGCCACAAAAAGAGAACGTGTCAATGTTGAGAATTGAGGATTTTTAGAGATTCTAGAGTTCGACGGTAACAAGAAGTCGACATTGTCCCGGTGTCGCCGTCCGATCCAATATGCGATAGGTGATGAATTAGTCAATTTGCAAAGGGTTTAAGAACCGTTTATACTGGGATACACACGGCTGCGCGGAAATGACTTTTGAATCATTGAGTATGCACACTCGATAATACTCATGCGGTGATAGCAGAGAATTTTGGTTATTCGACTCGCGCGGGCTTTCGTTACGGATTGAATTCGGGTCATGCGAGAAACCAAAATGGCAACCGGAGCGACGATTATGCAGTTATTGGAGGACTTTGGATCGCGCATGACCTCCCCGGTCGATGTAGTAAATTTCAATCTTCGCTCTAGCCGTTATTTGAATGCGTACAAATATAGCTAAATATGAATCTTGAACAAGAAATGTCGAGTATCCTATCCATAGTGGACAAATTTTTGGCCTGTTCGGTTGCGAAAAAAAAAAAAAAAACTACTGACAGATCAGTAGTTATTAGTGAACCTGAGTAGTTGCTATTGAGTTTCGTTAACAGTTCTTATTAGAGAGCGATAATAATCATTGGTTACAGTTCTTATTCCAAGTCAATAATATCGAATATCAACAATACTAACTATTATACGGGAATTTACTTCTTGCGAAGAGAAACTATTGGCCAACGATAATCGTAATTATTGAATCTGAATATTTTTTGTTGAATTTAAATAACGATCGCTATTAGAAATCAATAGTAACAATTTGAATAGTCCTTAGCCTGAATTTTTTAATTTCTACAGTACCAACTTCCTGAAAGCAATAATAACTAATATCGGCGCAATTATTATTTGCAATTGTTATTGATAATAATAACTACTGAACTTCAATGCTAATACCAGAGAGTAAAAGTTAATATTAATGCAGTTACTATTCCGAACAGTTACGATGAAACTTCAATTGCATCATTGTAAAATATCGCTCACGATTATTATTAGAACTGAAAAAAACAGAATTCTTGCTAACAATATGACGAGTATCATACGTCCTTATTGCAACTTTTTTTAGCTTCATTGAATCTTCAACAGATCTGATCGAAACCATCGAACATTCAACACTTCATAGCAATGTTTTTGTCCAGAACTATTGGTCTCTCGTCAATAATCCCTCGGCCATTAATTTTTTACTTCCGCAACGCGTAGGGAATTTTCTCGAACCTTCTAATTTGCGAATGACCGTTCTAAAAAGAAATAAAGAAAAACGGCTTTGCTCCACTCAATACTCTACCATACTCTCATACACTATTTTACAAGTGCTATTTTTTTTTCAAATCAACCTTTCGGAAATGGCACGGCTTTGAAAACTTTTCCGCTAAAAATCGTCCCAGTTCGTGTGAACAACCCTCACAATCGAACATACATATTTACGGAATACGCATCTATGTGTCTGGAGTCTCTTATTCGTAAACGTGTAATAAAAAAAAAAAAAAAATTAACGAAACGAACGGTACGAAAAAAAGTGTCCAAGGAGCAATGCGGTAGCCTATTGAGATGAATAAGAGGAGCTCTCGCGGCGTCATACCCGCGAGCACACGGTAGCGTTTTTTTGAATATGTAAAACAGAGGAAAGATTAGGTGTTTGTCTTTTTCTTTTCTTTTCTTTTTTTTTTTTTTTTGCTCACTCGAATAGTGGTCGTCCTCTGAAATGTCGGCGGGCTCCGGGGTCGAAATGTTCTCCTGCAACAGATCGAAGAAGCAAAACTGTTATCCAATGTGCCATGGCGAAAGAGCGGCGAGCGTGCTAGCCCGTTCGACATTCGGTTGGGTTTCACCATCACTACACATGTACACGGGTATTGTCGTATATATTGTACATATTAGGTATACGAGATAAGCGATACCACAGCACACCCGTCCCGACCGTGACGATCTCGAGCTATTCGCATGCAAATCCCTGGTCCTCGACTTTACCATTCGCCTCCTCTGTGCCCATACAGACATATATATATACAGTGTATTCACGCACATATATTTGTTCGAGTCGCCGATATAGCGAAGCTTATATATCCCACTATGACATGTGCAAAGTTCCGAAGTGGATACAGCCACCGCGTAGATTCTTGCGTGAGAGACCCACAGCAGCATCCGTGAATGCTCTTTTGGCTCGGGGCAATTGAATATATAGATAGTCTATAAGCGATGATGTTTTTTCAAGGAAACGCGAATGAGGATGCGGATATTAACAAGCCATCACGCTCTCATTCAAGACGAAAAAAAAAAAAAAAACAAAATTGCATGCATCCGGGGATATATAAGATCGATCGGCATCGATAGAAAGTTCAAGTTGATCTGGATCTATTGGATTTATTGGTTTACCAAGCGGAAAAAAATTCTCATCCTATCCAGGGAAATGCAAAAACAAAAAATAACAAAGCAAGCAATTATCGTTAAATTACAATGGCAAGGAATTTCGATCTTCCGCCAAATTTTCATCGTTATTCATTTATCAAATTTCAAATTTCTAAGCATAAATGCAAATGAAATTCAATCGGGAAGTTTGAGGAGTTTGCATGTTTTTTTTTCCTCAAGTTTGGTTTAATGAATGTGAGAATCTTGATGAGATTGAACTCGAAAGCGTAATATTTGCTGTCGAGGTAATTCGATTCGGTGCATTCTCAAACGCCTTACATTGGAAAATTTCAAATTCGTATTAATGAAGGATGTTGAAAAAAAAAAGAATTGAAAGGATTACATAGAATTTTCAAAGAATTCAAATTATGATGAAATATCAATGGTTTTATCGATTCTCGCAAAGATCAATATGAAAACCCCTTACGATTTAGACAATTAGTCTAAAACAAAATGTCAAGAGATAATGTTTGCTTCCGTACATCAATGTCAACGAAATCTATATTTAATAAAAAGGAATGATTGTTTCAGATACGTGAACAATTTCAACTGATACCTCAAGTTATTCCGGAGTCAATGTGACTTCAATGTTGTTCATGACACAAATCTATTGCGCAATACTTTTTGATATAATTTTTCCACATTTTGGATACTTTTTGAACTGAAAACTCGACCTTTACGGAAACAGAGCTAGGTATTTCTACGACGAAATGATAGTAAAATCACGCAAAATAACATCGGATGAATATTTTAACCACAAAATCATCGAGAAACCCATAAATTGCGATGGTTTCGTGGTCAGAGTGTTATACAACCATGAGGTTCGAAGGGTGTGTTGATGTGTCGAGCGATGGAGGATCCGATCATTTTTCAAGTTAACGGGGACGAGCAGCTTCATCCCTAGGGGGGGACTTCACGTCCTCGCTATAAGTTTGTATAATATATCTATATAGACAAATGTAGTAAGAGAGAGAGAGAGAGAGAGAGAGAGAGAGAGAGAGAGAGAGAGAGAGAGAGAGAGAGAGAGAGGGAGGGAGAAAAAGAGTCTCGCGACCTCACGGGCCGCGATTCTTGCGTGTGATAATCGATTCCGAACGAGCGAGGTCTCTCACTGAACGACGCTGATTGATTCCGCGCGCTATAAAATTAACGGTTCTCTCTCTCTCTCTCTCTCTCTCTCTCTCTCTCTTTCTTTCTTTCGCCTCTCCCGCATTGAAACGACAAACGATCGGCGCGAGCCCGCGGCTTCGATCCGCGTTTTGTTGAGGCCGTAGGGACGTGCATGCCGGTTTCGCAAGCGTCCTCTATCGTGGTCCGCAGCATGTGTCTGTGCTGGCAAAAGTCACGACCAGAGGAAAGAACGAACATAGCTTGCAATATGTATTATATATATATATATGTGTGTGTAGGAGAAGTAGTTGTGCACAAGAGAGTATGTCTCTCGCATTCTCGTGTGTATGTATAGACGATGGGGAGCCCAGCCTCTCTCGTTCTATCTGTGCCAGAGGTCTCTCTCTCTCTCCGAGAGTTGCAACATCCAGAAGGTCGACCGGTATCCCCGTCGCGTTGCGATTCGCGCCCATTCTCGGGTGAGGAGGGAGGGAGGAGGGGGACATTTTATATGCATTTTGCTTTGGCCCCGAGGCCTTATACACCGCAACCCGTTGTCCAATCTGGGATATCCCGCAACTTTGTGTCCCTGTTCCCAGCTTTTGCGTCAACGGGCCATAATAGAGAAACGACATCGTTCACCAGCATATATCGTCGCCAATAAGTAAGATCTCCATTCGAATTCCATGAAGAACAAAAACAAAATTATCAAGAATAAACCTCTGATACGTTTTCCTCCTATTCTTCTTTATCAAGACTCTTCCAGCCCTTTTGTGCACTACTCGAAAAAGACGATCGAAAAGTTTGCTAAGTGCAATGAGGTCCTATTTTTGATGCAGTTGACCATCTTCTATTTATCTATCTATCTATCTCTCTTTCTCTCTCTCTCTCTCTGTCCTGATTTCTATCTGCGAATCTCTCGAATCCATACATAATTCGACTGCTAGCTGGGATTTCAAAAGCCAGATTTTTTTTCGAATCGTTTCTCCAGATAAGGGCTCCTGGTCCTTAATCCCTCTGCGCAATCCTGGTCATTAGCTGTTGAAGCACCGTTAAATCGGCCGAGGAGAATTGAAGCGGTCAATATATAGTATAGTTGTGTAAATTTGGCCCATCGCTCAAATAAATAAGGCGCTTGAATTTGGCTAGGTTCGATCGGGGTTTAAATTTACCACTCTGTGTGTTTTGCGGCAAGCGAAAATTCGTCACCCACAGATGGGCAACGCGTGAGAAGTACACGTTAAAATAATTTGGATTTTCACAGCATCACTCTGAACTCGACTCATCCACTTATGATGAATTTCTTTTAGCAAAAATACACGAAAACGAAAGATGGTCCAAATTTCTACCTACCCATGTACCTATGTTGATAAGTTACTATATGTGAGGCACTCAGGCAATTCTTTTGTTTAATTTTATTAATGTTAACTGCAACTTAGTAAGGGAACTTTTTAACGCCGCAAATTTATATACTTGTAGGTCTGCTTACACGAAGGTTCCCGCGAGGACAGAGCACAAAAAGCATTTAAATCAATCAATTAATCCCTTTCTCTCTCTCTCTCTCTCTCTCTCCCTCCTTCTCTGTCGTATGAAAATATTTATCGACGTTCAGCAGCGATTGTAGTGCTGAAAGAGATAATACTATTCGAGCAAAAAATAGCAGAGTAAAAAAAATGCCATCGCTCAATAGTCCAAGTTTGAGGAAGATAGCAAAATCGTGCTCTTCCCTACGGAGTATATTCTGCAAAGACAAATTCTCTTCACGGTTCATGCCATTCAATGGGTTTCTCATGATTATCGTGGATGAAAAATTATTGAGTGTCTCAATTATATAAGAATATTTTGAATGGTATGCGTCAATGCATAACGAACAAGCGTTCGTCTATAAGAAAACTTGAATATTCAATAAAGGAAGAGTTGTGGGGTATAGGGATACCCTCGAGGCGGACGGCAAGTAAGAAAGCCGAGAACTGGATATGTTTATACGTTTATACGTCCCATGAAAGCTCTTCTCTCCCTGCTTAATAATCGCTGGAATTTATTGGCTGAATTCTCGGCAAAGCCGCGTGCGGCAGAAGCGAGATCCGAAAGCAGAGCTTTCCATCAGTGAACTGAGAGTACGAGCGAGAGGAGAGAGAGAGAAAGGATGTGGGAGACTACGCGCCAAATATTCAAAGTAAAACATCGATGCAAGGTTATTTTAAGAATCTTTCGTTAAGAATTCAATATAACTCGATTTGCTTCGCGTTACTTCTTGCTGCACCAGCACCCATAGAGGTTCCTGCAAAGATTTTCTCAAGAGAGCGAAAGAGAGAGAGAGACAGAGAGAGAGAGAGAGAGAGGGGGGGGGGTGAGGAAATCCATATATGACCTCTTGAGGTCTACAGAACGGTGCAGATATTGTGAAATTTGCCCAAGATAAGACTGAGAGGATGGTGAAATATTAAAGGAAGAAAAAGTTCACGTAAAGGGGTTGAAAAATTTTATCCCTTATACGTTACGAGCCACTCGATATATAAACTGAAAACTTGCAATGATCGCAGTCTCTTTTTTTTTTTTTAATTACGCTCATTGAGTTGGAAAATACGTCGAAAAATTGAATAGAAATCGTTCGAGTTACCTCAAAGTATCGATTCTTCGTTGTGATAACAGAAAGTTCATGATACTCATTTCTTATTGTCTTTGACAATCAAAGTAATGAAGAGTCCCATCAAAAGTACAGAATGAAGAGTAGCTGAATATCGTGTGACGATGAAAGAAGCGAAGGTGTTTTTTTTTTTTTTGGTCAAATTCGTCTTCTCAGTCTCCGTCACTCCTAACACGATTAACCAAGAATATATTATTTACCAAGATAGAATATCCCTCGAGAGACGCGCGATCGATACGGTGAAAAAAAAAAAAAATCGTCGTTATTCAACGTTCTTCGGGGGTTTTTTTTAAACTCATTCTCGTATAAATCTCCGGGACGTAAAATTTGCCTACTCACAGCACTACGAGAGATTATACACGTGAAGGGTCAGAGAGCCGCTGTTTATAGCCCCGGCGTTAAAATGTTAAACATTTGCCTGTCTCTGCTGTTTGTCCTCCTATCAATTTTATTCAGTAGCTCCCGTATATAATATATATATATATATAGATATATATATATACATATACTCGGTGATTCTCTCACCTACGTGAACGTGGTAGCCGCCCCACTTCCGCCGGATATGTGCCCTGATATTAATGAGAATCCCAGTCGGGGCCTGACTGGTCAATCAGGGGTCGCGCACCTACACGACGATGAGACTCAAATCCCGCAGCTACAAAATCTACACCACCTCGCTCGCTTGGTTACATCGATCATTCGAATGACTGAGAAATCATCGTGCATTATTCCCAAAAGTACTTTCGGGCAATTGCATTTCCGCAGTTATATCTCCAATAAGTCGAATATCGTCGCGATCATTTACGATCTCAGGCAGTCTGGTCAACCGTGAAAAAACGCACTGTGACCAAAAGTTCAAATGTCTCGAGTATTATATCCCACGACGGGCAGACTAAAAAACGATCGATTTATAAACCCGATATATTACGACGCGCGCGGCGTGTTGGCGAGTGAAGAAACTTGGGTTTCTTGGCATAGAATATAAGCTTCGAAGGAGAGAGGCACATCGCACATGTATACGTGAGAGACGGAGATCTAAGAGATCCCATTGCCAGAAGGGAATCCCATGATGGCGAGGAGCCAACGTACTTATCCGACTTGTGTATAACGTTGCTTATGTATATAATACACACACACACACACATACATGTACAACACACACACACACACACACGCACGCACATATATATATATGTACCTCGAACGAGGGAAAAGCGACGTCTTACATGCATGCGACTCTCAGCTCGACGAGGGACCGAGAGAGTCTCTCGGAACCTTTCAGTGTGCTACACAAGAGGGTTGAGGGAGGGTGGGAGAGGAACTCTAGCAGAGAAGATATCCCGAGAGCAGAAGTCACGTGGTTTTTTCACACGAGCTTATATGTGGCGTTGAGGAGAAACCAAAGAGAAGAGTGACAAGGGGGGCCAAGAGGGGGGATGGGGGAGCAAGTTTATGCGGTGTGTGTGGGAACCGGGCGGTAGAGAAGAGTGGCCGGGTCTGTCTCTCTCTCTCTCTCTCTCTCTCTCTTTCTTTTTCCTCCTGGATCGGAGCATCAGAAGCTGCAGAGCATACACACGCAACGCAGTATCATCGTACTCAAAAGGGGACACAAGACGACACACACGTTCGAGCGAAGCTCTCTCGAAGTTGTGGCAAAAGATACGGAGAAAAGGAGAAAGAGAGAGAGAGAGAGAGAGAGAGAGAGAGAGAGAGAGAGAGAGAGAGAGAGAGAGAGAGAGAGAGAGAGGGACGGGGGAGAGGGAAGACGGACGCAGAGAGAGCGACACTGTACGAAGTCAAGAGAACGAAGGGGGAGTGAAAGAGGTTTGCGAAGAGCAACCGCCGGGGCCACGGGAATGATAATGACGATGACGATATTCGCCGGGGCGGACCTGTTCAACCGGGGGCTTCCCCCCTGCAGCTCTCTTATTCTCTGCAGTCAGTGCTCTGATAGACATAGTGAGACAACACGGAGGCCGACGACAAGAGAGCAAGGGAGAGAGAGAGGGCGGGAAGGAGATGAGGAAGGAGCTAAAGAAAGGAAGAAGGAAAGAATGAGAAAGATAAAACGGGAAAGAAACGAAAAGGGGAACGATAGGCCTCGATACGTGAGGCTGGACAGCTTTGCCTTACACTCAGTTTATCTATACATATAAAGAGAGAAAGAGAGAAAGAGAGAGAGAGAGAGAGAGAAAGAGAGAGAGAGAAAGAGAGAGAAACGTGGAGAACATTTGTTTAGTTGGCTGCAATTAAGCCACTTGGCGGCAATTGTTTGTCGCTCAGCAGAGAATTCCGCTCCCACCGTATCGTCGTCGTCGTCGTCGTCGCCAACGACGAATACGATGATGATGACGACGGTGGGCATCGTCGGCACGATTCTCGGCAGGGGGGCATGCGGAGGGCTTCCCGAGGATACATAACCTCCGATGGTGCAAGGGTAAGGGCGCGGTAAGGGGCACTTTTTTTTCTTATAACCAGTGAGCTGGTTCCCTCGTACATGTGCATTAACACCGCAACTAAAATGCGTATCATATGGACATGTGTATCACATATAGATACCGAGAGGTTCTTAAAAAAAAGGAGGGGGAGATACGTTATATGTATACATGCAAAGGAGCAATATACCAATGTGATAAAAGGCAAACGAGTTGACGAGGGGTCAAGGGGTCAAGCGGCTCCAGGAGCCGCGGGTGCTTTTATGCTCAGGCACTCTTGTACATTATATGTATACGCGTGATTCGTGCATATACGCTCGAATGGTACTACGTTACGTACGTTATTCTTCACCGGGTATATATACATCTTGATATATGTCCATACTCACGTTATGTATACATATGTATACATAGACAACATCAGTCGCAATCGCTTCGAGTTTCAGGCGTGCTTTGCGACAACGACGACGGCGACGACGAGGACGGCGATACGATTAGAGGGAGATGGAGTAACAGATCGATGACATCAGCACGCACGAATATAACGCCATGTTCCAGTTTGAGAGAAAAAAAAAACTAATTTTTATAGTTGAAATTGCTTTAGGACGAGAGTTGGTAAGTCACGATTAAGCTCGAACGCTTTTCTTTCCGTTCTGGCTCTTCACAAAATTCGAATTGTCCCGGCACCAGTTTGGCAATTTCAGATGATTCCCCATTAACAAATATATGGATGAACATCGTGGAAAACTCGAAGTTACACCGGTAACTGAATGGCCCAATCCGACCTATGCTCTTCAACGAACAAACGCGGTTTGGCATCAAGCCAATACACGAAAAATAGAATGAAAAACCGTTAAAATTACGAGAGAAGTTGATTAAGTTCGTCGGTAATGCAGTAGTGACATGAAAAAAAAAGGTTCATTCATGGATTAGCGAGTATTTATGAACCACTGATCTCAGTTTATATCTTGAAAAGTATGATTTTTCGAACAGGAGTCTTTTGTTTGAACATTCATTTCGAATATCGATATCACAAGCAAAGATCTGAAGTAGAAAAATAAGATCTGAGCTGCGGCTGATATTCCCGGGTTGTATCGTTCGAGTGTCATTCTGTATCATTAGCAGAATAGGATCAAATAGTCAAATTAGGATGAATTTTACGTTCGAACTTTGGTAATTCGTCAAAAATATCCAGGACGAGAGGCAATGACGAACTCATCCTATTTGGCCTATAGGTCGATCCGCGGCGATTGATTCTTCTTTTGTTACAAAAAAAAGAGCTAAATCAGAACAGATGAGGGTATATAGATGAATCCATTTCAAATCTCAAACTACAGAGCTTATCGCGGTGATGACTTTTTTTTCTATCATTTTCTAAACATTTCGACTGACCCATGACTCATTCCTCACAGAACATCTTATCAAAATACGAATTTCGTCATCTTCATGTACTTTCTTCGAGCGAGATACAATTATCTTTGTAATAAATGCACATCGGCTATAGTCGTTATATTCGTCGAAATAATTTATGACAAGGACGATGAAAGTTCGTATGAATTATACGTATATATCGTGAGCCGAGGACCACAGGACAGTTTCACTGATCTTTACGATTCGCGTCGGGGGATCCGAGGAAGATGGAGAAGAAGAAAAAAAAAATCGTTCGAGCCTAATGTCGAAGAGGTATACGGGGCGTTATGTGGGGTGGATTCGTGATGGGAAAACGAGAGCCTCTTCGAGGCTGTGGGATACAGATCTGTCCGGATCCTCGGGGCCCCTCTCTACGAAGTGAGAGGCGTATTATAGTGACGTGCAAAGGCAAAAGGGGGAAGCGCGTAGAGAGGAAGAAGACGGCGGCGGTCTTTTTAGACGGTGCAAAAGAAGAAGAAGAATAAGTAGGTGGAGAAGGAGGGAGAAGAAGGAGGAGGATGATGGGGTCACCGTCAGCGGGATAACCTCACACGTGTGCGGCCGAAAAAAAAGCAGTGGCGTCGTTCGTTCGCTCGCCTCTTCTTTCTTCATCGTCTTCTTCTTCTTCTTCTTCTTCTTCTTCTTCTCGTGTGTGCGACAGGGGAGAGATGTACACAAGAGGAGCGTAAACTACGGGCGTTCAAGCTCTTTCTCTCCCCCCCCCCCCCGGGTTTGTTTCTTCTCTTTTCTCCACTCGTGATTCTCCCCTCGTCCGAGTCTCGGAACAACCGTCGCATATCGACCCCGGACCCGCTTATTTTGCCCCTTGCCAAGACGTGTATCATTCCAATTCCCTCTACCAACCCGAATTAGAACGATGAAACATCGTTTAATGCAGCGAAAAAAAAAAAACGAAAAAAGAAAACGATGCAGTTCACGAGGGTAAAAAAACCCTTTGCAGAGTAGATTCACTTTTGTCAACCTCTGGTCTGGGTTTGACCAATCTTTCTCAAACTCTTAATATAATCGGATTCAAAGTAACATCGAGTAGATAATTTTGTAAATTTCTACGAATACGGACGAATAACACGAGTATACATATATACTGACAGTGAAAATGGCTACGAATGACGCAGCGGTAAAAAAAAAAATGGTGCATCTACCCTGTACGAGAAGAAACAAAAATAGTGCTGGAATCATTGATGAGGATGAACGAAAACAGATGATTTGATCGCCTGCAATTTCGATGATTTATAATTCCAATCATTAAGTCAATGCCGAAAGGGATCCATATGTGTGGTCATACGTAATGGTAATGACACACGAGTTTATGACATTCGATTGGCGACCATCTCTCATCCGGTTTACTATACGTGGATATATCCTACTCGCGCCTCGTAATAACAATCATTATGAGCGTGAAACTCTTCTCACGCATTTTCGAGTGGGCCTGTCTGTGTACCAACGGTACTGTTCTACTGGCTCATTTGCTGATATACACACACACACACACATATATATATATATGTACATCACATGAGTCGTTATATTCAATGGCGGCTTGGGGCACACGGTACGAATGACGGTGTCTACCGTGCACGGCTATCCGCTTATTCTCTCTGCATGTGTATCACAGGCTCTCTCGCTACCTTACTTGACCCCTGAGCAACGAGGGACAATTGGGTGTAACAGTCTCCCATTCGTCTGTCCGTTCTCCGTCTCTCCCTCTTTTCCCATCTCTACTGGATCTCCGACTATACGTTACGAAAAAAAAAAAAATAAAAATAAAAAAATTAACCCACGTAGGGGACAATGGGGGTACAGCAGCGGAACACACGGTGTATACGCGGTCAGCGAGTTCGATTTACCCGTAAAATTAGCTGTCAGTAGCTCGTAAAATTGTCCGACATTTTTGTTTCAAAGTCACACACGACTTTTTTGCTATTTATTTGAATCTCATTGACGGGAGAAGAGAGGAGATGGCAAATAATGTTGTTATTTTGTATTATTCTCATTCTCAAATGCTGTTTTAGCTTTCAAAAGTTTTCATTCCAAATAAGATTTCTGCTTTCGATTTTAAATAAGATTACGGAGGTAGGTGAAAAAAAAAGTGTCCTACTATGCTCTCCTTTATACGAAGCCGCGCTGCACTTGCGTGTTTCTTCCTCTTTTTCTCGAGTCTTCCAACCCTTTTTTGCGTTCATTTCTTATCTGACGACTCTTGTGATGTTCTTTATCAGAGCGACGAAGCAGGATCATCTTTCAGAGACGATGCGTAACACCATCTTTCTCTCCTCTTCCTCCTACTCCCCCTCCTCCTCCTCCTCCTCTTTCTCCATCTTCTCCTCTTCTTTAACTAATATACCTCTCCGAGACCGTTTTGTTCGTTATGCCTTCCTGGAAATGAAAGAAGGCCCCCAGTGCGATCAGAGAAGTGTTCGGAAAGAGAAAGAGAGAGAGAGAGAGAGAGAGAGATGAGAGAAGAGAGATCAAGCTTCAGAGAGATGCCGGGGGGGCCTCTCTCAACGGCTTGGCCTCGCCGACCAAGAGACTATATAGTTTATAGCGTGTGTGCGTATTATACATATGTATAATATGCACGGATGAGGATAGGATATCTTTCTCTCTTTCGCTTCTCGGTGCGGTGCCAGGCCCCGCACGTTTTACATCGATCAACCAGTAATTGACGAGATACGCGGCGCGAGGTCGGCGAAGGGAATTCTTTCGTGAGTCACACACTTGCCCGCTCCCAGGAGGGAGCAAACGGAGACGAGGGGGAGGTTTCAAGTGTTGCTCAAGCTCGTGAGAGATGAAGAGTGAGGGAGAAAATGCGAGAGAGAGAGAGAGAGAGAGAGAGAGCAAGATAAAGTAAAGGATGAAAAAGGGCGATATGGTGAAGAACGAGAATTAAAAAAAAAGAAGGAATGACGTAACGTGTGTGTGCGGTGGCCAATCCCAACGGACATACCGTCTGCTTCTTCTTCTTCTTTCTCTTTTTCTTCGTTTTCTCGTCTTCTTCTTCCTCTTTTTCTTCATCTTCTTTTTCTCTGGTCCACTCCTTTTTCATCATCTCCTGGCTTTTCATCTCACATCTCCTTCCGTAACTACTCACGCTCCGTGGATCGGGGGATGAGTAGTCTCCGGTCTCTCGTTCTCAACTTTCCTCGTCTTTCTCCTTCTCTTACCCCCCCCCCTAAATTTCTCTCTCTCTCTCTCTCTCTCTCTCTCTCTCTCTCTCTCTCTCTATCTCACTCTTTATCTATCTGGCGAACGAGATATACCCGAGAGAGCAGATCTACAGCAGAGAGGTCTCCATGCAGGACCGCTGCCAGCGGGGAATATTATACTTGGCGATGACGCGGGCGCGTACATACACCGCAGCGTCGGGTGCAAGAGCGAGGCGAGCGAAAAAGACGAAGGAAAAAGGAGCTGGTATAGTGCAGCTCTGGCTGTTAGTCTCGTCGGGAGCTCATGGATATCGCGGGCTCCCAGAGAGACCTCGCACTCTGGTATATGAGAACGAGAAAGATGCCAAGAGAGAGAGAGAGAGAGAGAGAGTGAAAGAGAGAGAGAGTGAGAGCGAGAAAGAGAGAGGCAAAGAACCCTGAGAGCTCTGAAAGAGCGCACGCAAAGAGGCGAGAGCGACGAGAGAAAAAGAGACGAAAAAAAAAAAAATGTGAGTGCCTGAAGAGCGCAGCAAACGGCAAAGACGTAAGTGTGGAGTGAGAGAAGGATGAGCGAAAGAGGAAAGAATAAAATGAAAAAAAAAAAAAAAAAACATGGAAAGATCGAGGAAGATCGAAAGGGGCACAGGCGTCGAAGGCTTAATCGGCTAGGATGATCTCTCTCTGGACTTTGAAATAAACGAGTATATGGCATGGTATATACATTTCGTGTATACATGGTATATACATTTCGTAGATCCTTCTGCCACGAATCGTTTAAAACCGAATTATAAGGTTCCGTCGTGCGTTTTGAAATTTGTCTCGCCTTTTTACGATCAGTTTGTACAACAACGAAAAAAAACTAGAGTCGGAGTGACGGAATAATCGTAGAAAAAAACGTACACTATTTACAAATGCGGCAAACATGGATATTAGGGTCATAAATTTTTACCGTATTTTTCTGTTTTTTTTTTTTTTTTGCGGTCCACTCGCAATATTATCGCCTACACCTTGATTTTCTTTTCTTTCATGCTTTGGCTGTATAAATAACAAACAAAAAAGCTGTCAATCTCGCACTCGATGTCGCGCTAAAACATCAATTAACGGAATTGTGATGTATAGGGATATTGCGCAAAATTTCAGACCGCTTATTCAAATATCTCTCAATCAAGATCCGCTATATATATTATGCGAGTAACAAATGGATGCTGAAAACAAAGACGAGGGCTCGCGGTGAACGTGAAATTGGCCAAAACTACATTTTTCAACAACCGGAAATGGCTGTAGCGTGCTCAGGTTACATCATATGCCATATATAATAATACATGTTCATTGACTCTTATAGGCAAACGAAAAGGCCGCATTGCACTTAACTTTACACGTGTTGATACGCGTCGATTACGCCCATTTGTACGCCAGCAGCTGGCGCACGAAATTATAATGCGTTTATCGCAGAGGATAACGCTGATGTGCTCACATACAGAGAACCAACAAACGCGCGTCCTTCGAAAAATTATTACTCCCGGGAATCCGTACGGTACCGCGAGCTCGGTCATTCCTGCAGACAAGGCCGAGCGAGAGTCCCGCGAAACGCTATATTCCGATGCAACATGACGATGATGATGATGATAATGATGATGATGATGATGATGATTATAATGCTGTAGCTGGACCTTCTCTATCTCTCCGCTATCTCTCTTTCTTTTTCTCCTTTTGCTGCATATAGCCTGGCAGAGTTCGCTGCAATGTCGCACACACGAGAAACCGTTCGCGGACCACGACGCAAAATATCCTTCGGAATTCCCAAGAGCCTTTACCGTTAGGCGATGCATAGCGGTTGTGAATATATATTCGGTGTATATATACAGCTTATCTTTTTCTCGAATGAGCATGCATATCCTGTTAACCTTGAATCCAAGGTTCAACGAGCAGAAAAGGGCAGGCAATATGTTCCATTGAGACACTCTAGCATTGTGCACTCTCATAGATCGAGCTCTCTCGCGTGAACAGAAATTTCGGGATTTTCGAAAAGAGTATTATATGTGTATCATGGAAAAAGAATTTCAAACGTCTACTCTTCCTCGGAATGGATTGATCTGAAGATGTCAAATTTTTCTGGAAATTTGCAGTATCGGATTGCATCGGAAAAACTGATTTCGTACACTCAAAAAGAAGAAGAAACCTAAGTTGTAAATTGAAACTCGCGCACTGTCATTTTTTGCATACAAAAAGTTGCCTCTACAAGGGAACAATCCGTTCGTCGATCCATAAAGAGTCTGCGTGAACAGGGAAAAAAGTTATGAGAAAGCGAGATGCGCAAGTTGTGTACTTTGCATCAAATTGTCAAAGTTTTTTTTTTCACGAATATCTTGATAAGTATTTTGTCGTCAACACACTCTTCGTGGCCACGATTATAAGAAACGCTTCATAAAAAAAACTACGAAAATGATGAGCGGATTCATAAAATTTTTATCAATTTCCCTGCGTCGTTATATGAAATAGAATTTCATCTCCGTTATATCTCGTTTCGCGAACGAGATGGACAGACGAGGATAGTCGAATTTTCGATAGAAGAGGAGTGCCCCTCCCCTCCCCCAACCCTCTACTGCTTTGACGCTTCATCAACGTCCCTTTTCTCCGTGCACCCTTTTGCACGCACATATTTGAGGACGAATTGAACGGCAGAGTGTGAGTAAGCGGAGTAGCGGAAATAGTAGTGCATACCCGACGTCGTATACCTCGCGTATCCTCCTAATTGCTCCCGAGGGGTATCGGTTTCGCGGAGGGTCTAACGAAGCCTCTCAACGGTCCATCGCACACACACACACACACACACACACACATGTGTATACATCCACCCGAGATATAGCGCAGTAGGTTTCGTCTTTTTTCCATCCATGCTCCGTTTTCTCCCCTAGCACTTGGTGCCTCTCTCCCCCCCCCCCCCCCCTCATCACCTACCTTCGATAGCGGGCAAACTATGCTCGAGGCCATGGAATCGGAGGACCTAGACAAGCGAGCACGTAGGATTGTTTTACCACGAGAGGGACTCGAGAAAGAGCCAAGAGAGCCAGCCAAACCTTTCTTCATTTCCCCCCATTCTTATGGGTTTCCCTCCAGGGTTGTGCCTCGTCGCGTGGTCGTTCAAAGGGATATATATATACATGTTCGCTGTGGGATATTTTTGCTGATTCAAGCATATACACGTGGAATGATGCCACCGTACTAAAAGACGTAACCCACGTCATGTTATGCATTAAATCCTGTGGGTTACGCCTTTTTCCTTACCACCAATCGATATATTCCAGGAATAGTGTGCGTATATATATCTACGTATATACACATTTCCTATAGCTGATGGTCTCTGAGAAAACGGCAGCCAGCGGGCATGGGGGCTATATGGGTTTCGCGCTATATATGGGCCAGGCAGGCAAACCGAAGTACTGCCGTGGGCGAAAAGGAAGAGCAGCTTTGGCCATAGAGCGTAGAGACTCGTTGATGTTGGTGAGCTCGTCGGGAGGAGAACCCACCAGGGTGCAGCCATGCGAAGAGCGAAAAAGGAGAGAACGAAGGAAAAAGTCGAAGGTGGAAAGGGTAAGAGAAGGACAGGATGGAGAGGGAGAGAGAGACGAAAAAAAAAGAGGAGAAATAGAGAGTGTTAGGGAGGTAGACGTTTGCAGGGAGAAAGGAAAACCTGAGGCTGGAAATAAAAGAGGAAAAAAGTCGCGCAGAAGGGTGGGTGAAATATAAGAGATGGGCGGTGGATGCTGTGGGGCTCACTTCTTTCTCCTTATATATATACATATATATATATCCTTCTCTCTCTTTTTTTTATTTCCACCGGTGGTGAAGGCGAAAGACCCTTTTTCTCACTTCTCTCGGGCTTCGAGCTTCTCTCTCATCCGCAGTAGAGTCTCAGCGCCACTCCTGGCCCCGTTTTCTCTCTGGCATTGGCAGAAGGATCTCGCTCTAGCGTTTTTTTTTTTTTTTTTTATTGTTATTTTTTCGAGGGCTGGAGGCACCACCGGAGGCGGCTCGACGAGGCCAGCGATGAGTATAGGGCTGCTCGGGGTAGAAATTTTGAGGAGAGCAGATCTATGGTATTCACTCATCAACCCCCCCCTTCCGCCGGTCTTCACGGGTCCAACCCGTACCCCTCTATTCCCCCTTCTTGACCAACGCCAATACTAACTCGAACTTGCTCCCTTGAAATCCGGCCGCTGGTCTCCATTCTGCTCTTTCTCCCATACCGTTGGTGTGCTCTCTACTGATGTGTACATATAGCTATATAGCTTCTACCCATACCTATGTATAAGACCGAGGTCGATACACGCTACTCTATTCCGTTTCGCTTCACTTACGCCACGTGGAGGGAGAGGACACGGTTCCGCAAGCCGACCGATGACTACGAACCTCCAAAGATGTGCATTATATACAAAAGAGGACCAACCATCCGTTATAATTTTCCAACGAATGAAAGGACCAATGTGAATTGAGTATTCAGTAATGGAGCGCAATTGTTTTTAATTTTTCGTCAACAGTTAGTTTTTATTATCGAACAATAATCCTGAAATAACTTGATTGCAGTCCGAATTCCATGATGGAAAATTGAGAAAACAAGTACGCTGGAGGATTTGTTTGTGCTCATAAGTTTCTCAGATCCATCGCTGCAACTTCAATATGGCACAGCGAAGAAGAGAGCGAGAGAAAAAGAGAGGGATATAAGTGATAAAGGAGCTTTTGTGCCTGAGCATAACAGAGCAGAGCGTTGTCGATGTGTCCTATGCACTTCTGAGACATTGGAGGACCAAGCAGGAGAGCGCTGGATGTATGAGAGAGAAAGAAAAGAAAAGGGGCCAAAGTAAAGCGAAAAAAGAGCCAAGAAAACGTCACTTGGATTGAATGGGTGCCGTGAAAGCGTCGTCGGGTGACGGAGGTAAACGAGAGAGACTTCGAGATGAGAGAAACGAGAAGGTCTGAGAAAACGAGCGAAAGAGAGAATGTAGATCCAGGGGGAGAGAGAGTGAGACAGAGAGACGATGACCGAGAGGAAAATATAAAGAGGGAGAACTATATATAGCCTCAGAGAAATTTAAGTGAAGTAGGTGGAAGTCAAGAACCCTACGAGGAATTAAGAGCTTATTCGTAATGGCGAGAGCATGATGAAGATCCTTCGACCAAGCGTATGCATGTAATGATGAATTTTCTTTCGTGTTAAAGAAAAAAGTACCCGCTCACTCGGCCCTTCGCTTTACCCTCTCTTGTCCGTCATCGCTCACTCATCCTATAATATATCTTCTGTGTACTGCTCAATCGAGCCAGTATACGTCCTCTCATACACTCTTTCACGATTCCTGCGTGTTCATGCTTCAGACACGAAATCGAGAATGCCCCGGAGAATCTTTGGAACACCAATCAACCGGGCTAGTACGCGTCGGGCTAATGCGGGTATCAAATTTCCTCGGTGAATGACGAATTACGATGCAACAAACGGTTGCTCCTGATGTTCGTTAGATCGGAGATTTTTTTTTTACCCAACGAATTGGACTTCGCGTATTCCAGGATTATTTATTTGAAAAAAAAAAAATAGTTACGCTAAGATCCGGTTAATTCTTCGTTCAAGGATTTCCCCGCCGTTGCGAACGAATGCACCACTGACTAAGTACTCAAAAAAATTTCGTAAGATATAAAGAACACGACTTCGGTACATCAAAATGCCCGGTACATGAAATAAAGTTGCATACAAACTATACAAGATACTGATGTTAAGTTACGAACGTTTGAGAGCTGGTCATGTGAACCTGTATCACCGAATAAAAATAATCTTATGCTGCAAAAAGCTTACAATTGAACCTTAAGATCTTTTGATGTGCCACAATTTCCAATCTCCAAAGGTTAATAACCAAAAGCAAGGTGAAAAAACGAACTCTAGCGTGAAAGTTAACCCTTAACCAAGATCCAATTAAAACTGGATGTTTTCAAGCTCATAGAGACTGGATTTAATTGATTTTTCGTGTTTTTCATCGAACTAGTCAATTCACTGGTGAATCCATCCTCCGAAGACTCCTTTCACCCTTGCTCCAATGCCGTTAATATATCCTTCTAGACGAAAGACGTCAGAAAAGCGATATATATACAACGACACATAGCTACAGTTAAAGACAAAAGTATCAAGCAACCCTTCAACCCTGTTCACAGGGGGTAGCCAGGGTGGCGAATGGTACACGAAAGGTTGTCTATATATCCAAAGCTCTCACACAGCCTTGGCAAGGCCGAAAGAAGGCTGCCCAAAGTAACTGACGCATAAAGACGCGAGCCCCGACAGTTTGCGAGAGGGATGATCAGTGTCACGGAAGCATAACAGGGTAAGGGGAGGTAGGGGAGGGAGAGGGAGAGTTACGACAGAGGCTTAAACTTTTACTGGTTCAGGAGCGCGGCAGCGTCTGGCTCGTCGTTTTTGCCTCTACTCGTCCATAGCCAGAGAGCAATCCTCCCACCCCACATTCTCTCTCGACCAACAAACCCAACCCCTCTGCTTCATTCTCTCTCTTCATCTCCTCCACCCAACGACCTCCTCGTCGTTTCAAGTTGCACAGAACCAGCGTATATACCGAACCATAACCCCGTTTCCTAGCGCACCACTAGCCTCAGACGAGCTCTTCTCGCCCATCTACCCTTATTCCTCTTTCGCTCTTTCTCTTGCCAGAGACCAGATTCCAACCTCCCGGCGCATACCTATAGCACAACCTCTTTCTGATCTCTCTCGCTCTCTATCTCTCGTTCTCTTTCTCTGGTGCTTTGCCTAGTCCTGGTACAGGTCTGGGGTTGGCTGCACAGCCGTAATCTCTCTGCAAGATATATCCCTCTGTAGCATATAGCTCCAAGAAAACCTAGTCGTGACGGTGATGGGGATAGGAGGAGCAGCGCTTAGACGAGGAAGCAGGACGACAGACAAAGGGTCGAAGGTTGGGCTGGGCTTTTCCTGCTGAAACTGCCGACCTGTATTTGCTCCCTTTTACCCGCTTCTCGCAAAAGGGATTGGTACTGTGCTGTAAACGATGGTATAGTATGGTATTACTCACGTTGACCGAGGTAGAGCTGAAAGACGATGTATGGAAGAGAGTTCTCAAAACCTGGCGCAACATTGAGATTTTATAGGAGACTTCATCTCTCGGCGATGGGAGACTCTGCACTGCACGGATGAACCTTTCATTGCAGTTAGGTCGAGATTTTTTTATTTTTCAAGAGTTGAAAATCGTTGGACCATGCATGTGACGGTAAAATATCTCTGATTTTGCAAAAATCTTGAATTATATTCGAAGAATTCCACGTTTGTTTATTTTTCCAATATTCGATCTTATGTGGCTTTTTTTATTCTGTCATTTGAAAAACATTTCATATCAAAGGGAAACATTTTCTTCCGTTTCAAAATGCAAAAAATCCACAATGGAACTCGGAGTTGTTCAGAAAAGTAATGATTAGATGTAGGAATCCAGCAGTTGTTGTCAGCCTTTTTTGTTTCTTAAGATTGTTTGTATATTCTTTCGGAATATTTGTGCGCTTTGTACTTGATGTGACGAGTGCCGATTATGGAAAGGTTGAAAACAATGATGAACCGAGAAAATCGATACGACACAAAGACTACTGTGGATATGTGTCTGGCAAAAACTGGAACGGAATGGTCCGTACTTTACAGACGTGTAAAATAAATCGATCGTAGCATACAATAACGATTGACCTCTTTACCACTTTTTCTAGCACAGTGTCTGCTGTCTCACTCTCATGGCTACGCGATTTTCGAGCTCATTAACGGTTCATGAACCTCACACCCCGTTCGCTTATATAGATTCAGCTCGACGACTACGACAACGACGACGACGGCGACAACAACGCGCTTCGATTAGCCCCGTAGGCGATGGGTCAAAGTGTCTACCTTGTGAATCCCGTCACAATATTAGACGGTCATACTCTAACTCTCTGTTTCGTACGAAACTCTCAAATGCATCTACATAATACTATAAAACTCAAATACATCTACATAATACTATAACACACATTGACATCGCAAGCTTGTCCAATCTGCATTCCGGTTTGGTGAATTAAATGCTCCTTGCCTCTATGGCGGCGAGACATTTATCTTTTAGATGTTCTTTTCCGATTGGCCATTTCACCGTGTTCGTTGATAAATAATTTGTAACCCACCATTACGTTATCAAATTATGCATCTTTTTCCATCAGATTATAAAGAAGTTGGTGTGAATTTGGACCACTCGCGTTTCTCTGGATCCTATAGACGTATACATCTGCATGTGCCTGCCTACTTTTCAATTTATCTACAGAAAATATGCCACTACGATTATATTGGTACCCAATTACTATTAGCCTTTTGGGCGAAGCATCGAAAGATTCGATTTGATCGATTAACAAAGTTTTAGAGTTCGCATTAAACGAATTTTTTTCTCGCCAACGCAAGGGCTCTGGGGTATCATGTACAGCATCTTTGAATAGAGTAATCCGATTGGAATGACTGCCTATCGCTGTGGAACCTGATTGATGTGGCGAAAGCAAACCGAAACGTCAATTTGTGTGAATTCGGAACACTAAAACGTCACGTATCGTTCGGTAATTCTATACTTTACTTTTATCAATCTTGCTCACATCACAATGACTCTACGAACAAAGTATCAAGAGCTGGAAAACCATGTATTCGTTTGTTTCTTAATTATTAACACTCTCGGATACCCGAGACACATGACGAGCCCTCATTTATGTCTTACACGCATATTCCGGATTGATCTCCGTACATGTCATCCTCCCATGCACTTCAGGCTGGCTGCAAATCCTTCGATTATTTATGCATAATATCGTGTCACGATTATCGCTACTTGGATGTGTCACTATGACGTGAGTACGTGTCATGTTGTATACGTCACGGTCTCGTGTACAAAACGTTTGCCTGTGTGTATGTACGAGACATGGCTGCACGTGCATGAACTCGTGGCCGCACACGTGTATTTGCTGGGTAACTCGCTCGTTTTGTCGTCGTTGTCGTGAATCCGACGCAACAACGTCAGAGGCGTCGCGTCGGCGGTGGAAAACGACGTCGACGACGAACGAGAAGTCGTAGACGTCTCATCGCTAAATCCACGTACTTGTATACGCGTACCAAGTACATCACACATGACATCCCTGATAATCAGATGGCCGTATCCGATCACAATTCAAACTCTCAAACGTTTTATAGGCCCTTTTGACTTTAGCGCTCGATATACATGTGTGTGTATTTGTGTGTGAGTGTGCAGATACCATGTTGAATATACCTGAAGTTATATTTAACCCCCGGGAGGAGCAAAGCTTGGTTACAGAGGGCCGAAAAGAGGGCGAGAAGTGAAGAGGGGCGACTGCGTGAGAGGTGAAGTCACTGGAGGACGGGAACGACTGGAGAAGGTATAAGAGATTGGCAACAAATTTGCGATTTATCGAGTACGGAAGAGGATGGAAAAAAAAACACACACACACACACGCACACACACTCGTACACGAGCTTAGATAACGTGCGAAATATTTTGGCGATTATACGATATCGCAGATTATTACGTGCAGCGCGATGCTCGTGGATGAAGGAGAAACGTGAAAAACAGATATGGCCGCGATTAATCAAAAAGGGGGTTAACATCTCACTTTTATAAAGCTCTTATTATTTTCACCTGTTGAACATTTAACGAACTATATATATATATAAGTATGTATTGTGGAGATAAAGCAGTAGCGTTGCCGGTATACAAGCATTTAATTACGCATCACCGAGACTAATTAGCGAATTAATGAAAGCGTATATTAATTATGACATGTGAAACGTACATACGATCGCAAAGATTGATTTTCTTCTCAGACGGAAGCGCGATTTAATAAGTTCCTTTACAATCAGTTCGTTTGGCACATGATTGGGGTGAAATCTATGTTTGTCCACGCACAGCGAATACAGTGCGTCATTAAATGTTCGAGCACATTGTCTCAAATTTAACGATATCGTGTCCGATTCAGACGCATATTTTTTTTTTTCTACCCAAGCGAAACTCGCGTCAATGGAACAGATTAATTTTTTTTTTTTTCCATCGTGTTCACGAGAGCCTGGACCGAAACTCACTCAACTGGGCTATATCGATAAGCTCAGTTTATTCGCACAGGCTGCACACCGTGCTCAACGACGCTATTCAGCTCACTCGTTTATTCTCTCAATCACCCTTGCTCTTCATCCACATCCATCTGCATGCGTATAGATTTATGCATCCGTATTTGTGTCCCGTGTTTGCACGGGAACTCTCGCGAATTTTTATATCCATTCGCGAGACCGCGAGTCTCTCGCGTCACGGATGAATCCCAGAAAGTAATGAAAAGTTGTCCATTTGTATCATTCATATATTTCATTATGTGCCCATTTTTTTTTGTATGTGTGTACAGAACGATCGGTCACTAAAGGTAATGGGTCAATCATGGCGAATTTTTTTTTCACGTATACGAGCCAAGTAAGAAATAAAAATAAAATAAAATTTGTGGAAGGCCTTTTTGAAGAGGCAATTTGATGAGCCTTGAGAATGACCATCGGGTATTATGAGCCTCGTAGAGAGTCGAGCAAGTGAGAAGAATACACGACCTCCAACAAAGGAATTCTCTCTCCTCCAACGCGATAATATTGCGCTCTCCGCGAGATGAGAATGTACTTTATTTTTGGATCTCTCCATTTGCGACGAAACGCAAGCGTTTGTGGCCCGTTGGAACAAGATCGATTCTTCGTCCAACCGAGCTTTTCATAAATTAACCGGATCCTGGGGTTCAATACTGATCGACTCATGAAACGGCGCGTTGGGATGGTTTTTCGAACTTGCGAAAGAAAGAGGATAAAAACAATGAAGGTATACCAGTGAAATCGCATTTTTTTTTTCAGGTTCTATGGTACGCGAGAGAAAAAATTGATCTTGACACCATCCGGACCATCGAGCCGAGAGAGTCGGCGGGCGCTCGTGCGAGGGCGTCACGTGTGCAGGAAGGCACTCTTATAGCAATTGAGTAGGAGAAGAAGGGAATTTCCCTAATTCAATGCTCGATTTAACGAACAATTTGTCGATTTGGCTGGGTGCCAATAATTCTCAGGCTTTTAAGACACGTTGAAACTACGGTATATATGTATGGGCCATTACACATGGAGTAGCATGATTTTTAACTGGCAGGAAATTTTCGGAAATCGTCTAATTCGCTAATATTTGATTTATAGAATAAAATAAAGGTATATTCTTAGAAAAAATTCTCAAAAACATGCGCAGTTGACCGATATTATCTCAGACATGTATCTTGCAGTATAAAAATAATTCAACAGTGCTGAGAAAAAAAAATTTCACAGAAATTGTCAAGTTAATAAAAAAAATTTTTGGCGATCGACGAGAAACCAAAATATTTTTGGAGTAAAATTGTTCTGCAGAATTATGGAATCATTGCAACAAGATTTTATATAATTATCATTTAGTCACTAAAATTTGACTTTGAATCCGTAACAACAATAATTGACACGAATAATAACTAACTTATAATTCTGTGACAAGGCTAACTAATGAATTCCAACCGGCAACTATTCATGTTCAATCCCAAACATTGATTCGCCAATAATTTTTTTTTTTTTTTTAATAAGATGTGTCCCGGTTAGCGCAGAATGACCCGTATATACCCATATATTTACATACGTATCTGCGCATGTGTTTGCATATAAGCGCGAGGGTATAATCCGCGAACGACAGGTGGAGTAGGGAATTTTAGAATCTCGAGTTCGGCAGTGTGGTGGAGGAGAAAGAGCGCGAGCTGACTTTAGCCCCGTTTGGAGCGCGTCGAAAGGTACGTTGTACTCAAACAAAGTAAGATATAATTAGAAAGGCACGGAAGCATGTGTGTGTGTGTGTGTGTGTGTGTGTGTGTGTGTGTGTGTGTGTGTGTGTGTGTGTGTGTGTGTGTGTGTGTGTGTGTGTGTGTATGTGTGTGCGTGTGCGTATGTATATCTGTGCTGCAAGGGGGGTCGACAGAAAGAAGCTCCGAGGCTGGCCCATCGAGTATACGTGCGCTCTCGACTATATCATCTCTCGTTTCTTCGGAGGTTCACGAACAAGCGTCTAAAAATTCGGCTCTTTTGTCCCGATCGGTTTTCTCACAATAACTCGATTTAACGAATGAACCCCGAAGAATCATACGTATATTGGTTGCTTTTCATTCATCGTTATTACGAGAAATGTAATCTGCATCTTTCGAAAAATGTTCACGCATCAGATTTGACGTTTTTTTTTAATGAGTTTTTTTTTTGGCCAGGCAATAATGATGCAACGGAACGACCGTTGATTTATAATTATTCAGGCTCTCGGTGGCATATTCAGGGGGGGTTGTAGGATTGGGAAGTAAATAAGTGAAATATCGTGAAGGAAATAAAAAAATTTGACATATAGAACTGTATGAATCTCACGCACAGCGACATTGATAATGATGTTGATGATGATAATGATGGTAATAATAGTAATAATGATAATAATAATCATAAAGAGCTTGTTATCGATAAAAGATGCATTACGCATGTGCCTCGAGCCCATTTGCAGAATTTTTCTTCGCGGATGGATAAAAGAGAGAACAGCAAAAGAGCGCGTCACCTCGTTCGGGCACTCGTTTCAACGAGAGCTTATCGTCTCGAGCGTTTATATATCATACACAATAATAAGAAGACGGCGGATCTCGAGAGGGCCAAACGATGCTTTTGCGCCAGAGCGAAGTATCATATATCACGCGACTACCTCGTGTATATGCCAGTTCGGGCAATGAGGAACGTCATGTTATACGCGATACAGAAAGATGAACGAGGATTGAGTCGCGAATCTCCGGCGAAGATACACACATATATACTTATATAGATGTAAAATTACAATGCGGAAGCGAGGGCAAATGTGCATGTAGTGTATATTGCGCTATACATCTACGCGTATATGTTACTCGTTGTAATTTGGCAAAAATCCCGATTCCCTTGCCGAAAATCGCTTTTTTCTTCACGCAAACGGAGTTGGAGAATTCAAACCCGGGGAGCGGTAGCGCAAAAGACACTCACTTGTAAGCCGAGCTTTGGCAAACCTCGAGTGAGAGTAGGCGTTGCATCGGTGAGAGAAATATAACTTGCATGTGCATTTTATATTGATATGGATTACACTGAGACGAGAATCGTATATACTCACGGATTGTACATTGCCCGTGAGCAGCCTGCGAGTCTTTGTACGTGATCTCTATGATGAAAGGGTGCATGTAAGTGGGAAAGGAGCGAATAAGATCCGAGGAAAATATAATTTAAAATCTAATTGCACTATATAGAGAGCAATAAAATATAATACTCATCATTTTTCAAGTAAACTTTTCTGTATTCGAGTCCCAATAATCTATTCAAGCTTCGTCTAGATATGATGTTATCGAATCCCTAAGAGCAACCATAAAAAAAAACTTGTTAAGTTTGCTCTCGGTTAGTGTCATTAAAGTTCAATATGATGACTATGAGTTACTTATGCGCTTTCAGTAATTTAACGAAAGTATTCAATATCAAGAGTAATTACTCCCCGTAAAAATTACCAATAGTCAGTATTGCACTGAGAAAGCCAGTGCCATTGAGGTTCGATAGCGACTAAAAGTAGTGAAAAAATATAACAAATCGTGGAAAAAAACATATCAAATCATTTACTTTCGGCTAAATGCAAACCACTAGAGCTACAGAAAGGCATGATTGAAAACAGATTATACTTTGGAGAGTCATAAATATACGCGTATAACTTGAAGTCAATTTTGAAATTAGGAAAATCGAGCGAATGGACGTCGTCGTCGTAATTTGCAGTCGTCGACGCGCGGGTGTCATTATAGCTATCGACTCTTCCCGGTTTGGCTTCTCCCGTTGCTTCCTCTCACTCTCTCTACTCTCTGTCTGTCACTTTACCACGTCGTTGCTCCACGCTATTTCCTCAGTCCTCGATCGGTCACGTATGCTAACTTGACCGGACGTTCCCTCATCCATGCACATAAATACACACACATATATGGACAATTGCAACACTTGCATGGGCTTCAAGGAGCTTTTTTGACGCTCAAAGTTCTGAACCTTCGCGCTAATTTGAAGTTGAAGGAAAAAAGGCAAAGAGGGAATAGTGTTGTGATTGTGATTAAATCCAGTCTCCCCCTTGCATGTATAATGTGTATATGGTTTGTGCATGGAATCTGTGCACTGGCGAGTGGCAACGTACAATTTTATGGATGAGTCCGAAAGAGGCATCAGCAGAGAGATCCCATGTGTGGTCACACACACACACGCGCGCGCGCACACACACACACACACACATATATATATATATAAATTTATTATAGCGTATGCATTATATCCACGTGTGTATAAGTGCCTTGTCGTGTCTCCTGTCCCCGGAACGTTCTATATGTGTATCCATTATGTATGGAAATGTGTGGAGCCAAAAAGGCGCAAATTTCGTGCTTCAGAACGGAGGATTAGTCCTTTTGGTGTTACGACATCGATGTGCAAATGTGGATGTGTCATATATATATATGTATACGTATATGAATGAGTGTGCATGTGTGCTATTTTCAACGCCGATGATGGTTTGGCTTTGGGCCTCCTGCGACTATAGCCCCTGGTATATCGATCTTTCTCTCTCTCACTCTTTCTCTCATTTTCTCTCTCTCTCTCTCTCTCTCTCTCTCTCTCTCTCTAGCCGTGAGCTTTCGAGTATAATAATGCCAACACACATATCGTCGCGTATTCTCGTTTCTCCCTTGGGCACACATATGTCTGGGAAAGCTTGATGAAAAAAATCATGTACAGGTTGTTTCACAAATCGAGAGCTGCGTCTAGGTCCATACGTACAGATACAGCAGAGAGAGAGGAAGCGAGAGAGAGAGAGAGAGAGAGAGAGAGAGGGAGAGAAGGATAGTCAGAGACTCCTGGTAGTCGTAAAAAAGAAGAAAAAAAAGAAAATTTTCATCCATCCGGTGGACGAGACACACCGGAGTTCCATGAAATTCAAATGCTCGCAAACTCTCTCTCTCTCTCTCTCTCTCTCTTTCTCTCTCTATCTCTCGCATGTCTCTCTCGTTCATACACAATGTCTCGTCTCGCTGATTCCCCGCGTTCTCCGCTTATACAAGAGCACCCACGCCCAATCCCAGCCACAGCACGAACAGAGAATGAACGCTGAATGATGACAGGCAGCCATTGCTGTGTGTTGCACCCACTGACTACCCACACTTTATATCCGCGTTGTGGGCACTCGCGGGATATTTACGAGAGGGGCGGGGGGGGGGGGGAGGGAGAGAGAAGGCCAGAACGTGTAAGGCAACGTCCACACAAAAAATGACGAGGAATAGCTTGCGGTTAAATTTCCCATCGATTCGTTTTTTTTTTTTTTTTTTATTCAACATCCTAGGCAAAAACTATTGTTCGATATACGTCCCGCCAGGTTGCAATTTCGGGTTGCAATTTTCGTGCAAAAAAGTGGCAATATGTACTGCTAATAACTTTGCGTTAAATAGACAACAGGAATTTACGCTTTCTGCAATAATGATCGGAATTTCAACAACAATAAATTATAACTTACCTGACAATACGAAGAGATTAATTGACGATACTTAAAATAGTGGCAACGATGATTCAAGCACAGCTCAGAGTACGTTTAAAGAAAAAAAAATGTTATTGAACGAATCATCGAGGTGTATCACGAGAATCGGCAGGCAGATCGGCTTATTCTCGTGTGGATTTTAATGAAGAGTGCGTGCGCGCGATCATTCGCAGAGCCATGTACCACGCACTTTATTCCTCTCATTTTCTCTCTTTTCTCCTCTCTCTCTCTCTCTCTCTCTCTCTCTCTCTCTCTCTCTCTCTCTCTCTCTCTCTCTCTCTCTCTCTCTCTCTCTCTCTTGCAGGGCGAGCTCGAAATCATAGATTTCAATTAAGCGATTCTCGCACTGCGGACATATGGACGATGTACAGCCACTAAAGTATAAATATATATATACTAGGGGTGCGTAGGGCGCTACGCGCCCTCACTTAGGTTTGGGTTTTGGGTTTGGGTTTTGGGTTTGGGTTTGTCATCCTTTTCAAATTGGACACCCGGTATAAGCTCAAATCCTGAAACAGCGGCGGCGGCGGTCGCGGCGGCGGCCGCGGCGGCGGCGGCGGCGGCGGCGGCAGCGGCGACATATCTTTATATTATAGAGAGATATGTATATGTACAAGGAGATGATCACGACCGCCTGCAGTGCAGAGTGCAACGCACACGCGAGCGCATCTGCAATGTGCATCAACAAGAGGCGAGCCTGCAGAGCCACAGTATTATGAAAGTACCGCGGATGCGCTCGCGATCTCGCACTGACGTACTCGCCCAAACGGACATACTGCGATAACGCTTTAACGCGCCAGCGGACTTTTCAGAAATTTCTGAGATATATACCTCTCTGTCTCTCTCTCTCTCTCTCTCTCTCTCTCTCTCTCTCTCTCTCTCTCTCTCTCTCTCTCTCTCTCTCTCTCTCTCTCTCTCTCTCTTCTTGCCGAGAGTGAAGCACCGCATCGTCTGCTTTAAAAGTTTCCGATATCATATAAGTCAAAGTGATAAAACTTCTAATGCTCAAGCATTTTTAGCTGTTAGCTTTGTGATAGTGTGAATCAAAAATGCCAAAACTGCACGATATATACAATGAATTTTTGTGATTGTAAACATTTATGTTTGGTTTAATTAAAATTTATCCGAATTCAATCGAATATTATTATTTTTTGAATTAATTTGAATAATTCAAGGTGTTTGAACTTGCTTGAAATGTCTACGATGCTTTTATCGAAAATTCAATTAGGATAATTTTGTGTGATCGCGGAATTTTTGAGTCTGAAAGTTTCACGGGCGTTCAATGAGAAAAATTTCAAATTATTCGATTCTTTCGGCCTTTTTGTGACTATATATGCATATGTAGAGCTGAGAGAGAGAGAGAGAGAGAGAGAGTGAGAGAGAGAGAGAGAGCGAGGAGAACTCGAGTACGGTTGAGTACGCAGTTGTAACTCGATAACGCCAGGGAGATACGAGAGGAACGACGACGGCACAGCGGCAGCGACGACGAGAGGGCCCCGTCGAGTCAAGAGACCCGGAGAGAAGCGGTTTTACAGGCACAAAGATTCCACTGTGCACCACCGAGGAGGCCAAGAGGTGGAGTGTAGGAGGAAAGACGTGAAGAAATAACACAAAGGCGAAAGAGTTTTGTTGAAACGAGAGATGTTATTTCGAGCAGTTGAATAATCGAATTATATTTTACGATAAATAACGATAACAAATTTATAACTTGAAACAAAAAAAAATCTTTACAAAAACCCTATACCATTTTCAATTTATCACGCTAATATTCTGTAACTTTACGAACAGCTATGATGAATTATTATGATTGTCAAATTAGCTGCAATATTACTACATAATTTTAGCACTGATTGAATTTTATTTTAATCATGCTCATCATACAAATTCCATAATCTTTCTGATTTGTTTCGTCTCAGAGGACTGGAAAATAACCTGGAACTTGCGACATTGAAAAATGTTTTTTTTCTTTGTTCAAAAACATTCCCTCGAGTTTCCCGAATTTTCAATATTTTCAGCTAAAAATTTACGTGTACCACCAGAAAAGGTAAACGAACATACCTATGACATAAAAATGTTCGAGTCAAAAATTTTTGTAAATCAAATTCCTAAAAACAACGTTTTTTCGGTATTTTCCTTTCTTCATCTGAGCCAGAACAATTGAATCAACTGACTACGTATAAAAACGTATAAAATGATACGTATAAAAACACTCCTGAAAGTGACCATCGTCATTTATTTTCATGAGAATATACAACGATTTGAAAAGTTCAAACAGAAAAACAAAAAAAAAAAAAAAACTGAAGCATCAATCCTTGAAATTTCAAGACAATTTTTTCAAGTTGCGATTTTGCCAAGACTTTCGATGACCGGGACATTTACCCAAGCCCATACACGTATTTATATGTATATACGTGAAGTCTCGACGTGTACAAGTACCATCGTCGTTGGAAGTTTGACTTGGACGGGTGCCACTAAGAATTTCAATTAACGGTAATTACATAGCGAGAGTCCGGGCGCGCGTTGCCTATAGAAGTTTCTGGATGGTACCTATACATCGGGGGTACAAGAGGGTGGAAGAATTTCGCGACGTCGTTGAGGTACGGGGGAGGGGGGAGGGAAGACTCCGCGAAAATCAGTGAACGATGCTGCGCTGGTGCTTTTCGTCTCAGGCTCCAGAGCTTTTCTCTTCTCCACACTTTCATCCCCTTCGCCCCTTTCGCTTCGCCCATACTCTCTTTTCTTCTTCTCTTTTCGCTCCTCGCTCTTCCCTTGGTACTTCCGTACTTCCGAGACTTTGGCACGAAAGGGAAGTTCCATCCATGGATATATATATATATATATATATGCAAAGCTTTTGCACGATATACACCTTCAATCTTCTGCGAGAAATACACACAAGCACACACAGAGCCAGGCTCTTCTTCGCTCATGGGCGAGGTGCCTCAACTTCTCAGCCTTTCCAAAACAGTTTCTCAAAAGCTTTCCCTACCCTGAATTACAAGAGAGAAGCTTTGAAAGGCACGAGATAGGAACCGAGGCTCGGGCGAGAGAAAACCGTGAGACGGGCGAGCGCTACATCCCGCCAGAGAGGATACTGACGCCGCAGATGAGTGTGCCAGAAAGTTTCGGCAAAGTCCCATTTGCCGAAGCTAAAACCGGCGGCCAAGCCCAGCAGGATTCTGGTTTTCTCGTACACGAACCTGGCGGAAAATCTTTTCAAAAATTTCGACGAGAAGACATCGCGAGTACATGGTGGTTGACGAGGGGTTTTGGCGAAGGAGTTGTAGCGCTCGATCTATGCCTTTGTGGCATAAACGAGATACAAGACGCATGGTCTACTCCGGGTCAAGAATCAGCAATCCATGATGCAACGGTAGATGGGACTTTCAATTAATAAAATCGGATGTGGAATCAAGAATTCATTGACTGCTCTTGAATTTTTCGTAAAGAATGCCCATCCGTTTTGGTCACTGAGCTACAGGCATTGTCACTTTCATTTTCTTACTGTCACCTTGTTTTTCCATTTTTCTTCATACTCGATACTTCAATGGCAATCACCTAAGCCTCCAAACCTATCGATGTTCCTCCGACTCGATTGCCCGTAGAGCTCTCGGTTCTTCAGGAAATGGTGGCCAAAGCTGGACCGGAAGTCCTCGAAAACTTGATATTCACTTCACCCCTATAGTTACTGTTGACTTATCAGTGGTTGATCCGCTATGAAAGATCCTATAATCATTCTATAGTTATGAGAGCATTCTCCGAAGGCTTTAATCTCGAGGACTCGAGTTTAATACCCCAATCGGAAGTTTCTTGAGAATTGGCAGTCGTTTGGCTTGAGAAGAAGGCCTCTCGCAATGTATGTATATACCAGAGAGATTCTCTTTCTCCCCCCCCCCCCCCCCCATCCCACTCCTGCGCCATTTACTCCACGAAAATGTGGCTCTCAATTTTTTTTTCTCCACCAAGTATCGCCCGACCACGGGATGCCTGCCAAATCTCGGGTTAAGATGCTCCCACAGATCGCGCTAAACTATACCATCATCCTCTCTGGTTTTCTCGAGCCTAGAACTCGTAGATAGAGAGATTTTTGAGTTTATTCTCATTCGTTTGCTGCGTCTCTTCGCTCTTCGTGTTCGAAGTAATACCGTTGTGCTCGCAATAAGAGTCTCACGACATACAAATACGTGCTGAGACCTCAAAGTGTGTGTGTGTGTGTGTATGTGCGTTAGTGTGTGTGGATATATGTATTTGCACATAGTAATAAAGTGCATGTAAAAATTCTTTAAAAAATATCGCGTGAGAAGCAGAAATAAAAATTCAAATTAATAAACACGGTGGGGAGTTAGCGGTACATCTTATTATACAATAAAGTAACTAGAGCGTTCGAGCTTCTGCTATACTACTATTGTTATTATTATTATCATGCCATTTACGTGTAGCGAATCAACTGGTTGAAGGGGGGGAAAATTTTTCTCGAGAGTAACAGTGTAAAAATCGATGTTGTATAATTTCATCGAATGGTTAAGGAAAGGGTATAATCGACAAGGGGGATCTCTGTCTCGTCGTGAATTTGTATCTAAATTATATACGTATGTATATAGTTGTTTGGCTCTCAGTTGTACGGAAAGCGAAGAGAGAGAGAGAGAGAGAGAGAGAGAGAGAGAGAAAGTGAGGAAGAGAAGTGAGATAGTAAGCGTTTCATGGCCCGAGGCGAATCGTCCCGTTTAAAGCTCGGCGGTGGCAACGTGGTCGTAGATAAGTGTTAGGTATCAACTTGTTGCATTAATTACAGCAGGGAGGCTATTAGCCATCGATTCGCTTCTATGTGCTCGCCTCACTCTCCCTTTTCCTTGCTTTCTCTCTCTCTCTCTCTCTCTTTCTGTTTCATCCTATTCCTTCATCCGCTATCTCTCGTTTTCTTTTTCTATATTTATATACAGGATATACATATACCAGTTCTTTTCCACAGTTCTTCGTCGCGGTATTTCGAGGAACCCCTAACTACCTTTTTACTTTCGTAGCCCTTAATCCAACTCCATCACATCGAGAGCTTTCCCATTCACACAGGCACATTCATATACAAATATAGTCATGACGAGCATGAACAGATTTAGGAAAAATTATCGAATTTACCCGGTGACAGTTTTGCAGCGGGCACGACGCGTCGTTTTATATAATATATAAATTTTCCATTTATCATCAACCCCTCAACGTTTTCCGAAAATAAAGTCGTCGATGGCCTCTGAATATGTAACTCTGTGTCTAAATATATCATCATCTGGTTATTATTTATTTTAAACCCTCATCCCCGTGTGCCTCATCTCCATTTGATGGTTCCTAAGTCTCCCCTGGATCATTGCTCCCAGCAGCCACTATTATAGCTACAACCCCAGGACGCTTCATCGAATTTTCTCTAATGTAAGCGGTCATCCATCTAAATAATGGACACGGCCAATAATGCCGTAATTTCATTAACCTCGCGAAATTTTCAAATCCCCAATTTTTCAACATTTTCCGGTGTTTCGTTAAACTATAATGCTAGAGGGTCAAACGCATTTATTCTCGCTTATTTCCGCTCGGTATATAAGCGCAACAGAGGGTGTTAAATACGGGCGAAGCGTGTAAATTAAACGTTCGTACGGCGTACTTATGTTTCGTACATGTTGGCTAATTGGAATTTAACGAGTGACCACCTTTTTTTCCCCGCCTCCTCGTTCACTGTGCCAAAATGCTCGGGACTTTATGTATACGGGCTGGAAAACTCACGTCGGGAGCTGACCAGCAAAAAAGTACGATTCTCTTTTTTTTATCCCTTTTTCATATGCTATCCGCTCGCACAGTATTCGCGGTTCTCGCAGAAAGACAGCGAGAGAGAGAGAGAGAGAGAGAGAGAGAGAGAGAGAGAGAAAGAGAGAGAGCTTGCAAAACGCATTCACCGATTCTATTATAATTTATAAGCGGGAAAAATCGTGTCATGGGGTCTATCGCGAGACCGAGGGACAAATATTTTTCGACAACTCGCGAGTGAAACGTCATGAATAAAACATCGTCGAGGTTTGTCGCGCGAGCAAACGACGCCACGTGGATAATGCATTATCCCCTGACACCTGCTTTAATAAAAAAAAGTCTATATACGTATAAATTTGCGTGTATGTGTGTGTGTGTGTGTGTGTGTGTATGTATATATGATACTTCCCATATATGCTATGAAGTTTTCAGATGCGATAATTCGCGTGTGGATCGAGCGACTATTTTATCGAGGCCACAACGAAAAATACCGAGTGCACATTAATTCTCGATGATCACCGCATTATGAATAAATAATGAATAAATTTCCACGCTGCAAAATGTCGTTCCAAGATTCTCAAATCACACGCGAAAGCTTCTCTAAACCTCTAAAAACGTTTTTCCCAATTGCTCTCCATTCTCGTAATTTTCTCATCATTTCTATTCTTCGACTCTCGCATATGTTTTCTATATACTTATATTCAATGATGATTTTGGTGCAATTTCGACGATCGATCGAAAATTTCGAACTTTTATACTCCCCGTGTCCGTGGAGCGAAAATTATCAACGAAAATTGGGCGCAAGACACAAGCTTTACCAAGTTTTAACAAGTATTATATATAACAAGTACCATGTACAAGCTTTGTACATGGTAAAACGTGAATTTACGAAATTGCTTGCTCAAAGTTTCGTAAATAGATCAAAATATCGAATATACCTGTAATGTGATTTAAATTGACGAATCGTGTCGTTAAGCCCCTTGGAAAATTATTTTTATCCTTTACCCAACTACAATGGTAAACCTCGTTGAAAATTTCGAGAGTCACATTGACCAGCCTCGTCGCGGGGACATTTTTTCACATTTACTTCGAGAGTACACTTTTGTTTTCTTCAAATTTTTTATAAATTTCCCGGAGCAAATCGATTTTGCCTTTTTTCCTCATTTTTATTGTTCGTTCATTCGTCTTCCAGTGCTCAGAATTGATTAGTGAAGAAATGTGTGTGTGTGTGTATATATGTATTTAAACGTTCTATACAGCGAACGCAGGATGCGGATACGCGAACCGGAAGCGGTCGCCTGTGCTGGCTCTGGCTTGGCGCGCGGGTACACCGCACCTCTAGGCTGCCAGCAATTACGCTTTTAGTGTATATATATGGCAAACACCCGCGATGTCGGTACTGCGGCCGTCCCACCGTTGTGGCTCGTTCCACTATCAGCTTGGAAAGGAATCTTTTGCTGGTCTGACGGTGCGCATTATATGCGGGACTTTCGTTGTATACAAGCGAATCTACCCTGAAGCTCGCGTTTGATTTTACGAGTTAATTCATCCGTATCTCAAGCAAGAGGTCAAAGGATAGTATATATACTCTAGTCATCTCAGAATGGGCAAAAAAAAATCTATAACTTTACGAGCATTAAATTTCAGTCACTGAGATTGTCTTTAATTTTTTTTTTTAGATTTTGCAATCGATTATTTATAAAATTTGCCAGTTCGAATATCGAGGGAGTCGCTGCTATGTCTTGATGCATCTCAAAGGCTTCTACACGGGCAAAAAATGGTTAAATACCTAAAGCTTCCGGCTTCCGGTTCCACGTGAACTTCAGACGGGAAATATTTTTAAAAACTTCGAACCAGTAAATACCGTAGCTTGACCAAAAAAAAAAAACATTACTTTTCTCGTTCAAATAAATTGTTATAAATGGCGGACAATTAATTTTGGAGCAGATATGAATTATTTATGGCATGGAAGTTAGCAACTTTGCGCCAATGAAAACGTTAATAGCTGTCAGTTGTAACATTTTCCTTTCCCGCAGTGAACTTCAAAATTTCTGGACTCCGTAAAAGATCTTTGCTGGGTAAAATGTTTTTCTCTATGTTCTGTAGTATCAAAGAAGGTTGATGAATTGTGTTTTTCCATATTCTATGAGCCGAAAAATTTCGGTGACCCAAAACGCGTAGCAACGAGGATGTTATTTTCCGTGCTCGCTGGAAAAATGACAAGGTTACAACTGATAACTGTCAACAATTTTCTTGGCACAACGCTGCCAACTTTCATGCCATAATTGTTTTACGAGAGTGACATTAATCGCGATACGTCAATTATTTGTTCCCAAAACTCTGCGTGATGCATCGATATAATGAACGCTCGTTTCGCATTACTCAAACGACCTCACTGAATTTTTCTCGTGAATAATTCAATCCTAATGGTAGTAAGAAAATTATAAAACACCGATCACCCTATAGGAATAGGCCTTTGAAACGACTGGTACATAGGAAACAAGCACTGTGGCAGTGATCGATGTTATCATAGGGCCTATCACAGTAAACCATTCAAGCTCCGGTTAACCGAATATATGGATAACGGGGAAACATATACGCACGTAGAACGAGCCCCCGCGAATAGAGAGTTAACCGCGAAAAAGAATAGAGAGCAGCAGGATGAGCCGGGACTGTCGAATTTTCTGAATAAATCCAGTTTTGTTCGATACGTATAGTATATATAGCAAAAGCAAAACCTCTATTGGTTAGAGTGTGTGGGCTGCGAGCTCGCTGAGTAAAAAAAAAAAGGTCCTGAATTGGCGAGGTGGTGCTCCTGGTATCCTGTGTCATATAGAATGCATCGATATATGCAAATATATCATCAGTAGATATTTATATATATGCATGTATAATTGTGCGCTTACATATACATGTATATTGGTAAAAAAAAAACCATGGTTGGAGGGATCAAGCTTCGTAGCACCAGCATACAGAGCAGACTATCGGCAAAAGTAGCAGCACCGGCGGTGACTATTTCGAGTGCATATGCCTGTCCTGCGCTGCAAAAATGCCGTGTGACGGAGAAGGGTGACCGGCGTACACACCACCCGTCAATAATCGACTGAATAAACTATCGTCCAGGAACGACCCACGCAACCACCCACCCGTCGTCCACCGCCGCACCGCTTCACTCGTTCGACTCTCCGGCGTTCATCCACCAATGCACATACATAATATATTATATTTGTATATATATATCGATGTTCTAAACTTAGCAGGACATCGGGTCTGTGACTTACATACGCTTCGTACGTCCTTTTAAGTCTGAAAAATATATGTATATGGGGCATTGTATACGTCAAGTGCACCCGTTTTTTGCGTTGGGTTGGGTTCAACGGGGCCGGGGAGTCATCGATTTTGACGCTCGTCTAAAAATGACTGCCTTTCTATCATGCACTGTCATGCAGGCAGCCTTCTGTGTAGTCATAGGACTCAATAATATTTCATATAGAAAATATTGCGCTTATTGTAAATTTATTAAAAGTCAAAACTTGACATATATTTTACGTCGTATATACCTTAGGTATTAATATGCGTAGGAAGTTTTGGTACCAGTAAATGTTTTCCGATAATTTAGAACCAAACTATTACAAAAATGTTTAACGACCGGAAAAAAATAAAACATTTTTTTGAGTGAAGGGTTTTATTGTCATAAAAAAATTAATCGAAGTTCGTTCATGAAGGCACAAAAGTGTAGGATAGTAAAAAAAAGTTCCCTCTTATACTCTTGAAATTAGTAAGAAAAATCCTTTTTTATAATGGATATTAAGCACTATAATTATAAGTTCTAATTTTCATCTTGCTTTTCTGTTCAGTGATGAGATACTCGCCTGGATAATAATTATAAAAAAAAAAAAAAAATTCAGGGTTTTTTGCCAAAAAATGAAGAAGGAGATTTTTCCAAATTTCACCTCGCTATTCTCTAGTCTTTGAATGCCTACTGTAAAAATTTGAGAACAATTGAGTAACCCTTTTATACAGCCAAAAATATCGAATACGTCTTAATTTTTATGTTAATTTTTTTAACTTTTTCGTCGTTAAAATTTCTTCTTTATTCCAATTGTTGCTCAATCAAAATCAGCATATTTTAGCGGTGAAAATCTAAAAAAATTTTTGCCTCGATCGATCTCTTAGAAAAAAAAAAAAAATCATTCCACTTGGCTTGGAATGACCAATTCATAGCACAAATATAGCTACAGCTGGACGTTCGCTTTTCAGCAACGTACGTCACTTGTCCCTGTCTCTAGCTTGCAGACGTAGGTACAGGAGACACGTGGAAGGCTATGTGGAACGAGAAAAAATAGAGGGAGAGAGAGAGAAGCGAGAGTAAGGGAGAGATTCGTATACGAAGGGCCGTCCATCACCTGGATACTTTGAAAGCACGATGAATAATTATCACGGTGATTAAGTTTCTTTTTAGGGTGAATTTGGCGTTTGAGTAATAAAAAATTGATTTTTCCCAGTAACAATGATGAAACCATTCAAGTAAATTTTCGTCAATCGACTAAAATTAATAAATTTAGCCGATATATTTAATACTCGAATAAAAATTGTATAATCGATACACGTTCTAAGATCAAATTGATTCATTAACATACGTCTGTCCTCACCATATGAAGCTCGAATCATCACAATTTATTCGTCGAGTCTCAGCGATAAAAAAAAATCAAGTCCATCGAAATTTCCTGACTTTCTTTTTAATCGATTGCTCTTTGTAAACCAGTGGTTAAAAATATACGACTAGGCTGAATAAGAAAAAAAAACACACACACAGGTATTACGAATATAGATGCAGACCTCACGTGCGACATGCATGACGCTTAAGTAGTTCTCTATCTATAGAATGACATATGCACTGCGAGCAAACTATTTCTGTCTGTATCAGGCACTTTTTTTTTCTCTACACACAAAGCAACAGTCAGTGATATACGCGTAGACCGAGTGGCACGCCAAAATTTTAATGCTCCTTTAACGTCATCATCGCCGGTTGCTTTTTTTCCAAACACTCCTACTACACACACACACACACACACACACACACACACACACACACACACAAACTTGCTAGCGAAACCCAACACCAACTTCACAGTTGTACATTCATTTTTCATTCTTCGTCCTAACATATCTCTCTCTTTCTCTCTTTCTCTCGCATTCTTCCTCCATTTGGCTCTGGGAAAATGTGGCTTCGACCCCTTCGAAAACTCTTCGCTTCAACCCCCAAGTCTCGGCTTCTCTCGTTTGCCCCTTTTCTCTCAGCAACTCACACAGAAAATACCCTCCTGCAATGACCCTATATTTCTTCTAGTATCGTAAGCTCGTGGGCGATTACGTCCATCGAGAGAAAATAGAGAGAGAGAGAGAGAGAGAGAGAGAGAGAGAGAGAGAGAGAGAGAGAGAGAGAGAGAGAGAGAGAGAGAGAGAGAGAGAGAGAGAGAGAGAGAGAGAGAGAGAGAGAGAGAGAGAGAGAGAGAGAGAGAGAGAGAGAGAGAGAGAGAGAGAGAGAGAGAGAGAGAGAGAGAGAGAGAGAGAGAGAGAGAGAGAGAGAGAGAGAGAGAGCAAAGACGAACGAAAGGAATTTCAGGTGTATAACGACCAATAAAAACGAAATTGCAGACGGCGCCCCCGATGCACATCGTGCACCCATCCTCTGTCCTTCCTATACATATATATACATACTTTAACTCCGCATACAGACTTCTTCGTCTTGGCTCTGCTTCTTCGTCTTATTCAACGATTTCCTTCTCGTACTCTTTCTCCTAACCATCTCTCGTGAACGCTCTGCCTCCTCCCGCTCTCTCTCTCTCTCTCTCTCTCTCTTTCTCTCTCTCTCTCTCTCTCTCTCTCATGACCGTCTCCTCTTAAGCCCACGTTCGCCGTTGCAGTTTCACGAGCAATTCAGCGCCTTCAGGCGTCGCGACGACCGACGATTTCCTCTTAACGTATACGTATACGTATACACGTATAGAGATATATACGCGCATGTATGCACTTTGTACGACGAAGCAAGTGAGCCAGAGAGCGATGAAAGAGAGGGAGAAGATGCGAAAGAGGAGAAAAGTAATCGAGAGTATGTGAGAGGGAGAGACCACACTGTGAGTTCTTTAAGGTGCGACTGACCTCGGCTTTGTACTTACCTATACATAAACACACATATATATATATATATATATATATATATATACACTCGTGCGGCATATATGTATATGTATGTACCTACGTAATTAAGTTCCACGGTCTCGTATAATTATCCACCTACCGAGCGTTGCATCCGGCCCCACTGTAGAGGATATACCCCTTGTCTCCATTGTCTCACTCGTCGTGCCCTCTCGTCGTTACTGGCGTTTTTTTTTTGCTCACTTGCATGCAACCCCGATTAAGAGACACTGAATTTTGGTGCACAACAGCGGCATCATTCGATGGGTCAATTTTGGTACGAAGATACGGGTCATCTGTTAATTTCTTTTTATAGAATGTGTAGAGAAAAAAAAAGTGGATTTATCTCAATGAGGTGTGAATAAAGCTATATCTATGTGATTTTCAGTTTAAAATTTCTTTACCGAATTATTTTAAACTGAGGACATTTGATGCAAGGAGCTTTTACCCCGAAAAATCATTGGACAATGATTATATAGTTTGAAGAAAATTAAGAATTATGGAAATCCATTTGCATTGATACAAGGACACTAAAATTGTGTCCTCATGTCTAAAAATTACGAAGACCCCTTTCGAATATTCATTTAATTTTCTTAATTGAGAATTATAAAATTTCCGGATGTTTCAACGTTTCCGGGAGACCGCACATGAATCACCATGTAGACTGTGCTGGGTATACTGAAATGCGACCGAGGCGAGAATTCGATTAGCAGCGGGGAAAATTGATCGGGTGACAGTAGCAGAGAGGAGACATCGGTATCGTTGACTATTCAGTAAGAATGCTGTATATACCTTAAGTACATTGGGCTGGTGGTTATGGATAGAACGTGGCGCGTATAAACGACTGTCGAGAGTCCCCCTAATTGCAGATTCATCCCGAGAGAGCTTCCTCGTCGATTAGGACGAATGAACTCTGGCGGGGTCGCGGAGAGAGAAAAAAGTGAGAGAGAGAGAGAGAGAGAGAGAGAGAGAGAGAGAGAGAGAGAGAGAGAGAGAGAGAACAGTGCGTACTGGTTTGGTACGAGAAGAACCGTTTCTAAGATTCACGTAGTCGTAGGTTAGGGTTCACTTTATATACATACGCGTATATATGTTCCTCGAAATTGGCGAATAATTTGATCACGGTGGAAAGGATCGAAATGGTCGACCGCATCAAGGAGCTTCCCAGCATTCATTAACACCACGCTCAAACACGAACACATACATACACACACAAACACACACACACACAAATTCAATTCGGGTAACGGCAAGAGATTGAATAACACGATTTGGCCACTGGGTAAATTTCTGAAAGTAAAATATCTCACAGAATTTCACCGGATTCACCTCTCTCTACTGTGAAATTCACCTGTGTATTATGTCGTAAGATTTCAGGCGAATACACAGTCATACACAGGAGAACGAGAAATTTTGGATGCTTGTCGTAGGTCGGTGCAAAAGGAGTCATGCATGCCTCCGTGTAATTTGATTGCTCAGAATAGCTGGGATTCTGCAAATCATCCGTTGGCTTGTATAATTACCGTTAAATTTGATGGAAACACTGGGCGAAAATCATTCATGAATCGAGGGATCGGAGTCCTGCGACATCGGGGAGCGAATCTGTTCCCTCGTTTCTCCGAAGGAGTTGCATTAGCATGCAGTATGGAGTACATTTAGTCTATGCGTGTGTGTATGGGTGTGTGTGTTTGTGTTTGTGTGGTAGGATTGGAGCAGACGAGGTCGAAGCAAAAATGGTAAATATATAACATATCGACTACTGGCAACCAAAAGGACAGTGACCTATACGATTTAACGCGTGTAGTGACGTAGGATAATGTCCTTTTATCTCCTAACAGTGCTTATCTGTATAAATATTCTCGTCAAAGAGAAGAACGAGTCTCCCGGGATCTCGAGAATATGATCACTCCTTTGTGATCAGGGCAAGGCATGCATTTCCCGCACATTCTAATAATAAACAAAATAATAATTCCTCTATAAGAATTTTAAAAAAAAAGCAAAAATGAATTGAAAACATTTTAACCCAGTGACAAAATTGATATTTTTTAAGTTAATGCCAATCGAATGCCCATTCGAGGCTCGTTTTACGTTCGGTCCTTTTTATCGTTTTCACGAATCTATCGTTTTCTTCTGCTTTTCATCTTTTTTTTCGTCGCGAAACTCTTATGCATTGGAATTCCCCTCTCACGAGTATCGCTCATAGCTCCACCATCCGTGAAGAAGGTGGAAGGGAGATAAAAAGAAGTTAGCATACACGGGCTCGTACTGTCGATGAAGGAAAGAAAAAAAAGAGCAAGAGGTAAACCTGTGACTGTGGAACTGCACAAGTAAAAATAAGCGAGGTATGGGGCGTTGCATGGATGATGGAAGCAAACATGTATATGTATAATGTACGTCGAGGCAACTTGCCGAGTCTCTCGATGCGGTGTACCTTGACACGGATGGCTCCCTGAATCATCCGGGGACGGGCTAGCAACAAATGTATATATATATATATATATATATATTTATATATATATATATACATGACTCGTATAGAATGTACTATGTGATCGTCTCGCTATCAACACACGCCTACCGTGGACAAATACGCGAGTGCGTTTCGCGTGTTGGACATCGGACGGCCGCAGACGGCCGAGAGTGCATCATATATGCGTTCTCGTATCTCTACTATGTATATATATATACATATATATAAAAAGCATGTATATATACATAAATAGATGAGCACTATCGCGCGTATGATGACTCGCTAGATCGGTGTGCGATGCACGATTCGTTTGTCGTGGCATCGGCACGGTTGTCGATCGTCCAGCATACACACACACACACAGGCATAGGAATATATATCTAGGACGGTACATGTTTGAATAGGTATATGTATAGTTATATATAATGACGGGGATGGGGCACAACCGTGTCGATAAGCCAGGTCGAGTCAGAGAGTCATAGTCAATGCACAGAGGCATTGCAACGTCGTGAACCCTCGTTCCTCTACAGCCATACCGCATATATAACATGTCCACCATGGGTGATATGAAACATTTGTAAAAAAAATTATCGTTTATTTTTTCAATCAACCGGATCGTACACTGCACCGAATCAAATGGCAAACATATTGTTTTTTCCTTCATTCTCACTTTTATCCGCGCCAATATTGAATGGTTTTCTTCTTGAAATAAAAGACTCGAAATATAAATGATCGACGCGCTACATGAACCGAGTATGGAGGATCATTCATTATATCACTTTGCTAAGATGTGAAAACTTTTGATTGACCATTCGGCGCGTGATTTAATCAACGTCAATAACGTTTCGCGTGATTCAAGATCGTATACAATTGACCGGGTACATTGAAGAGAGAAAATGAGATGGAGAAGAGGCGGCATTAGGCGGGAAATAAGTTGCAGGGTTCAAACTAGAATTTTTGAAGAACGAAGGTTTTGAAACAGCAGGTACACGCGCGGTTGGGTGAGCGAGGATATAGGGTGCTTCGTTTCCCGTTACCTCTATCCCCCAAATCACCCTCGTTTCCCGAGAGGGCTTGTCGGCCGAATCAACACGCTACGCTATGTATTATTTAAGTATATATATGTATATACAAATGTTTGTACGGGCTGCTAGCGAACGTCAGGGCATAATCCGTCCAACTTTGCGCTTCGAATCTTTTGCATTACGCCCTTTCGTTCGCTCGCAATCGCAGTTATACATACACGCTGGGCTTTCAAGCAGCTTTCCCTCTCGCACACTCGCTACCCTGTTATCGTGGAGCTATACGTGCACATATCCCTTGCTCGCCCTCAACTCACTCCACATGGTTCTATGCCTGCCATCATCCTCCCACCCACCTCCCAACCCTGTTAGCTGTGTTTTCATCCCCTAACCAGTGTGGCAGCGAGTATGCTGTGTGGTTGGAAAATGTCGACCTTCCGCATACACGATTTTGCACGAAGACACACACATGTATGGGGGAGGAAAAAGTACAGTGATTGGTCACCTAACAAACGAAAAAATAGCTAGATTGACATTCTTGCAGCTCTCTCTCTCTCTCTCTCTCTCTCTCTCTCTCTCTCTCTCTTTCTCTCTCCCTCTCTCCAACGCAGCTTACTTGAGGGTCAATAACTGGGTGATCAGCCAATAACCCCACTCCTTACTATTCACTTGGGGGGGGGGGGGGGATTCGGCTTTGCGATGTGTGTGTGCATGAGTGCGTAAGTATGGGAACGCGTTTGCCAGGAATAGGATGACAAGGGGGTAGTTTGCTCGTTCACAGAGCTACGCTCTCTCCCCATCACCTATTCCCTACATATTTACCGGAGCTCACGTGCTAACGAACAAAAAGACATTATTCACAAGATATTACGTGTCAAATTCTCTTGGATTACGCCCTTCTTTCTGTCAGCCATCTGTACAGTATTTTTTTGAAGAATATAGCGATTGGCAATCGAAGCTCAAAAAGAAAAACAGTTATTGGCATATCTCTATCTCTTCCTATTCAGGGGAGGAGAGCCTTGCTGTGGAGAGCCTGCCAATCACTGGAAGTCGGACAACACGTGCGATGGTGTGGCTTTGTGCGTAAGCCTGTACATCGCAAATTCACAAAGAGAGAAAGAGAGAGAGAGAGAGAGAGAGAGAGAGAGAGAGAGAATGGGGAGAGAAAGAGTCGACGCTCGGTACACACTTCCCCCGACTCCATACAACACGAACCTACCACGAGAAATGCATGCATTAAGCTCGTCTTGTTGAAAACCCGTCTCGTCTGGTATAAGAGGGAAATATACCGAAGAGAGGTTACCGGGTATATTGTAGGGAAGGAATGGTCTTCCTGCATGTTGGTTATACGTGTACCTACAATTCCGAGGCGCACCCTTACAGCTGTGAGGGTTTTCATGCAGCTCTCCGGTGCCTACCTGATCTTATGGGAAATCCATACCCAGATGGGTACCTATATATATACATGCGCATACAGCGTTTGGACTCTTCCATTGCTTAGTTAGTTTCAACTGCGACAGGGAGAAACAGTTATTGGCCTGTGAATGAGAATGCTAAATTCTCAAAGTCATTGACATGATACTTCTTTGGATAGTCATCATAAGCCGATTCGCTGCGAAGTCACGATTAGTGAGTCGGGAGAGTTGACAAATTTTCATACGATTTGTTTTGAAGATTTTTACGGTGGTGTGGAATTCAGGCCTGTACGACACGTAATCTACAAAAAAAAAAGGTGGCTGCCGTCAGTAGAGGAAACTAAAGGGATGAGGTAAATCAAAAATTTTTCGATCCTCGTGTTACACGTTTTGAATATATAACTCGAATGATGTACAACATGACTCTGATAATAATGACGTGGGAGAAGTCGAGAGATTCTGCGCAGTCTAAATGAAGAGAGTATATATATATGGGCACGATCCGCAGAGCTTCATTTCCCTGTTTTGTTTAGTACAAAATCTGAGCCTACCATAGATCGGGTGTGGCTGTGATCCTTGGCGTCTGACTGGCGGCAACCTCCCCCAATTCTGACCTCATTTTCCTTTATCCATCTCATCCGGAGCCCGTTCTCGTTCCCCCATTTTTACCTCCCCCAAGGTGTGACTCATCTCCGTTCCTCTTCTCACTCCATCATTGCTTATACCCTGACGTATGACTCATTCGTATACATTATACATATCGGTATCCTCGTTCATTTTGATAAGGCTTGGGGAACATATCTCGTTTTACGATTATCCGGCACATTTTACTGGTCTTTCTACCGGATGGACGATGGTATTTTGCTAAGAGCCCGAGCTCTTTTTACGACTGACAAATCTAGGTCGAAGGGAATTTTATCTAGCATTCCGATCTAATGAGCTCGGAAAATTTCACGTATCCCGACACATTTTTGACAAAATGACGAGAAACACACGCGTATTTCTCGTCGTCATATGGGTCCTGAAGCTTTCCTCGTCCGTCACTTTGTAAGTTAATCCTTTAACAAGAGTATCACACGTCTCATTATAGTGCTCGCATGAATTCCACGTGCCTTCTGAGCACTCAAAAATCTGTTATTTATATATCTAGTGTGTACACATACACACATACACGCATGCTGGATAATGGGGAGACTACGGTTGTCGTCGTGGCCGAGAATTTAACGGGCGATGTATATATTTGTATGGGTGACGGGCACGTACCAATGCCGGTGCATGCTGCAGAATGCTCTCTTGTATGCTGTTGGATATAATCATAAACGCTATGCTGCATCGCAGGAGAGAGAAACCGCAAGAGGTACACACGATATCAAAAGTATTCGACTTGTCGGTAAAATTATATTTACTTCAAAGAACGTCCTTACTAAATAATACTATAGGCAAGGTCTCAGTTCTATGAGAATGGTGCTTCGACATTATCTCAGCCCTGGTCAATTCAGGTCAATTCAAGTGAAGTCATTTTTATATCAAGGCACTTTCAATCGCAAAATTGTCTGTACACTTTGAAGGCAAAATTGTAAAGACCAAGTTCCAAATTGACACATTCCTACATCATAATATTCGATTCAAATAAATTTCGATTCGCTGATTCAAAAATTTTGTTTAATTTAAATCGATTCTTCTCGGTGGAGGATTAATCACGTGTCCAATTGCATGACGACATTTGAAAACTTTCTCGAATTGTTTATTACAAACTAATAGAGAATACGTGCGAGTCCCGTTTGAGTAGAAAAGCCACTCGGGGTTTCTTCTAATCGGCCCTTGCGCGATTCCATTACCAGTTATATTGAAGCGAGAGACATTCAGGCGGCCATCGAGCGAGGCCATGCCACTATACCATAATCATGACGAGATTCTATCGTTTCTACGTATACTATGGTGGTATTGGTCTAAACAGCAGCAGCTGGACGATGCAGCAATGTACGACGTGTGTACGTGCTTAGCAGCATCGGGCTATGTGCACCTACGGTAATAATTCCACGCGGTCTTAAAGAGGTCAGCGCGGTTTTCTTATGGTCCACCTTTGCGGTAAGCTCGACCAAAGGACCGAAGTTCCTTCGAACGTATTGTGCATACGCGCCTCTCTGGTAAAAGAGACTCGAGGACGGTCGTTAAAACAGTTTTAACTAATAATATTTGCAGTTATTGCTCGTTGGAGGAAAAAAAAAAAATAATCCACACTGCTCGGAATATGAAAAATGTGCATGATAAAAAAAGTGGCTATCGCGCAAACTGAAACGACAATTTAGAATTTTTTTATTGCAATAAAAAAAATGACTGCATCAATATTAATATATACTTTCAATGTAAATATTATTTCTTTTGCTAAGTAAAGGGGCTGAAAAAGTTTGTGTGCATACAAATATTGATTGATTGATTGATTGATAAGCTATTGCACAAAATTAACACGTTTCGTAATATCATTAACGATTAATGATAAAATAATGATTGACAACTATCTGGAATCTTCTGCAGTGACCCATAATTTTTTAATATTCGTCGATCGGGACATCCACCTTTGGGCAAATGAGCACAGACGGAAGTGAATATAAAGTAGAGACTGGAGAGGGAAAACGGAGAAGAGAGACTGGCACGGGAAAGATGTGAGAAGGAGAGAAAAAGGAAGATGAACCGGGAGGATGAGAATGGTTAGAGAAGGAGAGATAGAGAGAGAGAGAGAGAGAGAGAGAAGAGCAGTGTGTACGAGGAAGAGCAGACACGTTGGAAAAATATAACCTGTTGGACCGCCAAAGAGGCAAGTACCGCGAGGCCGACGGACAGATTTTGTATGAGAGAGAGAGACAGAGAGAACGAGCGAGAGAGAGAGAGAGAGAGAGAGAGCGAGTAGGAAAGGGGAAGAAGAGAGATGAGAAAGAGGGTTGTAAGGAGAGTGAGAGAGGTGGATGACGTTGATGTGGAAGAGTGAGAAAGCGGGAGGAATCGAGCGTGCAGCGGGAGAGATATCGTGGATGTGAGAAAAAGAGAAAGAAAAAGAGAATGAGAGACGGGGCGACATTACCCCGAGCCGCGAGCGTCGACGCGACCGCGCGCGCGTCGTGGTATAAGGGGAAAGAACAGAGGAGAGAGAAAGAGAAAGAGAGAGAGAGAGAGAAAGAGAGAGAGAGAGAAAGAGAGAGAGAGAGAGAGAGGGAGCGAGAGAGAAAAGAGAAAAGGACGGATGCAGACGGCCCGAACCTACCTCAACTCTAACTCAACTTCCGCGGTTCAATTCTGATTTGATCGATTTAAACGGCCGCAACAACACACACCAGACATCGTCCAATGCTTATAAAATTATATACATATACGAACATTTGTATACACACGTATTATATATATATACTTATCTATATACGTATATGCTCAAGAATGGATACTTGAATCAATAAACCACACGTACTGTCATCATTCTCGTATTAAAATACCGTATCATCTATCGCTATTTATGTTTCAATTTCCGGTTTCACGGTTAATTTCTTTGCTTTTGTAAATACTAGCGATCATGAGGAGAAGAAAAATTTTTTGGACTTTTGATCCGAATACGTTTCGCATATGCGATTCAAGTACCACTTTGAGTCATAAGTATAGGATCATTAGGACAAAGATATGAACGAGCTTGGATCAGATTAACTTACAAACTTTGAGACTTCATCGAGAACGATTAGCTATAAAGACAACGAGGAATTAATCGTATTTGAGCTATTTTGTATCTCATCATTGCTGAGGGGAAAAAAAACGAACGCGGATTTGTCTATGATGATCTTTTGACAGTAACTATTTATTTTATGGAAGAAATTAACTTTGATCTTGCGAAAATGAATCATTACATTATGGCCGTTTAATTTTTCATAAAGCTTTCCAATTCATTCAAATTTGTTTGTCCTCCTCGTTTTATTATTCGCCCTATTTTTCCAACCTCGCTGATAGCATTTTTTTGCCCTGTCAAACGTCCGAATTGACACGGCGGCCGTTTTAAAAATATAAATGTCGCGAGATACCGTGCACGATTGACCGCAAAAGTGATGAATCGCTAATCCCTCAATCTCCAACAGTTCTCTGTTGCTCGCGCTTATTCTTCGTTTCGATCCCGATATACGCGGAAACGAGAATGATCCAATTTATTTTTTCCACGTATATACATGTATTTTCGCCACTTTTAACGCAGTCAACAATTTTTTTTTTTAATACACCCTCGCGCGTGCCCGTAGTATTTTTTTCCTGACCCGCATCGCCCTCCCCGATCGGAAGGGACAGGGGAACGAGTAGTTGAAAAAAAAAAAAATCAACAACCGCGTTATCCACACCGGGTGATTTCCGCTATATATTTATGGGGTGGAATATCCCCCACCCCCCTCCCAAGGCATGTGCTTTTGTTGGGGTGGGAGGCAGTTGCGCGGGCAATTCGTGGGGAAGAAAAAAATCGGGTCGACAACGGCGCAGCACGTGGCAACGATATAACGGGCCAATGGCCGCTATATATATTGACAAATATTGTTCTTTCGACGCGATAAACAATCGTAAAAAATATATTTCGGAAAAAAAAAAAATTCCAATCTAAAAGAAGTTAATGCAAAGAAAATTTTGTGCAAATCAAGACAATATTTATAAATCCTCTCCAGCCAGGTTCAAAATGAAAAAATAAAAAAAATAAAAAATTAACTCGAATGGACAATCAGTGGCGAAATAAATTTCAATAATTTTTGCTTTAAATTTGTACCGATGTTCGGTTGACATAAAGTTTATAGAAACTCGAAAAGTCTATTTGTCGCGGCTCATATTGCCGTGGGATTAAAGTTTCCTGTGCCAGAAAAATCGAAATCGCGATTCTTTTCGTCGTCACAATTATTTCACGACTGTAACGAGGGTCTCAGCAAGGACTAAGCGCGGAATTTTACGAGTATGATAGAGACCATGCAACGGACGAAATAGTACAAAACAATGTTGCGGACAAAATTTCAAAAAAATTTGTTTTCCTTTGTTCAAGATGCAAGAAGATTAGCGAGAGTAAATTTGTAAAATGTTTAAAAGAGGACTCACCTTGTGATGCTGCATGATGGCAGTAGCCTTTCGCTTTCCAGACATATTTGCCTTTTGTGTGTTTGATCCTTCGTGGAAGAGTCTCCCTGTCTGTCTCTTCCCTTCTCTCTCTCTCTCTCTCTCTCTCTCTCTCTCTCTCTCTCTCTCTCTCTCTCTCTCTCTCTCTCTCTCTCTCTCTGGTGACCTTTTTTTTCCTCTTCTCCTTGGATTTCAGTCTTTTTTTTTTCGTTTCAAATTTATCGCTACCGAAACTCACGTTTTTCACTCGTCAAAAGTCAAAAGTTCACTCAAGAAGCTCCCGATCGGTTGAAAATCGATAATTACGCACTGATCTATAGATCTATACATACGAAGGGGATGAGCAGGGAAAACGGATGACAGCGTGCTGTAGGGAATTTCCGGGGCTTAACACATGGCGCAACGATGATAACAAGATCCTCTTTCACTATATTTATATATGTACGTTTAGATTTTCGTACATATACACATGTATATGTATATATAAATATATATATATATATATATATATATATAGGAAATTTCGTCGTCAGTTGAGACTAATATAGCACGTCGTCTTGCAAAGTTTCTCAAATTCCCACGAGCATCGGCTCGAACATTTGGCGAATTTTCTCTCTCTCTCTCTCTCTCTCTTTCGCACTGATTTCCGGTTCACGCTCTGTTCCACTTCCGTTCTTCGGCGACTCTAGAACATCTCGTCGCGGCAAACTTTGAAGCCCAAGTACATACGGGTACGCCAACTTTTTATCTCCTTCGAAAAAATTTTTTCGATGATTGTTCTCGGTTTGATACGAGGAAAAGGATTTTTATCTTCACGTAAAAATTAGTTCGTATTATTTTACTCCAATTTTTGCATTCGTTGAAATTGCAGTTCAACGATGAGAATCAAGTCTCATTGATTTTTTTTTCACTTTGGAGTAAAAAATCGAAAAAAAAATAAATAAATAAATAACGACGCAGCACTGGATACAAGTTTGTGTTTTTTTTTTATTAAACAATGATGAATGTCTTAACGGTGCAGCGTGCGTGCTACAAGCCGACACACTCGCGGTTGTTGGTGATGTCGATGAAAGGCTGGTAGTGGGGAGGTCAAAGATCAAGGTAGAGCGTCGTCGTAGGTTGACGATTTTTTTTTTTTCAAATACACGTTGCGGGGACACGATCAGGCGCGATTCGAATCGAATGTTCCGTGGTTTGCACTTTTGTCCGGAGTAAAAAAAAAAAGAAGCGAGCCTCGGTATGGTCTTACTCGAAGGATTTTTCTCTAGCGCAGTTTTCCCCCCCGAAATATCTTGCACTGCAACTATGGGGGCGTCTGAATAGTTTGGCGATCGAAATTTAAAATTTATCGTTTCGACGTCCCGCCGCGCGCGCGCGATTTGCGCGATCAATCGCGATGAGAATTAGCGGGAAAAAAAATGAAAAAACAAAACAAAACAAAATTCGATCTCCGATGGATCGTCAACGATCTCTCCCTTGATCGAAGGACGATTTTCCTTTCTTATTCTCCGTGAAGTCAGAAGGTTTGCGCTCGGTACGGGGCGTTTCGGTGTCAAATTGCGATAAACGCGTGTCGATGAATGGATAAATACTTTTCTTTTTCGGTAACAATCGAAACGTTATTGACCTTTCTTCAGTTCGCAGTTGGAGTAACGAGTACGAGACTCCACTTGCCGTGATTATAGCAGAATATCCTCGCGTCACGAGCGCTCACGGCGAACTGACGACTGGCGACGCTAAGGCGATAGCCCCCCCTCCCCCACCGCTGTACTTCCCCTTTGCCCCATGCCTCACTCCCCCGACCCATTTGGTGTATATGTGTACAAGCGCGTTCCACTTCCCCTCTTGGTCTCCACACCACCGCGCGTCCTGCCAGAGCACTGCGGTGCACCCCGTCACCCCCCCTCCCCCCTCCGACGTCCCTCGACGGTAGTCGTCGACGTTCAGCGAGAGAGATAGTCAGGGAGTGAGAGAGAAAGAGAGAGAGATGAGCAAGGGAGTGGATGAGTGGGAGTGAGAGCGATGAGGAGGGCTAGAGTGAGCGAAACGGCAAGGTATAGGGTCTGTCACCGTCAGAACGGTACGAGGCAGAGGGGTCGTATGGGGTGGGTTAACCCAGCATAGGAACAACATAGAAGGGAGAATGGAATCGTTGGAACGGAGATAGAGAAAGAGGGAGAGAGGGGAACGAACGAAACGAGCATAGCAGAGAGAGAGAGAGAGAGGGAGGGAGAGAGAGAGAGAGACGTGAAAAGGGACCCGCATAGAGTGTGGTACGTTGGTGTGAGAGTAAGGATGACAGGGTTATACAGTCAGAGACACATACATACACACATACATATACAGATATAATAGTGGAGTGCTAGGAGCCGTGGAGAGATACTGAGAGAAAGAGGCGCTGAGAGAGGCACCCACTACGACGAATACGACGCGACGACAACGTCGAGGACGACGAGAAACTTAAAAAGGGGCGGAAGAAGAAGGGGGGCACATCTCCTCCTCGTGCCTCAGTGTTAGTATGGCCGGTACAACACTATACGATATGTCCAGAAGGGCGAAGGGGGTACAAGGGGTCCGCGGCGAAACCTCGCGAAGGGGGACCAAGGGGTGCCCAGGAGCACTCATCGGCCAAAGGGGGATTTGCACAGCAGCATGCTCTTTGGTAACTCGGTGCGACTGTACTACCAACATACTCGTAGACGCGTAGATGTAGCTGGACGACAGAGCAGCCTTGTCCAACGAGTCATCGGAAAGTTAGGCTTGCTTACTTTAGAGAAGGCACGCTATGCGTGCTATGCCACCGAGTAACGCTCGCAAAGCGTGCAATGCGAAGGTGATGGAGAAGAACCGGAGGGGAGCTTCTCTTACACACACATCTCCCCCCTCCCCCGCCCCTACAATCTTCTGCTCGTTGCTGGCCTCTCCTTTCGAGCCCATTCCATCTTGTATCACGGCGTCTGTTCCTCTCAGCGCGATATACGCAAGATTGTGCGCCAGACTAAATGTTTTTTCGCTGAGGGTCCGTGTTTTCGAAAGGTCAATTTGAGAAAAGACGGATTCCGAAGAAAATAGAAATCCACGTTGGTTTGCAACTTTAAGCTTGATATACTTAACTCCGGTAAATTCCCTCAAAAAAGCGCTCCACTCTGAGTGCTAAAGATGTTTGCATGGATCCAGGAATTTACATGAACTTATGATATAGGCGAAGACTTATACTATGTAGATGATGAGATCATCTCGGACGAAAGACTCATGTGGCTTTACGATCCTGAAAATCCCAAAACGTGGCCTTCGCTTCAAGACCCTAAAATGAGCTCATATGCGCGAAGGACGGACGGCAACAAGGAGTTTATAAAGACTATAGTAAGGTGATTTTGTAGCTCAAATACAATGTCAGTGTACTGAAAGATTATTGACCGCTTGTGAATTCATGGCTTTCGTTATCTGCGAGTTCGGATAAGATCTGGCCTTACAGCTGTCTTCAGTCTAGATATATTTATAGTCTGACGTCATGAAAATGGAGGAACTAATCACATTGGAACACAGAGTAGTTGAACGAATGGAAAATAATAAGGTACATCGATGTTCCATGGACACTATTCGAGTTTTCAGCTGAAAGAAGTCGAAGTCTTCGAGAATTCTATAATGGTCACTTTTCAATCGTTTTCCCAACTTGATCCATTGTCGTTGATTCCAATTCCAGCGTTTAAATTTTGCTTAGTATTTTTCCTTTCACTCTGGAATTCAGAAAGAACTTAATTTTTCATACGAAAAATCGCATTTCTCTTTGACAAAATTGACACAATTTTTACAACTGACACCGGTCTCCTGTAACGCCTGGTCATATTGCGCAGGTACTGTTAACCGAATTTTTACACACGCAAAGATCCGAAGTATACGCAGTAGATTGACGACTTTTTTTTCCCTCATTCACAGATAGCCGCAATGTGTTATATGTATCGCATCGGTTATGGGTTGGCAATGGTTCAGGTATACGTTGTGTGCCATAACGTACGTACGTAAATGATTTATTTCGCACAGAAGTCAAATTCGACAATCGAAAAACAGAGCAAGCGCGACGTTGCTAATTGGTTTAATCATGAAAACGAATGAATGGGCATACGCAGGTTTGGTTCGACAATAAAACGGGCGGGGTAAAATCGACAAATACAATGAATTGTTCAGCAGCGACCGCGCGCGAACGGATTGAATGAAATATGTTGCGTAATTCGGTAATGGAGCGAGAGACATGGAAGACCCGTTGAGAGAAAGAGAAATTCTGCAACTGGCAGTAGATTTTCCAAACCCTGTGCTTCAGGCTCGTTCGAACAATATACTCCGTGATACGAAACAATCCCGGCAGAGACGAGAATTTGGATAATCTGGAAGTTTCGGGTTTTCGTTTTTGTTGCCTCTAACGCAGTTGTATGTGCATATATATGTATATATGTATACAGGGTGGCCCAAAATTAGATGCGGAAAATGATAGGGCTAATAAAGGGCGTCGAGCTGAGTAAATTGATCCCAATAACATGTGGTCTGCGAAGTCGCGTTCGCGAGATACGGCCGATTAAAAAATCCCGCTAACCGCTGGCATGTAGGCAACCGAGTACACAGGAATCATCGGTTCTGAGTCTTGTTGACAAGCGCGCGCGTACGCTGATGCGGAACATAACACTTTCAAATTTACGAATTTCAAACGAAAACACTCTTGGCATTGAATTTTCGCCAAACACAACGACAAGGATGGATGGAACAACAGCGATGGAAATGGCCTGTTATCATCCATCCATGCTAGATTGTGTCGACAGTCGATCGTACGCGCGCGCTTGTCAACAAGACTCAGAACCGATGATTCCTGTGTACTCGGTTGCCTACATGCCGGCGGTTAGCGGGATTTTTTAATCGGCCGTATCTCGCGAACGCGACTTCGCAGACCACATGTTATTGGGATCAATTTACTCAGCTCGACGCCCTTTATTAGCCCTATCATTTTCCGCATCTAATTTTGGGCCACCCTGTATACAAATATGAGAAATGGATGGATTAATTGTCCATTGGAGAATGAAGGGCTAAAGGTGGATCTGGCAGGCGTTTGTGTAAACTTGAGGGCGACAAAAATTTTGAAATGAGAATGAAGGGATGAAAAATAAAAAAAACTCTCCAACGATATACGCAGCGTACATGAGGAGGACAGAGGCAGGGTAAATTATCTCTGCCCTCTTCCTTCTTCATTCATCTATTCGCGACTCCGCGGGATTTGCGCCGACTTTATCGCGCTCTGGATTTAATGCGACAACGATCTGAGCAACAGTTTGCTGCCGCGTGTTCTCCTCGTTATATATGCAAGCTTAATCAATACATACGACTGTATACGAGTTGGCTGAATAAGAAATGGCAATTATAGGAATGGCCACAGGCTTGTCATTAACACGGATGCATAGAACGATGATAAAATGATAAATGGCAGAGTCATATTAACACTCTGTAATGAGGGTGTATAAGAAAGGTTGTTTTGTCAATTCTGGCATCTTCATGGAGAAAGGTTGTGAGTGCGATTAAATACTGAGAAAGCGAGATGCAAGTTTCTATTTAACAAGTTGTGTTTTTCTTAAATCGATCTGTATAATTCAATGCAGCTTATGAAGTTTCGTGATTATCCTTGACGAAGCTTGAGAGCGAGCACCACTGCAAGAAAATGAACATTAACAAATGAATATTAACAAAAACCTAAACTCGCTTTCACCAAATTTATTGAAAATTATGCTTTACAATGAAAATTTAAGTACGATATCTTGAAATTTGCGAAATTTGAAAATTTCTCAAAATTCAAACTCATGCACCGATTTTCACCAAATTCAATATAAACAACCACGTGATAATAATTTATTCATTCAATAAAATTAAGCCCGATATCGGGAGTCAGAACGACAGCAGACATTTTTCGACGATTTAAAAATGCAATAAAATTTGTAAATTTCCAATAATTTCGACGAAAATTGCTGTTAGCAAAGTGATCATTCGACTTTATACTCGTCTGCGAAATGACAGCACTGTACCTCGAGTCGTTCTCGAGTTATGGACGTTTGAATTTTGACAAGTCACTATACATAACAGACACACTTTTTTCTAGTGTTTAGTTCATTATTCTAGTTTTCAGTTTTCAGTAACAATTATTGTTATTACTTCTAGTATTATTTGAGACAATTCCTTCAAATTTAATCCTGAAAATGCCTCAATCTGTCCACCGCAATCAGCAGTACAAAAGAAGTTTAGTATAGCGCAACAAAGTATCAAATAAAATCGTCGCAGCACATTAGGAGCTCCTCAGGACTCGCATTTTCTCCTCCGGAAAGAAAAATGTTTTTCTCAGACACAATATAGGGCTCTACTGAAAATCCTCAGGTATGCATGCCGACGATTAGGAACTCCGGAGCTATTTAAATAAACGTGCAAATTAGTGACTTTTCAAATTAATAAAACTATTTATTAAAAATAATGATAAATAATTACTATAAAAACAATAATTAATACCACATTCGAATATCTCAGGGTAATTTGCAACAATTTTGTTCAAAAAATAATGATCATTGACTTTCATCGTACAGTGGCTTGTAATTTTTTTTTTAAATGCCTTAGACATTCCAATTGTCCTTTTATCTACCCAACCATAAATGATTAGGACAAAAGTGTTTACCAACAGCGTACAATGTTACATCCTCGTACGAGTGTGTCATCTCCGGCTACTGGAACAGAGTCCACTTTCCCTCTCTCTCTCTCTCTCTCTCTCTTTCTCTCTCTCTCTCTTAGCGCATTAGAAAACCCCTGGGCTTTTCCGAAGGCTCTTTTCTCTATACCGTGAACTCTCGTATCTCTCTCATTCTCGCTGGCGATCGTCCCTCGTTTCGCTCCCACTATCCTTTGCTCGTTGGCACCCCTATATACGGATCTCTCCGCACCATCGCACCGGGGTTCCCCTCCCCCCCTTCCTCACCCTGTCCAAGCCCCTCTCTCCTTCAACCCTCCCTGACTTGCGTCTCTCATCTCACCGTTCTATGTTTCGCTCGTCGTTCCACACGGAACACACTACCCAAGCCAGCAAAACGTCTCCCCCTGCACCACCCCGCTCTCTTTTTCGCCGCCCCATCCTCGTCTATCTCCGGGGCTCACACAAAAAAAGTCAAGTCCAGTGCGAGCGAAAAAGGGGTGGCGAAGCGGGGATGAGGGTTGTTCTCTCCCTTGGTTTCCTTTCACCCTCTCTCTCTCTCTCTCTCTCTCTCTCTCTCTCTCTCTCTCTCTCTCTCCTCTTTTCCTCCCTACGACTACTCTCGCTCTCTCGTCCGAGACTCTACGATGCCGAAAGAGCTTCAACGCTCTCTCTCTCTCTTTCTATATCTCTATCTCTCCCTTGCCTTACCACCCCCAGCTCCACCGCTATCCCGTCTTTTCCAACCCTCTGTGTGCCGGTCGTCTCTCGTCTCATCGCGATGAGGAGCTCTATAGCCCCCGTATATATACCTTTGCCCGAGACCGTTCGTTCGTTCGTTCGTTCGTTCGTTCGTTCGTTCGTTCGTTCGTTCGCTCGCTCCTTGGCTCCGGTTTCTCGACACAGTGAAGCTCAACCTGTTCTCTTGGGCTAACTTCGAACGGACATTTTCCTGAAGATAGTCGTAAAAATATTGTAAATGCGTACAAAGTTTCGTGTGTACCGATTTGTTTGAACCGTCATCACACTATGGCAAATCTGTCTCTGATCTTAATGATCTGGAAGAGAGCAGATTGCTTACTTGGATTGTACAGGAAATTCTCTATGCCTGAGTTTTACAAAATTTTCAAAATTCTGATTTTCGGAAAATTTTCACCCCAAAAAATAGCCGTTTGTAATTTTTTTTTGTCAAAAAGTAATACAAATCATTTTTTAAAACATTCATACGCTCAAGGATAGACAATAGCGTTTCGAATAATGTATAACAATTTCAAGGCAATCGAACATTAGAAAATCATTTAAAGTTTGAGTGCATACAATCTTGTTGATAACAATGGAACTTTATCAAGCAATGATTTTTTTGGAAAAATTTAAAACTATTTCTACCCCTCAATTCATATTTTTTTTTTCTCCACAAAACTATTCGTAATTTTCGTGTCAAAATAATTTGAAACAGAGTGTGTGGCATCCACTCGCTATACACACGACATAAATCATTGTCATGATCGTTCAATATTTCTGACGCGCCGTTATAAGAGAAACTTTGATTTTTGTATATGCAATTGACAGCACGAGAAATATTTCTGATCTCGTGTATCATATGTATCTATCAGTGCTACATGGCCTTTGAACTTGCTAGAAAGTAAATGATGTTTCAATCCCAGAAATGCCATCACGCCAGTGAGCTCCCATGCTCCCAGCGCGAATATCCCATAATTATATGTACGTTTTTATTTTTCCTTTAATTCTCTCTTTGCTTATACGTACATGTGATACCTGTAAAATACCACTTGCAAGTACACCACTTGCATGTACACTTATGAGCCATACACAACACGTGAGTCACAGGTAGGGCGTTTATCCAGCTCGTAAAAATGAATAACGCATCATTAAATCATCGTCACTGCCAGCGATATAAATTCCCACCCCGGGGTGAGCACATCTTGAGGTCTTGAAATGCAATTCATCAGCTCCCCCAGGACGCGCCCGGCACACACCCTATATACTCCCCGTGCACAGCAAAAGAGAAAGAGAGAGAGAGAGAGAAAGAGAGAGAGAGAGAGAGAGAGAAGGCACACAATGGCATAGTTGAGGTTTAAATATGGGGTGCTCGATGGAAAGTGGGACGTTTTAGACGAGGAACATTTTTGAGAATCGATTGATACGTAAACGATGAGCGAAAGGAGAGACAAAATGATTGCGAAGAAAGAAGACTTATGAAATGTGATTTTTCAGGCTGTTTTGGTTGAAAGCTTTTTTTTTTTCTTTTTTTTTATTGCAGCCACCGGTTTGTGAATCAAACGACCCCTGAAGAATGGTTCCTTCGGCCAAAAATCCACTCAACGTGGAATGTCCCGCGTATAAATTTCTTTGTGCTTGGATATACAGGTTGCCCACGACCAATGGTCTTTTTCTCATCTTGTACCTCGCCACTGTTGCCAACGAACCACGAAGAATACGCTAGAGACTAGAAATATATATATATATATATAGATGTATAGTGGAGTAAGACACATAGAGATCACGTTTTCTCTCGGAGCTTACACCCTTCCTGTCCTTTTGACGACGAATTGGCGCTAAGTCCCTTCCCTTTGTCGTTTTCTAATAAACCCTCCGTTTCCTTTACCCCCATCCACCATTCAGTCTCGCAGTCTTTCCGCTTAATCTTTTATATATATATATATACATCAGTGACAACCCTCGAGCATTTGTAAACCAACGAACGACCACTGAACACACTCTACGAACCGAAAATTACTTTATCGAGATATTGGAAAAATTCCGTATTGTCTAACTCGTACTTTTCGTTCTTCTTCTCTATTCGTTGTGCGTCAATGATCCAATTATCGGTTCATCCCGAGAAATCAATGTTTTCATTGTATTTCATTCGGTTGGAATGAAATCTGTTCTGTAATACTGAAACCCTCGCACATACGACGATATACATTACCGGAATTCGAAGATATGCTATATCGTAAAATACCAAATTGTCGAAATTTCAAGTCCCTACGAATTTGCGGATGTCGTTAATGATGTGAGCCAGAGAATGGGATGTTAGCCTAAAAAGACTTCTAGTCTATAAAATGGTCTTTTCGTTCATTCCCGGGGTCTCTTGTATTTTTCGCCGTTACGAAGCTCGGGCACTCTTATGGTTACACCCTTGTCCAATATCCACACATGGTGGCCACGTTGCCATCTCCTCTCTTTCATCTCTCGTATTGCACCTTAAAGTCCAATACATTTCCACCGCTGCTTCTGACTAATGCGCCAGCAAGACGTGCCATAGCTCGTGGTACAGAGAGGACACAGTTGGAGAGTGGAGAAGGTGATGGAAAAACGAAGAAGAGAAAATGCAAAAGGCATCGCACGACGTGTAAAAAAAGACAAACTGCGTTCCCCCCCACCACCCGCGAAGTTATCCCTCCCATACGTTTCTCTTTTGCCTCGGAATTGCACCACGTGCAAAGACGTTATGTACTAAGTCAGGCATCCATAGAGATATACGCATATGTGTATGTATAAAAAGCCTCTCTCGGTCCTCACGGCTTCGATGGCCTCGGGGGCGGCGGCTGCTGCTGCTGCAGTAGATCTCCTCTTCGTATAGCTCGTAACGTACTACAGCGATAGAAATTGCCAGCTCTCGCCTATCCGCGGAACTTTCTGTCTCTCTCTGTCTTCCAAGCGGCGATCGGCACGAACGAGAAGGTCAGCTTCGGGTTAGATGCTGTGGAACGTATGATTTTTATCCCCCCCCCCCCCCCCTCCAACTATCCTTTTATCTCTCTTTCTCGACTAAACTTACCGTTGAACGTTGCCTCCCCATATACAGCGGCCATATACATTGGCATCAATGACTTTGATTTTACGAGAATTTCGATTGCAACAATGTGTTCGGAATCAAATTGAGGAGTAAATATTGCCTATTACTTAAATATGTATACAATATCATTGTGTTTCTGTCTGCGCGTGTAATCCACGTTAGACGTTATTAGCATCGTTTATACACAAGTACTGTACTTCTCGGGTTATGTTCCTGTTTAATTATACAGTCGTGAGTTGATTCGGATTCGTTTTCAGATGGAAAAGCCGGAATAGCTCCGATGCGTTGAATTCGCCGAGGTTCGGAGATACTCTATGACGTCGCGTTAAAATATATGTATGTCTACCCGATATCTGGAATGAGGACGCGCGAGTCCTTTGGTAAACGGCTAAACTCTCGGTATACCGTTTTCCATACCAGCGGTGTAATATACCCAAGAGATTCCAAGTTTCACGTTCGAAATCCACAGTCAACGGCGCTGGTATGCCTCAGCGTTTTACATGTCAAGGCCGATTTTACGTATAGACGAGTCTTCAACCGATATATATATACATATATGTATGTATATGAATGTGTTATACATGTGTATAAATATGTAAATAAGTGCGTCGACGAATAATAAATGTGCGTGAGCTTAAAAGCGTAATTCGCGAGTGATATTAAAGCAAAAGAAACTCCAAACATCGCGAGGACTGGCCAGTATTTCAAGATCGCTCTTAATGCACAAGATTAATCGCATAACTGGATCGATCCAGATCAATCTCGCATCATCGACAGATTACGCTGACTTTGTTTCGCATTACCGATAGACTGAAAATGCGGACATAATGTTACGAGTGACACTGAGCTCATACAACGTATTCCATTCTGAAAAATTGACTCAGGCAGGACAGAGAAGGTTTGCTTTGTCATTGAGTACGTTTACACGACGCTCTTATTCCGGTGTTACGAAAACCGGCGTAGTTAAATCAGGCGTTAAAGTGCGTGTAAACGGGTCCTAACACCTGGTTTAACTAAACCGGTTTTCGTAACACCGGATTTGGAGCGGCGTGTAAACGTACTCATTGTCCTCTCACAATGTCCAATGTAGAACGACCGTGAGTGTAGTATATGAATGGATAATCTTTAAGGTAGTCCTCGTGCAAATGCGTTTATAATGATAATTTGTTGAAATTTATAGTGGACGAAGAGAATGCTAGTACCCAACTTCTCATGAAATTTGAAGCGGATTAACCGTTCTCAACTCGAGATATTCAATATCAAAGTTAGCAACCATTACGTGTAGAGCATATATAGCAAGCATTGCTGTGCCCTTAGCACGGTTTTTTTAAAAATATTACGACTAAACGCGTAACCCGATTTTGATTTTAAAAAATTGTAGACGGGAGAAGATTATTATTCACATGTTAGGAAAAAAGAACAAAATTATTAAACGTTTCGTTTACGAACGACGATCACAAAAAGAATGCAATATTAATGAAAATTCGACGCGTAAGCTGCATTATTCTATGGTGCGAATGTATAATATGAATATGCACGGTTCCATGTGCAACAGCCATTTCTGTACACACTCAATCAAAAGTTCGCTGCATATGACCATGCACTAGGGACGTGTATATTTTATCATGTGGTACATAGGAAACTCTCTTGCACTATTGTAGCACGGAGGACTACCTTAAATAAGCGCATGTAAATGAAATCTTAGGATTTTAAGTCGATTCGAAATCATCAAAATTCTCATTGAAAATTCAAACACGTTGAAATTCACACGAAGTTTATACCTTTCGAGGTCCCTACCAGGCTATAACATGAATTTTGTTGAGCAAAGTATACTCGTATATATAAATATAACGTATATATATACATACCTGCACTGACTAAAACTAGAGGCTATAACTATTGCAAGTTAACGCGTTCTAGTAAAATCACGGCTTCTCTATGCTCTTACGTTGCTCCCGCGTGGTCTTATCTTTTTTTGCTATTCCCGGGGAGAGTTTCTGCAGTCTTCGCTTCGCCGATCGTGCTTTTGCTCACGAGAGAATAGGCGCTGGTACCGCCACCAATGTAGCTCTTGGTCCACGGGGAATCCCGCTTATCGCAAGAGGAAACCTCGTCGTCGCTGATGCACGTATATATATATATATATATATACATAGACGGTTATTTTGCTTCTTTTTCACGAATGATACGAAAAAAAAAATCGTACGGGACATGCGAGCTCTATGTATATTTATAGAATGTCGTACATCCGCATGGTAAAAAAATAAACCCTGCAAATCTAAAAGTTTTTTTTTTATTTCGTCGCTTTGTGAGAAACCGCGCAATCAACTCAGATTAGTGCAAAACATTAATTAAAGGGCTGCAATTTTCATGATTAAGGAATATTTTTCGATTGAACTGTGCCCAAGATATTACTTTAACCTCTTCAAAATTACACTTTTTGATCGGGAGTTTTTTCAACATTACAATTTTTCCTCTTGAGTACGTGTGCAGAGTCATTTCTACCAGGCTTACCCTCAAGGCGTACGTAAAACTTTGGCAAATACACACTCGAAGCTTCCTTTAGTTGACGGTATTAGCACCTTCAATCGAGGGAAATTACCCATACTGTTGTACTATATTTCTACAAGTGAGACACTTTTTATTACTCAGCGACTGTGCTGCAAGTGATACTTGATAAAGCCCAGTGTTAAATAACATAGCTGAATATAGGCCCTTGGATCTTTAGTGCGGAAAATTTTTGCTGACCTAAAAAGTCTACCAAAGAATAGTTAGAATATTATTCATTTTCCATTATTATTATTACCAGTGTTGCTATTGTTGTTGTTGTTATCATTCTCTATCAGTCATTAAAATTATTTTGCTGTAGAACCGTTATCAACTTTAATTCCATCACAAAAACACGGTTCCAACATATAAATTATTAGCCATTGTCTTTACAGGCTGTTCTGGAAATACCCAAAGAACGTTCCAGAAGTTTTATGGAAATATTTGAAAAAACATATTCGAAAATTTACTGTGACATGAGTGAGAAAGTATACCTGAAAACCATCGCACACATACCTAGAGGAGTCGTATGCGTACTCCTTGTCAGTGCGTTCATTCCAACGTTCCTCACGTTGTTTCGTGTTCCCTGTAAGCAGAGTGGATCCATACGTTAGAGATAGATACACACACACACACTTTGGAGTCTGTGTACTCTTCGAGTATAGTCCACCGGGCGTACCATAGCCTCCAGCTATACACCCCATGGCGAACTCGAGCTGCCACTATATCCTCATTTCTCTAGCTTCTCTCTCTCTCTCTCTCTCCCTATATATATATATATATATATATATATATATATATATATATACGTGTCAGACTCACCCTTTGTCAAGAACGCCTCGCATTTCCACCCACTGTCATCCCCTCTAGCCTCCTGCCTCCCCCAGTCCTCATCGCAAAACTTGTACTTTCCTCTCAGGATAGAAGGGACCTGTACGAGTGCAGTTTCCCTCGCATTGGGCTCGTTCAAGCGAGTACACACTGTATCGTTTACTCTCTCTATCTCTCTCTCTCTTCTCTCTTTTCCTCTTTGTCTCTCTCTCTCTCTCTCTCTCTCTCTCTCGTTTTCCTCAGTATTTCTTTATCTCTCTCCCTGGCTCAGAGAGCACTGTAGATATATGTGCCCCTCTTCTCTCTGCCCACTCGTACGAGATAGCGCCAGCTTTGCTAAGCTCGTATCGCAAACCAGAGTACTGCGTACACACGCAGCAAAGCCGTGATATAGTACTTTTTTTTTTGATTCTACCTCTTTGAAAATCAATTTTTTTTTTGCTGAGAACAAAAAAGATATACGTCTTGCTGTTCTAATAAAAGTAGATTTCCTAGAAACTAATTAGCGACAACAACGACTTTGTACTTAATTACCGTTCAATTTTCTGATTTTTGATACTGATTTCTTTCCAAAATAAAAATATATTCAAGCCCAAATCTGCTCGTTGTAGAAGAAGGAAAATATCCTCGGTTCTTTATCCTTCTCACTGTCCAATCACGGTGACGTATCTTTGAAACGGCGCTCAGTGAAGCAAAACCGAATTTTTATGGAATTCTCGAAAATTTAATATGTTGGTATGCGACGTTTTTTTCAACTTTCCACCTTTTTTCCGATCCATCTGCAAGGCACAACGGGCTCATTTCTCAATGTGAAAATATTGAGAATCGAAGGGTTGATGTGTGACCACATCATCTAGGCCCAAACTCTTGCCAAGATTACCAAAACATTGAAAAGTTTTCGTTGATAGAATAATTTTATTTTCGCAGTCCATTTCATCGGTGCAAATGTCACTCAATTTTCGATTTCTTGCAAGGAATTTTCGTTGTATGGCTCAATCTCTTCGTAAGAAAATTCTTTCGGGTCTGAATTTCCATTTGAACTGTCTGAATTGACATTATGCTTTTGCACGGAAAATGTACTCGCGTTGTTACTAAATTTTTTTGTATAAACGTATACCAGTTGTGGCCACTGTACCGTTTGTGGCCACTCCGCATTTCTTTCGAATTTTTTTTAAGTTTTAAAGCTGCGTTCACTTCATCGAGCATAATATATTGATATACTCGAGATGTTTCCGTACCACTGTCGATTGCATTATTGAATATCTGCTAATTTATTTCAATGAAATATGACGGAATGTGTCAATGCTCAACGGTTTGTGTAGTTTTCTTGTCAGAAATGTTAAGGCATTTCCATACCACTTTATCTGATGAAGATATCTACAGAAAAACCCAATGCTTTTCTGCAGGATTGCAACTGTGGCTCGCTAATTTTTTTTTCCCATAAAATGACCTTAACTCGATACAATTGTTCGTAGAAAATTTTTCGGATGCATATTTTCATATTATAATAGTATAATGAGATTTTTGTTCTATCACCGAACTATTTTATATTAATAATAACAGCTTTGATTATTGACGTGAGTTGTGGCAACAACGTTGTTTGAATGTTTTACTGTTGGCCAACTTGTGTCAGCTTCGCGCGTGCGCAATAGTTTTACATGTTACTCGTGAATTCAATACGCATCGAGATTATTTTTCAGTACGTTTCAAATTGCGCGCTCTCGTGAATGCTTCCGACGTTGCCACTCGCTTTATTATGAAAATATTTATTTTCAGGACGTGAGCTCATTTTTTGGCTTGTAACTAATAAACCAGATGCAGGAACCTATTCAAATTTGTTGACAGTTATTTTAAAGATTTAAAAAAGATTTGACATAAATTTCATGCGGGTGGTAATATTTTAATGGAATTCACAGCTCAAATAAATATTGCTCCCATTTACTCTCGTGTATAAGCCACATTTTTGAAAATTATTTTTACAATAACGACATGGTGTGGATCGACTTGAAACTTGACCAGTTCACGTTTTATATGTGGCATTTATAAAAATTTTTTTTTTAAATTCAGTCGATGCGGTAACATTTTCAAAAATGGTATCGAAATGCCTCAAGGGATCCCGAGGTAAGAAGACTACGGTTTCTCATATCTAAAGTCATTACGCCCCATCAAAAATTTATATTTTACCAGTTAAAGCTCTTTTCCGGGTTAGAATCACAATAAAAGCGTACATATCAGCTAAAATATCTGAAAAATACATGGTGGGCGAAAGTGGTGCATTCGGAATGCGATTGTTATATTTGTGGCCAGCTTATGGCCGCAAATAATAACTATTTTTAACTCGAATCTGCCGTCATTGATTGTCTAATACTCCATCTTTCGTTTGTAGTGCATTTGTATCCCCTAATTCAAAGCTTGGTGGCCACAACTGGTACTTGGGATGACCAAAAGTAGTACAATTGTGGCCACAAATGGTAAAAATGACAGCTCCAAGATAATTTCCTATTTTCTTATTTATCATGATCAGAAAAGGTTTTAAATGATAACAATTCGATTCTGTGTACCTTTTACATTATATCGATCACTTTTTCAGTTCTATATTTGCAATAATGTGAACACTGTTCGTAAATGAATGTTCCAAAATGCTTAAAGTGGCCACAACTGGTATACGTCTACTCTATATGCACTAACAGTTTCTCAAATTTGCTCTATAATTTATGCGTGGGGACTTTAAATGGAAATTCCTGGATTCAGACCGGAAATAATTTTACTGAAGAGCGGAACAGGCATTAAGATAACAATTTGATTGATCGGTGCAATCTGTACTTTACGAGGAGCCGAAAATGAAGCATTACTTGGACCTATGGAATTGGCTGCACGGAAAAAACTATTTATATTATGATTCATTATTCCAGTAGCAGTTCGAGTAGTGTTCCTTACAAGAGTGCCAAGATTTCAGATATGCCACAACATCACAGATTTACCTTGATTATTTCTAGGTATTTCGAATCCTCTTAAAGAGCAGTTCATAATTAATAATAACAACAATAATAATAATAATAACAGTAATAATAGTAATAATCATTCCAAATGTTCTGTGTAAGCCCGCAAATGCATTTAGAATCAAGTGAATAATTGAAGGATAACCCTGCTAATACAATATACGTACAAATATTATATGGGTAGTGCAACGGTTTACCTATCACAGTAACGTAGATTTTGTCGCGTTATGAGCTATACAAGCACGGGATGAACAAAAGCGAGAGAGAAACAGAAAAGCGAGCTGTGTGCGTGGCCATATATCTCGCCGGATCCGCGTCAGTACGGTCCAGGTCACGCACCGTTGCCATCGCGATAAAACCAATCACCAAAATAACCGCAGACCACCTCAGCCAGCTTCCCGTCATGGACAGCACGTGGCCTCGGCTATGCCGCACACGGTGCATACCGCGCGAAGAACACACGGCAAACACCCACATTCATGAGCCAGAGTTGATACGCGTTCCATGAATAAACACTTTATATATGTATGTATATAATTTGTAAAGAGCGAACGAACCTATATCAATGGTCGCTTGAGTTTTGAAAAAAAATTCGTGCTCACGTAAATAACCGCAGTGAGCGAATCATCAGAGACGTTTTTCATACATTCCAATGAAAAAAGGAAAAAAAAACGCTACTGATGGAGTAAAAGCTCTTAATGAACTTGAATATTTACTGTTGAATTTTCATAGCACTATATCAGAGAGCAATAGTAATAAAGATACAGTTTTGATCACCAATGATTATATCGAGCATCGGTATACAACATCAATAGCAGGGGACAAAAGTACCATTTTGTGTCTTCATGTCCCATTAAAAATGATTACAATAATGGGTAAATTCGTTAACTATACAATCCTCTAGGTTCAAGAGGCGATTCATAGATTATGACCGTACACCTAGTCATTTGGATATATAGTTACTTGTGTGAATGGAGAATGAAATTTGTTAGCCCTGAACCCTGATAGCAGAGATAATTGCTGTGGAAGACGTGTAACGGTTGTGTAAGCAATTCATTTAATGAGACTGAGGCATTTATGACAACATTCGAACATTAATGTTTATCGGGGAAAAAGCTTTATGGTTCTGATTCGAAAAATTCAAAATTCTATAAAATTTTAACACTGTAGTGCTACAAGTAATTTGAATATTCATTTATACTATTCGAGGGCTCGGGAAACGTAAAAAAATAACCGAATAAAGGTCCAGTTATTGTAAGAAAATTTTCTCTGACTCTCTCTCTCTCTCTCTCTCTCTCTCTCTCTCTCTCTCTCTCTCTCTCTCTCTCTCTCTCTCTCTCTCTCTCTCTCTCTCTCTCTCTCTGTTCTGTAGAGTGGATGAAACTGAGCGTAGACATTTAAGGTAGTTCTATCGTGGTAACTAATCCATAAGATTTCAATTTTTTTTTTTTATATCTTCAATTTTAATATATTTATTCATTTCGCGAAACGTCAATGCCCCTTATCGACCTAATTACGGAGAAATTAATACTTGAAAATGCCAGTTCCTCAAGGCAAATTTGCTTCGGCATATAGAAGAACCGATTTCCGGTCACTTTAAAACGATATATCTTATCGAAAATCCAAAAGATTCTTACAAAAAACGAGACTTAGATTCATTAAACACGTAAAAATCTAACGGGCCTAAAAAAAAATATGATTGTCGACCAATTTTTTAAGCTATACTGATTTTAATACGAGCATCCGGGTAGTGATACACAACTTATGGCATAATGTCGTGACGGTGAAAAAATGTGGCAACGCGATATCGAAACGAAAGCGGTATTTGACAAGTCGAACAACATAACCTCTCCGCGTCAACGTCAATAGAGCGGGCGAGAGAGTGAGAGGGCACGAGAATGAAAAAAGAAAGAAAACGCAACGTTGCCACACGTAAATATCATACGAGATCTAGTAATACTTGAGTCGTTGCAATTACTATTTTACTAGTTACATAATTATTTATAATAAACCGTTGATTAATTGTATTCACCTGGGTAAGCTTATTTAATATTTATTAATTTTAACCCATATATCCAATATTTTTAGGAATCATCATTTAGACATTTATAGCTAATTGACTAGTCTGCAGCGATAGAACTACCTTAAGGCAACCTTCTCCTACCTTTGTCATTCCTCAACACCTCTCTGTAGCGTATCGCAATTCTTTTTCTATTTCTTCCTGCTACTTATGGCATGCCCTCCCTGTTGAAATTACCTCTGCATCATCGATAGAGGTATTCAAATTTAAACTTAAAACTCACCTAATGCTCACTGAGCAGCACAACGATGTACCTTTAGAATCTAAGTTTTATAATTACGAATACTTAAGTTGCCGTACTATTCCGTATTGCATTATTCTCATGGATTCTTCAGCGGCATTGAATCTTATTAGTATAGTTAATATTATTTATCGGCGCTAAATCAAACTGTCGGCGTGAGAGGCGCAGTCAACTTTCCATCAGACATACGTACGTATGTAAATAAATGGAGAAACGCCAAGTCTGAAGTGGTCCGTGATTAATCGCTCAGTATCGAGATTCTTTAGCGGCACTGAATCATACTAGTATCGATATTATTTTTCTATCTTCCTTATTGCTATCATCATCATTTTATTATTATTGTTATTATTTTATTAATGTATAAAGTGCGAACTATCCTTATTCTAAACAACACATTATTACCATTGCTGTTGTTTCATCTGCGTCTGAAATACCTTGTATTATTTTCATTTTTATACTTTTCTTTCTCATGGATTGTATTACTTATACCTTGTATGTACCATCTTCGATTGAGCACTGTATTTTCCTTCATATTATTGTATTTAGCCCCACAGTGTACTAGGGCTTAATAAACTTATCTATCTCTCTCTCTCTCTCTCTCTCTCTTTCTCTTCGTTCAATTCTCACTTAATGTAAATTCTTTGGACAATACAAGATTTATTTATCAAAACTGATTGAAATTAATTATATTTTCAATTAAACAAAGAACAATGCCGTTCAAATTCAACGAAATGTATTCCAATTGCTGAGACTTTGTTCTTGAGACTTTGTTTGAAATGAAAATAAAATCATGACCTATTTTTAATTTATAATACGCTACGCTGGTAATTCAAAATCGATTTGATTAAAATAAAATATATTTGAATTCAAAGTAAACGCTATTAAAATTATATAAATTAATTTTTCCGATGTGCGAATTATATAGTAAATGTACATGTGGTTTACTCGAGGGTCAAAGGAGCTCTCGCGGTCCACGCAGTAGGACAACCATAGTAATTAGAGACCACCGGTGAGGATTGTCTAGTCCCGTGACCGCTGAGATATTCCCGCGGTATAGCGGCGCGGTCTCTGAGCACACCCCCGATATCGGTGGTAAGCTCTGTGATGCCGGAATTAAGGTCGAAGGTCGAAGCTGACAAGGATAAAATTTTAAGATCAGGAATTCATTACCGCACTGCAGTGAACTATAACGCCCATAGTACGGCATTATGTAAATTCAGGTAGAAGCATTTTTTTTTATTTTATCTTATAATTCTTATCCGATAGCTTATGACCCTCTCTGGGATCCCAGGAATCTCATTAAAAATGTTAAATGTGAATATGTCTCAAGCTTCCTTGAATTTTTTCCACCTCCTCACACGCATATTTTCGATATTGTTAACTTTTTTTTTACTTGCTCAATTAAACCCCCAACCCTCCTTTTTCGTTAGCAAAAAAATAGACCTACTAGAACTTTTGAGAAAAAAATATTAATATTTTTAATCTCCATAAAGCGAAAGATCTGGGCTCGAACCTTCAAATGTACCTCGTATCGCATTCAAAGTTTTCAAAAGATGCACGGACTGTTTTTTTATCTCGGCACTTAATTTGTACTATTCACAATTTTCACGATACTCGAAGATGAAAGACAGAATGTCTGAAAAAAAAAAGTAATGAACAAAAAAGCCAAGTTAACGATTATAATATCAATAATAATAATAATAATAAAAATGAAAACAATGTCAGAGTGTCGTGAATCGCGACAGTGCTTTGGATGGAAGAAATTATGCTTGAGATGGAGAAAAATCAGATTCGAGTATATTTTTCACACAGGTGTCCACCAAATGATGATTGATCAATGTATTGAGAAATTAGTAATAATCATAACGAACGGTTATCTGCCGGTGAGATCCGTGAGCTCGTGAATATACAAACTCTAACGAAGTGATACGCTAACGCTAATTGAGTTTGAGGTCACACGACAAAGCGCTCGCGAGTCTGCTCTTCCGCGGTTAGCGCGCCGATCTTGCGCGAGAAACGTTTCGAAAATTTTTTTTTTACCCCAACGGATCTTTAGGATGTAAAGCAGACTTAAGATTCGCGGCCATTCTCGACTGTAACAATTTATATCGTCCCTGCTATCCACCATTCCCCTTTCCCTACGTCAAGCCTCTTGCACGTCGCGTTTATGGGCTGGTCGGGCTCCACGTACACACACGCATACACGCAACACACATACACACCCACACAAAGTGTTCGTGGCAAATGAAACAGGAATAGAGCGTACACGTAGAAGCGGCAAAAAAGGAAAAAGAAATTGTTGGGGAGAGCGGTAGAGAGTGTTGCTCGTATACGTACTCACCCTGGCAACCTAAATGGCTTGCATAAACTGGCCCTAAAATCTTAAAATAGTCCCGTACAATTTATACATCCTGCTGTTGCACACCTTCCCTTCGGACTCGTGAAAACATATACTATACGTTTATATATTTATATGGATGTAGGTGTATGTGTATCGTGTACATGTGTACGGTTAGCGGGCTGCATCCACCCGTTATTAAGGATGTTTCGTCTTCAGACGAGTATTCAAAATTCATTCCAAAATGAATTTCGTGAATATTCGTGGAAAAATAAGTAAAAACTCTGAGAACGAGGAAGTTTACGTTACTCCCTGGCTCTTATAATGGAGTATTTATTGATCGTTAAGGACGCATCCGTGATTCGGTGTTTATTAAAAATATTTGTAATTAAAACAATGTTACTCGTAATTTCCGACTGAAAAAGGGGTTGCATGTATTTTTAACTATTTTAATATTACATTACTAATGTAATTATTATTTATATAATAATGCAGTTATCATAATTGTATGTTATTTGATTTTTATTGATAATTTAATTTATTTTAGTTTCCTGATTCACGCAATTTCATTTTCGATCTGAACAAACCTCGATTCACCAAGAAATGAGAAAACTAAAAATGAAGGCGCTCTCAGCCCAAGCTACCGTAGAACAATATTAGTGAAAATTTGCCAGTAGTGAATTATGTTGAACATGATTATCTTGAAAATCATGAAATAAATTGAAAATCGAAATTTTGTTTATAAACCCTCGAGTGAAAAACGCGCGTGACTCCAAAAAGGTTTAAATATAAGTGCATTTTGGAAATTTTGAGGGTTTTTCGAACACTTTAGGAATCAAATTTCAGAAAAAAAAACTTTATTCTCCTTCACAAAGCTTCCTCTGTGAGGGAATAGAATTATAAAATATGTGGTTACAGGTTCATTTAAATTGACAAATTTTACTTGCATCGAATTTTTAATTTCCATCAAGCGCACGCATCCATATTGAACAATATTGAAAAATAATAGCTACACGAATTTCTTATTTGAATTGTTTATTGTTCAAAATTTAACTTTTATGGCTAATTTAGCAATATAATTCTTTGATTGTCGATATGAATTTGTAGATAACGGTAAACGTAAAATCATGAAGGTTCTGTACCAAGACTGGGTATATTTCAACGTATACTATAGACAAAAGATAACTCGACGAGGCTACCTTTTACGCCCACTTCCGGTCCAAAGAGTATACATATGCAGCAGTGGCGCTATTAGCTACGAATTCTCGAGCAAAATCGGCTACAAGCAACAAACAATCCCATGAATCGTGAGATACACAGTTTCCTCATCATTGCCATGGAAAAATTTTATGAAATTTTCATGGCTCTTGACGCAATGAGAGCAAGGGAATTTCTGCCAAGAATAAAAAAATCACATTAAGTATGCCATTAATAATACCGTTGCTTTCGCAAAGGGAAAATCAATAGAACAATTTTTCTGACGCATAAGCAAAAAAAAAATGTTTAAACTCGTTATTCTTTGTTACCTTGTGATAAATGTTAAATAAAATGTTTTGCCTACTCAAGGATTCAAACCGCAAACTTATGTGATTATTTTACTCAACAAATGTATCCATAGAACTTTTCGAGACGGTCTGGTTAACGAAGACAACCTTTTTTCGATTGGATCCCACATTATTGATAAATTGTACTATTATATGTACGTCCTGGGATGCAAAATTGGTTTCATTCAATTTCATTACAAAATGAATCATTCATTAACTTTTGTTGAAAAAATTCAGTAAATGTAAATCAACTTGTTTATTTTTATGCTTAAATCCAATGGATGGGTATTAATTTACACATTTTAATTTATTGATTAAAGGTATGTTAATTATATTTCTACATTCGCAACGAGCCAAATTGCTTGGATTTTTTAACAAAAAAAAAATGTCATTACTTATCATAAATAAAAAATTTTATTTTCTTTCACTAATGCATTGTTATAATTACTGATTGAATTTAATTTTCTTGGCACATTCGGCATAGTTGTTTATATAAATGAATCCTTTTGTCACTGCATAATTGTTGTGTATACATTTTATGTCGTTTCAATTCAAACCCAACCCAATTCCCTTACATTGTATAGAATTTCATTGAACCGTGAAAGACAATAAATGCCATACGATATATTCCCTTACGTATATTTTGCCATTAGTCAATTCCCATTGGGATTAGCGCACTAGTCTTCCATCGACCACGAATGGAAGATTTCCCTTACAAATTTTGCCCTCTATCATCATTTTCATTAAATCTTTATGATCAAAGTTGTCACTGGAGATTGCCATTGGATTTCCACTCGCCAAATTACCCTTCAATCATCTTTATTTCCTTTTCCATACAATTCACATTGAATCTTTATGGTATGACCATAGGCTTTCGTTGATTGCCATTGAGAAATCAATGATACATTTTGTTGACGAATATTTTGAAACTTATCATGGTTTACTGGGCTGAGAAAAAAAAATTCAAACGGACAAACCTTATTGAGAATCTCATTGTTCTTCGGGGATTGGGCTGAATATAGTTATGACCTACCTGTGGTGATTATCGTCGATATGACCTACCTGTGGTGGTAATCGTCGATAAGGGCGAAATAAGACAGTGGATTAAAGGCAATGAGGCGATGCAGCGACAACGAGATGGAAAGCCTTTGGGGTCATGATGGAAATAAAATTCCGATAATAAGTTTCGCAGAAAGCCAGAGAGAACGAGAGAGAGAGAGAGAGAGAGAGAGAGAGAAATCTTGGATGGAACAAAACCTGAGCATGAATAATATGATATAGTATCTACGCCGGTCGATTGTAATCAAGAGAGAAAGTAAGATAATAGGAAAACAGAGAGAGAAAGAGAAAGAATGGAAATGTATATATAGACCAGGAGACGTGGATGGAAGTGACTATTCGAGAAAATTCATTCGATAATGTGAGATAGAACTTGACGAAAAGGTACACCAAACCGTCTTGTCGCGATTGACCAATCTACATGGAAACTTTTAAACTCCTCGTATGTAATCGATAAAATAAAATTCATAATTTCATAGCTAAAACTTAACATCATGTAGATGTATCAAGAATCACATTAGATGTATCAAGCGCTTGGAACATTTTTTCAACAAAGCAAAAATGTATATCGTTGAGGAATGTTTTTTGAGACTCTCGTCCTTTCCTCCTCTCTTCGTCTCTTTTCACGCTTAAATATTCTAGCTCTGTTTATTTTTTCACATTTCCCAGAAGCTGATGGTGGTAGAGGTGCAGGCACCTCCCTCCGCACCGATTGAGCTTACAATTTGTAGTTAGGAATGCCGTAGAGCCGCAATTGCCCGGGCATAAAACCGACCGACGAAAAATCTTTCGACCCACCCTCTCTCTCTCTCTCTCTCTCTCTCTCTCTCTCTCTCTCTCTATCTCTCTCTCTCTCTCTCTCTCACTCTCTCTCTTTTTATCTTGCCCTCTCCGTCTCTGGCTCCTTTCCTTTTTATTTCGCTCGTTTCGCCTCTTCGTCCCTGCTGTTCTATCCACCGTCCCTCGGTCTTATCTCTCCTCGCTTTTCCACGAAAACCCTTCGCTTCCAAGGAGCTTCTCCATCTCCCAATGATAATCCAGTCACGAAGGTCCCATTTCCACCCCTCGTAGAAAACTCGCCCACCACCCGGACACGCAGCACTGAGTCTCTATCCTTTTCCATCTCCTTCTTCTTCTGCCACTCCTCCCTTCGTCCCTTATCCTTTTCCTTTGCTTCGTCACCAGCAGTGCCAGCCAAAGCCAGTGCCTGTTCTATACTCGTTTGCGCACCGCTCGCTACGTTCTCGTAAAATAATTTTCAAGGAGGGGTTGCTTGCTCCTTTCATTTTCTCTCTCTCCCTCTCAACTCGTTTCAACGCATACAGACACGTGCACACGCGCGCCGGCACACACACACACACACACATATATATGTATATATAGACCCACAACTATCTCGTTGAGAGCTGGCTGTTTTTCTCGAAGATTGTTTATCCCTTGTGGCTGCGAAACTCCACCATTACAACCCCTCCAAATCCCCTCTGTAGTCAATGTAACCCCTTCTATTCTCCAACTTTTATACCTTGTATTTTAACTACCCCCTTAGCTTCAGCCGCAATTGGGAGCCTCGTTTGCCCGATCGAATTGACCTTGCGAAGATTCAACTGCTATACGGAGATAAGATTAATCCTCGTTTTTTCTGATAGTCTTTCACTCCAACATTTGTCAACTCGTATACGTCCCTCAGAATGGTTCATTTTAAAGTCTTCTTTTTGACGTTGACGGATTATAATTCGCAAAAAAAAGGTGTCGAGTGAAAAGAAACATACTTTTGTAAAACATTTACAAAATTGAAAAATATCACGAGTTTGCTAGCAACGATTCGAATCTTCTCAAGCTCGATATTTCTCACTATTAATTATGTCGAAAAACCGATGCTCTTTACTTTTCAGAACGTTCTACACTGTATACATAAAATTTAAATATTGACTCGAAATTTGAAATTTATGAGAAAAGTTGCACGTTTTAGAATCGTGTATATTGTAATTTTCATTTATTTTTTTTTCAGAAAACGTGCATTTCTTTTGAAACACAATACTTTGTTTTACGTAAAAGAGGTCGTATAAGTACGATTATTATGGAATATCGCATTCAATGCGTCGAAATATATAGAGAGTAAAAAATTGTAATGTTACGGGAAACGACGTAGAATGTAGTTGCATTTATTTTTAGATAAAGGTACATATAAGCAACATCATTCGTTGAACCATTAGTCACATTTATGGGAGTATTAGTGGAGTTTTTTTTTTCAATCAAGCGATCGACCAACGCATTCACAAATCAATGTTACGTATTATCGCAATTCCAACTTCCTCGTCCTTAAAATATTGATAAAGGTGAAAAAGATATCGTGGAGTGGAACATATGTCGGTTAGAAAATAAAGTAGTCCCGTAAAATCGATCTCGGCTAAAAGTCTTTCGGGAACGATGGATTCTTCAGTGGCGTACACAGCAAAACGAAAGGCGAGACACGCAGCTTGTCCACGGGGCAAAACTTCTACCCCATAAAATTACGCTCGTATGAAATTGCGAATGACGCTGTTACCGCATTCGCTCATAGCGCTGACAATCCATAGATATATATACTATAATCTTATATGTATATATCATAAACAGGGTGAGGAAGATGAAGGGGTGAGAGCCACGGGCGATATTACATTCCCGTAAACCGAGTAGCGTTGACCCCGTGAAGCCACGTAACTCCCTCCGTGTACCGAGACCGCTATGGCCCCTCCATACACGCGTTTGTCGGTTCCCTTAATGAGGTAAAATTAGTAATTGCAAACTTGCCGGTATCCGTAGATCCTGTCTCTCCCAGTTCAATCGCTATTATATACGGACGGATTTCTGTTTATTCATATTCATAAATATATATGTATATATACAGCTAATACCGCCGTTTCAAGCTCCGAAAATATCTCTCGAACAAAAGAGGTGTTTTTCCCAGTTCCCTCATCTTTATCCTTATATGCACGTGAATTCGAACCAGAGATGTGAGACGGATAAACAGTTTCTGGAAAGGGTCCCCTCGAACAAAGAACAGTTCGTCCGGTCAGGACTGGATTGACACGTGTGCAAGTGGCCCATCCATATATGTATATATGTATATATATATATATATATATATATATATATATATATATATATATATATTCTTGGGACAATCAGGCACGCCTCATGGACAAGAGACTCGAGATGGGCATGCGGGATGTTCCCGGGGTGTGTTCCCTCTTCCAGTCAGCAGATATTATATACTCGGCAATAAATATATGACGTATAGGATCATCCGACGATGACAACTCTCTGTTGGGCATGAAAAAAATTCGTCAAAGCTTTCGTGCTTCGCGACGGAAACGAATACTGCGATAAACGAGAAAAGACGAAAACAAAAAGTCGTTCAGCTCCGAAAGAAAAGGGAGAGAAACATTTTGGCATGTTTGTTGGAAAAATTTGAATAGGCTTTAGGAACCCTTCCTATAGGGGTAAAAGTGGAGAAGGTATAGAGTCTCGGAGAAATTAATATCGCGTGCTGTGGGATCCGAGAACTGCGACGATGCCACGCTCTGAATCTCGTCAGGCCGGACCAACATAGTCGTTCCTCTTTCTCTTGTCCTTTTACCTTCAACGCCAACCAAGCCAACGTCCTTCGACGCCCTCTTCCCTCATGCGCAACCCTCATCCTCCATTCGCCCATATCTTTCTGAGCGCCCTTCCATCTCGCTCACTCTTTCTCACTCCATCTCGTTCTCGTTCTCGTTCTCTCTCTCTCTCTCTCTCTCTCTCTCTCTCTCTCTCTCTCTCTCTCTCTCTCTCTCTCGGTTACCCATCGCCATCTTTGCTGCTCTTGCAGTGGGGCAAAATGACAGACGCAAGAAGCAGCGAAACCACCCTATATATATATATATATACCCGCAATGCTTCTATGCGAACCCTCCACCCCCCGTCGTCGCCGGTAGCGACGCGATCCGACCCAACCGTACTAGACCGGGACTTTGGTGAAGATGATGGCTCTTGCCCAATCTTTAGCCTCTACCAAGATTCCCTTTCCGTTCTACGTATATAGAATATAAACCGATACACTTAAATATACCGTATCTCCAGCAATCTACGTCTTTTGTATATGGTCCATCTCACGACGTCCAGACTAAATCTAAAAGAAAAATAGGACTAAAAGAAGAACCATTCAAAATTATTTTACAACGGAATATTTCTGAAAAATTGATGTGAATAATTTAAAAAAATTGAACTCTTTGTGTTCAATATCGGTCATCATTATATATAAGAAGAAAAATATTTTATCACGTACGATCAGTCATAATCAATTTTTTGCACAATTGTCTTTCATGATGTCTCATTCGAATTGTGTGCCATTATTATTTTGCTAATAGTTTTTTTAGCGTTAAATTTCGTATAGAAAATACGAAGGGGTCGCTTCTGTGGCCATCTCCTGGCTGAAGGGCTCCTCTGTGTGTCCATCTCTTTGGTCAGTATCGGTCGTGGTCAGAAATAGCGGGAGAGAGAGGGAGAGAGAGTGTGAGGGTCTCGTAAAATTAATATCTGCCCGCGGCGTCAGTGCGCGAGAGAATGTATATATATATATATATATATATATATATATATATGAGGATGTATATATGTTGAGGATTGGAGAACTCTCCACTCGGACACGTTCCTCTTTCTCGTGTCCTTCCACCTTCCGTCGTTTTCTACTCTATCCGTCCTAGAGCTGCTCTCGTTGCTTTCCTACTCTCTCTGTTCATCTCTCTCTCTCTCTTTCTCTCTCTCTCTCTCTCTCTCTCTCTCTGTGTGTGTGTGTGTGTGTGTGTGTGTCCTCACCCTCCTGCAGCTCGCTTTTCCAACTCGCTATATGTGGCTCGAACCTCTCCCTACAGAGAGCTTTCTCTGGCAGCGCAGAGTCGTCCTCTTCCCGCAACTCTTCGCAACCCTCGCTTTCTACATCCCTCTAACCACCCTTCAAGCTCTTCCAACCTCCGGCAGCTCCGATTCAGGCCCCAAAGGACTCCTGGACTCGGCGACGGCGAGTCGGCGAGGTAGAAGCGAAAGAGAGTATATACCAGCGATGGGAGGGTGGGTCGGGGGTACAGAAGGGAAGTTGGGTTTCATCTCGCGTGGTTCGGGCGACGAGCGGTTAGAGGGGTGTGGGAGAAACGACGAGGGATATAACGCGGGCATGGTACAGAGAAAGAGGAACGGAGATATGGAGAGAACGGGAGACGGAGATAGAGAGGAATACAAGCAAGGTGAGTATAGAGACGAGGGTATGAGCGAGGGAAAAGACTAGAGCACCAGAGAGAGGGTTCTCTGAGCAGCAGCAGCAGCAGTAGCATAGAGCCAGAGGGAGCGAAAGCACAGTTCTAGAGAAAATAGGAGGAAGAGGAGGAGAAGGAGGCGGACGGGAGAGGGAATGGGTGAGACTTTCGTAATATAGGATGGTCCGTGCGGTGAAACGGCTCTCCCGAGCCGACCTCCCTCGTCCTTCCACACATAAACACTCTCCTCTCGCTTCTCCTACGGTTCTTCGTGTCCTTCTTTCTTGCTTCCACCGTCAATTTTCCTTACTCACTCACACACTCGTTCTCAGCGAGAACATACTCTCACTGAAGCAGGTATAAGGGCGCTTTTACGCTGCTATCCAGCATATCCCTCTGGCGCTACTGTATACAGTAACATCCACCTACATGGCAGCGAAGATGTGCTCAGCTAGAGATGCGATGCCGCTGAAGTTTTTCCTTTTCTGGCGTCCAATCGTACGAGAGAGTGCGACATTGGCGAAGCTCGAGCTAGAGGCATAGAAAAGAGGCTACCAGAATACGGCTACGGCGATGACGATCCCTCTTCATGAAAAGATACGGAGTTTCAACCCGGCTCTGTTAGAGAAAAGAGAGGCCCTGTCCGGAATAGACACTTTTTCCCTATCTGCTGACTTCCATGCTATCCATACCTATACACATTACACACACGCTTCTCCCGTTTCGCTGCAGTGCTCTATCCACTGTGGCACGACACTCAACGATCCAAACATGAGAGTCGAAGCCTTCTCCAGAGCTTTTAAAATGATTTACACTCACCGAAACTTTTCGTGGCTCAAATTTCCGATTTTTAACTTTTGTTTTTGTTTTTTTTTTTGTTTTTATTATTATAGATGTTCTCCGCTGTGAGTGCAGAACAAACGATTGTAGCACGGATAGATAAATGGCTTTCGGGGTGATACGCACTATCGGAAAATTAAATTTCAAATTCCCCCTTCGAATCCTGCATAGAGAACGAGAAAGAAGTGAAATCTATTTGTCAGGATAGATGCCCGCAGAGATGTCCTAACAGCCATCAACGATATTCCTCGACTATTCTTCGCTATATATACAGTGCCTCTATATAAATAAACGTCATATATTTATCAACCATGCAACGAATTGCAAAGTAGAGCGTTATTCGAAACGGTCCACGTCCCGCTTGGTATGGATCTCACCGGGGTTTTCCGCTGGGTCGCGCGATCCTTTGTAATCTCGTTGAGAAAATATCCCACGAACTGGCCTGAGCGGTGTGGAATCATAAAGCGAGAACAGTATGGAGAGTCAGGAGAACCGGGCAAGCTGGGATCTTGGTTGGAAAGCCCAAACCCGTATACTCGTTCGACGTAATATATCTATATATGTCTACTAGCGGTATGCCAGTGGTTGCGATGTGTGAGCTAGCTCCACGTTATACTCAACCTTCTATACGTGTATATCAGAGCAATAAACAGTGTCACCCTCATCGTGGGTATAAATCACAATAGAAAGTGGAGAGTGGCGTAAAGAACTTTTCAAGCAGGGACATGTTCTTGGTGCATATCGTTTTGCTAGCTCCTCTCGTCATTCCCTGGATCTCCCGGTATCCGTTATCCTTACTCGCTCACCTCTCTATTCCTCACATCCACCACCCTCGAGACTAACACGAAGAAGAAGAATGAAACGTCACCCCCCGGATGCCCACGGTGGGGGCCACGTGTACACTATCATGCCTATAGGCACCATATATATATGAGTATACTAATGGAGAGGGAATCTTAGGCTCAGAAAAACCCAAGCATTCGGCGATGCGACTCTAACGTCGAAGGAAGCATTTCCCGAAGGATTATATACATGAAATAATAAGAAGGTTTAAAAGAATGAAACAGTGAATGAGGTGCCTTTTGGCAAGTACCAACAATCAAAGTAACATTTTCGTTGAAAAAATACCTAGGAAGTGAAAGAAAGAGAGATTTTTTAAATATATATCCTTATTCCCTTTTCTCTATTCCAATGTTATGACAACGCAATCGCAACGTCAATCAGGTCGGTGACTACATCACCGATAAAATGAAATTTAAGCTCGTTATTTTACAACCTGGAGCCGTATCCCGAGCAGAAATTTAATCCTGGCGCTGCCTAGTACCTGGCCAGTTTTCCATGAATCTGGCCTGGCAATGGCCAGTTCAGCTGGGCTGAGCCAGTCCTGGCGCGTTATACGTTTCTGCGCAGTGCCTAGCCAGAAGAACTGACTAGGGTCTGGCCAGTAAAGTTAACAGGGTCTAGACAGAAACCGTGCAATTAACTGGACACGTTCAAATTAGCATAAAAAATGTAAGTTTATTATTTATAAATTAGCAATTAGGAATGATCGATGAACGAATTAAAAAGTGCTGTTCCATTATTTTTGAAAATACCGTAAATTAAAAAAAAAAGTCATTGACCGGGATTTGAACCCGCTATGCTCCTATCGACGAATTCAGCATTTTCGATCCTTAAATAATCATTTAAAAGAAAAAATTAAATATTTAGAGATTTTTTTTACGAGTGTTTCCGGCTTTGTAATCCGGTCGTTTCTCCGTCGAAATTAATTTTGAACCTACCTGAGATTTTACCTGAGACCTATCTCACGACCTACCTAACGACTAACACGCTACCACTACGCTGTTATGTCCTTATTATTTTCTTGTATTAAATGACATTAGTCTACGAGTTCTGATGGAAAGTGGAAAGCATTTTTCACTTGCATCGATTTAAATGAAATTTGGTAGCCGAAGGTTTTTGGGGTCGCTGATTACGAATTTGACATCAGATTTTCAAAATTTAAAATGGCGGATCCAATATGGTGGACATAAAATCGAAAAATGGTACCAATTTTCGAAAAACTCTGTACTCGGAAGTTTTTGGGGTCGCTGATTACGAATATGGCATCAGATTTTTAAAATTCAAAATGGCGGATCCAATATGGCGAACCTCAAATCGAAAAATGGTAGCAATTTTCCAGAAACTCTGTACTCCGGGGTTTTTGGGGTCGCTGATTTCGAATCTGGGATCGGATTTTCAAAATTCAAAATGGCGGTTCGAATATGGTGGACGTCAAATCGAAAAATGGTACCAATTTTCCTGAAACTCTGTACTTGAAAGTTTTTGGGGTCGTTGATTGCAAATATGACATCAGATTTTCAAAATTCAAAATGGCGGACGTCAAATCGAAAAATGGTACCAATTTTCCCGAAACTCTGTACTCGGGGGTTTTTGGGAAAATTTAAAATGGCGGATCCAAAATGGTAGACATAGAACCGAAATATGTCATTAATTTTCCCATAACTCTAATCTGGGCAGTTTTTCGGGTCAAAAAATACGAGTATGACATCAGATCTTCTAAATTCAGTTACGAAGTCAACCTCAAGTTTTTAAAATTTTAAGTGAATGATCTAAAATTATCAAAAATCATGATATAATACATTTAGAAAAGATTATTGCAGTTGAAAGAAAAAATCAAATACAGTCGAAAAAGGATTCGCAATCAGCGATCCCAAAAACCCCCGAGTACAGAGTTTCAGAAAAATTGTTACCATTTTTCGATTTAACGTCCTCCATATTGAATCTAAAATTTTTAATTTTGAAAATCTGAAGCCAGATTCGGAATCAGCGACCCTAGAAACCATGATGTATCCAGAGTTTGGTAGAATTTAGTGCTGTTTCCGAAATGGATATGAATTTTTTTCATAAAATCAGCATTTTTTGGGTAATTGTTAATTTATAACGCCGATTATTTTTTAATCGATTTTAATTTTGAACATCGCCCATTCCTAGTGACCACTGACCAGTTTCTGGGCAGTATTGGCGAGAGAACGTGGAATTGGGCCGAATTCGCCAGTGCCAGGGCAGGGCCTAGACAGATTGCGCTAGCCAATAAATTACTATCAGGCGCTAGACAGTTGCCTAGCGTTCCAGTTCATATTTCTGCACGGGATTCTGTACACCGATCGATCTTTCTCATTATCAGTCGACGTCGACAACTTCTGCTCTCTCGTTTTCATAGTTCATGTATTACTGATCACGGCCGGATATAATATGGGCCATAGACTAACCACTTACCAAGATTGGTGAAAGATCGCACATTTTGATTTTCGCGAAGTCGATTACGAACTGGATGGGTGTATAGAATACGGCTCCTAGTTCAATCATCTTGTGTTGTATACGAATTTAAACCAATCTCCGCTTGTCACAATGTGATCTTTCCACGGAAAACAAAATACAAAAAAAGAAAAAAAAATTTCCTTCAACCTCGATTTACCGACCACCATACGCTGCAGATACTGTACAGTTTCCAAAATACGCTATATTCGTGCGCTACCAGACCGACTGTCCTTGAGAAACATACACATATGGCTTCGAAAGAATGCAGCTAACAGATCTAATGCAGCGTAATATACGAGTTGCCTTTGCATGAATGTATACTAGCGTCTCACTGACACGCGAGTATCCAGCCGTGTCATGGTTCTGCAGGCCATTTTTTTGGGCTTTGAGGATATATGTGAGCTGGAAATACGAAGGAAGACGAGGAACGCAAGGGTATGGAGGGTTGGTGGGGGTAACTTGCAGGACGCGCCACTATGGTATATACGGACAACCGACCACGGGCTACGAGAGACCGAAGAACGAGCGGGGGGAGGGGGGGGGGGGGTGGTGGTTAGATACCACAGTGAGGAGGGATGGATGAAAATACCAGGCACCCTCCTATCCTCTACTTCTTTTATATCCCGAGAGCTTGGTCCGCTTTGGATCTCCTGGCTCTGTGCTGTTCTCTGACGGTGAGCGTGGCTCCACAGTGCTCTTCTTTCGTATCTCCTACACTTCCTCTCCCTCAGAATCCGCGTTCATCCGCCTCCTTCCCTAGCCTCTTCAACCTATCTCCCTGTCAGCGAACCCTCGGACCGTCCTTATTCTCCTTCAGCCTTTGCTTGCCCCGAGCGTCTCGACTCCGCTGCGGACCAACTCTCTTACGTTGGATTTTCCACCCCCCCCCCCTTCCCCCAACCATCCCCTAGCTCGCCATTTCGTTCTCTCTTGTGATTCCCTCATTCTCTTGCACCCACTCACTCACTGAAGCACTATGCCTCGCACCCTCTTTCGTTCTCGGGCAGGTTCTCCCATTTCTCTCCGTCCCACCGCCCCTAGATCGTCCGGAGTAAAAACCTACCAGCCGTTCTCTTGCTCCCTCAATCTCTCTCACTGGATGAAGGTAATGGCGTCCGAGGGTGGCTGGCTCCGTGTGGGCGGTTGAACTGAACCGACCGACCGTCTCTAAGCTATATATCTACCCTACCACTCTTGGATATATAGGCGAAGGGTTGTTTCTCAAAGTTTTCGGCCACAATTGTGCTGGCTGCGCTTCTCTGACGTCATTCCCGTATTCCAAGATAAATATATATACTTTGTAAAAGGTGTTAATATTATCTGTGTGCAAGAATTGATTATCAATCGAAGGAGCTATCCAATCGACGTATTACAAAAAATTGACACCCATTTTCCTTACCTTCCATATAAAAAAAAAAAAAGAAATGTCACTCAAGCTCAATGAGTTGATACCATTATTTAGTCATCCATCAAACTCGCAACAGTTCAGGTAGCCATAGCTCTGCAATATCTTTTCCTCGAGTCGATTTCGCGAAAGTTCTCTGATGAAGGAGACGAGACCCTCTCGGACGAGATTTATCAGGATCGAGGGCTAGAAGCCCTTACTAGCCAGACCGACGATATCTTTTTCTCTGTCAATCACTTTCTCTCGCTCTCTTTCTTTTCTGATGGATATGAGACAAAGTGTTTCTCCCTTCTTAGTGTATGCCACACCCAAGGCTCAGCGTCTTCTCGCGCTCGCTATATACTTTTCTCTTGCAATTGCGAAAAGCTGGAATAATACGAAGCGACCATTTCCAGCAGCAAAGTGGGACCAAGAGGGAGGGGAGGGTGGGGGGGGATGAGAAAGATGAACGAGGACACTCGGAGGGTCGTGACGGGAGGAAAAAAAGTAGATGAGGAGAGACCGGCCGAGAAAGGTTTCCAGCGCTAAGGGAGCTTTGAGGGTCGTGTCAGAGAGAAAAAAACGGAAGAACGACCGTTGGAGGGTGGGTTGATATAAAAAGATATTTTTTCTGGGTCTCCCGTGGCCATGATTCGACCCTATCTATATACGCAACCCACCCACTGCACCTTTTGGTTTTCTCACCGCCATGAGGACTTCCATTTTGATGACCGAATCCTACTTTCGCAGATGACTCTTCTTTGGCGTTCGGATCGATGCGAAGAAGGTTCCATTCCAATTATACGCGATGCGCCAGAGGTGAAATAAAAAATTCATGTCTCTTAATTTCTCGCAATAACGATCTGTCTAATTGCGTCATGTACAGTCACTTATAAATATAAAACACTCAACGATAAATTTAGAAACCAACCACCGTGTCAGATTACATTTTATCTAGGATTCTTATAGCAGAGTTAGATCATTTTTTTGTACCGCAAGTGAAAGTACAGTACAATTTATATTTACGTGAACAGTGATTGCATCTTGAATCACACGCAAACAAAACGGCCTCGGGACATTGACTCGACATTGACTATTAGTAATACCGTGTATACCAGCAATGTAAAATTCGTATTGTTTGCAATTCTTTGATTCCCATAGAGAAACCCTCTCGATACCATACATAGCGACTTTCGAACTCCCCCAGTTTGTGCCTAGCAGTGTCTTTCTCCATACAAATGTTTACACTAATATCGACGAAAGAGGGTACGCGAAAACGAATAAAAGATGGAAGGAGAGAGACAGGGAGGTAGCACTTTCCTTTATTATAAGTTTCACACGGCTTGTTATATGTATTAGTAGAGAATGCCGCGGGGAGATTTCTGAACTTTCTTTCCAAGTCTAGTACCTCGTAATTTCTAGCTATGCTCTATCCATTGGGAGGGGGGGGGGGGCGGGGGAGTTGAGAGGATCCTTGTCCCCTACAATTTCGGCATGATGACTTCTTGACACTTTCACCCTTCCCCATTCCATTCCGTTATATGACTATACGCACGTACATATTTACCATGTATATAACATATACATATATACAGCGATCACTACGATGAAACTCAGCAGCCCTGATTCCAGTCGGTCGAAACGCGATCGGCAGGGGCGTAGGATGTGGGGGTCACAGGAATGGAGAGAAGAACGTGGCGTTCCCGAGGTAGGGTACATCGTCGTTGCAGATATCGAGGGAGGTGATGCTCTGCAGAGCCAGAATAGCTGTATAGACCGCGAGTATTGAAGTTCGTAGGAAGGAGAGGATTGTGCGCGCTGGAGCTAAGTTTCTTGTTAGGGTCCAGACATGACGGCGTCTCAGCGTTTGCTAGACATGCCTATCGTTCTCTATTTTGGTTTCTCCCTGTCTCTTTCTATCTCGGGATCTTCACCATATCTCCAGGCCCTCATTCAAGCTCGAAACTCTCGAGGGCTCGACATGCTCATCTTGCTGATGCTGGCTCTGGACGGTCGACCGTGAGTTGTGTCTAGCGGAGGGTACACTGAAGCCGCATGAAGCTTGCCAGCCAGGTTTTCAATAGAACATATAACTGTTCTGGTAGATCTTCTGATGCGGTGCACCCTTCCATGTATCGCAGTCGATGCGAAAGAGCCTTCGACCAAGAGAAATATACTTGGTGGCACGAGGTCTTGACCTCCCTCCCTCTCTCTCTCTCTCTCTCTCTCTCTCTCTCTCTCTCTCTCTCTCTCTCTCTCTCTCTCTCTCTCTCTCTCTCTCCTTTCCTATTGATCTCTGTTGTCCTGTAATTGTTTTCACCTAATCTTCGAATTGAAGGACTTCGTACAGATCGAAGGGCCAATGACAATGACGACGACGAGAGCACCGCAAACCGGGCAACTGTGCGAATCTCTTTGAACGGATCTTTCGAAACTCCGGACAATGTGTGTATACACATATATTTTTACGTTTTGGATAGGTGTTGTACCATTCAGAAAAGGAAAGGTTGTACATTGCCTTATCCCGTTTGACATCCGTTGTAATGCGAGGTGTATCTCAGCTTTTTGAGAATAAAATACGTTCTAAGCCACGTGTTGATCATATGACTAATAGGATTACAATTCAATCCACCGGAAGCATCACAAAATTCGTTGGAATTTTTATCACATACATAGGTATGTAGGATAGGGGTACATTCATTGGATTATTCTCAACGTATTTATGACTGAGGCTTTCCCACAATACGTTCTACCATCGTGTTAACGCGAGGGAGAAATAATTACGACAATTTTCATCAGTGAGTTCATAAAAAGTACGAGAACGACGACAAACTCTTTGTCCATGCATTCTATCGCAACATTCGCAATTCTGCTTCGTTCACCTCACGTATATATGCAATTCGGCGGTGTTTTATGATGCGCGTTTCATCGTATTCCGGATAGAAGTTTTTTTTTTTCAAGAGATACACAACGACGTTTTCACTATTGTTTGCGCTGTTCATTCAGACGCACGTTTGAATGACGTTGAAATTTAAATCAGAGAAAGTACGCATTTTCCTACAATTTTTCAACTCATATATTATACACAGACGTGCACCGTTCTTCGCATAAATTTGCTGAGAAATTATTTTTCTCTTGATTTTGCGTATGAAAATACGAATTGTATACTATCTTCGCGCTGACATGTAAATCGTATGCTTTGCTGTTGTTGTATAAGAAAACTACATACGCTGTTCGTGTAAGTATAACCATAGACAGTGGGATGGCAAATATATTTCTCTGTCTATCTCCTCTGGACAACGCGGTGAGGCATTTTAAGCGCAAAGGATATTGGCGAAAGGGGAATACGGCGATGGGGAGCAAGGTGAGGTGGTCGAGGGGATGAACGGTACCCTTGCTCTGTCATGCGGTTCTATCGCGACGTGTACGCAACGTTCGCCGGGCGCGTATTCTAGTTGCGGGTGTATATTTCAGAGTCCGGGCTTTACCCCGACCGTAGTCCATTCCACACTGAGCTATATGGAGCTTGGGCTCTATGCCGTCCCTTCCAGTAAGGGGGGTGCAATATGCAAGCCGCGGTGCAGTACCCGACCACCAACTGCATATATCTCGCTGTCCGTATATGTGAGCGTTCGTGTAAGGGTATTGGTGTAAGAACACCTATGTAGTACATAATACGTAACGGTTATTCCACGTGAATTAGAATGGTTTTTTGATGGAAATCAGCAATAGCATCTTCGCGTGAAAATTAAATATTCCTTTATACATTATCTTTCCAATATTTTTAAAATCTTTCAGTCGCAACATTTTTATTGAAAAACTGATCATTGTGTAACGCTATTCAATTCACAGTTACGGTATTGCTGTACCAGTTATAATCCTAATACAACTCTAGCAGGCTGTTTACATGATAAATCGTGGGTGAGCATGAAAATTGCTGACTTCCGGTCATACAACTGGAAAACTTCACGTGGAATATCCCGTAGGCATATTGATGTATACATAGAGCCACCCTATTGGACATGGAACGTGTACGTAGGTGTGGTATGGTAGTAAATATACACGATACAAATATATATATATACGAGCAAGGGTAAAGGGTCGGAAGGGGTGCGAGAGTTAGTCGGGTATAGTGGACAGCACCGGCAACGCCGAGGTGGACTAACTGGAGCTCGTGTTACGGGTTCACAACGCTAGGTAGTTATAAGGCCAGCCTGATATGTCTATATTCGAGGCTTTAAGAGGAGCACGAGATGAGAACGCGATGTGATATCCACGGTAGAAAGCGAAGTACACTCTAACCAAAATGTTAATTATTTAACTAGCAAGAAGGCAAGGCTAACGAGCCGACTAGACGAAACGACCAACAGTGGAGTGTATATATAGCGTCGAACGACAACGATTGTAGTTTGGATGACAGGCAGAGCGTGTGCGCGGGAGAGGGATGATAACCAGGCAAAAAGTAAGATTGAAATGCCGAGGATTATTCGACATTTGACGAGGGAACTTTGCGATGAAACAGAATTTCGTTATAACTTGGAAAAGAATGAGGAAACATGAAGTTATACCGAGAGACGTATCTGTGTTGAAGATTTATTTTATAATTAGCGACGCATATCCCAGCAACGATGTTTGAACCGATCGGTGTCTCATTCAAGATTTTACGGAATATTCCATTTTTTTCATGGTTTTAACCCGGTGACTGAAACAAATTACGAAGCATCGAGCTAAAAATTATACCCATGTATATCAAGGTAGAGATAGTAATCTCAAAATGCAGATAACCCAAATAATCAAAAAAGTTCCACTTCTTTTTAGTTTTGTAAAAATGTGAGGGCATGGAGTATACAATAACTTGCTGGTATATAATATATCACAAAAGTGTTATCAAATTTTTTATCAGTCAAGTTTATCCAGGTGGGACCAATCGAATGTTAAAATATTATGATTATAGTATTTACTAGAAGTATATGAGAGCGTGGAAGGCATTTTAAAATCTTTTCTGATATTTACTTAGCATCAAGAAACTGCTGAGAACGAAAGCATTAACATAAATTTCTGAGCAATTGGGAAATGCTCAAGTGGGACAGGAAGTGAGAAAAAGAAAAGGCGCGGGATTTCTCATTGTACTCTCCCTAGGGGGTAAACTGTGGATTGAATCGCGATGAAGAGATGGGAAAATTAGTGAATAAACGATTTTATTAGAAAGACGGCGCGTAATGAAGATTTTACGAGCGACGGAGAATTATTATTTATTCAACTTATAGGGGAGACTAAGAGTGCGAAGAGTTCTTCGTTCTGCCACTTTTATTATTAGACCTACGAAATTTTCTGGCGATGTCACAATTTCTGCATCTGCTGACATTTCATGCAATTTCCTTGGAATCTATATCCTGTAAAAATCATTACGTAGGATTGGGGATATACAGAGGTCGAGGAAAAGTAAAGTAATCTCTGCGTGAATAAAAAATATCCATTAGGACTTCGTCATTTCATGATGGCTGAATAGTCAACGGTCAGTCATGTCGAGAAATTGTTTCAACTTCTTTTATCTTTTTTCATGCTCATCTTTCTATAAGAACTTTTCTTTAAGCATCAAGGCGCATAAAGAACTAAAAAAAAGCCGAATCGTTCGATTAGCTATCTACGGTGTTTCGAGGATTAATAACATCAGATGATAATAATACTGACTCGAGTGACCGCGATTATTTTTTAAATTCAGTCTCGAATGCGGTATACGCTGCAAGTAACCTCCGGCCCCGTGGCAAAGAGAATCGTCGATACACCGCAGTACGTTAGGCGGCTATCTTCTGCGGACATGAGCGCTTGATATACCACACCGCCTCATAGAAGATATCCGATGCAAGGAATAAACCTGCACGTACAGTAGATTTTGGTTATTTTGATGTCTGCGAACACGAGTGTTTCCACTGATGATCGATTCCGGTAAGTCACGATCTATCCAGAAATTAAAAAAAAAAAAAACGGCTTCTTGGAAGTGGAGTCCACTTAATGCCAACAGGAACAAGAAGTCGAGACGATCATGACAAACTCAAAGAATTTTTGTCGAAACAACATGACCGATAAATAATTAACAAGAAAGTAAAGAACCCAACAGTCATATGCAGCATTAGAAAATGATCGGCTTAAAGTCATCGCCATTGTGAATGAAAAAGCCAAAAATTTCCTCTCTCACGACATCGTATCGTCATTATTTCTGAAAGGAACCCAGATCTTGGCAAAGTCTTCCTGAAAAGTCTTGGGCAAAGGATCACGAAGAAATGCGCGTGGGAGAGACCCCATGAACTGTGCTGAGGATATCGAATGTCCTTGAGTTCTCCTTGAGCAGAAGTTGCTGGGTTCTCTCGTTTCGCTCACCAGAGTGAAAACGCTGAGGAAAGAGCACGCAGAGGGAGCGAGGAGGGAAGGTAGAAGGTTTCGTGATACCAGCAAACTCGACAGCCATGGTGCTAGCACAACGATCTACCAGCACCAAGTCTCGTGAAGCGGCCATTTTGCCCGCACCGACAGAGAGAAGCTCTGGGACTCCGCAACCCCTCTCTCATCCTCCACTACCCAACATGCCAGCACCAACCTCGTCCTATGGTCCCTTCTCCCTTTCCCCAACCCCTGCTGCTACGTCCCCCGTGCACAAAGCTCGACCCCCCACAAACCTCACGAGGGATGGGTGAATGAGGGTGAGGGCTTGCGAAACCATCGTACATATACATATATACTATCTAGATGTACCTGCCCTGCAAGCTTCCCCTCCCCCGACCGCCCCTTCGGCTCCACCGCGTGCGCTCTCTCACCAGGACCGGAAACAGCCACGTTCCGAGCAAAAGCTCAACCAACCCATGGTAGCCCAACATGGCGAATGCAGTGGTGCTCATATTTGCAAAATTTACTATTGGAATCAGGAATTCAATAAATTTGGCTGTCTGCGTTTGCTCATTTTCTCTGTTCGTTAGATCCGTGTCTCATTATATCACGCAGAAAAAATGACGTTGCATTATTTGGTCATCATACACCACAGGAGGAAAAATATGTGCTTAAAGGTACAAGAAAATTTTTCAGAAATATAGTCCAACTTTCGTTTTCCCAACATTTAATTCGTTTTGTATACATCATACATGACAGCCAGAGAAACGAAGATGAACGCTTACACGATGTATACAACTCGTTATGTATATTCATATAGTAGCCACGAGGACTGGGGAGATATACTATACTATCGGAGGTAGGGGCGGGAGGGGGGGGGGGGGCACACGCCATATGTGGGTGTGACGGGCATATCCCTCCAGGGCTCTAACGATCCCTTTTCAACTCTACCTCCCAACTCTCCTATGCGTTCATTTTTTTCCTCTTCAGCTTTCACGTACTGCTCCGCTACGATAATCCTTCTCTCATAAGAGCTGTCATGAGAGAATCACTACAGCGATTTCCTCCGGGGCAAACAAGTGTGATGGTGCATACGCATGTTCATCGAAATATATATTTACTACAATAACGTCACTATCGCCTTTTATGCGTATACGCCAAAAGTGGCACATAAAATTATTCCCTCTACATTAAAGCGAAGATATTTGGATTGGTCGTGGAAAATCTCTTGTTAATCTGAAGATTCAAGGGGATCTAACTCTGCGTTTAATATAAATGCGGTTAGAGAATCAAAGAGGAGAGTCAACGTGTTCGTCGATCTTCCTGATAACTGGGTTTTATGCAAACATGCATTATCTAATTATACAATTATTTTCCATTCATTCAGATTCGTATTTATTTTCGGATCAATCTGAAGAAAATGTTTGTAAACCTATCTAAAAAAAGTAATTTTGTCGATGGAGAAGAGAGGCCAATGAAATAGCTAAAAAGAAGTTGGCTCGCGTTTGATTATACAAAGGAGCATCCGAGTAGGTTGAGAGAGAATTTTATCAAGAGAAGCTCTCGCTGTAGCGGTAAAAGTATCTATGTGTGCAGGGATACAGCTAGTAATTGTTTGTTATATCGACCAACCCACGTTCCAATCCTTCCTACTCGCATCGTCGAAAGAATACCTTTGAACTGACGGGTGGTTTGAGTAAATAGGTGGATAGGCGGTAGGAATTTAGGTGGCCCAGTGTTCGAGCTCTGAAAGTCCAATACCATTGGTCCTAGCCAGCAGAACAGCATATCATAAGGAGTAGACGGCAGCAGTCACAGAAACGAAGAAAATAAATAAATAGACCCACTCTGGGTAATGAGTCGAGAATTTTTTTAAATATAAAATGCCAGATTCTTTGAGAACTTTTAAACGTCTCCAATAAATGCTGATATTTTTTGGTTTCATAAAATAATTTTTAAATTTTGGTTGGTTCATAAAAACTGAAAAAATCCGAGACTGCCTGTTAGCATTATTAAAATGATATGAAAAACCAAATCGAAGAGGGTCAAGATTGGGCACTGATCAACAATTGGCATGGAATTCCTCATATGATCATCGTATGTCAGTATATCACAGGCAGGTTTAATGATTCCAACAGAATCAACAAAGGTAATCCAAGAAATCTCACAACCAGGAAAACGATGCTCTGGAAGCTTTAATTGCCGGATTTTTCCAGAATCGGGTTTTTTATCTCGAGCTCTCGAAAGTCCCTTTGACCCTGTACTTTCAGGGTCTTCATAGGATTCATGTAGCAAGATCGAGAGGGAGACGCATCGCAAGCAGCCCTAGGGATTTGACCTGAACGTGACGACCCCTAGCTGAAATATTTGGCCGGCCCGGACCGTTGGGCTGTCCACAAGATGGTTTCATCTCATCGAATCGATAAGCTCCGTGATCTGGAATGATAACTTACTGTACAACACAAAAATCACGCAAGAATTATTCAATTTCTACTGCGTGTTGCATACATGATCACATGTTTATTACAGTATAACTTACATGCATTATCATAAGCTTGTTCTAGTATTAAGTTGGCCTTGACTGTGCTATTGAGCACTATGTAACACTGACCTCGTTAATGGTCACGTCAAAATCTAACTTCCGGTAATCTCCATACTTGCAGCCAGAAGGTTCCAGTATAAAAGTCGATTGAGAAGGACCTGTACTCATATAAGAGGGCAAAAGCAAGTAGGTATAGTATTGTATATCGGTAAGAAGGATATACAAACCATGGTTCGCTACGTGAATTTATGCAAAGGTCGGTAGACGCCGTCAACATTAGTGGTGGTGGCAGCGGGTTGCTGTAGGTAGCTATGTGTTTACGGGTTATTCGGTTTTCGGGTCTTTCTGTTACAACATTCCATCCTTCGATCAAACAAAAGCCCATTTCAAACGGTATACACGATACATTTCTTATAGTTAGGGCATTGGATACCTGGTGTAGCCTTTGAAGTTAGGACTGTGACGAGGTATGGTACGATATATTCCAGCACTATCATTTCCCAATAGCAATAGTCTCGGTCCGCCCAATGGACGACGGTAACAAGTACGCAAACTTCGATAGAATGTGCATGACTGGATAGAATATCATAGTCTGGGTGCAACACTTCAGAACAGAAGCAGTCCAGGTATTTCTGGTAAAGCTATTTGACAGTTTGCCAGTGAGCCAGGATAGTACGTCGTCGTTGCTTTGCTGTCCACGAACGTGCAGGAGCGAAGATAGGGACATACAGGGGAAGTACGATGAGATAGGGACGAGATGTGGTACGTTGAGCTGTGGCCGAAACTGCCCGTACTGGTAGCCGCAGAGGCGCAATCGTATCGCTACGGAATTATTTAGAACAGTGGATCCAGCAACGGGTATACATAGAAACAGAGAGCATCGAGTTGCGTACACAGCAGCTATAGTATAGCAGTAGAACAGGGTTGTGGTAGTTATAGGTGGGCCTGTGGTGTCCAGAGGACTGCTGCTGCTTCCATATCTACCCTTCTGCGTCCATAGTAGCCCCCTTGCACCACTGCCCTCTCTCTCTCTCTCTCTCTCTCTCTCTCTCTCTCTCTTTCTCTCTTCCCACACCAACAGCCGTAGCAGAAGCACTATACCACGACTACTGCTATGTTCCTAGCATCACCGTAGTAGTATAGGTGAGGAGTATAGATGGTGTAGCAACAGCACCGATAGTGCTATACTGGCAGGAACGAGAACCCCACAAGCTTCCAACTGCGTCGAGCAGCAGCAGCAGTGGCGTTAGCATCCCTTCGCCCTTCACCAGCAACCTCCGACTATACTCCACCTCTAGCCCGGCTTAGTTCAAAGCAACCCACCCTTCCAAGCCCTCCTACTTCTCTCTGCTCCCCACAGTAGCTGTAGTAGCACCAGCAGCAGCTCACTGCTACTCCCTGCGCTCCCCTGGCGACCGAGCTCACCCAACGAACCACCTAACCTCCCACTCTCATCCTCTTCTAGCCTGAGGTACCCTTGCGTGCCTGCCAGCCTGCCAACCCAACCCCCAGAGCCACCTCACGCAACCCAACCACCCTCTGTGGCAAAAGCAGGGAGAGGTAGTGAGGCAGCCAGGCAAGCTGAAACCCTAACCCCCCAAGCCCAACCCTACACACACAGTGAGAGACCTTGCGCCATACCGCAACCATCCCACGAACAGAAAACACAGCTGAGCCAACGCTCGGCTCTGATGCTCTAACTTGGCTGCAATACATTCTACCTCTGGCAATGCAGAGAAAGAGCAGAGAGAATCAAGAGAGAGATAGGAAGAGAGAGAGAGAGAGAAAGAGAGAGAGAGAAACAAAGATCGCCTCTGCCTCTGCCAACCCCAGAGCGATATTACAAGAGAAATACATAACTGGTATAATCTATTAAGTGAGGGTGGTCCGGACCAACCTGCTTCTTCTTCCTTTTATTCTTCTACTTCATAGCAGTAAACGTATAGTCTTACTCTGCGGGTTTTTTTTTTTTTTTTTCTATAATTAGCTGGAATAGTATATGCTTTGCTGTGTACTTTGGTCAACCTTATTCGTTTTCCTTGTCTTCATCTTTTTCTTAACTATGAGTAAATAGATAACGTCACTAGACACAGCTGCGACAGGACCAGCAATGTTTTCTGAAGTGCAAGCAAAGGCAGAAAAATTATAGCAGAATTCGAAAAATCATAAGAAAGGAGTCTCTAAAAGTCTCTAAAGTGAGACCATTAGAAAAACATTACGTTCATATTTCGCAAGAAATGTGAAATAAGATAAACCCGGTATTCTGAATATTTAATAGAAGCTATAATCATTGACGATTTAAGGTATCGTCAAACTATACTTTAAAAAAGTGTCATTCTTGAAGAAAAGTGGGCCACATTTAAGTGTTATACTTTCCTCTCTTTTATTAGCTATCGTGTATTAAAAAAAGCCGCGTTGATTGAGACCATTATCATTGACATCCGGTAACCCGTTCTCGAGATATCGTCGGACAAAAAAATTGATCACATACGTACATACACATGCATACCCTAAATATATATCGATGGGCTAATGCCAAAAAGAGGTATTGGTTATGTATAAGCATAGCTTATACGCCCTTATAAAATTTAAACATCGATATATATATATACACACACACACACATCTATCCGAAAATGGTCAGAGGTGATTCTGTAGACCTTGAAATGTGAAGATCTATGGAAAACTCAACTTTTCATTTTCGTGATGATTACAATAACTTTACTTTTTCTCTGAAAACAGAGAAAGGGGAAGTTGAAAAGCGTACTCGTGGATATTATCAGCACCCAATGGAAATCGAGTGTGTATAAAACTTTACAAGTTTTCACTATTCTTCCTAGACTTATTCCATAATCCAAAACCTTTTTTCCTATGAAAAATATAGTTTTCGAGATTCTCTCATTCACGTAGAGAATCTCACCCGGAGAAAACTTTCGCATCACATTTGAGTAGAGTTTGTGTCATTTCTCTCACGTTCTATTTAATCCCACTTGTACATACATCTCGTTGATCCGGACACAGCCCACACTAGCCTTCCATTTCTCGCTTTCTTGTCGATGTAATGCTAGTGAAGACCTACACTCGCACCCACAACGTGCTATGTGCTGCATGAAGAGAAGGGTTTCCAGCAGCGAACGGAGCGAGGGTACCTTTCGCGCTGCTAGCATGGGATACCTTTCTCTCCGTAAACCAGTAGGCCATGTGCACCCATCTCGGCCCCTGATCCCCTTGCATGCCACCCTCCCCTCTCATCGTTCTGCTCCTACGAGCCCACCGACAGTTCGACCCTCATCGGCCACCCCTGGAACCGTACTCGCACATAACTACTAATACAACACGTTCATACGAAGTGCACGTGAGGACTGACGCACGCATACATGATAATACCGCAACCTTCTACTCTTAGCATGCGTGCATGCAGCAAGAAGTACACAGTTCCGTATTTCCGTCCCTGCCTCTATCTCTCTCGGCTCGGTCTATGCACTGACTACACATCCAACAGACATAGAGAATAAACTATGGGAAACCGAGGAAAATACATGTTCGGAGCGATGGATAGAGAAGAGTGAAAACTGGATGGATGTTCGTAAGGTGCGACGGACACTGACACACACATACGCAACTAACATAGAAACTGCTGAGACTTATTTCAAGCATGTATAAGGCAGAGACCGACACGTTTATACCTCATACTGTTGTATATACTCTCGCAGTGGCACTGTGAGCCCAACACAGATTAACTCACACGAATAGGGCTAGATGGCAGCTTTGCTCGAGTAAGGTTTGCAGGAAGCTTCGTATGGAGCACATAGACAAAGTTGCTTTCATGCACGCACATGGGTGGGACGAGTTAAATACATATATGGTACCAAGCGTAGATATAGGTAGTGAAGAAGAGTTCGTAGCATAGTATGGCTCGCCAGATCCACGTAGCTCGGGGTAGTTGAGTGGGAAATAGAGGGTCGAGTACACGAGTAGCGTATAGGACGAGAGGGAATCAGCGGGGGAGGGTGAGCGAAATAGGACTCGGAACGAGAGGATGGGTGGAGGGTCCCAGCGCGGCTGACACACAAACAACCGTGCCACGTCCTCCTCCGCTTCTGCTTCCTCTCCATCACCGAGTTCGCGTCGTTTTCCACAACCTCTCCACTCCACTCACCCTTCGGTGCCCTCTCTACGGCTGCTACTTCCCTCTGCGTCGACCCTCTGGCGGTCCACAAGCACCATACGACCCTCCATGCGACTATCCGGAGCCTCCTTCTCACATTCACAAAATCTACCCAAAACACCTTTGTACACACACACACACACACACACACACACACACACACACACACACACACACACACACACACACACACACACACACACACACACACACACACACACACACACACACACACACACACACACATGCAATCGGTTATACCCGCAAGCCAACCCAGGGCCCATCTCCTGACAACAACAGTGGTAGGTACCACTGAATTACGCACTCCCGTACGCCGAATGCCAAATTGTTCCGGTACCATCACCGCCCGGGAGGTGAGTCGGGGAAGTCAGCGAAAATAGGGTAAAGGGTATCTATTATTCCTTAGCTGATAGATATTCGACATTCTTTCATAACGATTTGACGTTGAAACTCTATATTTACGAGTCTCAAATGCAGCTAAAAAAGACTTGGACTTCATTACATTTCTTTATGAAACGACTTTTCCGGGAGTTTCACGTTCTTGTGAAAAGTTTTTAAAGCCCTATTTGCTTTAAGTTTTGTGTAAAAAAATCTACCAATGTGCAGTATCGTAATTTTTATGCATGACGTCGATTATCTTGTTTGAAAGCTTGTTTCTTCGGTTACTAATGAATACATCGTATCGTATTGTCCTAATAGTCCTGACTTGCGTCTAATGCAGTGCTTTTTTACATCGAAATGTGTCATCGATTTCAAGGTATTTGAGATGGATTATTGGAGGACTGTATAGAAAAAATGGACGGATCGTTGTTGTTTTTAATGCGCGTGAGAATTTCGTCAAGTAACGAAAATTCTGCTCTATACATGTTACCTAGGTTCTACTCGCAGTACAAACGAGCTCGCAGAACTTTGTTAATGGCCATTGGGAACAGGAGTCACATATAGCAGCAACAGCATCCGGACAGTGCACTATCCAGGGAGATTACTCCCACCCCCTCAGTGGATTACGCATGGATTTCGCACGTTTCAATGGAACCAGGCACGACGATATCAACCTACCTGTGTTGGGTTCAACGCACCTCTAAAGTAACCACACCTACCCACCCTTCTCAAACGTTCACTCTGTGATCTCTGTGTGCCTGCACTGTCACCCCTCTCTTCCACCCGAATCGCCCATTGCCTATGTGGTTATATGTCCTATACACCATAGTTCTCTACGCTCGTTGTACCCAATGCCCACTGTGTATATGAACGTACATGCTTGCACTCACCTATAGGTGCACAGGCATGTTCATAGTCGATAGCGTGGAATAGCATTATATATATCTCTGGATACCACAGTATATACGTAAGCGCATGTGTACATGAGCACAGCAAGTATATAGTATCAAATTGGACGTAATCTATGACTGGATACAGGCGAGCGTTCGGCCTAATGCTCATTCGTATATCTATAGCGCATCAGCGTGTGGACGTGAATGTCTATCTAGTACCAACACGCTACCACATAAAATGTGTGCATGTATGCATTGTAAAATCTCTGCACGTGTGCGTTGTTAGGAGGGTCGCTGAGGTAGGACACTTCCATGTCACCAAGAGTGCGACGCAAACCAGCTCGTAATAGTACGAATCCTACGGTGAAATATATAGCTGGTGTAATACTACTGGCGGGCTTGTGCTGCTGTAGGACCGTGGATTGGGTTTTGGGTTGTCCTGCAGGATGCGCGTTGATAATCTCACGCCACGATGCATCCCTATGAAATTAGGGAGCTGTTTGGTCTGGGCTACTGCATCGGAGCCTGAAAGGCCACAACTGAAATACGGCTAACGGAGGTATTTCTCTCTCTCTCTCTCTCTCTCTCTCACTCGTAGGAATCCATACGAGCTTCGACCTGTACCCACACACAACGCCAAAGTTCTAACGCATCGTCACACATTTCGTGTGTCTGTTCGCACATCGGTATACGAATATACATATACATATATATGGTCTAGCTTGCAAGGGCTGTACAACGTTCGCGACGAGAGACAAATCGTCATGAATTTAGGCCGCTGTCGCACGGGTCGCTTCCTAATGGGGATGAAATGGCCAACGCACGTCGAAGCGCTAATGTAAATCACCCGCAACGATCGCCGCTGCAATACCACACTGTCTCCACAGCTCAAGATTTTGTATGATTATTTGCATGTATATTATTTTATTTTTCAATTCAATTTCGACTCATAAGTGATACTGTGCTGTCATAAAGATTAAAAAAAAAAAAAACTGAAAAACGTCTTTTCCTATTCCACTTTAATGTTCAACGAAAAGTAAAGTTTTTTAGATCGAAACGGGATTTGTGACATCGGCATGTATTCAAGTTCATCCTACACAACCGTCAATATCGAGCTTTATCAAAAAAAATTCGGTGTGAAAGCACCTTCAAGCTAGGTGAGTTCAAGCAGCTCCCTTTTCTCTGTTAAGAAGGGTTCCGTTAATCTAGGGTCCGAGGGATGGTACGAGAATGAGCGGGGTTAGATGGGGAATGAGGGGTATCAAAGCGGGCGAGAGCCAGAAACACTCGAAGGAGATGAGGCAGAAAGAGAAAGAGGCCGTGGAGACCCGGTGGAGATCTCGGGGAAAGGGGGGTTCTTGAGAGGGTGAGCGCATGATAGAGAGTCCGCAGGAGGGGTGAAAGGAGCTCTCACAAGGCTGGGGGTATTCTTGATAAAGGTGGAGTCGGCGGACCCGTTGATGAAGGTTGAAGCTAGGGGGTTACTCCACTCTTCTACTCTGATGGCTTTAGCGGGGGGGGGGGGGGGGGGGGTGCACGCGGGGGTGGCTTTGCCATCTGCTCTCTCTCTCTCTCTCTCTCTTTCTCTCTATCTCTGCTCTGGAAGCCGAGTGGATGGTCGAGGCATGTGATGGCTCTTATATTCTTTCTTTCTTGTTCTATCCTTCTTTCTTTCTCTTACTTGGTCCAGTGCAGGCCAAGAAGCACTGATTCATCCTCGAGTTATGTCAAACCACCCTGCTGCGACTTTTGTGAAAGATTCATACAGCGCATATATTTATATCAATGCTGCGTAAATAAAAGGGCGTAACTTATGTGAGTTGATACGTGCAGTAATGTAGCTTACGCCTTTTCGTTTGTTGGCAGCATTTGTACATGTACACAGTGAACATTTATTTCTCACTGATGTTCCGAGTTTCCGCAACACTTCCTTTGTTTTTAGGGAAGTGTTGCGGCAAATCATGCACTCCCTTTGCAGTTGTGTCACATCAAGGAAAATGACGAAAAAGATAACCTCTTTCGATATATATCCATTTTTGTGAGCATTTTAATCAATGACTGGCTTGTAAATGTTCGACCATATAATAACAGAATGTTCCTCAAATAAGCAAGACCTCGAAGTTTTCCAACGTCGCTGACCGAGAGTAACAAAGTCTCTGGTAAGTATAACCAACCGCGAAACTTCATGAAAATCTGCCACCATCGTCCACGCGGGATCGCGCGATAAACTTTTTCATCGATTTTTTAATCACTTAACTTTCCTACTTCGAGTCAGCGAGTAATTAGCATGAAGGGGTTGCAAGTTTCAAGAATGGTTACGCGTCCGATGCACACCGTAGAGGATCACAACGGTTCCGGAAAGAGGGTGCCCGCACTCTCTTTTGCACAGCCTCTCTTTCTCTCACTTTGATTGACGGTGAAACCTCGAAAATATCGAAGCTTTATGACCATCAAGCGAGAACTTCATTCTCCCACTCTCATTGGTGCAGGAGACAATATGTGAAATTCATTACACATCTTTACAAATTTTTTCTTCCGCCTCAGCATTGAAAATCAATAGATTCGCAAAGTTACTCATGAGACTTCAACTTCTACATCATGCAATGCATTGCATTACTCGGCGGACAAATTTATAATTTCCATGGAATTCAAAATGTATTGTGTGTGTGTGGGTGTGTCCCATGATCATCATATGACTCGAATAATACGACGGATGAAGGAATGGTTCTGTGCCTCTCTCTCTCTCTCTCTCTCTCTCTCTCTCTCTCTCTCTCTCTCTCTCTCTTTCTCTCTCTAAAAACGTGACTCCGCATTTTGTGACATTCGGAATTCAAGTCAGCGAGAAGGATTTCGCCTAATGCTTGAACGCCTGCGCGTAATGGTTATATCTGTCGCTACCTCTCATGGCCCTATAGTCACGATGCCGAGTCTTTCAGGCGCCTCTCTTCTTCTTCGCTGGCCTGCTACTTTCACCCTCTTCTTAAAGTGGGTGGCGATGGGTGTACGAGGGTTAGACTGCTGGATATCTCGGAGTGCTATCCGTAATATTCCTGGCCTTCCTGTGTGTGCCTGCAAGCTTCGTGGGTCTCGGTCTTCGTTCGGCAGAAATCCCCTCCTGAGATCGAAGTAAGGAGGGTCCGTGCAGCGTTACTCTGCCTTTGCTATATGGCAAGCTTGAGCCGGCTGAATTTCGGCTGCCTACAGCTATAGCGTGGTTGCTGCTTCCTCTCCCCTTGCGATCATCGTTCACCCTATCCACAGGACTCTCTTCTCACGAGAACCAGGGGGTGGGCGGGGGTGGAGAAGTGATTGGGGCTCGACTATGCTGGCACACGAGAGAGGGTGAGTCCGTAGACTGTTTGCGTCTACATCGTGGTAGCCACGAGAAAAGGTTATGTATTATAGGAAATGGAAGACCCTTCCGCCCCTCATTCCTTCCCCGTACGGCATTGCTTTGCTGTCTCTGAGTGACCGAAGCCTATATACCAAAGGGATTCTCCGTCACCCTTGCGTATATGACGTATACAGTAGACTCGGAAATTGTGGCTATGGGCTAGGGGAAGAAATACGAAAAGCACCGTTCTTCTCTCATGGATAATAAATATATCTGTTATTTTCACGAGTTATTTTTACGTCAAAAATATTTTCGAACCTTGTTAAGTGTCGACGAAAAAGTCACGATAGTCCGGCGTAACTTTAATTGTTTTTTAGGAAAAAATCTTCTAAAACAATTACTTTCCTTTGTTGGCACGTATTTTTCCCTCATTGTGGTTGGAGGTTAATGGAAAAACCAGCAATCCCTGGTTTTTCGATTCGTGCGCATCCCAAAATCGCATTGGGCCGTTCAATCACGACGTCCAAGGAATGGAAATACAAGGCGGAGGTGTTTGCGGTGACTTTGCCCGCAAGAATCGAGAACGTCTATATTCGCCTCCTGTCAAAAGAACTGAGAAGAAATAACAAGACCAGATGCCCCGCTATCATGCAATTATCATTTGCTGACAGACCCTACATTCGGAAAAAAATCCAGTTTTCCATCGCTTGGAAAGCCGAAGACAGCACGTTTCTCCAGTAAAGTGGTGAACGGGAATGTCATAGTTACGATTTAAATGTTTGGATTACTTTCCACCTTCGTCTTTCAGCCTTCGAGCCATTTCTCTTCCTACTATCTCACAAGACCTCCAAAATACCAACATATTACTCATCTGTAGAAATTGAAATGGATTGATCGATCTCGTAATTCCCAAATTATAATGGAGCGAAGTTTTGAATAAAATTCGAATCCCGGATTTCATGCCAGGCGCATAGATTTTGCTCGGACTGTAGTGGAATACACACACACACACACACACACACACATCCACACGGGTGTGGAAGCCGCCGAGTTCTTGTGCGTTCCCGAGACCGTGTATATCGACCTGCAAACGTGAGCCACAGGGTGACTATGATGGGGTGCGTGGATGTGAGGGGTGCAGCCAACGACCCCCACCTATACCATTCGCCCTTCACTGGTAACCGACAGGAGGAGAAACGGGAACTGGGGGCTTTGATAACATTGACCAGATAGCGTAGGCATTGCAAGAGAGACAGAATGAGACAGCGTGAGTTTCGCCCCTATAGAAATGCATTGAATGATCCTGCGAAATATATTATATTACCCAAAGTTAAAGTATGTACGTTTAAAGTGGTACTGCAGCCATCGAATTTCAGTGACATGCTTCGCTCCGAAGGAGCAAGTTTTACTACTTTACCACATGCGATGTACGGACTTCCGCCACGAGATGACGGAGGGATGTTTCGGACGATTAAAGAGTTTATCTGGTAAAAAAATTAATTGATACCACTAAGCGCTCTGCTGTCACAAGAGAAAACAATCCAAAAAATTACATGACAGTGATGCATACATGCGTCACTCTCTTTCACCTGACCACGTCATGTTAAGGGGAAAAAAGCATCAGTTTGTCGTGTGCGAAAGAATTTTGCGCGAAGCATTTAAAATGCTCTTGCAGCATGCCGACCACGAGAGAAAACGTGAGATACATATATCTCACACCTCACATCAGGTGCAGCTCATGTTAACTTTGCCTCTCGTGAAATAATTAATTTCATTTTTCCGGCGAGTTTCTCTAGCTGACTCGCAACGAGAGGGTTAATACCAAGCGCTCGCCGAGACAAGCAAGTTCACTCGTGTGCCCCCAACTACCAGAGAGGCTGGGAATAGCGAAAAAAAAAACATTCAACCACAATGAGAAAAGCGCCAAAGAGCAGGAAGAGGGGATAGAGAGAAACGAGTCAGATGAATGAGAGGAAAGCCAGCAGATTCGTAGGTTTCAGTGGAGTAGATGTCTACTAGAGATAGGTGAAAATGCTAGGCAACTGTTTTCCTTCCGAATTCTATCCGTACTCAGAGTACTTTTAGGATCCTCACAAGAAATGAATAAGCTTTGAAAAGTCCTGACCAGTTTCGTCAGCTCAGAAGAGCAATATAAATATGTTCATATATGTATATGTCTGTATATATGAACCACCGACATTCACCAGCACCATTGAAGCACGTGTAACCAAACTTTAATTAAAATAAAAGGACGATAGACAGGCAGAGGCTTATAGTCACGCCATATATACTTCTCATCCTTTTTTCCTTTGCAAAGCTACACCTTTGTATCTTGGAAACGAAGCACTCTCACCACTTACACCCCAGCATCACTATCCTGCAGTTTTCGTAGAACTCCTGGAGTCGATTTGTTCAAAAACTGCAGCTGCATCAAGGAAACAAGTTAAAAAACAAGAGGTACTAAAGAAGAATTGAAAAAACGAACAGGAAGAATCCTCCTTCCTCGTTCTGCGAACTCGCACCCTCGCGATTTTACCTGGCATCTTGTTTTTTCCCTCCCCTTTTTTGCCATCAGCGCCCGAGAGATTATTAGACGAGAACGACGTCGACGATGAGAAAGAGGAGAAATAAAATGAGGCGAAGGAAAACTCGAGCAACGCACACTCCATTCAATTAACGCTCCTGCGTTCTTTCTCTTTCTTCGCGCTCTTTGTCTTCCTCCGGGTGTAGTGTCTGGTATATCTAAATTATGCCCCTGCTCCCTATTCTCCATCGTTGATGTCGCGGTCGTTCTGTCGCAGTAGATTATGTCGTTAAAGGTCAGACCATAATACCCACTTTGCACGGGCCATCGTGTGCAGAGCTATATGATGAAGGGGAGTAAGGCAGAGAGAAAGCCGTGGGGAGGCGGAGAACGGTGGAGGATCGTTACTCAATCAGGCTATTAGAAAATTGATGTAAAACAATGAAGGTCTTGAAAGAGCCCAAGAGCACTCTCGATAGTATGATTGAATGCCTATGAGGGAGGGGAATGAGAAACGGTATGACCGGATGAGAGATTACATCAATTGTAGATAGAATCATAAGGGAAACGCATTTAATTTCCCATTGCAAATAAACACAGCAGCATTATATAGTCATTACTCCATACCTTGATTCGACCATACTCTGATCTCGTCATATACCAACACCAGGTATAAGGTCATTTTTAATTAGCCAAGTCTCGAACAAATTTTCTTTGGACCACTTTTAGAAATCCTGAAAATGTGAATATTTGAATTATCGATAAATTTGCTTCTCGTTGACAGATAAACGTATGGGGGTACTTTGGAAAGCACTCGAATAAACTAAGAGAGTTCCAATTTATCCAGCCCAAGATGTTTTTTTTTTTTATTGCCAAACGGTCAGACCAAAATTCGCATACGAAAAAATCAACGAGAAGGAGAGTACGATCAATATCCTTTTCTCACATATACATATGCGTAGATCATGTCGGATCATGTACTTGTGAGAGCAATCCCACATTCGATAGAGACTGATTTTTTTTACGCGAAAATCCACACAGGCGTGGCATTATTTGTTGCGTGCAGTAAGAAAGTAACCAATGTTTGTGCTTACGTAAATTCATAAAAATCAATTAATTTGAACGAGGGATACGCGAAATTTGTCGAAATCACTCTAGCTTATCTAAAATTCTGTTGCGATGAATTGAGAACCTCGACTGTCCTATCCACGATTCAACTCTCTCCCCTTTGCTCTTCACCACTACTGACATAAAATTCAACCCGCTAGAGCCCTCCATGTTGCGCCAAACACCGCTGTCCGTACGACACCCTCGTTGGACATCGCACACACATCATATACGTGTACGGCCCTATTCACGTTCTCTCTCTTTCTCTTCGCCCCCCCCCCCTTCCCTTTCTATTACCACACCGCACCTTCATAAAAAATTATCTGAATTATGCGAAAGCACTGGCTTTGTGGTGCACGTAACGTATTCACCTATACTTCCAATAATCGAGAGGGTAACGGCTGTGATGCAAGCGAACGCTGGAGGATGGGGAACGTGCGGTGGAATAGTCATGGAAAAATGCGTGCGACACAAAAAAATATGAGCAATTCACGGCTGGCGGGCAGTAGTTTTCCAATGGTACTGGTGGCATTGTCAATGCTGAACTACCAAATGGTCATACACGCGATATCGAAGTTCAAGCCGGCGTGTACCGCCTTTTGACGATAGCGCTGGCTAGCTAATAATCTCCAAAAGCCACAGCCACATTACAAACGACTATCTATCGTAATTGATTCGAATGACCACTCTCAACCGACATGTATGGTAAGCAGCTATATAGCATTACGCATCGAGAGGTAATACGTAATCGGGATGATTCCATAATTACGTATGAAGGATAACGACGCTATCGATTGAGTATTGAATTATGCGAACGAGCGAGAGAGACATTGTTTGGTCTCGACAGTACACATATCGTCAGCAGTATTATCAGAGAGGCTGATTCACCCACCAATGTATTTGCCACCGGAAAAACTTATACATCCAAATCATGTATCCGACATAAAGAACTTTCAACTATATTTGTACGTCGAATATATATATATATATGTACCTAAAATATATTTTAGATAATTTTTTTCAAAACTCATCTGATATGCATCTTTTGTGTATGTCACTCATTGGAAGTATGATGATTTGAGCCGAATTATATTTAAAATATCCAGGATTTATTTTCGATATATTTCAAGTATGCCTTATTGCCATACGTGGATATCCCAATGAGAACGAAAATAGCTTTTACCGGGACAATTTTTAACAATACATCACCAAAAGTGTTCTATTATCGCTGTATCATCCTGCCATCGAAAGCCAGAGAATCCTGCACTACTGGCTCTCCGTGACGAACCACCTAAGCTAGCGAGGAAACTCACTCGAAACATCGGAAAGTTCGCTGAATAATTTAGAAGTCTGGCAATGGTGTTTCTGGCCCACCGACCATAATCAACCGTCCACGTCGCGAGTATCCTATGTGTCGCGCATCTGTCCTAGGTAACGGGATAGAGAATTCCCGTAAAGTGCAACGTGAGAGCCAAATCATACATGTATATATATATATATATATATATATATATATATATATATATATATATATATATACCACCATCATGAACGAATTGGACTACACTACAGGCACGAGGTTTACAGAGGACAGTAGCCTCACATGACTATTCTACATATGTGTAAATATATACGTATAAGGTAACCAACGTGCACATATTCGTCCTCGTGGAAAATGGAAAATCCGCGGAGACACCCAGCGCGTTGTGTAAGCATATACATCGCTCTAGTGATGCAAATATGGTCATAAATACATAGGAAAGCCGTTAGAGAGTGACAAGCTAGCCCCGTCCGCGAGCATTGCTGCATGTTCCGCTGGTGCGACTATGGCCAGCCTATATACATGCTTGGACTGTGGATGCACGGTAAGGCTCTTTCGTTCGCCAGGCGCCATTCGGGCTCACCTATGACCACTGGGCATAGTGAGAGAGAAAGGAAAGGGGTTGCATCAGTTCATGCCACCCCCTGCGATCCACTCGGCCGCATGCTCACTACCGCACAGTGCAGTGAATATATGCCATCACAGAGTTTCCATCATCATCCATGCAACTGTCCTCTCTCATCGACCAACACAACTTCACCTTTGCAAAGCATCGTGAATGTGGTGCCTTTAATCCATGCATAGAGAAATTGAACAGGGGCAATGGTGGTCTTGTGAAGAATAATTCGAAATTTTTAACAATCACTTCCAGGGGTCCAGGATAACCTGAATACACATCGTCTTCGATTAGTTCTTAAAAGCCCCAAAATGACATTTTCGTCGAATGGCTATATATAAATAAACGTGCGAATGATTTTAATGGCAAACACCAGTTTCTGCTCCAAAGATCATCAACCTGATCTTCGAATGAGCGAATTAATCAATGTTTCACGTTCAATCACTGGGATCATGCTTCTTCATTCAATGTAATTGGGTCAGTACGAAGTGGGGCGATGCAATGTTGCAAATCAAATAAATTTAGACGTGACACATCATTTCCTTAGTTCACTCATTTGCAGCCAGCAGCTGGTTAGTGCTGTTCCTAATCGAACACATTTAAAGATTTTCGAAAAATAATGAATGGTTTTTATTTTTTTATTTTTAATAAAGCCTTTGTAGAGAAAACATATATTTATACAAAATCAAAATTCTAACAACCTCGGAATCACAGTAAAATTAGACAAAACTCTAATGTCACAATTCTGACCCAGACAGCATTTATAATAGTAAAAATTCTTAATATCTTTGCTATAGATTCACTGCCACAAAGCTGACCCGTATTATCCACATCTGTAACCCGTTTTGCGTATATATACAAGTTGACTACTACAAGGGGAATCAAACCAGTGGTTCAGACGGACTTCAAACTACCACAGCATATCGTATAGTATGCTATAGACTATATACTACTGTACTGTACGCTTGGAGCGACCCTCGTCCCTGTGATGATTATTCCAGGGGAGAGGTAGGTACGAGATGGGAAATGGGGGAGTAGGTGGAGAGCAGGAGACTGTGTCTCGTACAGGGGTGCATGGCTACGTTGACGGTGGGCAAAACGGGGTGGTATAAATTATACCGTTCGATCGATTTGCTGTCAGAAGACCCTTTAGACTGCGCTTGTGAGGCACACAGCACTATGAAGAGGTGGCACGTTTCAGCAACAGTGGTGAAGGGAAGCGATGTATACTGCAGCAGAGGAAACGAGAACCATAGCGGTGGGTCAGGATTGGGAGATGCTGGGGGGTTACAGTGGGTGTTTAGGCATACCGGGGTCTACGTGCACTTCACTGACGTGAATATAGCCTGAAGTAGGAATGAGGAGGTGGGCAGTTTTGGCCGAGACGAGGCAAAGGGAGCGTAGGAAGAACGTGAAGGGGTTGGTACAGAAGCGATTTTGCAGGAGCCAAACCATCGTGTTCCCCTCAGCTCACGGTCTGATTATTCTATGCCGAGAGTGAGGAGCGAGGTAACGAGAAGCTGGACACGAGTGAATAGACCATTGGATTACGGAAAACGCGTTCAGGGAATCCTGCGTCCTGATGTTGACTGACAGGTCCGTTAGATTTGAACGGGCCTGAGGGATTGAATCTTCGTGGAGCTCAGTAGCTTGATCGTGAATCTCATTGTATTCTCAGTGGTCACGGTATTCCGTTACTGAGAAGGATTTCTACATACTAGAATCAACTATCGTCTACATTATTCGGAATGTTGCATTGCACGAAGCATGGTGAGAGGATAGCTTGTATTATTTCCTCAACTCCTGCATTTTTTCGTATATAATAGGACTGAACTCGCAATGTTATACTGTATTCCTGTGTCCACATAGATATCATGAATTTGAAAAAATGACAATGAGTTTCAACGCCTGAAGTTATGAAAAATAATTTCCATATGATGATAGACAGTCAAGTGTGATTTGTTTAATTGAAAAATCCACCAATGGTGAAGCTTCGTATAAGTATAGATGTGCGGAGAGAGTAATAATTAATTAATTGCGAAAATTCTAAAAAAAAAAACTGGGAAATCGATGAGCGCAGGAGTGTTGCCGTTGCAGTGAAAATATTCACTGCAACTTTGCGCGCTTCATCATCCGTATATACTTCATATAGGTATCCAAATGTGATAGCGTATTTATACACATATATTGGTCGTAATAAATTGAACGTGGCCAACGGCTCGACGGCAGTACAACACTTTCCTGCCAGGGTAGGTGGAGAATCGAGAAACGGAATGGGGTGTGAGTCCCGAAAAGATGGTTGTGGAGTCCTCACCCTGCAGAGTTCTCTGTATAACTCTCAGGCCAGTGAGCTGCATCGTCGAAACTCTCTCGCTTTCTCTTCCAACTCCCACGAGGCACCCATCCAATCGTCCCATTCTCCCTGATGAACACCCCCTAACCCCATAGCTCTCACACCAACGTCCAAACTCTCCTGCCTCATACAACATCGTGGCTTCCTCTTCTTCGCTTTGCTTTCTCTCGTCGCCAGGGACGCGCACATTTCCGGAAAATATACAAATCCTAAAATACCTTCAACCTCTCTCTCTCTTGCTCTCTTTATATATATCTTATGTTTAGTTGATTTCACTACTCATGAAACCATAATTCATTCAACGTGTGAGAAACAACAGAAAAAATTGTAGAAACGTTTTCATTATTTCATGACTCGAATAATCTTTATGAGCTGAATCAACTTCTTTATGGGAAATATTCCCATACTTCATATAGTAATTGTGGGACAGACTTGCACTATGGCGATCGGTCTTATGCTTATGCGCATGACTTCTGTAAATATAGTAATGTACGACTTGCGACGTCAATTGATAGTTGCTGTACGTAACTCAAAAAGAACATTTTTTACTTCTCCTTCATAATATAATAATGTGTGCCATAGATTAATGTGATTTGTCCCGAGTATTGAGTATTGTTAGCCGTGCGATTCCGCAATATTCGCTGTACAAAGAATACTGACTTGTCAGATGCTATCATATATGGAGCGTTACATTAAAAATTCTTACACATTTTCCAATAAATTCGGTTCTCTATACTTTCTGTATATCAATTATCACCCTACTGCAGATATTATCTTGTATTATTTCCAACTTTATAAAGTTGGAAGTTGTGACATATTGTTTCCTCATATTTATCGAAGAGTTACAAAATTTGCTCGGTGAGCAAGTGATTTTCTTAGTTTTGGCTTCCTCATATAGGAAGTCTTGTGAATTTTCGATAAAAATGATTAAGCAATGAGCAAATTAGAACTAGCATTTTTGGGCCTTTCGGATAATTTTAAGTACTCTGACATATGAATATCTCGAACAAAAATCTTCATGAAAACAACGTGTCTATGAGAATACACAATAATTACGTACAACCTGTCGGAAATAGTGCTCATAGTTAGGATGCCTGAATTTATCAATTCATAGCTTTTTCAATAAATGAAATAAATATTACAGACATAAATGGCACGTGAATCTGAGAAAAAAAAGATAGGACATGTTATTGAGCAAACAAAGTGACGATAATTATGGCAGCCCTGCGACCTCGAAACTTCTATTTTCTCGGCCTTTGGTCACTACAGGGAGGGAAACAGAACGTTATACGACGAGGGGGGGGGGGGGGGGGGGGGGGGGCGCGGTAAGAGTTCTTCGGTGCGAGAGGCGAGTCTGTTATTCTCTTTCTCTCTTGGTTTTCGTTACTCTGCTCAGCCAATCTCACCCGACAAGACGGGTTCTCTCCGAGCTATATAACGTTAGCACCAGAGCAGAGAGAGCTCGGCGTCATCGAGGGCGCTCGGTATATACGTATATATATACCGAGATTCAACTCCCGAAGCCGGTTTTCCCGCCGGCGCCCACTACGATCCTCCTCTTTCCATCGCCCACCAACACAGACATGCATAGAGAAAGATAGAGAGGCATATACATATATATACTCTCTGCGAACGCGACGTTTCCACCGAGAGCTAAGGGCTGTAACCACCCTCTCTTCCACCGGTTCCAGTGGCAGGCAGACAGGCAGGCAGGCATCTAGGCAGGCTGCCTGGCAGCCTGGCAGGGGCTGCATGTCACCGTCTTACGCTATCGTTCCGAACAAACACCCCCGAAGCACCCCTTCAACCACCCCTCTGACTGTGTGCTTCCTGCGCGCTCTGCCACCCTCGACGTCGACGTTAACCTACGTGAAACTCCGTATATAGATCGCACATGCCTGTGTATACGTATACGTGAGTAGAGGAGGGTAAACCAAAAGGAGAGAGCAGAGGGGCTTGTGTGTCAGGCTCATATCTCTGTGGTGTGCAGAGAAATAGAGCGCGAGAGAGACGGAGATATCGGTTATATAGTTGGTCGTCTGTGTGAGTGGAAAGGGGGTTTCAAGTGAGAGAACGTCGAAGGTGGAACCTCCAGCGAGGAGACCAAGAACGTTCAAGGGACGTACCATCTTCCGGTATACGGAGGGTATATGTTATGCGCTAGGGGCACACGAGTCGAGAGGGTGGACAACGTATATAAATATATGTATTTGAACACAGTATAGTAAAGGGTACGTGTTATGGCTGTAGGGCGTCCGCAACTCTCTGTCAAGGAAATATAAGTTTGTTTCCCGTCAAGCAGACAATACGGTGACCCAGTGAGTCACTCGAGATCGTAAGCATGTGTTTGTGATTAACGTCATACGATTGTAATTCCATTTTCCAATCCAACACAATCAGCAGATTTTCAGCAATAAAATATTGGTTTCAGTATATTCATGAAACATACCTCAACGTACATACTTTTTGCACTCGTATATGTCAGCATTTATCCGTTTTTGATACTTACACGAAATGTACATGAAAAGTGTTCACCCTGTAGAGTACATAGCTCCTCAAAGTATAGATATATGCTTATAGAATTCGATCACGTACATCTTTTTTAAGGGACCGCAATTAGTTCCCGCCTTAGAACAATTATATCTAAAGCTCGCAGCCTGAAGTGTCGAAACATTTGCTACGATGTTTCTACACTTTAGCTGGGACGTGTCAAACTATATCGTAAAATCGATAGTACGCTGACGAAATATCGAGGCCGAAGAAGAATAAAATGTTTCGTCAAAACCTTATCAGATAATAAAGTCGAGTATTACGCACGTCAAACAATATAGACAGGAAGGAAACGACAAGGTATAGGGCACTTGTTCGTCATTGTCATCTTCGATAATTTCACACTCCACCCCTTATGCATGAGAAACGAAAAAGAAATGAAAATGAACATTCTATTCATATTTCTTTGCCGTGCATACATTTCTTCCCTATCCGGTGGCAACCAGAGGGTACGTTTCGAGCGTTCGTGTATCCGACGCGCGGTTGTCTCTCACTTGAGCTCACCTCCTCATCCACGGCCAACGCATCATACCCCCGGTATGCTCTACAACGTCGCACACCTCACTTCTCCCTTGGTACACCTCGCTGTCATATTTGTATACGGCAACTATGTATATATCCACTGTAGGATTTGCTCACGCTCGCGCGCACGGAGGTACTCATTCATTCAATTTCAGTCATTCCCAGCAAGCGCGCACCCCTGTCGTGGCGGCCGACAAAAAATAATTAGTGAAGCCTTATACCCCCTGCGGGCGTTCTATATATTCCCGCTGCACTCCTTGCGATGGCCCCCAACGAGCGAAGAAGCGTCCCCTTTCAACCCTGGTTCGCTCCACAGGCTACGTTTATACCTTGTGCTCGGAATTTTCTGTCCCTCTCTCCCATCTCCCTTTCTACTGACTCACCCTACCGAGCCATTTCGTTCTCCTTTCCTCTCCCACGAACCTCCCTTGTTCGCTCGCCTACCACGTTTCCCTCTCCTCACCGAGCGACCCCCGACGTTACCCAGCCAACCACCCTTGATTCACCCTCAGGGCCACCCACCCCTTTGCCCTTTTCGCCCATCTACTCTTGCGAGCTCTTTCTCGCTCCTCGCCCTTGTCGGTTCCACCGCCTCCTCCTCTTCCTCCTCTTGCTACCATCCGCAATCCTCTTTCTCCACTATAGCGAGTCTCCGAGTCCCTCACAAGCCCTCGTCGTCGTCGTCGTCGTCGTCGTCGTCGTCATCGTGGTCGTAGTCGTTTTCTCGCTCGCTCGTTCGCTTTCCCTTCGTAACTCTCGCACCCTCTTTCATTCGCCCAGTGGGTAGACAGCGCTCCGTTTTCTACTCGCTATTCCAGCACTGATGCCGTTGCTTCCATTTCGCTCTCTTGTCTCTCTCTCTCTCTCTCTCTCTTTCTCTCTTTCTGTCTTTCTCTTTCTCGCTCACACAGCTTTCTCTGGCGCTTATATATCCACCATCGCCCGTGTACCAAGCCAGAGTAGAGCGGCCCCATTCCACACGGCCAAAACCCTAGCTCAGGCAGCCACCCCCTCGACGGCCTCGGGCGGGATGATTCAGGCGCCGGTAGGGCGCACCCACCTTCACGATGGGTTGGGGCTATATACATAGATGGAACGGAGAAGGATGGAACGGAAGGCAGAGGTATAGTCGGTACGAGATGGTTTGGAGGTTGGAGGAACGAGAGGGTATTACCAAAGCGCAGAGGTGAAGGAGGATGAGGGCGGAATTGGGGAAAACAGAGTGTGTCGGGGACTTTGCTCTGCTGCCTTCAAGCTGCGAGAGGTTTGCCTCTCGCAGTATACGGAGGGCACACGATGAAGGGTCTTGGCAAAGACGAAACGGTGAACGCAGATCACCCAACCCATTCGGTACGTTAACGGTGTATCGTGGAGCTTCGAATGAACTGAGGAAAGTACTCGGTACTTACAGATGAGCGATTGCAATAGAAATTCGCACAAAGATGCAACGAGAATACTGGCCATGATCCGTTGAATCCTCAATACTTTTCAGGGTACAGAGCATCCACATTGATCTGCAAGTAAAACTATGTGGAAATGCTTTTCGGTAAAGAAGCAATGAAAAAAAAAATCTTTTAACAATCATTTTTTAGTTTATGCTAGCATCCCCGGGTTAGGCAATGTGGGAAATTACTGTGCAATCTAAATTATTTCGAGAATATTCATTGTCAACATTCATCTTCACATGTTCAGGTCTAACTATGATTCATTTGATAAATTTATCATACTTCGCAACTTCTACGCATCCGATGGTTTCGAGATACTTTAAATATCGGAAATTCCATAAATATCTTCCGAAGTCGTAGCTCGTCTATACATTCCCCGTAAATGTTGACATTAACAATTTCAACATGAAGACTCAGCATTGGTGAAATCAACACAACGTATTTTCAACATTTTCAATTTCAACATGAAAACTCGACATTGATGAAATCAACACAATGTATTTTCAAGATTTTTATTTCAATATAATGAATTCACATGTATCATATATTCAATATTATTATTCCATTATTATACTATTATTATTTCAATGCTATATATAATGCTATAATTATATGCTATAATATTACTATTATATAATATCATTGCTATTATATAATATTGCTATTATATAATATTATTGCTATTATATAATATCATTGCTATTATATAATATTGCTATTATATAATATTATTTGTTGGGTTGAATAAATAAATACAGTTGGTACGACTCTGCACTGCCACCCAGGCGGCCAGGGTTCGAATCCTGTGGTCAGCACCAATGGATTTTTCCAAATGCTTTTTCTGCGAGATCGGTGGTTTGAAACCCACCTCAAATCGTAGGTTCTCCCAACTACACTGGGCCGGTACTGAAGAGGTTGCGAAATCAACAGAAACTAATAGTTCCGTAAATGAACAGAAAAACTATGCGCCCAGTGTATGAGAGCTTCGAGCCCGATAGGGCAAGGCAGGTGCCCCCACAAAGTATCAAGTATATAATATTATTATATAATATAATATTATATAATATTATTGCTATTATATAATATTGCTATTATATGCTATAATATTGATCACGAAATGGATTTGTTCTCATAGCGCTTGTAGGTTCAACGTGTAGCATGTAGTACATAAGTATATATGGTGTGTGTTGAATTGAGGGGTGTTCAATTCACGTGTTGAAGTGACGTTGAGAAGTATAGACGTGTAACCTCCGAAGTAACCTTTACTTATGAGGCCTGAAAATTCATACATGTGCCCGGATGAGAAAGACTCACAAAAATATATCAGATCAGCCGTCAGTTATAAAGTACAGAGATTAAACGTAGATATGGTCATTCATGTACTGCTATCAGATATCAGTATTCCTATACAGTTCCGTACGAATATGGTGGATCTAATTCTCTGAACATTCTGTACGGTTATCCTAGGAAATAGAGAAAGCTAACGAGTATTTTCATCGCATAGCCACTACCATGTGTCTCCCTAAACGCATCACGCCGTGCTAAGTTATGCATAGGGAAGTGCAAAATACACTCGGGTTGTCACAATGGGGGGTGAGCAGGTGGCGTTAAGGATAGAAGCTCTCTGTATGCCAGTTTGCTTCCTCTGCTGCTCATATACCCATACACCTGCACACGGCCAAGGATCCCAGTGTTCATCATCGCTATCACGTCCGTCGAGAAATAGCCGTAGTCAAGGAAGTCTGTGAACGAAGGAAAGGAGAAGCTTATCACTACTGTTGTACACGTGTGCTTCAATGGAACTAGTGCTTCCAGGAGGCTAAGTAATACGAGAAAAAGTGCTTTTCACGGAAGAAACGTGTAACGGCTCTTGGTTGTAGCACCGAGCCAGTAAAAGCCAGAGAAGGGGAGGCGAGGGGGCGAAGGGTTAAGGGAAAGAGGAAAGGAAGGAAAGGAGAAACTCGTGAAGGGGCTGAGGAGCATCTTATTCCGTAAATAGACTTCACTCCGGGGGTGTACGACGAAGCAAGAGATGGTCTTTGACTTGCTGCGTTTTCCTCCTCTCTCTTCGTCATCATCTTCTTGAGTCCTAATAAATTAACGATATATCATCTCTCACTGCAGGCAACTATTTCACAGTCTTCTTTTTTTTTTTTAATAACACAAATTTACCCATCGAGATGCAAGAGCCCTCTATATCCAGGCATATATTGTTCATTAAGGTGATTAGAAAGACATTTTTTCCTAAATTGTCTTCTTCACGAAAATGATTGTACCATCTAACATGACAATACCTGTCATGAAAGTCGTTGCTCATACAAAAATTTAATAAAGGATTGAAGTACTCATACAGTTGCTTGTTCCTTGATACGATAAAACGAGTTTAATCTAATTTGAGATCCATGCAACGGTATTTATTACTACCTGAACGATGTGTACTTTATTGAAAGATTTAAAAAAATGTTTAATAACTCCATGTACGTCATTGTTCTTTAGGCATCTTGGAGCTTTTCCCTTGAAATAATTTACTGCAAAACTCAGGAGCTATCATAAACTATTTATTACTGCTAGATCAGTATTTTTCGAAGTTTAACTTCGTTTTTAATGACAAGGTAGCATTCAAATTCTCTTCGCACTTCCCAGGTTCAGTCGCATATTTAACGGTTTCGAAGATTCAAACACCGTTGTGAAAGTACCAAAAATTATTGCACGGCTCTAAAATTGAATGAAATTCATTCTTTTCTGTTAAAAATCGACGTTATGAATAATTCAACCCCTAAACATGATCGTGTACCGGAAAATACAGGTATTTGGGGAAAATATATGTCATCATTGCAGATTGCAGTGATAGTACATATATTTTTTCACGTACCAAAATTTTTTTTTTACAATAATTGTTTTGTGAAGGAATACGGGCATTACGATGATGAAGACAATCTGAAAATAGTAAATTATGCTGCAAGGATGGAACTACAGTGATTTTTTACCAGGGTGAAGTCGAGTGCAGTCAACTTCAACCGAGTCAAAAATTACTGTTGATCTCTCCGCGCGCATACTATACTTTTCGTAACAAGTGCACGGAAAGGGGTTCTTTTTTGTCCCATTTCGGGGCAGAAAAAAATTATTTCTGAGTCAGCATTCAATTTGTTAATTTTTGTCCTAGGACAAAAAAATCAACGAATTGAATCCTGGCTCAAAAAGACTTATTTTCAGCTCTGAAATGAGGACAAAAAAGACCCACTTTCCGTGCACGTGTTACGAAAAAATTCTTTTTCAACCTCTCGTCATTGACGCCCATACATATATGTCGTTCGAGAAGATGTGTACGACCCGTTTTGGTGCGACCAGATCGCCGTGCTCACGTATAAGGCTTCGCTTCTTAATAAATATATGGTTTCTTCGTAAAAGAGAAAACGCAAGTGAATTCTCCCGTGCTTTGGGGCGAAGCGACGAATCGTTACACACGAGCTAGCGTGACGTTCTTACGTTTAATAAGCGTGGCGCGAGTTGGTTATTATGATAAACCTGGAGCAACTGGGCGTGTTGAATCTATGTGGAAATTTTTTTATTCATTCAAATAGAACGTGAAATGGAAGCCCCAAGGTATACATAGAAATATTCTGTATGAATAGGTGATGCAGTTACAGTATATACGAGACAGGTTTATTTGCCGGATGAGTTTCGCGCAGGGATGCGCGAGCCCGCGTGAACAGCCACCTCACGAGACCACTCCTTATCGCGGTTGAAATTAGTAAAAGTGAAAAGTAAAGACACACCCTTGGGAGGGGAGGTGGGATCTCGTTGCTAATGGCCAGGTGCACGTGAAGGAAATTTTGTCATGCGGAGAATGAGGGTTGCCAAGATAAATTGCATAATAATAAATGCTAAGCGACGAGCGTCGCGTCAGATTCCCTTGGAAGATGAGGCTGCTCTCTTTCTGTCTCAGTATTATTGTAGCATTGGATTATTGTGCAGATTATTGTAGCAATAGCATTGGATGAACACAGCAGATGTAAAAAATTTTCTATAAATTTATTAAAAAATCGTGCGATTAGGGTAATTCTTCAAGTTTTATAGATTATCGAAAAATTATTCAACCGCTACCAGCTAGCACTAAATGAACATACCAAAGAGCAGCCTAATGTGATTTTTTATTCTACTTTTGGTCATACCACTTTTCTCATGTATTTTGAGTAATCACAACTTATACCCACTTCGGATTATTCATTATGAAAATATTTTTACATGAAAGGAAACTCGTATTCAATATTTCAACCAAATCTCCTATCTCTTCAATATCGAATTTTGTTTATGCACAGAAGTTTTCAATTTCATTCAGATTGGCATCTTGGGCATGAATCGATGAAAATTATTATTATGTAGATATCGACGCTGGATCTCTTCACTTGGTAATCTCGCGTGATGATAGCTTCTCGCTAGAGTTGCGTGATGCACCGGTGATCTTTTTTTTTTTTCGTTTTATAAGTTCACAGCGATACGAACGGAGTTGTAAACTCCGAACAAAGTTGTAGAGAGGTATATTGTATATACGAACACAGGCAGACTCGTCCATGAGAATAACTGGAAAGGGAGCAAACCGGTCCCTTCATTATTCGAGAATTAGTAACCTCGTTCCCTCCATCCGTTTTACACCCCTCTCCCTTACGGGAATAAAGTTTTCTCCCTTTTCAATACCTAGAAAACTCTTATCCCCTTCTACCCGACCCTTCGAGACTAAATCCTTCTCTCTCTCTTTCTCTCTCATTCCACTTTTTCCGAAGTTTTTTCGCGTTTCAACGAGAGAATCGAGGATCACTCGTACATTCTCTCGGATACTCAACTTTTTTCAACATCTCACGACGATACCACTGTGTCACGATACTATTCTCTCTCGCGTCTCTCAGACACGAGAGACAACAAACTAAATCTCATGTCCAACGTTTCTTCATATATAAACAGCTAATACATGATCACTCAAATGACGCAATTAAACGTAGGAAAGTGAGAGATGATTTTTGAAACTCCCAAGATAGAGAAGTATATATACATATACATATATCCCATGACGTTTTCGAGCTTGGAAAGCTATAGAGCCGTGTATCCGTAGTTAGAAATTGATTCGTGTGTTCGCCGCATTATTTATTTAGATCTGACCCCGAGGTAGCGAGATAAGAGGGTAAAAAATAGTGGAACCATGGAGTGGCAAACAGACGAAAAATAACGTAGAGCTTGCAGTGCAAGAGTTTGCGGGAGGATACACACAGAATCGAGTTTTACCGAAACGATATATATATATATATATGTGTGTACATGTATATGTGTGTGCGTGTATGTATATATATATTTATATATATGGAAAGAAAGACGGACACCTCGGCGCCAGACTCACCCTCCTCAGTCTCTATGCAGACTCACCTCCGTCTCCTCTGCCGTCTCTCGCTCAAAGCCCTCTCCGCCCCCGCCGATCCTCTCGCACAAACCAACGTAAGCCAGCCCCTGGCCCTGGAAGCTCTCTACGAGCTCCCATTTCGCAAACCCAAACCCACCCACCCATCTACGAGAACCATCTAGCGAACCCTCTAGCATCCCTCCGACTGAGCGGTAGCAGCAGAAGCTCTATGTATACTTCACCATCACTACAACCCCCCCCCCCCCCCCCCAGCTACGCCTCTCCCATCTGAAACCCTATAGCACTACTGCCTCACTCCATCTCGAAAACTTCCACGTAGCCAAAGAAGAGAGAGAGAGAAAGAGAGAGAGCGAGAGAGAGAGAGAGTGAGAGAGAGAGAGAGAAAGAGAGAGAGCGAGAGAGAGAGAGAGTGAGAGAGAGAGAGAGAAAGAGAGAGAAACAGCATGCAATAAAGTGACCCTCCAGCTATCTCCAAAATCATTCCTCACATTCTAGAACCAAAGCTACCCGGCTTTACCCTCGAGCTCGGATGCGCTCTCGCACTCGTCATGTTAGTTTTAGATAGAACATAACGAGAAAATAAGAGTGAACTGGCCGGAACTTTGCTGCAATTCGTTTCGGCAAACGCGACTCTTCCATTTAATTCGTGATCTCGTAAAGATGTAAAGACAAGTACACGTTATTCACTTTTACGATAAGAAATTAAACGAATTCGTTGAATAATTTACTTTTGCTTTCTCATAGGCGAAGCGTTGTTTTGGTGAAAAAAAAATCTGAGATTTTCATGCGAACACGTTCAAAATGACCTAAGATATCGAGAAAATACATAGTATTTAGAAAAAAATGTTCGTATGAATGTGTGCGTGCGTGTGTGATAAAATAGGTGTCCGCGCTTTGACTTTCGTAAATTTGAAGCCATTAAGTCCAAACTATTTACTTATAGACTGAGGGGCAAGAATGATTGGCATTGAATTTGGCAATAATCAACTCTTAAAAAGTTGGTGAGTGACGAAACGATATTTTTATCGAAATATCGAAATTTTCGAGTTTCATTGTCCCCATTTTATTCGTCCTGTGATTGGTCGGTTGGCGGACAAGGATTGACACAACTGTCAGTTCGACAGTTATGACAGTGATTAGTCGATCATCGAAACTAGATTGGAGCGCTGCAGCGCTGTCAGAAAACCGTTCGCGCGCGTGAGCGCGTGTGGTGGACCCTAGTTTCTATTATAAAATTTTGAAATTTTCGAAAAATGTATGTGAGCGCTTTAACTTTCGCAAATTTGACGCTATTGAGCCCGAACTTTTTACATTAATAGTCTGTAGGACAAGAACGATTGGAATTGAATGTCGCAAGAATTCCTTAAGTGGTTCAGATTTTATAACATTTTTAAATTTTCGTAAAATATGTGTGAGCGCTTAAATTTTCGCAAATTTCACGCTATCGAGCCCCATCTTTTGACATATATAGTCTGTGGAACAAGCATAATTCGTATTGAATTTGGAAAAAATTCCTTAAAGAGGTCGGATTTCAGAAAATTTTTAAATTTTCGATGAGTTGTAAGCGTGCTTCAACTTTCGCAAATTTGGGCCTGTATACATCAAGCCGCTAAGTTTTACCCTAATAGGGTGCCAATGAAAAAAAAAAGCATGAAAATTAGAAGTTTGCAGATTGCTTCCCCGTTATTTTATCTCACTCACTAAGCTAATAGAGGGATATTCGCGAGCGAGATAAAACAATAAAGAAGCAATGTGCAACTTTGTAACTTGCATGCCTTTGTTTTCTTACATTTTATAGGAATCAGAGTTGAAAAAATTGATTGGAATGAGGGAAAAATCGTGGCTCTATAGATAGGAATAGCTGAAAAATATGGGATCAATTCGATCGAGCAGTATCGAAGGCAACGTAAGTATCACAATACCTTTCTATCATTATTACCCGTCTTTGAATTTATATTTTTTTCCTGTGATCGAAAAGTGAAAAAATGCTTTTTGGATTGTGGCGCCATTCTGCCGGTACATTGTACGGATGGAATGGTCCAAGGGATGCGTCATTTATCGATGCCTTGGGAGAGTATAATGAAGCACGAAGCGCGCGTGTTATGGTGAACTGGACTGAAGCAAGTCGGGTGGGAAGCATGACAGATTTCATGGGTTATTCCCCGAGGAACAATGGATTCGGGGCTGAATAGAGCGGTAAAAAAATGCGTCGGAATTGCCATTCAGTAGATACACAGTAAGAGAGAGAGAGTTACGTCACTTAAGCTCCCCAATAACGTGGTCAGTGTTCGCGTGTCACGTACAAATGAGGGTAGAATCTATAGCGAATGTACGAGGGAAAACGCTCTAATCGGTGATACGCGAATGAGACCAAAAAAATCCTTGAAAAACTTCCTGTGCCCAGAATTTTTATGTGTCTCCCGTCGAAATTTCGATCGAGACTCGTTACAGATACTTCGCAAAAAGGGACTCCTCTTTGGAATCCAGAGACGGGTCCTGGATCGTTTCACGATCAACGTTGACCAAAAATAATGTCTGTTGGCGACCATCCGGGTCCATCGATAAAAATTACAGATAAATACAAAGCAATTTTCCACATCGACTCGAAATATTTTTAAACGAATTTTTAACACAGTTAAGATTGTTTTTAATTCTGAAAATTGAATCACCTCTCGGGTATACCGGAACTTACGTTATATTCCTTACCTTATTGGCGCCATCGAGGATCTGTCGCTTGGAAAAAGAAAAAAAAAAAAAAAAAAAAAAGGCACTCGTGGATTTTCTTGAGGGAGAATACATCCGCGCATCGAAGGATGGTTCGAATTTGCACCAAACCCTCTGTATAGTCTTGCTTTATATCGTAGCGATGAGATGGGCAACGCAATGCGGAGGAACGGACGAGGGTTTTCCGGAGGGTGGAAATGCCAGGGAGTTGTGCCTCATTGGGATTGTAGGGATGGCGGAGCTCGAGTTTTCCTGAGGGTCGGTGAATGTCGGGGCAAAATCAAGATCGAGAGAGAGAGAGAGAGAGAGAGAGAGAGAGAGAGAGAGAGAGAGAGAGAGAGAGAGAGAGAGAGAGAGAGAGAGAGAAGAGAGAGAGAGAGAGAGAGAGAGAGAGAGAGAGAGAGAGAGGGTTGGAAGAAATCGAAAGAGTGGATGAGCGAACAGAGTATATGGATGTAAACGAGGGAGGAAGAGGCGTATGGGGACTGAGAGAGAAGTGCCCAGGCAGGGGGTATACGATATAGTTGATGGAACCGGGGGTTGAAAACACACACACAAACACGCATACACCATTGTAAGCCAGATGTGGCGAAAGAGAGAGACCTCTGTGGGTTACCTGCGAGTATATGTAACCAAGTAAAACTCCACTCCACAATCTCGCCCTTTCAACGCCTTGAAACCATTTACTCTTACTTCAACGGCGCCGTATACTCCACTCTAATCAATTAAGTAATTCCTTTCTTCTTCGTGTTGTCTGGCTCCTTCTTACGTAAAAGTAAAGGAGAATGAAAATTGGACAGGGTTATAACGAAACGGAGGATAAAAGAGAAGAAGAAAAAAAAAAAAAACAACTCAAACGTGTACTGGCAATGAGATTTTTCATATATATTTTTCTTCAATCTGTTTTTTTTTTTGTGCAATTTAAATATAATAATAATAATAATTAACAATAATTATGTACGTTTAATATTGATAATGGTAAAGTTTTTGGATGTATACGCGTCTCGTGGAACAAATGACACACGATTATCCGAAGACTAATTTGGTTTATACGGTGTTTAAACATCGCGTGTTTATCGCTGAAAATAGATGTTGCTGCTTCTTTATTTTTTTTTTTTTTAATATTTCCCCCTCCCCCCTCCGCCCCTCTTTATATTCGCTCGTCACGATTATTTACAAAACTAATTCGGTATAATGTGTCATATTTATGCTCTCCGTTTTGGAATAAATTTATATCTCGAGAAGACTCTGCAACTACTTTCTCACGACAATTATCGAACTTTCTATATTCAATCTGTCAATCCTTTTTCTTGTTTTGTTTTTCGATCACGTAAAAATACGAAATTTCCTCGAGGCCCGACGATCCAAGCTATCGTATTTCTCGTTCGTTAAATTTTTTCCAAACGTTTATTCATTGTTGCATTTAAATTTGTTTATCGATCCGTCCAATCGACTACTCACATTTATCGTTATTACGTACAGGAAGCCGTCTTAATTTATTAATTATACACGCGAAGCCTCGATACACACAACGCTCGGAGGCGTAGAGGGATTTAAAAAAATAAAAATAAAAAACGTCGATCCTAACAAGCGAAGTTGGCCTTTGTAGCAAGCGACGCGCTCCGCGTCTCTACACGGTCACCCATATTCATATATACATATATAGTCATCGTTTTAACGTTTTCTCAATAGGGATCCGCATATGAGAAGCTCAGCTCAGATGGCAGCATCATCGATTGCGCCTTTTCGCGGATTTTTTAGATGTCATAAAGTGTTATTAGAATAGAATGGATCGAAATGACAAATATTTATCGTGGACAGTGCCAAAATTGCAAGCATAATTGAAAAATGTGGAGCTGTAATGAAAGGAAAAAAAAAGAATGATTTGATAAAAAGGAAAGAAATATTAAAAATATAATTTTTGATACATAAATAAAAGTATAATCTCACAAATAGCATCGCAAAAATTTCGAGAAGAATAATGAAATATATTTTTTCCTTCAAATTGTTCTTCTACGATGAGAATGATAATTTTCAATTATCAGATGCCCCGCAATTACGCATAATGGATTAATTCAATTTAACCATCGACTAGTGTTCTAATTTAGGTATTTATTGCGTTTGAACGCGCTGAGTCCTTTCACCCGAATCTCACCTAACCTAACGTGTGTTACATGTATGTCGTTTAATTTTATTTTACCCGATCACATGTGGACCACGCAAATGAATAAAAATATTAAACGTTCGTATTATTTTGAATTGCTTTCGTAATATTTTTTTTTATTATTAATTAGAGCTTCTTTATTCAATAAAAATGTTTATTTCGGTAAAAAACGATTTAAAAATTCCGCTAAAAGGCACAATCTATGATGCTGCCATCACGCGGCTGAGTTTGGCATTGCGGATCCCTATTAACACTTGTACCTGTATTCGGCTACGTGCACCGAGCAGTCAGCGCCACTTGTGACGAATCCCGGCAAAATTGGGGAACAAGAAGAAGAATTCGTTCTATCCAAGTTTTTTTTTTTTATAAATATTTAAAGAATCTTCCGGCTCGAAAGTAGGTAAATTGAAAAAAAAAAAACACAATGACTGTGTTCGGACAACGCGGTTATCTCATATTTGTATGTGTATTTTTTTTTTTGTGACGAAAAATGACAAAATTTCATTCAAGTTGTCTTGTCTGCTGTCCGGTCTAGTTGGAGTTTCGTGAGACACGATACCGGGATACAAATGCGTGTTATATATTCAGTAAGAATTTCTTCTTTAGCTCCTTTTGAACTTGGAAAAAGTTCGGCAGGAAAAATTACTCGAGCGATTTAATTACAGAGCAGTCATTGCAAATTACTCGGAGTTATTGTAAATTTTTAATACCCAATTACAATCAGAAGCGACAATTGTTATCATTTGATCCCAATTATTCAAAGTGCTGAATATATTTTTTTCAAATTCAATTACAATTACTCGAAATAACTGAAATTTATCTCAAATTTAATTACTATTATGCGAGTTAATTGTAATTAATTGAAAAGCGTCAATTTCACCACGCTAAGCGTTGACCGTCGATCTCTGCTGGATATTCAGGTCACGCACGTAGCGAATACAGTACCGCAAGAGCAGAATCTCGATACTGCAATGCATATTCCAGCTGTAAATGAATCAAATTGTACGCTAAAAAAAAAAAAAAAAATTGTGCACCGTACAATTGTCTGCCGTATCGATCGAACACGGTGAAACTGTACGCATTTTCGAGTCAACACGACGGAATTGTCAATGCAGCGTTGGTTCTACAGGTCCAAACTTTACGATCCGTCAATGAAACACGGTTTAACCGTACCGCAAAGGCAGAATTGCTTCGAACGAATACCACGAAACTGCTGCAGTGCCTCAACCAAACGCGACAGGACTGTAAACAAACGGGTGCCTGTGCGTCAGCCGTTTGTAAACTGTCCGGCTGTGTTAAAGTCGAGACACGATCAACCGTTTCACCGTTTTCAGTTGACAAAGCGTAGAGTTTCATTGTATACACGATTAACCCTTTATTCTCTTCTCTCATCAAGAATCGTCACTGGCTTATACTTTCCTCGTATTCACTCGATTCTGCGTATACTTTTACCTTCTTCAGTTCAGGCAAGCCAACATTTGATTCCTGTGCACCTTTTTCTTAAAAATAATTTGACGATCTCGGACGCGTAAAGTTTGGTTGTCAGTAATTGGTATCCTTGAGGAATTGGAATCGGTACAATTGGAGGCAAGCCTTAATGCGAGAAATTAATGAGAACCTCTCGATGACGAGAGACGAGAAAAGGAAAAAAAAGCAGCGAACTTTGTTTTACAAAGCTGTCAAAGTTATACCCGTAATGTTTTTTCAAGTGTATCGCTCTTATTTTGAGGACACGCATCGCCGTTTGGTACACAGTCAGGAAACTCTGTTGTAAAGCTTCGAAATGAAAACACTAATTTTCTTGGCAAATACGATTAGTACGTACATTTTCGTGAAATATCTATACAAAAATAATGAACTTCGTCATCTTTTTTCTTCTTTTTCTCTCTCTCTCTCTCTCTCTCTCTCTCTGATTCGTCTTTTACGTCTAATGTACAATAACTACAGAACTCGTGTCAAACACGGCCAAAAAGCATAAAATATATCTTTCCATCTATTTAATATTATATATATATATATATATATATATATATATCGGCCAACCTCACCACGTTTTACGATGGCTAGAAGCGAATATTTTTAACTTCCTTTGTTTATTTAACTTTATGTTTATTTCCTCTCGAATTATAATTATTTTCGAGCGTCCTGAATGACGAATCGTCGCACCGACGCGACGTAACGAACGACACAGTACGATAGATTTTTTTTTTAAATTAATTAATGAGAGAATCGTCAGCCATCATACTTTTCTTACGTAGCCAAAAAAAAATATTGTTATTTTTTTCTTCTTCTAATAATTAACGAAAAAATCGGCAAAAATTCACGAATTTTATGGCTGATCGGATCGATAATTTGAGAAAATTATTCCGAAACGATGAATCCGAGACAATAATTTTTTGCGAGCTGTATAAAAAAAAAAAAAAAAAAAAAACGTATGTTAGCCGATGTGTTTCGCCTGATACGCAATTTTTTTTTCATTTATTTATCCATTCATTATTGTCACGTCATCATTGAATCGAAACGAAATCTGTCACTGCTGGAACATATGACTTAGCGCGGATATAAATTAGACGAGCTATGGTAATTGAACCAGCTCGAACGTGTTTGACCTCGTCCGAGTCTGGATTCGCGTTTGCTCACGGAGACCGTTCAATTATAGCACACTGCGAGGAAACCGAGCATGTTACCGTGCCAGCGTGCGGATAGCGTAACACGGTGACACGCCACCGTGAAAGCTTATCGACAGCTTGCTCGACGTTCATTCGGAGATTTCACCCGGGACAGCTCGTCCAATAATGCAAAGCTTTGGGTCAGAGCAACGCGCCGATCATCGCGAGGTCCCATCGCGTTTTATAGTCGAACTGAACTACCTCCCCAACGGCAAAGATCGTATACCGACAAGTCGGACACAATGAGGGAACAAAAAATAGAGTACGAGTGTGTCCGAAAATGCTTTTTTTTTTTACGGCACAGGCATTGAAAAGCCACTTTTCGACGCCTATTATCGATCCGTCAAGTAGCACTTTTCGTGGCTACCTTCGCAGCTGACACAAAAAAATTTTTTTTTTTTTATGGCAGTTCTGAGAGTCGTGCACCGTACTGCGCATGACAAGTGCCATGAATAGTACATTTCGATACGAGTACGCAAAGGCTTTTTTGACGAAACGAGAGGATTACCGCACGAGCCGAAGGCGAGTGCTGTAACGAGTTTCGTCAAAAAGCCTTTTCGTACGAGTATCGAACATATAATTTTTCCTCATGAGAGCCGAGAAAGCGCAACGAAGTTGCGATTTCGAGGTTAGAATGAGGAAAAAGTCTTTTCGTGTCACTTGTCATGCGCAGAACGGGCACGAGTCTCAGAACTGCTATGAAAAAATTTTCGTGTCAGCTACGAAGTTAGCCACGAAAAGTACCACTTCACGTATCGATGACAGGCGTCGAAACGTAGCTTTTCAATACCTGTGCCGAAACAAAATATGGTATATGCGGCGTGCGCGTATAGTGACTGTTCAAGCGAGGTGATGTTTTTAGAACGAGCCGTTGGCTTTGCCTGGCTCGTTCTAAAAACATAACCTCGCTCGAAAACAGTCACTTTACGCGCTTGCCGCATAGTATACTATTTTGTAGCCGAACGAGTGCATGTAACCCCTCAAAATAAAATCATCGTCATTTTTAGCCCTTGCGTAGTAGCGCTGCGATTGAGCTTTTGAGGCAGTCATCCCGTATGACAGGTTTGAAAAATCGATTTTTTTTTTTTTTTGCATAAATTGCATCCAAATAGCGCGTGGAATGCGCGAGTAAAGTGATTTGTGGAAGAACTTTATGGACTGGTCATAGCAGATTAAGGGCGAGTCAAAACTTCATTGGTGATAATCGTTTTTGAATCTTTGAACGCGTTTTTCTCAAAACTGTATTTTTTCAAACTGGTGACCACGATTTCTGGAAATCTATCGAACGAATTCGTTTGCGATTCCATCGAATTGTTCAGTACTCGCGTAGACACTTTGCAAGCTAGGATAATTTTGATTCATCAAGCCGTTTTTTTCTTTTTTTCATGTTGAAGAAGTCGTAAAAAAAAAAAACACAAAAATTAACGAAAAAATGTTCAACAAGATGCCGAAATTTACTTTTCAATATTTTTTTGACAATCCTAGTTCAAAAATTATTTCATACTTCACAGATTGAAATGCCGTTTGATTTTTGTCATTTCAGATAAGCAGAACACCCGCAATCGTGGTCACTGGAAAAAAAACTTTCTTTGAACATGAGTGGCTAAGTTGCCGTGTACTTCGGCAATGAGCCACGATTTCGGGCTGAAAAAATTGTAAAGTTTGCTCGAAATATGAATAAGCATGCGGTGAAAAGTTTGCGGTTGAACGTTTATTTAGTTCACCAAAAAAAAAAAAATTCCCCAAAAAATAACGAAAAAAAAAGAGTCTTCACAGAGGATGACTGCCTCAGTTTCTTAAATTTCGACTCAGGTATGTTCTGCACTCGATATTAAGGATGTTTCTCTGTTATATCGATTTGGTGTAATCGACTTGAAGCTTTTACAGCCAGTCGGTGTTTGTCACCAAAACGTGTGTGCACAAAAATCACACTTTCTCGTCACGCCACTTCGGACAGCTCCCACGCATTCGCTATTGACTTTTCATGCATGCTGTTCCCGACATTTTTTTCAGAAAATTTAATTGTCTACAAAATTGTTCCCGTGCAATTTTCTCTATCTTTAATAGTTCGGCCAGCGTTCGGAGTCGAAGCTCGAAAAACCCGAACTTTGAGAATTTTTTTTGCAACCCAAACGTTGACATTTCAAAAACTTACCGGTGTAGATGTTCCTGTAATTTTTATACATTGCTATCAATGCCATTTACCATCGAATAGCGTTGAAACGAAACCCCTAACAGTTAAAATTCTGATTCCGTGAACATAAATTGACTGGCCGAGATGAGTGAGGATTTGACGCTGTCACCACCGCGTGCCAGCATCAAATCCACCGTGTCAGCACCTGTGTACAAGCATGGGGACCCCCCCCCCCCCCCCCTCGGACGTCTCGTCCCGCAAACAAACAGAGGAACATCCTTAAACCAAACTGTCCAAGGCAGAGACGCTGCCCAGGACTCTTTTGATCCCCATTGACCGCGAGCATCGCGATGACTCGATGCCCCGAGTTTTCCCCGATCAGCTACGACGAGCGGACAAGTTCGGAACAACAAAAAAACAGCAACAACAAAAATTCTGCTCACCCCTGAGCCACCCCAAGTGCCAACTTTTTTCCCCCAAAATATCCGCCAGCTGCGGTTGGGGTTGAACAAATCCGCGGAACGAAATGATCGGTTCGACCGAAGTGCCTCATCGAGGCGGTGGAGGGGCCTTCGATTTCAGAAGTCTTCAAGGCCATCAAAAACTTCACGAATATCGCTTTGACGAGGTCGCGGACATTGGGAATTCGGGGCCAAGTGCCAACTTTTTCCCCAAAATATCCGCCAGCTGCGGTTGGTGTTGAACAAATCCGCGGAACGAAATGATCGGTTCGACCGAAGTGCCTCATCGAGGCGGTGGAGGGGCCTTCGATTTCAGAAGTCTTCAAGGCCATCAAAAACTTCACGAATATCGCTTTGACGAGGTCGCGGACATTGGGAATTCGGGGCCAAGTGCCAACTTTTTCCCCAAAATATCCGCCAGCTGCGGTTGGTGTTGAACAAATCCGCGGAACGAAATGATCGGTTCGACCGAAGTGCCTCATCGAGGCGGTGGAGGGGCCTTCAATTTCAGAAGTCTTCAAGGCCATCAAAAACTTCACGAATATCGCTTTGACGAGGTCGCGGACATTGGGAATTCGGGGCCAATGAGAATATTCGGCAAGAGCCCGGTCGCCGGTGGTAGCATCAGCTTTGCCGGTATGGCCGCTGGCCTGAGCCTCTCGGTAAGTGCGAGCATTACCTGACAGTGCAAGTGCTGTATGGTCGCCAGTAAATTGAGATTGGTATCGATTAGACCGGCAGCCGGTGTGAAACGATCATCGCGGCGATCCGTCTCGTAATCATCGTCGAATTCGAGCGGCGAGGCTGCCTCTTCTCTGGCCTCGCGTTCGCGCTCCTCGTTAATCGACACCGACGAGAACGAGGCCGCCTCCGTTGCCCGATTCTTCTCGGCCAGAATTTTCTGCTGATGCTTGAGATAAGCCGTGGTTATCGGCAGACTGTAGTCAATGGGCGTGTTTTTCGGATCGATTCCCGGACTCCAGGGTGTTGGCAGCGGGAGGGTTGGCGGTGGCGACGGTGTTCTACCCTCGGGGAGCATTCTCTTTCTCTTGGACGACGCGGAACTACGTGAGCTCGCACGATCCGATTCCGGTGTTCTGCGCGATTCTCCAAGGCTCTCGTCCAGCCTGGAGCTAAACGGATTGCTCGCTCCTAACACGGGCTCTTTCTTAAGTAAATTCGTAACGCTCAACGGATTGTATCTCGTGGCCTCTCTCTCATTTTCCTTCTCCGTTCTCTCGTTGATCCTCTCGCGTTCCTTTTCCGGCTTCTCCGTGCTCGTCACGACGACATTTCTCTGCTGATGCTTCGGTAGCCTGTAGCTGAACAAACTTTTGCCCTCGGCCGGCTGACTCGCCTCGCGCGGTTTCGGGCTGCTCTGCCGTGGTCGCGTCAGTGCCGTTGCCGCTGGTATGGGGCTCAGCGGTGTCGTAGCGTTCGTACCTGGAATCGTCGTTGTCGTCGTTGTCACGGTCGTGCATGAAACTGGATTCGTCGATGTCGCTAAAATGGCTGCTGCGGGAGGTGCTTGCGACTGATTCGAGAGACTTGTGGGGCTGGGTGTTCGGGGACGACGCTGACATTCCGTGCAACCGAGGAGAAATCGCGTTACCGCTTCCCTCGGTAGGAATGCATAAGTTTCGGTTATCTGGAACACAAAACCAGACGGACGTGTGTTCATAGGTTTTTTGTTTTGTTTCGTAGATCGAAGGGTGGATCAACGGATACCTTAAAGTGAGGATAGCGGGAACAGCTATCGGATGATTAATCCAGTGGGGGGGGGGGGGGGGGGGGTATAATTGGCACAAGTCGGGGAATGTGAAGCAATGATCTTCAGTGATCTATTTTTGAATGGCAGCTTCATTCGGGACGAGGACACGAGTAACATTTCGCGAGGACTATTCAACGGTTTTGATAGGATCAAGGAACGCATCGAGAGATTCATTTATCCGCATTTGCCTATGGACACAGATATTACTTACCAATGTTCGCCTCTTCGCAGATACGAATCAGACTTTACGGGAATTTCGAGATTTGGCTTGTTCATGCAGCCTTTCATAGGTTGTTCTAGTTTCCATTTGCAGTAATGTTTCTATGGATTATCAACCCGCATGTAAGTAGTTCTTCGCTTGTTTCCAGTCATTCTATTGTCATCGAAATGTTTTACGAGAGAATGCTTTATCGAACGAACGGAGGAATAGAGCGAAGATGGGATGAGGATTTAGGTATAGTGAGAGGTAAAGATAGAATTCTCGAGTGCGGGAACGAAACTTTGATGTCTCCTCGTTGAGGAGGTAGGTATGCTGCCGGAGGCATGTTCCCCGGTTCTTAATAGGAAACGTTTCCCTCTAAGGAGTCGTCGAGGGATAGAGAGTTGGGTGGCGTAACTCAATCACGGATGAGAGCCTGTGGGATCCGAGAAAGGCAAAGGTTACGTTCTGTATATAACTGTATAGAATGCTCTGGGGAAGGTAATTCGATAAGATTTACTCCAGGCTTGTGCGCCTGCGAACGTGAAACGAAGAACGGGTATTGTAGACTGTTTCAGAATAGTGCGGGCTCTATTTCTCTCTCTCTCTCTCTCTCTCTCACTCTCTTACTCATCTTCCTCTTTCTTCCTTCGCGAAGGAAGACGTCACTCGATTCGACACGAGACAGAGACTCAAAGTCACGCCACTACTGCCAAGAGGATGAAACTCTCTTCCTTCGAAGCTACGAAGCTACCTACTCTCAATCGAATTCGCGACCGTAGCTAGATTTTTCACCTTCAAACGTTATTTCTACAGAGATGTGTAGCTTCGGACACGCTCCGATTTGTCGTTTCTAGATATCAGGGAAACATTGATAACCGAAATCAATTGTTCGGACATTCGTACAACGATATCCGAAATATGTATTGTGTGAAGCATGTATCCAAGAATTAATATTCGGAAGTGTGAAGCCATTTGAAAGTTTCCATGTCCAATGATTTGTTTTTTTATTTTATTGACAAATTTTAATTTTCGAAAACGTCAAAATATTTCTAAAAATAAAGTAGTTACGCGTTATTTTGCTGAAAACATTATTTTAAAAATTGGTACTAAATTTATCTGAAAGGTTAATGGACCGATTTGGCTGACATGTTCCACTTAAGATAAGATTTTCATGAATTTTTTTTTCATTTATAAAAAGTATGGGATTTATTGATTTACTTTGGTGAAATTTTTTTATTTATTACCGAAAACATTCGGAAAAGTTCACAACCGGACTGACGCGAACAGCCATAACTACGTTATGTTTTTTTTTTTTCAAACAAATTTTAATGATGTGTCGAGAAATTAAAGACGAAACATTGTTCTACGGTAACGAATATTCAACAGAATGATACGCGAAAGAAATAAATTTGACTCTTTCGTTTACAGTTATATTTATACGAGGAATTATTAGAAAAAAGTTTTTACTGCTTTTATCCCATTTTAGAAATGATTGTATTCGAATAACGATGTCATCAGTGAGGATTTTGGAGTAGGGGAGACCGAGATGTTTTGAAACAGGGGTGATTTGAAACAACACTGATTTGGCGTCACTTAAAACCGTTAGCGGGGCTGGCAATGTTGCAATTCAGCCGCTTCCCGCCGCCCGTGGGCCCCTCAGTTCGCGTCCGTGACTCAAGATTGTTTCAAGTTCCGCCAAATCAATGATGTTTCAAATCACCTCTGTTTCAAAACGCCTCGGTCTCCCCTATACTTATTGCGAGCTCGAGAACATTTTATCCGAATCGTCATCCGTAAAATTCAGTACGAGCAAGAAATTTCGTGTATCAATAAATGTATCAATAAATAAATCATCCTCGATGTAATACGATTTTAATCTGTGATTATTTATCCAGAAACTCCTGGATCTCTCAACGTTCAATATATAACCGGAAATGGAACCAAAACCGCTCGGGGCCACGGTGCCCGAGGGATTTTCCGCTCTACTCGATAAATCGCGTCGCGTCTAATGCGTCCTATAGTGGTACACGAGCCAATGTAGTTTAAGATCTTCGTGGCATTCGAAAACGTGTATATTCATATTTGCATGTCGTATAAACTCGTGATTCTGTGTTAAGATACTCACGGTATTAGTGATACTCTAGGAAGAGTTTAGCGTGTACACATGTACCTATAGATATAGTATTTAGACGTATGTGACCGCGTGTAGTATAAGCAGGCAATGCAACAAGTGCCCTGTGGTTTTGAATCACAAGCAGATCGTGGCATGGTAGAGAGCGAGAGAGACAGAAGAGGGAGATAAATAGTTGGAGCGAGAGAAAGAGAAGCAGGGGCCGAAGAGGAGAAGGAGGAGGAGGAGGAGGGGGAGAAGGAGGAGGAGAAATAAAAAAGAAAGAGAGAGATGAGAGACGAGGCGGAGAAAGAGAGCCTGATGGATGACGGAAAGATGGAAGAGTCGACGAGAGAGGCAGAGAGACAGAGATAGAGGAAGAGGTGGATGGTGTACCGATAGTGCGACAGAGACGATGTATTTTATATAAAAGAGAACGTGAGCGAAAGTGAAAAAGAGATAAACTAAGAGCAATGAATATAATAGAGAGAGAGAGAGAGAGAGAGAGAGAGAGAGAGAGAGAGAGAGAGAGAGAGAGAGAGAGAGAGAGAGAGAGTGAAATATAGAATGTATACTATACGATACCCCGGAGAGAGGTTTACGCGAATACATACTCCTGCTCTCCGGAACACATGAGATGACGTATAGTATCGAGTTTTCGATGCTTGAATGCCTCGATATATCCCATCTCCCTATTTGCCCACTCCCCGAGGGATTACAGCTCGTTGAAAATCAGAAAATATCGCGTGTCAAGTAATGTCACTAGTTACTGCTACTTTTGTGTAAATATTGGGAGTTTGCGAATAAAATTGAATTGAACGACGATGCTCGTTTGATATTCGAATCAAATACTTCTGATAATGGAATTAACCGAACATCTATGCGTTTATTTCAATATATTAAAAAACAAATAAAATTCTTTCTGTTTTTCTGAACAACAGAACTCTGATGTCACCGTCAATTTTAAGGATGTATGAGCACAAGGTGGCGGGAAATGAGCGGAAACGTGGGCGCGGGTGAGCGCGGTGAGCGAGGGGCACGCATGAAACAAGAGAGAGTCGGACCGCTCATTATGCGACACACGCGAAAAATTTCCTTAAAATCGATAATTGTATGTCAAAAGGTTCGTTGACCCCCATTTTTTATGGAACGTATGTAATCGTGATAGTTTTCTGAACATTTAACAGTTTTAATATTGATCGTATCTGATCGTGAAAGATACGAATTTCAGTTTCGAAGTTGCGTCAGCCCAGAATTCGTATATGGCGTGGGATAAATATCTTGATTTCACGAATTAATTACTGGCGTAAAGAGTCGTTGACCCACTTTGAAATTTTGCAGGTTTTATCATATACACTTCTGCTACACCATATAAAAAATTCAGATTTTTATATGATCGTGAAGCTAGTGCTCATACATCCTTAAGTGCTTATTTAGTTCACCCCACTGCTCAGGTTTGCAAATAGAGGGGGTGGGGGGGATCGACATAATTGGGGTGAAATGGCAAATATGTATTTCAATATTCAATTAAACTTGGACTCACCGTTCTGTAGGTTCGTTTCTGTCCGGCGTGTTTGCCCGGTCGACCCTCGAGATCCACGTGAACTGCATGTATAATGTCAAAAAAGTTTTCGACAATAGCGACTTTTTTGTAGACTCTACCCGGTGGCACGGTTCCTTCGGCACCGTTCAACGCCTGTAATTATAACAAATAAGACGATTCGTTGCGATAACATTGTTCCCCATTAACTATTTTTATGATTATTATGGTATAAATTATGCGAAACATCGTCACAAATGATTGTGCGTAATTTTCCATCAACCCTTGACTATATTGAACAGAAATAATGGGTCAAGTGCCGTGGCGATATCTATCGGAGGGTAGTTCAGTCACGACAATGGCAGTCAACATTTCGGCAGAGCGACCCTTCGGCAAGTCTATACGCGAACCCTCAGATCAAAATCTCTTACCAACGCTGGATACGAGCGTTCTGGCTTATCGGCAGTTCACTCTCGGGCTACAGTTTCCTTGCTCGATTCGCGCGCGTCGAACCACACGTCGGTAATCAGGCGGTTATGGCAAGGACTCTGATGTACCGATCAAAACTCGGCCCCTCACTGCGGTGTCAAGGGATCGAAAAAGGGGCGAAGAAACGTTCAACGAACAACCCTCGGGGTGCAATTTTCTACCTCCCGGTCACAATTTTACGTCTGCATGGTCTGCATTCACGAGGCGGATAAATGATTATGCAAATGCTAATCGAAGGCACGAGAGACGGCGGCGATAAGGTCGGCAATGACGCCTCCCCTGGACACGCCGTTTCATCGTTTAAACTTCACGGCCCGATAAGCTTGACGCGCGTGCGCCACATTATTGTATTTTCCCTAAACACCTGTTGAAGGAGTGAAAGAACTGAACTCGTGGAGTCCGTAGCGGTCGTCTATACGTTAAGGGGTTGCGGTAAGCGTTTGTATAACAATGTCCGATACTCATGGGGTCGCCGGATCAAAAGGCAAGCTGCTTTTGAATCTGTGGCTTTCCGACGGTTATAAGCCAAAGTTGGCCTCTAATGAACTGAAGTCGAGTCTTTGACATACGTGGATACATTCATACAATGGTACATTATCATAATATACTGCGAAAAAATGACAATCAAACGAAATTAATAGTATTTTTCCAAGTTTCTTATCAGAAAACCCGAGTTGAAATTTTTGGACTACTCAGAGCCTCTAGTAGTCCTACTTCACGGGGGTTAATGATAACAAAGTAGACTTTATCCTAATGCGATATGAGATCCTATTTTGAAGCCCAATAGTTTCTTAAATTTCCCGATTTATCCGGTTTAGCTTCAAACTAAGATTAGTTTGAAAACCTACCTTCACCGCTCTATAACTGGGGTTAAACGTTATTTGTTTAGAATTATGTTCTGATTCTTGAAAACCTACACCTTATATACTACCTCACGCCTTGTACGCATTAACGGCGGGTAATAGCTCAACTGTAACGAACAGATTATAAAATAGACTTTGACATTGCATTTACATAAATAGTAATTTGTAGATATTTATATAAATTCAATGTTATGAATTATTTCCAATCTATTCACTTTACAGTTACCTTGTAGATCTGAAAATTGCTGGAAGGACCTTTCGACTGGATTCTATTTAGCCATTTATAGAACGAGATCGGATTTTTCGAAAAAAAAAATCTGCAGAGTCACCCATTAAATAAATACGATACGAGTACAATAATTAATTGTCAATGGTTATTACGAATACACATGAGAATTACGTAAAATCTTTTGCGTTATAAATTCTGAATCGATATTTCGAGTAATTGCATCGATACTTTGACCATTGATTATACATTTCATGAACATTTCAATGTTCAGAATGTATGTGAAAGAGTTACAGAGCAAATAGAAGTTGGCTGCAAGTTGAATCGCGTCAAAATAGGGTTGAATCATCTGCTCAGATCGTCAAAGCAGGGCTTACCCGAGTCGAAATTTTGTCCCTACATTAAACCTTTACATACTAAACAAGACCTTATTAAGCGCTTTTTGGTCCGCAAGCCCTATTCAGAACCTGATAGAGCTATATTTTTCATATTCGTACCTCTTTAGGTCCTCAAAAAGTACGATAGTATAATAAGGATGTGTCTATATGTATGAGATAAATATATTAGTCTTAAATTTTTAGGTCCTAGAGGATCAATGTAGGAGCTCTAGATTCAGTTTTCGTCGAAGTAGGGTCATGGAAACCTTGGAAGGGTCTGGATGTAAAGGCTGAATTTTGACTCGGGATAATGAGAAAATTCTGGAAAAAGGATCCACATCCATCGTTTTGTTCAAAAGTTAAACTGTTTTGTAATGATCACCACAAATTATCCTATACGCAATGATGTAATGAAAGACTATCAATCGTTAATCAACACAATCGACTCATCGCATAACAATTTTTCCCCTAATATCATGTCAACAATCACTGAAGCAAATTTTGATGTGAAAAAAAATGTTCCAAATGTTTCGGGCATTAGCTCGAATTCACAAAAACAAAAAGTTCACTCACCAGTTCGTCATTTAGCGATATATACGCATATCTAGACCCGTTGAGCAAGCGATAGAAGGTGAGTATATAACCCTTTGGCGTTTCGCGTACGGGTATAAAAACGATAACGTATGGATGGACGAATTCACGCACGTGTACGAATTAACGCTCTATTCCGTACTCGGATACCCGAGCAGAATATGGTGTGGGATAAAGTGAGAGCAATTTTAAACAGAGAAAGTTAACGCCACCGGAATCTCTCTCTCTCTTCTCTCTCTCTCTCTCTCACTCACTCTCTCTCGTTATATACACAGATGAGTATGTATAGGCAAATACATACAGCCATTAGAGGGTCGTGTGCTGGATCGAGCAGGGGGTGAGTTTCACAGCTGAACGCACGAGGCGTGTGTTCGGCATCCTGTCGCCTGCCAGGGGCCTGCGTCACGCAATTCTCGTATCGGACGGCTATAACGAGCGTGTGGTGAATGTGCGAGGTCGAATGCGTCGAACCAAAGCCCAGCATGCGTATAACCAGCAGAGCTTTAATGTGCACTATAGCTATAATGTCCCTGCAGGCTGTACCGGGTTAATCGCTACCCAACGAACCCGGAACACGTATCACCCATATATATATGCACGCACATGTACACATTCGAATCGTCCTTATTTTACGAAGGTTGGAATTTTTCCGGTCTAACTCTCGAAATTGGCTCCGTTTGAGGGTAAAAAAAAAAAAGTGTACAAAGTCCGAGCCCGATCGAATGATGTTTACCGATGCCTCGAAACGCGTTAAATTTAACACTGTTCTTTGAATAGAACACAACAGGGACTGGAGCTTTGTTTTTGCACTGGAGTTAACATCGGTTAATGATAAATATTCTTCGGCAATCATCATAATTCATAGATTTGTAACACGGGCAGACTTTTTCGTCTTCTGTATCCTTAATATTTTTCTTCCACCTCCTAATTATTTTGATTAATTATTTTGATTAATCGATGGGGGGGTTACCGGAAGAGTGCTTTACACACGTTTTTTTGTCCTCAAGTAGAAACAATTTAAGGAATGAGAACGGAAAAATTCCAATCTTGTCAAAATAAAAATTACCTATCCACAAATTCACATTCATAAAAATTGCAAAAAATCTCCTGATATGCATAGCATCGCGATAAATATCAGTGACTTTCGGAAATTTTGTTCGACTACGCGTTCACAGAAGATATATTATTGACTACGCGTGTAACCCAATTTTATCTTTCCAGTCTCGATCTTTTTTTTTTTTCTCGGTCAACCGGTTTTCGAAGGAGTTTTTGAGGGGAAAATTACTGCCGTATATGTAGATTGGACATAATTATATATAGCGCATCGATCGAGAATCTTGTGCCAATATTGAGATGCCTTTTATTTTCGCAAATTTGCGCTCATAAATTTGTCACATCGTTGAAAGGAGATATAAGCATATAACAGGTCGGCAAGTATTGGGAAGTATCACAGGTGATGGGGATGCCAATTATTTTTTTTACAAAGTCATAAAATGTCTACGATTCGCTTCTCGATAAAAAGGTTGACTCAATAAAATACATCGAATTTTGAAGAAGTGGTGCAAAGAAGAGGTGGAATTAATAGGTGATTGGGTATCAGAATAAACCAAAAGTATCAGCACAAGGTAGTGCACAAACCGTTCATGAAAAAATGTTGCTTTCCCGTGAGTGGTTTCAGGTGGACAAATTTTGTGGGATATCGTTGCGGAAGGTGAAACGTGAATGCCAAGGGGATCGGTAACGAGGGAGGAGAGAGAGAGAGAGAGAGAGAGAGAGAGAGAGAGAGAGAGAGAGAGAGAGAGAAAGAAAGAGAGAGGGAGAGTGAGGGAGAAAAAAAAGCTAGAGCGTGCTGTAAGCTGATGCAGTTTCTGCTAGTGCTTTTCTACACCGTGCTGATATCACACGTATATCGAATCGACCACGTATACAAGGTGTTACGATTGTGACAGGAGCGTAGAGCAATCCTGGAATTCGATACGTATCGACGGATTCACCGGACCTGAATGTTCTCTCCGCTCTCACTCGGTCACGTTTCAGGTGCGTGATCCCTACGAGAGAGAGAAAGAGAGAGAGAGAGAGAGAGAGAGAGAGAGAGAGATAGAGAGAGAGAGAGAGAAGATGGAGAGATAGAACGAGAGATTATTGAGCTGGGATCGACCAAGTTATCATGCAGCTGGAAGGTCGGGCTCACCACCAGCGATAACGTGAAATTCATCCCTCGTTTTGTCTATCCATCTCACTCAACCATAGTGCATGCATGAGGCATTCTAGACGAAATTGACAGGTTCCCTGACACATCGCCCCTTGGATTTTGATGCACATTTTTTTTTTTCTATTTCTGCCAAAACCCTAAATACTATGCAATCGATAAATTGATTACTTGCCAGCTGGTATTTAATCTTAATTTTAAAAATAATCCTATACAGATCGATAGTTCGAGACTTTATAGAAATCTGAACTTTAAAAAATTTCGAATGAAAAAGCAGAAAAAAAAATTGAAACGAACACTTGTGGGATATGGCATCGAAATTTTTATATCTGCAACGAAGAATATTGTGTCTTTTTTTCATGTAATTTTTTAAGATCATTATCGAATAGCAGCCACCAAAATGAAGTGCCAAAAATAATTGGATCCCTTTTAAGGTTGAAAAGATATTGCAAAAACTGCAGACCAAATCTCAGAGGCTGCTGGTCACGGACCCGAAGATTTGGCCCGGAATGCCCCGTAGATAGGTGAGTGGTACACACAGAATATAGTTATATTCTCATGCAGTAGTGCATGAGCTCGTACAGGTATACGTGAGTCAATCGCAATCAAAGAGTATACAGTGCGCGACTGATTTATCGACGTACACGCAACCGTGGCATAGGTTTTTCATTTACATTTCCCTTAACTGAAAAATCATACGAATCTCAATATATCGCTTGCATTCTCTGATACTCCACACCGGAGATCGAACGGTGATCTAAGGTGAGATGGATCACGAGAGGAGATAGGGTAGTGTGATTTAGCCTCAAATGAGCGTAGTCGAAGGGACGCAACACCGCTTAACAATAGGACACAAGCACACCTTTGGCCAGGATTTTCTTCTCCTTTAAGTAGAAAAATCATACGAATTTCATTAACGCTCAAATTTACTGAAACACTTCATTACTGACAGAGATTTCAGGGAACTTGAGAATTCAAGAGACTGCAAAAAGCCAGCCTGAATGAGTAATTCTAAGTACGGGTTGAAACAAAGTCGAGGGAATTAGGAGAGTTGAGCTACGTGATACAGATATATATATATATATGTATATGCGTTATAGCGAACGACGCGCGCGGGTTCTCGAAAGCTCCTTTACGGAGCTTAACCGGCCGGAAATTACACGCATCGTTAAAAGAATTTTAGTGCCCTCAGCTTGCCGATCTTTCGACGAATCCACGAGAGGCAGGCTATGGTTGAAACTAAATTTGTCCTGGATGCGATGGTGGTGTAAGAGAAAGACAGAATGAGGTAGAGTAAGATAAAACAAGAAAAATCGGCAAGCAAACTAGCGGCTGTGAGACCAGGAAAGCGACGCCAAATACACTCTGGTGGGCACGCTAGGCCGAAATGCGTATGTGAAAATGCTCGAGGCTCGCGAATGCGCTTAAATGCGAGGTTTACTCTCTCTCTCTCTCTCTCTCTCTCTCTCTCTCCGTCTCTCTTTTCTATCCCTCCGGCTATATTTCTCCTTCTATTTATCTCTTGTTCTTTATTTCTTTCTCTCTCTCTCTCTCTTTCTCTCTCATTCTCTCTTTCGCAATGTCGAGATTTATCGACGCGACAAAAAGCCATTCCCGATTCGTGAGCTTCGCCGGGCGAGAAAACACGCGAGGATCTACTATAAGTCCTCTCACTCTTTCCCTCATACGAACTCTGGTCCCTTTAGTCTCTCTTTCTCTCTCTCTCTCACTCTCTCTCTCTCTTTCTATCGCGAACACCCAGCGCTGAAACACGGAGGGTCAGGCAGCCTCGGCTGATGCTGCCAAAGAACCAAGTGGGGTTAATTCGAGGGTTCCAGGAGGCGCGTCGATTAGGTAAGTGCCCCGCGATCGTATACGAAATATAAACTGGAATAGCTAAATCGTCGAGGGAACGCGTAGCGTATTGGACGACGAATGGCTTTTTTCAAAATTACTTTTCTCATTTTAAGCTCTATTTCCCGTTCATCGGGTGTGGATAGCCAGGATTTTCCGCGCACATATATTCCGAGGTAAGGATATTGAAAGCCCGAAAATCCGGATAAAACGGAAGACCCCTTCCCGCCACTTCTCATTGGATAGCGACCCCTCATCGTTGACATCTCGAGTTTCCGAGTGAAGCCCCCCAAATCCTCGAGGAGAATGTTGAGAGACTCTCGATGTCGGAAGCAAATCCTGAACGGAAGAATTCGTCTACCATATTATCCTTACTCAAGCTTGTCAAAAATTGGTCTCTTCCGCGAGCGCTCGACAATGTCGTAGAGATAGCCCAATTACGTGGACTTTTGTAACGGATATATGTCGAAATGAATGTACACTTGAACTTTCGGACAACGATATCGAGTTGGTAGGCACTATATTGGCCCTCTCCGATTTTCAAGCGGTTCAATTTTTATTTTTGCAATTTCAAAGTAGGTTGAAAATAAGGTCCGAATTACAATTTTTGATTGGCGTAATTTTCTGGACGAGAAATATGTGAGGAGAGTGCCTGCAGGCACTCTTGTCTTTTCGGAATTTGCCTCGGGGCTAAATTGAATTTCAATTCGCGATTGAAATTCGTATTTGCAAATTTTGCCAATTGACGAATGAAAAATTCGCCAATTGAAAAAATGAAATACACAAAGGCAAATGAATTAGGGGCGGTTAATGCTTGTATGGTGAAGTTCTCCAGATATCGATGGAAGCGCTTGAATATCCACTCTATATACATCATTCTTACTACAGGGCTCGGTAATTTTTACACATTTAAAAAACCCGAAACTTTCTTATCAAATAATTTTTTATCAAATAACGACTGTACCAGAAATTAGACTTCTCGAAAAAGACTACCAAAAATTATACAACTCTGCGAGGCATGAGCAAGAGCTAAGATCTCTACCCAATTGCAACTCTACCATACAACAAATCTCCATGAAATCTCCAGCCTGGATGATGGTTAGTTTCCTTTTGAAACTGTTTTATTTACAAGCGTGCCTATCATCAGCCACGTCGTAAAGTTATTATCTGATAGAGTTGTAATTGGCTAAAGCCGTTCATATACGAGAACTTTATTCTAGCAGAAAGTGTTGGGTGTCGAATACGGGCACCGTATTCGTCAATCCGTGCGCGACATTGTTAGATCATGAACAAAAGCAAGTATATATTTATATACTCATGTGCACATATAAAACAGAGAATGTTTTTAAACAACATGAACGTGTTCCTGCAGTGACGCGTCGCTTGACATTTTCATTTTAAACGAGCGAATAGCTGCTAAAGAGCACATACACAATTGCGTCCTCTCCTCAGGACCGTTTGAACGCGAACGCTCGCGCTACAGAATCGGATTTAAAAAATTCCACGTACCCGTATATAGCACGTATCATGAGGGTGAGGGAGGAGAAAGAGAGAGAGAAAAAGAGAGAAAGAGAGAGAGAGAGAGTTGGCCTGGCTGTTACCGTTGCTCGTTTTGGTACTATGGCGCCGGTGTTTGGTTCACTCGCTCGGCTCGTAACGGGACCAGAAGCGCGCGGGAGCGTAGCACCTCATGTGTGCTTTTATACATACCTCTATATACAAGGGTAGTTTGGTTATACAGAGTGTATACGAGCTTTAGCTACAGCAGCGAGAGGTTTGAAGGGGCAACATATAATATATATATATATATATATATATATATATATATATATAGATATATATTTGTATATATATTCCATAATAGCGTTGGTTGTTGGGACACGAGATGTGTACTTGCTGTATGCCTGTAGCTGAATGAGAGCATTGCCCATGTTATATATAGAGAATTGTGTTGGGTTGCGACGGGAGGGGTTGTCCCGTCGACGATATAAATTCATTTCGCGTTTGCAAAGCGGCCACATGGCCATTTATACCTGGCCGAACCTCGAGACTAGCCCTCCCTCGAACGTAAAAATTACACACACACACACACACGCGCATTCAAACCTAAAAATACTCATAGAGGCGCAGAACACACAAATATCACGAGACTTCAGTTAATCATAATTATAGTCCAGTAAAATTAGCACTCGAAGGCCCGGAAATTGGCATACGAATTCTTTTTTCGGCTTACCACCTCCATAAGACCTCTCTGACAAGAGCCCTCTCTGGAGTCGGCCGATTTTAGGCATTGAGGAAAAATTGTTATTAATAAAAAAACCATTTTGCGCTCCGTGGTCCTTTACTTATCGGCCTACCATTCGAGAACCATTGGTCGTTAAACAAGCTCTTTTTGTTTGAAATTCATCGGAAATTTTCTGCTTTACGGTCCAATTTCCGGACCTTCGCATAGAGTTTCGATGCCAATTTTACTGGACCAAATGAATTTCGATAATTCTTCGTTACGTTGAACCCTATTTCTGGTTTATCTTCGCCTGGTCAGCAAAGATGGCGACCAAAAACTTGATTTCCATTGAGATTTTCATCATCATAACGACCCTTTCAATCCAATAAATGACATGTATTAATTATCATGCATGCTTCAAAATAACGCTTTTTCTTTGAATTTGATTCTTCATAAAGTGTTTCAAGCTTTCTTTTATTACTTCGCTTTGTTATTTAGTGTGAAAGTTTCACTTCAGCTGCATTGATCCTAAAATTTTAAGAAAGAAAAACGGAAATTGATCATTCTCGGGAATTTCGAAATTCACGTATCGCGAAATCTTTTATCGAAGTCCCGAAATTGACGAGGCAATGAAATAATTAAGAAAAAAACTGTCAGGGTGGCGTTGTTTTTTTTTCAACCTCAGTAATTTTTATGCAGTATTTTTTAAAAACTTTGTTTTTATTCAATCGAAAAGTTGTATATTCTCCAAGAAAAGCTTATTTCATTGTCACTTTAGCTTGGTTATGTCCAGCATGTACGGTACAAAATTAATATCATATTTCTCGATATGAGGAAGATCAGAATGCACGTAAAGAAAGAGATCCGTCTCGATCGACAAGCGACGGAGGGCTCAGGATAGGCCGAAGGCTTTTTCGTCGCGATGTTAAACTGACCAATCAGCCAACATGACTTGATCAAATGTAGGAGAGAATTCGAGATAAAGAGAGAGAGGAACGCAGAGACGTGTGATTATGTTCGTTTTGTTACGTTGAGATGAGAATCGAGGCTGTAAGCTGCGAACCGTATCCGGCCACCCAGTAGCCATTTAGACAAACGATCGGAGCTTCTGTTGAGTGCCGCACGCGGGATGCCAGAAGCCGCAGAGAGAAATACATAAGTTGTACATATTTATATATGAAGACTAACGTTACGGCAATACACTTGTATATTTTAGCCAGCTGTGGGTATAATAGTACGCGAGTTTCGGTTAAAGGGAGAAAAAACAGAGAGACCGAGAGTTATGTTACGTTCCAAGAAAGACGAAAACAAGCGAGATAGAAAAAAAAAAGTCTAATATAGAGGCGCAGGTTTTTTCAGCAGTGATAAAAAAAAATATATTTGGTCTCTAGGTGGCAGAACGAAGAGAGAGAGAGAGAGAGAGGATCTCTCAGCGAGCGTCTCTCATGGATTAACCATGGCATAGGCCAAGCCACCCTCACGATGGATTTATTTGAAGAACCTATTCATTCGAAGTCATCGATCATCCATTCGGATCGATGATTCCCTCGCTTTTCTCCCGATCTCTCCGGGATTCTCAAAGAGTCAGCTATCCTCGAGGAGATGGGGGCCTCGCAATATCGTTTATTTCCGAGGACATGTCGAGCACCAGATGGGAGGGAAAAAAAAGAGTTCACGTTTCAAGAGCCACTTCGGAAGCCTTCATGTATACAGGGGGGCCTCTCTAAACGATTCTCTGGCTTCGCTCAGCTTCATTTTACAAGTATACATATGTATATAAATATAAATGTATAATCACGATGTCCAGCCGACCACAGTTCGAAATTCTTCAATGGTTGCCCCAATTTCGGTGATTATTACCGATTCCATTGACACGAGCAGGATAAAAAGAAAAAGATATTGCCGTCCTGAATCGCCACTATATACACAACGCATGAATACGCAAAACGCTTGGATTATGTCGCGACAAAAGCACGCGGACCGATTAGCTCGAATGACGAGAGGATCAAACACATGTATATATACATTGCTCTTCTCGAGGGGTTTATCGAGAACAGATGCGACGGAGAAAGAGAGAGAGAGAGAGAGAGAGAGAGAAACGTCGTGGTTTTGCGTTTCGAGTGCCACTTCGGAACACCCTTCGTACACAGAGTCCTCGTCTCTCCGCACATCGATTCTTGAGCGTATAATGTTACAGCTCAACTTGAAATCCTCGATGGGACCAATTCGAATGCAATTTCAAACACGCCTCCCCTCCCCCCCCTCCCCATTCCCCCTTAATGTCTCCCTAATTTCGTTTCGTTACCACCGATTTTCAAGACGGTCCCAAACCGCTCTTTACAGATCCCTTTTACGGTTTCAACCAAATGCTCGAAGTTAATGCCGAGGTCGACCGTGGATGGAGCAAAAGACCGCTGGAAGATTATCTCAAGACCTGACTTTGACGACGAGAAACGGAACTTTGAGCAAGATGCCATTCAATTGCCGTTATCATCGAACTTTATTCTATACGTATATATACACAAGCCTGTTCCGTAAACGTCATTCCCCTTTCACCATTATTCCTACAATCTCCTCGACTCCACTCGCCAGTATCTTTCTGGCGGATGAGTCTCCTCTTCCTGTAGAAATCGCCTCGATCCTCGTTTGATTGAGAGAAACTAAAACTAGGGAAACTCTCGCGAGAGAGACGAAGAGGGGAGGGGTGCGTTCTCTCTTACAGTACACGATCCAAGTTCGGGACGGGGCCTTTCTCGCGCTTAAATTATTATTATATATACATATACACATGTACTTGGAGCGTGGGCGCTACGCGAATAAAGTGCGGCTCTCGGCCCGGCTCCCTTCGGCTCCCTTCTTCGAGTGAAAGAGCGAGGGGACGCGGACGCTATATGGGAGCGGAATAGCTCGCCGCCGCGGCGCTCCGAGGTCGCGCTCGAATCGATACGCGGAGAGCGAATCGAGTCGGAGAGGGTAGTGCACACAGGGATAGCTATTTACTCTTTATATACATGTACAGACATGTATACCGCGCAGTTCATATATATATATATATATATATATATATATATATATATATATATATATACCGTACGAATGTATATATATATATATCCATAGTACATGTAATAGGCGCGCGAAGCGAAACCCCTGACCGGAAGCCGATCGTTCTGGTGGCGGGCCGACGTGGAGGGTCGACGAAAAGCCAATCGTACCAAAAGCCACGTCCGGTCGAACGAGCTGACGCGGAGAGGTTACAACGATCCCTCATCCTCATTCCGGAAAAGAGGAACAGCCCTTTATCCGCAATGCCAACACATCTGTATAGTCCGTTTCGTATACAGTTATGTGTACACGGAATATGAATATAGGGCCCGGAAAAACGCTTGCCGTAGCTTTCGAACGTTTGGCAACGAGTCTTTGAAAAAAAAAAAAGCTGTGTTGTTTCGGAACAAAGAGCCTGAGCTTTTGCCTTGCGTCGGAATAAAAAAAAAAAAAAACGTATCATCAAAACCATCATTCGACGTTCACCTGGTGTGGCGTGATTCCTGTACGTGATCAATTAATTACCGATTTTCTCGTATGATCGCGTCAGCATCAGGAAATTAATTTGTTTTATAAATTGATGAACTGTGGCAGTATTGAAGTTTTTACGGTTTTCCGATGAGAGAGATTTTCTTTTCATTTGTCATGGTTCTGGCGAGTGTGTCCCGTCAAATTGAAACAAAAATAAATAAATAAAGTAAAGAGTGGACCGACCTAATATACATACGCGTATTTGTGCGCGAATGTGTATTCCGGATGCCAAAGTACCGAGAGAGATGAGAACAACCGGGTCTTTTTAGTCCTCAGGACCCGTCCCTAAATACCCTTTGCCGAAGGATGAGAAGATGAAGAAAAAAAAAAGAAGAAGAAGGAGACGATAAAGAAGGAGAGGGACTAGGTAGGAAGGTTAGTGGAGTGTATATCCTCACGTCCATGTGCTTCGCAGTACAAAGATTCATATCTGACTCAAACCAGCGTAGCATCATCAGCGAGTGAGTATAGCTGCCTCTCTGTGGGCCGGGCGCGAGAAGAGCTCAGCTCCGAACGGGACCCCTAAGCCCGAAGCGGGACGAGAAAGAAAGAGAGAGAGAGAGAAATCTCTGGCTCTCGCGACAATATTTATCCAGGATAGGGTCACAAGATGTGCTTCTATACGCGGATAGTCGGAGCCACGATCACGGGAACTCGTCGAGTGCGATACGGACAATACTTCGGCATCCCGGCCCTGGGGAAATGCTGGATGCTCGAGCGATGCCAGTTCGTAGGCGGTCCTCGGGCTGGCGGGTATTCACCGCCGCCTACGGGAGAGATATGGCAAAGGAACGAGAAGAGCAAAAGAGAGGAAAGTAAAAAAAAAAAAGAAGGACAGAAATGCCTCCGGAGCGGAGCGGCGAGTGAGCAAGAGAGCGAGAAAGCCGAAGCGGTATCTCGGTGAGAGGAAAGATATTCGAAAACAAGAAGTAAAACGACTAAGAAGAAGAGGAAGAACGAGAAGAGAGGAAGAAAAATAAGATGGGTATAACACGGTAGGGAAAGCCGTCAGTGAACGAGACAGAGAGAAGACTGGGAGCGGAGGAAAGGGATGAGGCATGGAAAAAAAAGCGAGGGTAGAGAGTGGGCGTCGTGGGGCCTTGCGAGAAGTCTCGCCGGGCTTTACTGTAACTACACTTTTCGTCCCTCTCTGCAAAAGCCGACGACGAGCAAGAGGTAGAGAAAGAACGACGGACAGAGAGAGGTGGCGAGAACACGAAGCCACGGAGCGAAGCGACGGAGTGCGCGGACAGAGGGTGATCTCGGGGTCGTGAGAGACTGAGCGAGAGAATGGAAAGAGAGAGAGAGAGAGAGAGAGAGAGAGGAGGAAGAGGCATTCTGGACGTGAACATCAGACGGAAAGGCAAGAGAGCAAAAGAGGGTGGAGAACCAGACGGATAGAGTTTGCCTGGTGCGAGTTGCGCTGCTGTACGGTTCGGTAGCATATAGTGAAACCAAGAGAGCAGGTTTGAACGTAACTGAGAGCGGCAAGAGTGAGAAGCGTGGAGTAGTCGACAGCAGGTCCCGGTGTGTTGTATGTGGTGACGGCGCGGTTCCCGGACCAGGGTAAGATACGCGGGGTATTGGGAGGGGGAGCAGAGGGAATCTCCGGAGATTCCACGCATGGAGAGCCACGGAACGGGCCATACCAGACCGCCAGGCTTGTTGGTCGCACGGAAGGCAGCTGCCAGCCGGCTTACCACTGCTGCTGCTACTGCTGCCGCCAGCCGCAGCACCCACCATCATATCGTGCACCACCACGAAGCTTCTCATCCACGGTCTCTTCGAGCACGGTATTATATACCGGAGACTAGAACACCGTGGAAGGAGGGAACCGAGGATCTGTGGAAGCTGCTGAAGGAGCTCGGGGTCCAATCGAGGAAGCAAAAGCGAGAAAAATAGATGAGAGCAAACATGTTCCGTGAAGATCCAAGAGAGATATAGAGAGAGGGAGAGAGAGCTGAAAAGTTTCTGAAGATACGGCAAACGAGAAGACGTTCGCTCGATATAAGGAAATAAGAGGTTTGCTAGTTCTTATGGCACGTGTTACTGAGCCGCGAATACCTGATTACAGCTGATGCCAGCAGATTTATGCGCGAGCCCTCGTGAATCTTTCTACAACGATAGGTTTATATAGCATGAGCGACATTAAAGGACTCACGAAAGTTTGTTCCACAACCGTTGGTCCGTGAAAAATTGACTTTAAAGTACTACTTTTGGGGTAGAACCAAGCTTCCGTGAAAGACGGGGCAGTGCATTAGCACCTGAGATGGTCGGCGGAAAAAGAGGATTGTCTAAATCAGTATTGGGGACTTGTGATTTTTTTCTGCAGGGCCTGAATCATGCCCCGAGGTACTTCCTCAATTGCATTCCGACTATCCCCACTTTATAATGCATGAAAGATACTTGATGAAAGGAGCCTCAAACTATTCCAATGTAAAACTTTTTAAGGCCAAAGTTATACTGAAAAAAAGACTTCCGGCTTGAAGTCCGGGCCGAGCATGGGATGATAATTCGTGACAGGGCTTCAAGGTACTTCAAACAAGTCTTGTCACGTTGTGCCTGGCTGGGCCAAAAATAATTCTCAGACAGTTTGAGATGGTCGGAAGCCTTCGAACGCTACGAACGGAGAAACGAGTTGCGTGGGGTATCACCCGAGTCGTGTTAGCAGTGAATTATGTGAGATTCGAAGGATACTCTTACGGAATTTCGGGAATCGGGCCATTATACTCGCGCGTTACAAGAGTAAGGGATAGCGACGAATGAGGATGTTACGGAGTATACGGCATCGTATATATCGAGTGACAGACTCCCGTAGCGCTTCTGTATCAACAACTACACATTGCGCATAGCGAGTTGTGTGGCCCTTCGATGGTTTCGTGAAACTAAGATCCCTCTCCGAAGGAATCTTGTAAATGTGAATCTTGCATAGGAGCGGATGATCACCTTATCCCGTTCATGCGCGAAATCCTCGAAAATAATCAAGAATAATTATCAAAGATTATATAGTATCAGTGAGAATATCCGAAGAGCGTACGGAGTGGCTATGCCGGTTTTCAGAAATTTTTATCTAACGTTTTATGGATGTAAAAACGCGATTTCGTGCAGAGCGTGATCTAATGTCAAGAAGCATAATTCACTAGTTAATTGCAGTATGTACGAAACAATTTTAAAGACTAGTAACACATCAGATGAAAAAAAATCTGAATTTTCTCGTCAGGCGCTTCAAAGGATCAAGGACACATTACTTAAACATGTACTTAACTGAGTAACAGATGACACGAGTGTCTATGCTTTCGATCAGTAGCAGAAGTTGCTCAACCGGCTGTGAACTTGACCGAGACTCATAAAACTCGCTCCGATATTCATTTGAAAAAAATGTTGTCTGCCAATCGAAAGCTCTTAACGACCGAAGAACCCTGAAACTTTCGGGCCTTTTCGTAACAAACAAAAAAAAAAAGAAGTGCCACGATGAATCAAATGGTATGGCGACCCATACCATTGAACCATTGAAATGAAACCATTCAAAAGCATCATCCTCTGGTGATATCAGTAAAAACTAAAAGCTGGAATCCTGTTCGTCGGGGACCTTTAACCCGCTGAAGCGACGAACGGTCCCAGAGGGACGCGTTCATTCCTTCTCACTCGCTCTCGATCCATGGGGCTTTTATTTGCTCTCTCTCGTCACACTACCATCAGGATGAGTAGTGTATAAAGCACAAAAAGGCTTCCATTGTGAAAGGGCGAACGGCTCGCGTTTCTATCGCCGGTGCTCGTTCGTTCACCAATTCGCCCTCCACCCTATTGGTAGGATGAGAGAAAGAGAGAATGAGAGCTCGGTGGCCGCTGACTGTGATGCCATCAAGGGACCTAGCAAAAGCAAAAGGCACACATGAACCAGCAGAGAGAGAGAGAGAGAGAGAGAGAGAGAGAGACGGAAGGTCTTCACTCTTTCCGTCTCGCGCAGGTCCAACGAGCGAACGAGGGAACGAGTCAGTGATCCGCAGTCAACACGAATGCTCGCGCCCTCGCCGGATTACCGCGGCAATCCTACGTGTGCGAGAGCATATGAGGGAGACAGCGGAAGACCAGACAGAGAAAGCAGACGGGCGCCTCTACCATTCGTATGTCTCTCTTGTCTGTCCGTTGCCTCCGGTGTAGTAGTAGGTATAGAGAGACGACCCCATGCTAGCGCTTTGCCGTGTCGGATTTCTGTTTGCTTTGCCGCGTCACGCATTGAGCCGCGCCCATTTGGATTTTGGCGCGAGGAGAACTCTGCCCTCCACGATGCTCTCTCCTTTTCTCTCTCTCTCTCTCTCTCTCTCTCTCTCTCTCTCTCTCTCTTTCTCTCATCTCATTCTGTCATATCGCTCGTCGTGCATGTGTTCCGTAGCCTCTGTATGTCTACACACCCGGCTGACAGAGATGGGTGACCGCGAGCGAACGACCGAACCTTCGAACGTTTGCCCCGCACGGATTGTTGGGACGTCCCGCACACCCGATGACTAGGGAGAGATAAATGGGTGGGAAAACTAGCAGAAGGGAGAAGTAGAGGGTCTGCTATGGTCAGATCACAACTTTTCACCCCCATGAATGCCGGGAAAATTTTTGGGATATTCGTTTTTTCAATTGACAATTCTTTGGATTTCCATAATACGCGGATGTTCCACAACAAAACGCCAACTCGGCATTATCAGAGTCTGATGCCTTATTAGGACAAATTTGTCGCTTGTAATGGATCGAAGTAAAAACCTGAGGCACCGAGAAATATGATTAAAATATTCCCCCAGTACCATATTTTTAGAGGCAAGATATTGTTCGTACGGTTGTGACAATTAAGGTGTTGAACTGATCTCTTGATAATCACTTCAGAAATTTCATGTATTAATGATATGCAAAAAACTGACGAATAAAATTCACTGTCATCGCATCTTTCAGTTTACCCGGAGAAAAATAGTTTAGACCCAAGTAGATATTTTTTAAATCTACTTAGATATGAATTTAAAAAAATTAGCAGTTTTTCCTCGATCCCTATTAGATCTACCTAGATCTCCGTTCGATATGCTCAGATCTAAAAATAAATCTAGAAATTTAAGTGGATAAAGAGAGATCTGAAACTCAAAAGTGTTCGAGCATAATATTAGGCCGATTCGAATGTACCTAAATCTAGCGTTATAATACGGAGATCTAGCGAGATCTACGATTTTCCAAAATTTATCTATCGCGTATCTGAATGATTTTTTCCGGGGTATTTTTGATCGAACAAAAGCCCCTAACAATACAACTTAGAAACTATTAATGACTGGTGCAATCTTGAAGAAATACTCTACAATATTTGTATCTTTTTTTTTTTTTTTCATTTTTCAACAAATTACGAATCACGATACGTTTGCATATTCAATACTTTTCGCGTGATTGGAGTATGCTCCGGCTTACTTTATAACTGCGTCCATTCATGGAAAACAACAAGTAAAGTATTCATTCGCAATTAGTCAAACTATTGTCATAATTTTCTAGTCTAATCTGTATGACCTCATTCTCCCTCATCGCGATCTTCGTGGAAAAAGAAGGGGCGAGGGAAAAGGGGCAAGAGAGAGAGAGAGAGAGAGAGAGAGAGTACCGCAGCCTCTGCCGAATTCCGAACGAAATATTTCGGCGTGCTCCCTGGACATACTTTCCAGAGAATGAGAGAGAAAGAGTGAAAGAGAGAGAGAGAGAGAGAGAGAGAGAGAGAGAGAGAGAGAGAGAGAGAGTGAAAGAGAGAGAGCGAGAGAGAGAGAGAGAGAGAGAAATTTAAGGCAGTGAGGGAAAGAGTAGACGAGGGTTCCGTCCGTGTACGGGATACTCGACCGTCGCTTGAAACAGCTTGAACCGAGAACGTTGAAGGAGAGTATCAAAGCATCGAGGTGGAAAGAGTTGAAATGCTTCGGTGTAGCGTAAGTGTTGGTGTGTATATGCACGTGTGTCAGGAGTCGCTGCGGTCCATTCTCGGCTGGCTCTCGTCGTCGTCGTCGTCGTCGTCGTCGTGCCCGTTCTCCGCCACTCGTCTCCCGTGTGGCGAGCCGAGTGATGGATCTTGACGGCTCCCGACTTGTTTTCCGTGAAGAGAGAAAGACAGTACCGCCGAGCTGTTGCTCTCCGAAGAGATTGATGGAAACACGAGGATCGGTGGTATGGCGAATGCTACTACGCGGCTTTTATAAATATATAGCTATACGAGACCAACTGTACAAGATTCGGCCCGAACTCCAATGGTCCGTAACAAGGATTTTTATAACGGTTTGACGAAACTCCCAAGATCCGGAGATACTTTAATAATCAAGAACCGAGATGCGAGGTCCTCGAATGCAAGTGCGCGTAAAGATCACAATATTTAATAGCCAGATTACAATGATCAACAATGGATTTCTGATGTTAATATTTATGGGAAATACTGAGCGATGAACTCATTCCAATTCATTGATCGACAGTATGCAACGAGACGATCACGATATGACTCGAGTCCTGACAATCGGCAATGAACAAACGATTGATTCGTCAACGAACGTGTCTAAAATTAGTAATGTTACTTCGATAAAATCGCATAACAAAATCACAGGGAAGCCCCGATGGGTAATTGGCGGAGTAACGGAAGCCTGCTAATTTCGTCCAACCCGCATAACGTCATGTCATTGACTGAGATGCTATCATCGATCTGAAAAGTCGAACTAATCATCGCATCCACGAGCTATCAGTTAAAAAGCAAATAGAGATTTCCGAAAGCTCCGACAGTTTATCGAGGATATCGTTTACCGATAGAGAGTTATCCAGCCATTTCGCTCATGTTTCCCTCTTCCTCATATCCTATTTTCTCAGCCGCACTATCTTGCGAGGGGTTGGTGCTTCCTCGTCTTATACGTCTTGAGCCGCCCTGACTACTGGCGATATCGAATTTCACCCGGCAAGCATCCGAATCGTTGTCTGAAGTGAGCGCTCTCACAGACGCCATACGGAGACCTCCAAGGCCCCGTTAGCCTGCTCTCGACGGGAGTAATAATGCCATTGGGTATCCCGATGTATTTAATAATGTGTGGAGAAGCATATAGAGCGCTGTCATGCGTGCAGTGCTTGAGTTACTCAAAGTGAAGGAAGTCATGATTTTTTGATGACCTTCGCGAGTTCAATATATTGACACAATAGAATCTGTCAGAATATTCGCTGAATCCGATTATTAGATGTTTAAATATCGAAATGCATCATCTTCGGACAGTGGAAACGAAGTTTCTCCCGGTGTAACGCATGCAATATTGGCTAATTGAATGTCACCCAATTTATATTCCTGGTCTTTCTGAAGACTCACTCGACACTGTAATATCAATGATTTCCCCATCCTATCGTACACTATAATGTATCAAGCATTCCGAAAACATTCGTTTCCTTTCGATCCATTTTTTCTTTCGCATTTGCAGTACATATCGTTCCCATGCTCATAATATATGGCAAGCCAGCTGTAACGACTATACAATCATAGCTCTTCAATAGACCACAACCTCCTCCTTGGGAGCCAGATCGACTTTGGTGGTGTATGTTAGAGTGTATCATTACGGGTGGTGCCTAGGCAGGAGGGCGGTTGGTACGTATGATGCATTGTATTTATTGAGGCGGGCATTGATGTACTATAACTATATATGACAATCGTTTTGCTTGCGATACGGATATACCAAACAACGAAAAGAACGTCCTTGTCATCAGCACGCGCCTCTCTTTCTCTGCCTATATTTATATCAATGCATAGAATATTTATATATCAATGTATAGATTCTAGGAGAGATTGGACTTCGGTAACGATAGTGCATAAGTTTGGAGCACTATATAAAGGAACAACTATGAGTGGTCGACAATTTAGGCAAATTCCAAATTGATCTGAGTCAGAAGCAAGTCAATAACTTGCCCTCGAGATATTCCGAAAGTACTATTTACCGACTTGTCCTTGATTATAAGACCAAGTACACTAGGACCTCGATTTAATGGCCCTCGATTTAATAGACAGTCCCCACCATGTCACATTTATCGATCGGTTTTTCGCGTGGTGGGAGATGGTGGGGGACGCTTAAAGTCTCCCCAATCAGGCCCGTAGCACGGAGTGCCGATGCGCAGATACAGCATGGGCGGGCATACGCATACCTCGATTTAACAAGGTGTGATGCGGAGCCGGTCCCGCCACTGGCCGTTAAATCGAGGTCCTAGTGTACGGATAAATACGGATGGGCAACCAAGTTCAATTCTGGGATTTTCATCAGCGCTTATCGGCAAACCCGCCAGTGGATTCCAATTTGCATCTTCCGCGGGTTGAATCGCAATTTATACGATTGAGGATTTTAGTTTTCCTGATCACGTCAACGGTGCCATGCACGGTTAGCTCACCTCGACTTCTTTTTACTGGTAGATGCGTTACATGCTCTGAAGTGTCCCCCCCCCCCCCCCCCCCGAAACTGTACGTTGACTAAAAAAAACGTCCGTTGAATGGATGACAGGACCTCAAAAATTTTTCTAATCCATCAAATCGAATTTTCCTGTGGCTTAATGGAATGACCAATTTTTTGGTCACCACACAGCCGGAGTGGTAATTCCCTTGCATAAACTACAAAGTAGGCATGCAAACGTCTGTGCAAAGGCATGTGAATACACCTCAGATTCTAATAAATCTGAATGGTTCGAAATCACCACCTGGCTCAATCTAGCATCAACTCCTCTGAATAGATATAAGTAAATGCGTGATACCGAGAGTTACGGAAGCTTGTTTTGCCTGCTGGGAAATAACTAAGTGAAAGAAAGAAGTACAGTGATTCAACAAGACGTGTTCCGTCTCTCACGAGCTTGCGCTACACTCGTATTACATGCTAGACATTACGTAAGCTTGATGCAAAATCATAAAGTAGACTTGCACGAGCGCCATTCAGGAAGATGATGGGGTGACTGGATAGGAAATCTCATCGATGATATGTATCTCATGCAGTGTGGTCAGAGGTTACAAAGAAAGCCGGGTAACTGACAATTTCGTCACAATACTCGCAACACATAACCAAAGCAATGAGTATATGTATACTGTGCTACTACCAACGCGATGCGAGAATGAGCGAGGGCTGTTCTTCGGCCTGTAGTCCAGATGAATTTTGCTTCAGGGAGGATGTGAGGTTGAAGCGCGCATGTGCCGGTGCGTGTATGCCTCATTAAGCGGGCGTTTGCATTGAAGAATGGAGCAGAATAGATCGCATATACAACGGTAGAGTGTAGAACAGTGAGCCCACGAAACATATACAAGTACACCCCAGGAATCTTCTATAGATGTGTGTAAATATATTTATGAATGTATATGTGCCTCTCTGCTTCCCTCGTTATTTCGGCAGGCACGTGTTCTCTTTCACCGTCGGCAAAGCGATCGAGACACGGGTCGAGGTGAAAGGGAGAAGGAGGGCGATGATGAAGCGCGAGTGAGCGAGATTATCGTGGAACGGCCGCGACTCTCTCGGATCGGTTCGAATCCAGTCCGGGGGAGTTCGATGTTCCGTCTCGCTTGTATGTATATATATATATATATATATATATAGTTATATATAGGCCCGATCTGCGGCGGCAGCGTCGACGGCGTTGAACACGCCGCGCGCGCGCGCGAGCAGGGAATCAACACGCCAGCCAGAGCGATTGCGGCCTGCTAAACGCCCGAAGCCACGATATATCCCCGCGTGCACAAACGACGGGCCGTAGATGCTTATACCGGGTGACCCCGAGGCAACTCCCGCCGTAGAGAGCTCGATATATGTATCGGGCATTTCGGGCCGAATCGATAGGATCAGGGGACCTCAGAATCTGAGAGTTGATCCCCAATTTTTTGTACTGTCCTCACAGCAGTTAAAGTTTTAGGCACGGCTCGGGCAAGTTTAGGTTCACCAGAGTAGGCCGGAAATAGCTTCTTTTTTACTAGGAAGTACTTGAATAAAAATGAAACGTATGCTGGTCCACTCCGGCTTCAAAATCTTTCAATCTGACAAAGAGGTTACAAGAATCTTTTGAGTCAAACTCTGCTTTTTCATTGCCAGTAATCAGAGTTTAATGACGCTTTATAGAAGTTCTTTTTTAAAAAATCTGAAAAAATTCTCAAAAATCCTGTAACGGACATGAAAATTTTTGAGCTACACCGTGGAGCGTGTGGGGGCTTGGTTCTATCGTTAATTTTTTCTTCAGAAAAGAAAAATTACATGAAATTCTCCGAAAGTTAGTCAAAGCTTTTCATTAAACATCGCGGAGTTCTAATTTTAGTTAATGAAAATTCTGAAGTGGTTTCGCCTTCGGTTCGAGTATTTTTCGAAGAAAATATCGAATCTTTTGTTTTGTATAAATTTCTTTAGGGAAAGATGAGGATCATGGACCTGCAGATTTGTATTCGAATGCCCCATGTACAATACCCATACGTGCGTATATATATTCGATCGACGCCGTATCACTGCCTCCTTTGGTATATAAAACAGATCTATACATGCCATATGTATAGAGGTGAAAGGGGGCTGGATAGGACGATGGGCTATTCGACGAGGAGACAAGAGACGACGCGTCGTCGTCGGAGTCACGAATAATCGATCGAGAGAGAGAGATAGATGCTCAGCATCGAGAGCGTGCATTGAACATCAGCTCGCAGACAGATTCTCAATTCCTCTCAGCTCGGTTACTATATATATATATATATATATATGTATACACATGTATACCGATTAGATCAATGGAACATATTATATATTCTCAATCTCGACAGTGAGAGATCTCTGGCTGATTGTCGACTTGAACGAAATTTTCGCATGAATGATTAATTTTATTTTGTGAAGTATAAGGTGTTCAGTATTCGTGATTAAAATTGTGAATAATTCGATTAATGAATATGAGCACTCAGATGGATTTTACATATTTAGGGAGAAATGTGTAGATATTCATATTTAAAGATGTTCATATTTAAAGGGATGTTGAATTTAGCACCGAATAAAATTTTGTCACATTGCCACACGTGTATAGAATAACGAAAACATGGTCGTTATATCATTCAATAAAATATCCAAGGCATTGTAAAAGGTCAAGCTGTATAAGCCGATCCATTTATACGTAAGATAATAGCGAAATATTACTGATTATTACTTGGCTTTGGAATGTTCCATTCATCTTTCTTTTAATGAGACGACGGTTCTATAGTCGTATTATATTCGAATAATTAATCATGAATGTACTGCAATTCAAATCTGATACGAACAAGAGATTATTCATAAAAATGAAGTTGTTGATTAAGACACCAGCAAAGCATGGTGTGAAACGACGAAAGAATTGCAAAAGCGATTGAGACGCATCGATGTTAATTAATTGATTATTTAATTAATCAGAGATCAATTGGATCTCTTGCAAGGCTAATCATTATCATCTTGCGAAATCATGAAGATACAAGTGCGATGATAATGAATGAATAAATAAATAAATAATTCGCAGTATACAAGTCCGATTGTAAAAAAATAATAGGATCGGTGAGTACAAGGCACGAGGAAGGCCTGTGTAAGTCTACAAATTATTGGTCTGGCTGTTTATGAAAAATATCTTCCGGGCTTCACGAAACATCAGACTTCTCAAGAAAATGAAAGAGAAAGAGAGAGAGAGAGAGAGAGAAAAGTGTCACAAAGTTGGTACTTACTTCCGTAAGAAATTATATCAAGGAACGAGAACCAAAGACCAAAGAGATTGACTATATATATATGAGACACGAAATTCGCTTGAAAAAATGTCACGGAGATGAAGAGAAAAGAGCTTTCATAGGGACGAGGGAAAAAAGTTACAGAATGATAAGAGAGACCGAGAGATAGGAGAAGAAAAAGAGGCGTCCTCGACATCGCCTGCTCGATGGCAGGACGTTCTCTCGCCTCTTCCTCGTTCGCCTCATGATGGCACTGGGGTTAATTCGTTTCGTGAAAGACACGCGAGAGAAAGGGCGAAATGGGTGAAACTACCGTCAACGATATGTCCAACGTATATCTATAGTACATATCTGCACGAAAGCTTTGCGAGTCGCTGCAGGATGTGCAAGAGGATGAGAGAAGTACTTTGAAGGTCCTGCCGCGAGGAGCCTCTGCCAAGTGAGGATTTAACCAACCGCGAGCCTTCTGCACTATAACTACACCGCCTGTACAGGAGCGAGAGGATGGATGGGAAGAGAGAGGATGATTATTGAGCGAATGAAACAGACGAGTAATGCCTGCGAGGGCAAAGGGATGAATCCAATTACAAACAAACCTCACACCTACAGTCCATTACATCTCACTTTCGAAGTTTCTCACTATAATGTATCAGGGCAATTCCAGGAGAGATGGGACACCAGGAGAAGATGTGATATACAAGTTCCCATATCTTTTGATAAATCTATTGATCGAAATACCTTTTCAGGGTTTAATTATTATTTCCGTACGAAATACGGAAAAAAATTATCCCATCAGAATCACATGAGGAGGGTCTGATGGTTAAGCACGGAAAAAATATTTTTCACCTTTGGTACAAACTCGTGTCAAACCTCCAAGAGGGCAAAAATGTGAATTCCTGTTGGATACATGTGTTTGTAAGTTTTTGGAAAATTATTCTCCGCTAACCGAAACGAAAGGGAGAGACGCATGCCACAAAGCTACACCGTGATTTGGCTTTCTGGAAAAAAAATCATTTAGATCTGCGTAATTATTTTTTAGATGAAATTTGATCTCCGTAGATCTCAATTTTGTAAAAGCGTAGATCTACCTAGATCTTCGCAAATAACGGTAGATTTACGTACACTCGAATATAGAGCTAATATTATGTTCAAACACTTTTGCATATAAGATCTCCGTTCATGTACTCAAATCACGGTAGATTTAAAAGAAATCTAGGTAGATCTATAATTCAGATCGAGTCAAATCTACCATTTCCAAAAATTTACGCACATCGAAAAAATAACTGCGTAAATATAAATTTGACCTACGTAGATCTAAACAATTTTTTTCCGGGTTAGGACCTCTTTAACCGCCGACTCATGTTTGCTAGCCGATGATGCACTGAAATCTCTGTTCCAGCAACTTTTCCAATTCTGTTCGTAGTATCGAGGTTCAGCCTACTACATTGTTACATGTATATGTCCAGTATACTTTCGGTCAGTTTATCAGCAGCTTACCCTCTCTCTCTCTCTCTCTCTCTCTCTCTCTCTCTCTCTCTCTCTCTCTCTCTCTCTCTCTCTCTCTCTCTCTCTCTCTCTCGCTACATCTACCTCGAACTCGCCAGTTGTTGCTCTTGCACAAAACTTGGAGACCCGTTTTATTGGCCCTCCAAAACGTGTGCTAATGCCTGTGTGCGTTGACTGCCCTGGTAATGGTTGCGTGGTTCCACCGACATATACATGTATACCCTCTACTCTATATCGCACACTCCATCCTGCGATAACTCGGTCTCTCCCTCGGGTGCTCGTGGATTTGCGGTGTACACGATTATTCGACTTTCTCTCTCACTCCCTCTGTTACTTTTGCCGTGTATATATCCCCTGCCAGGTTGCTATCTGGCTACACGTCCTACCGCCACCCTCTTTTGCTCTGCTTTCTGTTTTCCCCATCTTTATTTCTCTCATGGCTCTCTCCGCGAGCTGGCACATGTACTTTCTCGCTCTGTTTTCGACGCCAATACCGCCGAGCCATATTCCACCACTCGGTTGCCATCCCATTCCATCCAACTCTACACACAAACTTGCAGTTACGTATATATATTATACGTGTTCATGTATGAAGCAATATTTATGTAGGTTCGGATGTATATATATATATATATATATATATATATATATATATATATATTGCGGCGTCGCGGAGGAGTAACTGTTGGCTCGTATTTTAGCCTCTTTCGCCTTCCTCCACGTCGTCCTCCTGGCACCAGTCCCCGCGTCGAGAAGCCTCAACGCAGCAAATTCCCCGGCCCTCCAATTACCCACGGGGACCGACAGTTTGCCACTGCTCCTCCCGATGTACACTTCTCGTTTTTAGATTTAAATGCCGTTGCTCCGAACCATCCCGATCCCACCTCTCCTTCTTTCACTCGCTCTCTGTCGCTCTCCCTCTTTTCTCTTCCCCCGCTTGGTTGGGACTCTTTCCGACGCGGTAACGTTGGGGATTTGAGGAAAAAAACCAACGTTCCGAGAGAGAGAGAGAGAGAGAGAGAGAGAGAGAGAGAGAGAGAGAGAGAGAGAGAGAGCGCGAGAGAGAGAGAGAGAAAGAGAGAGACTCTTTCGCTGCAGGAGTGTGGCTCGATCAATTATTCGGATCTTAATCAAAAGAGGATCGCGCATGATAGGGAATGAGGAACAAAATCTCTGGATTGCCTCGAGATCTGAATCTTTCGTTAATTGCGCTTTTATAAAGAGATCGGTTATCAGGGATCATCGAGATTGAGGCTGGAAATAACTGTTGAATGTCAAAAAAAAAGAAAATACGCGTCATCGACGGGAAAAGCTTATAAATAAAATGTATCTAGCTTACTCTAACCACTAACTTTGCGCTCATAGGTCAGAGAGTTATATTTAAAGGGTTACTCTAGACAAAGAGAGAAACTCTGAGGCATCGGAATTATTTTTTTGTCCAATTCCACCAGCTTGCAGGTAGTACCTACACTCAATTACCAGATGGGTTTGAATGCCGTAATCATAACGCTTTTAGAATACCAAACTAAAAAAAAAGGATCGCTCCTTCTCATCATTTTTTAAAAACTTTCGAGCAATAACTTTTGTCAAAAGAGCTTATGATTCGTGACGTAAAAAAAGTACATAATTATTGACTGATTACAAAGTCCGGCATATTGAATGCGAGAAACAAGGACAAAAATGAGTTGTGTAATGTACAAACAACACGATCCTCATGATGAAAAGAAAAGCCTCGTGTAATCGAGCAGGTGAACAGGTGCAAAGAGGTCGAGACCTTTGTCGAGACGGTGGACAAAAAAAAACCAAAGGGGTGAAATGAACGCTTTTTTCAAGCCTCTGCCGGGGAGGTATTCCGGCGACACAACGGTTTGCCACCGCAAGGACTGCCCCGCACTTGTTCCAACACACAAAAGAGAAGGAGAAACCGTCCCGACGACTGTTCTACACGATCGATATCTGCTCCACGGGTGAGACCCTAATTTGGGGTAGTCACGTGTGCTAGCACCGCTTGTAGGTGGAAAAATTAGCTACGCCCAAGGGTGTAACAGTCGATGTCTTTCGAAAACCGAGGTGATGATAGATTTAGATATTTGTATGTGATAAAGGTAGACATAGATACGAGGGATTCGAAGATACTTCGGCCATACCCAATTCTTCAAATTCGTTTAAAGATTTCTTACCTATAAATTACTATTGCGTTACCAGCAATCTTAACAAGATGAAATTTAGACATTTTCGTAAATCTACTGCGAAGCATTTACAGTTGGGTGCTCCACTTCGCGAAGTGGTGTACAAGGCATCAGTGTGATTTGAACTCACCTCAACTCATATGGAGATGATTTTGTTTGTCATATTTTTTTAAAAGATGTTTATTCTAGTCTAGATCTACGAATACAAAACTGCAAATTCACAGAGGTGAAACATTAAAATCTCAATTGTATGGGATCGCCGCTGAGTGCATAAATAAATTTGTTTGTCCGTCAAGAAGTTGCTGGAGTTATGATATTTCGATCACGTCGAAAGAAGAAACGAGCCCAGTTCATCCAATATCGTTGTGCAGCCATACAAATTTCCGTAGGAAGAGTCCACCCCGAGTACGGAACATATCAACGGGTCGCTAGCCAAGCTGGAACATGGCTGGATTACCGAGATGGGATAATTGAACCGTGAGAGTTGGAAAGAGCGACGGATATGGAGTAAGAGAGTCGGAGAAACTCATCGCATCGTATACGATACAGTGCGGTAATATACTGATGAGAGCGCAGAGGGTTGGATTTCGTACGCGAGAGTGAAAGGGGTCGATACGTATCGCGATTTGCCGTGCTCCTTGGCTGTATCGCGAACGATCCTAATGAGGGAAGTCCTCGCGTTCGTGTTTTCGTCGCGTTGTCTCAACGACATAAACCCGCACATACGTTAACTCGCGCGTCTAAGGCATTTCAGCAGTAAACTTGTACTGAAATTTTCGGGTTTCGGGCACGAATGCAAAGATCACGGCTCGTACAAGAACATCCTCGCATATGATATAGAAAGTAAAACGCTTTCCAACATGGTGGAATGGCGAAATCGTTTTCGTCAATCAAAGTCCTGGACCAGGACATGTGGATCAAGTTTTTAGTAGATCATATCGAAATTTCAGAAAATAATATATGCAATCTTACGGCTAATTTTGTGGAACTAATCGTGCGAGTGCATATATGCCTGAAAGTGTCCGCGATTCTATGTATGTAGGGAAACGAGTTCCCATGAGAGAAGAGTTGTGCAGGGTGTGCCCGTATCGGGGATACTTGGTGGACGGTGTACAAGTATTGACCACTCGACAGTACGATCGATCCCTAACTTCAACTTTTTGGGAGTTTTTGTTTCCACTCCCGGAATAACTACAGCCCTGCTACCGTTTAATATACCGTTTATGTTTTCATTGAACTACCCTCGAGCCACTGAATTCATCGTAATAACGGAGAAAATAGTCTAATAATTGAAAAGTGAGATTGTTATGTTAGAATTTTCGAATAACGATTTCAATCCTATAAAATTGAAACTCACGTAATAATACAAGCCGCGATGACTGGGTCGTTGTGAAGATTTGTCACACCTGTTTTCTCGGGAAAAAATCGTTTAGATCTACGTAGTTCTTTTTTCTTTTATATCGAATTTGATCTACGTAGGATCTAAATTATGGGAAATTGTGGATGTACATACCTGGATCTCCGAAAATACAACGTTAGATTCACGTACATTCGATTGAACCTAATATTATGTTTGAACACTTTCGCTCGTGAGATCGTTTAGATCTAACATAGATCTAAACGATTTTTTCCCGGGCATTGACTTTAGCCATATGCATTGTTCAGTTTAATGATAAAACCAGTAAATATTCAGGTAACATCGGCCGTAAATTGGATTTGCTTTTCGACCTGGGTCCCTTCACTTCACTATATTGCAGATATGTGATAGAAAAAAAAAAATATATTATACCTAGTCCTGAGTCTCGCTGGACGCTAGACCACAACTGCGTGCGTTATATAATAGTATTTTCGGAAAGTGAGTAGTGCTGCGATAGGTGTGTTCGACGAGGCATCCTGCCAGCAGTAAGAATGTCAGTTCCTAAAGTATACTGGCAGATACGAATCGTCGAGGCGTGCTCTATCGTTCTCATCTCGATGAACCCAGGCGCGCCACCCCCGAACAGCCTAGTATACTCACACTCCGAGACGTCAACGAGTGTGCTCTATTCTCCGGGCATATATAGGGGAATGGAGTTTCGAGATGGAACGTATACATACGTTCGGGGCGAGAACGATGCTACGGTATATCTGTAGATAATATATATATTCTACGAGGGGAATGATCGCATTTGAGGTTCGCCTCGAAGAACCTTATTGCCAGAATGGAAAAGGGTGAAAGGGCGAGGGTGACGGAGTCCAAGCGGATGTGCCTCGACCGTCCTACAAACGAATCAGCGAAGGGACGTGTGAACGATGTGTTTTTGGAGAGGAGGGGAGGGGGGGGAGTGGAGAAAAAAATGAAATCGATGAGGTGAAACGAAAGCATACGAAAAGAAAGTCTGGCGTCAATGTTTCGTCATCTCGGATCAAGCAGACCCTCGACAAAATGTACCATTTGGCAAATGGGCATTGGCAAGGGGACATTTTTATGCATTCATCGTTATCTGAATCTCTAACCTTTTTATATGTTTGTAAGCTTTAAAATACGTCCATTTTGTTCTTAATATGAAAAATCGATGACGATTCTACTTTGATGATAGGTATTTATAGTTGTACTTGTTGAAGTACAGTCAGACCTTTCGATGAATGACTTTTTATCGAATCGTCGTCGTGAGATTGATGCAGAAAAAAATATTTGAACATTACATTTTGGTGAACAACCCTTGTCGATATTATTCAATATTTCGATATTATTCAATCCAGGAGAAAATTGAATGAGAATGGATTTACGCAAAGTACTCCAGCTTGGTGTCCGTATAAGGTTAACGCACAACGTTTATTATAATTGCATGCAATTATCCAATTTTGAGATACAAATAGTCAGAATTCATAGTTGAATTGATGCATGAAATGAGGCACACATGGCGAAAATTGTTATAGCACACAATTTGTAAGAACGAGCAGGCAAATAATGACCTCGGTCTATCGTAAATATATGCTGACGTCCTCGTCGTTGACAACATGCAGCATTATCGAGGACGACGACGCAAGACACGTACTACCCTCCCGAGAGACGCTAAAAGATGGGAGGATGAAGAGAAGATGGGGAGAGGGGGGAAGCAAGAAAGCGATATACAGGCTGGTCCACGAATGACGGTGGTACAACGTAATCACAAGCATATACGAGAAGCTGCACAGAAGACAACGAACGTGCAACAGCAACACAGAGAGAGAAAGAGAGAGTGAGGTGACTCTATTTTTCTGTTGGGTGCGCAAGGCGGCACAGTCGTGGTTACTGCCGTTGCTTGTGCTGCTGCTGCTGCTGCTGCTGCTGCTGCGGTGGCAGAACAAAAAGCCTTGCGGCTTCTCTCCTTCGGAGCTCTCTCATCACTGCTCTGCCGCTCGCGCGAACTCCTCTCTCAGAGAGCGCTTGAACAACTGTAGAGTGGAGAAAGCGAGAGGGGAGGAGAGGCAAGATGAAAGAGAGGAGGAGGAGGATCTTTTCTGTGGCTCTTTCTCTTTACTCTCTTTTCAACTTTATGCATCTCTTTTTATACTACCGCGGGTCGACCGTCCCGTTTCTGAATCTCTACCGCATCCTCTATACATGCATATTATGTGTACACATATATATTATAATATATATCAACGACAGTGTCTTTATCTCTTTCTCCCTTCGGGACCACCGCGCTGGAAAGCGCGAGTGAGCGAGATGAAAAAAACAAAATGAGAAGAGTCCTGAGTGTATAAATGTACATGGAAGAGAAGAAGAAAGGGAGAGCCAAGACGTTGAACGGCCAGCGACACGATATTCCACATTATACTCCCGGTCCCTCTCTCTCTCTCTCTCTCTCTTTCTCTCTCTCTCTCTCTCTCTCTCTCTCTCACACACACACACTCTCTCTCCCTCTCTCAATCTTTCAGTGGAAAGCTTCCAGACCGAGCGAGATGAGAGTTAAAAAGGAGCGGCAAGGGTGTTACGAGAGTCAGGAGAGCGAAAACGGGCAAAGAAGGAGCCTTGCAAAAGGAAGAAAGAGTGGAAAAATGAAGCGGTGAATGAGAAGTGGAAGAGATGAAGCAGGGAGTTAACGGATAGAAGAATCAAGGGGAAGCGTGGTGCCGGACATATTTCAACGCAAATAGAGAGAGAGAGAGAGAGAGAGAGAGAGAGAGAGAGAGAGAGAGAGAGAGAGAGAGAGAGAGGTGCGAAGGAGGGAAGCAGAGAGAGAGCGAAGGAGGGAAGCAGAGAGAGAAAGAGAGTGAAAGAGAGGGAGAGAGGCTAACTGAGGCTGAGACTAACTGCGACTGCTCTGTGCGCGCGTCGCTTGAGAGAGGCTCTCTCAGACCATGTGGGCTCCCTCTACTCCACTCCCTCAGGCGGCTCGCTACTAATTGCCGCCGGCCGCTCCTGGCTACGGGCCGCTGAGCATCGCGCTACGCACAGCAACCTGCCACGGTTATGTTTCATGGGTTACAGCTTCATGACTGGCTGTACAGATACATATTATGTACACATATACATCTATATAGCGCGAATGGTCTATATATAATACATGGTACATGGGTGTATACATGCTAAAAGGAAGTCATTCAACAGCCTTTAACAGGCAAATTAACCTCTTCTACGCCTTTTTGCTTCTTAGTAGTCGATATATACGTGTATGTACATATGACTTAAGCCCCATAGATAAAGGTCTGTGTGGAGCCCGGGAGGCGATCCGCGGCCCATTTGCCCGATGAGCGTCTACGCTGCACTGTGCAGCTATTCGTTATACACCTTATGTACCCAGGGTTCGTGTGCACATAACGGCTATGCAGTGAAACGTACATAGGTTACGAACATTATATACGTACAGTAGATATACACGTAGATATAGATGTACACGTGCAGACGAGTAGGTATGGAGCATCTAGCTCGTAAGCAGACACACCCGTGTAGAAATTTGACCAGTTTGCCGGGCTTCTGGCCAGAACCAGTGATGGATTTACTGCTTAGGACGAACTTGGCGTTGCCGGATCTGGTACTGGCCAGAATTCTTTTGGATTTACTAGTCTGGGAAAACTCGGCAAATCTCGACTTGGCACTGGCCAGAATTCTATTGGATTTCCTGGCCAGGGCAAACTCTGCAAATCCCGACTCGATACGGCGTACGGAATCATTTTGCAAGTGATATATTTCGTTTTTGTTTACATTTTGCATAAAAAAATATCAGCAAAAATATGCAGAGTTTCCTGACTCGGCAACTGCCGAGTTTTCTGGCTAGATGCTGTCGAGATCTCTGCCTACCTGTTGCCAAATTTTTCTGACCAGCAACTCGTCAGTCCGCCAAGACAGGCACTAGACAGATTTGCGTTACACGCCTAGTTTGGAACTCGACAGTTTACTGGCAATCAACTGGCCAGGAAGAAGGAAAACTGGCCAGAAAGAAGAAAACTGGACAGGGTCCAGCCAGCACTTATTTTAAATTTCTGCACGGGTATATATCGCATACGCAGTTAAGATAAATAGGTCCAGCGAAGTAGAGGAGTTTAGTGTGAATTTGGATCCAGCCGTTGGTTCATTTGGATCATTTGGAGGTTCTTCAAATCTAAGACGTATTAATCGGTTCATTGAAGCAAGTTTTCGAGGTCGTATTATGTGCTCAATGAAAACTAAAATGATGGTTCAAATTTGCACCAACTTCTCCAAATAGAGATAAATATCTATGTATATTTATACGAGATATTTATGAAAGGTGGGTGTGCGGTAGACGTACGAGCTGGTGGGGTTCTTCGGGGATTCGCGTCGAGCATTCGACGCGACAAAGGTGACGGGCACGACAATCGAATCGGCGGATATAGGCATGTCCAATGCAGAAATATTTTTCAACGATAGTTCCGAGCTTGTATACCTCTATGGTATGCATATATACGTGAATGTATATAGGTAATACTCTCGGCCGAGCCTAGAGGCATCACGCGAAGCACAGCTTATACTATAGGCACATAGATATATGACATGAATCCTATTCGGTATAAGTACAGAAGAGATGGCACAAGTTTTGTTGAACAACTGTACTTTTTTCACTGTTCAATATTTCTCAGTTATCCGGATAGATGTTTCTGTACATATCACCAACTTTTGTCGCAAATAACAGTGGTCTAGCGTCTATATTGTCGGATCTCTGGCATATCATGTAAAAGATTTCATTCGAGGAAACACAGAACACGTTTACTGTTCCATGATTGCATTGCCATTGAACGAGCTCTAGCGTCGAGTATTGCAGTTTGCAAAGTTTCATCGCATCATATCAAGTTGTAGGACATAACTGTTAAACGATATACCGTGACTCGTCAGATCAGCTGATCCAAAGCCGTATAACTTTCGAAAATAAATGTGCGTCACAGCGACCGAACCGGTTACATTGTTCTAAGGAGTTTCGTGAATTCAAACACGGAGTGTGCATCATTTTTTGGCAACCTGATTCATCAAAGTGCTCAATAAACAGGTCACATCTGTCCTCGGTGATAAGGGACGGTTGCACTTACACAAGCGGTTTACCGATCGACGAGTCGTCGAATGATAGGACGAACAGAGTAAACCGATAAACATGTTTTGAAAATGTTTCGAATTTTCGTCGTGTCGTGTGATGAAGTTGTTATATGAGCCTGTACATTTGACAAGTACGACGAGGAATATTTTGGTGACGATAGAGGTTTTATTGAGCTTAATTAAAGTGAAGAAGCCAATGGTTGTCTTTTTTGAATGATGTGTATCGTGTAAAACGACGATATAGTTGCAGTATATCGATGACAATGTGGGCGTGCTGAAATTAGCAGGCGCTCATTGCTTCTTTACATACAAATATATGCTCACGTATATGTGTCCACATATATTTATATTACGCTTTGCTTATATACTCCTGTTATTAACGCTAATGACTGTATATGTATATATATATATATATATATATATATATATGCGTATATGTATATATATATTATATATATATCCGTATCCGGGGGGGATTCGTAGTCGTGAGAGGAATCGCATTGGTATACTCGCAACTAGTAATGACTAGCAGCCCGGGTATCGATGCTTATCGAGTTACCGTGAATGGATGGTCGGAGGAAGCAGAGGAGGACGATAGGTATGCTCGAAGCATCAGCAGTATATGTGTGTGTGTGTATGTGTCGTTAGTAACAGCAAAGCTCGACTCGATATGACGGAGGGAAGCACACGCGGTCTCGCTAATTGGCGACGCTTTGCTCTATAGCTTCGTCTTTGTCTCTCTCGCTATTTGGCCGTCGGGAGATCGGTACTTCTCGGGTGCGAGCACACGCCAAGCCTTGGTACGATAAGTGAGAGCTGGTGCGTAACCGCTAAGCGACAAATGCCGCCTCAAGGATAACGAAAGAGAGAGAGAGAGAGAGAGAGAGAGAGAGAGAAAGAGAGAGAGAGAGAGAGAGTATATACTCTGCAGCCGCACCCGCGACTCTTATGAAGATCAAGTGGATAGTAATACAGGTGTACCGATATATACGCACAGGTACAGACATTGAAAAGTAATGTTCTCGAAACTTCAGCAAGATCATGTACGAAAAAAATAATTCACAGTAATCTTTCGGATCCTTCCTAAGCCACAATCGATCTTCATCACCGAGGTTAACTTCGACTTTAAGTTTTGGGTTTTGAAAAATGAGTCGAATAAGCATTTATGCACGCTCTCGTAGTATTTCAATAAGCCATATATTTACGATGTTTATGTGCACTGTTTTGCGTGTCATTAGCTATACTAATTTTCGTAACTTATGATATTTGAAAAAATATAAACGGGTGGAAATCAAGTTTTAGCTGACAGATATAATTGAGTTAAAAAATATTAAGTTGCTAGGTTTAAGCTAAAGCTCGTAGATAATAGAGCACGTAAACGGCCCATAACAGAATTCTACTGAACGAAACAGCGTCTCGATTGCTCGAAAATTTAAATGAAGCTTCGATTGCTCGAAAATCAAAGCGAATAATCGGATGCGGAGGTTATGTCAATGCTTCGCCCTATTTTTCCGAAATTCTTCATCGTTTAGAGCAAGGATTCGTGCAATTGTCCTATTTTGATTCACAACTAGAGCAGCTACTGCAGCTATGAGTTTATCCCGATTCATTTCCACACACTTTTCGTAATTTTAACAAACAGCCTTTTTGACACTCTTATACTTTAGGACACCATATCTAAAAGTTTCAGCTGCTTTCTTGCTCGAGATCACGTAAACGGTAACGTATTTTCCGTAATGGAAATCGAATTGCACGTAAACGCCTATGACCGTACTGAACAAGTAGTAAATTTTGTGCACGTAAACGTAGTAATTATTGTATAATAATCATGGCAGTTGGATCGGGAATAGTTCCATTTGGAGATGGGAATCAGTGGAGCGGTTATACGTTCAATGGTAATAATAGTTTACGATACACTAACAATTGCCAAATAAACGCTTTTATTTCGAGGACAATTATCAACAATAAATAATTAACGTTTGAACGATTCCTTGCATTTTCATATTTGCTACCGATCCCTCTGATCCGATGCTCTTTCGTCGTTCACCCAAGTCACCAATTCCCAGATACCACATTTGTGAAACGTGGGGAACACTACACGCGTTTTTTTTTTGTTTCTCATAGCCGAAGTCCTATAGCTGAGCTGTCTGGTGTTCCGAGATAAACTGTATTAATTTATAAAGCAGCAGCAGTGACGACAGTGGACGAATATATCTATGTATGCATGGGTACACGGGATACATATCCCGTAGATTACACACACATACACATACACATACAAACGCGCCTATACACACATTATGTAGACTCTGGAGGGCTACAGCTACAGGAAAATATATTCGTGTCGGAATATGAAGGAACGGGGAAGCCTGACACGCTCACGGGATATCCGCGGATATCCCGGAGTCGCGGGCGAATTTACCCGTGCCCGCCCCATTGGACTTTCCGGAGGCGCGAAAATCGATGGGACCTCGTTAGAGAGTTCACTCCGGAGGAACGGCAGCAGCAGCAGCAGCAGCAGCCGCAGCGACGGCTCGTTTTTGCTCTCGTAGCGGCTCTCCAGCATCATCGCTGTATATATACATATATACACACACACACATACCACCGGAGCAACGAGAGAGCGTCGCGGAGTTATTCCGAGGCAGATCGGGATACGAGAAGAGGCTCTTCTCTACCTCAGCCTCCTCCTTTACTCTCTTTTTTTTCTCTCTTTCTCGCTCGCTCTTTCCCGGTCGCGAAAGAAATATATGCCGAGGGTTCGACCCACGTCGACCCCTCTTTCTTTCTTCGTCTCTTTCTCTCACTCCCTCCTTTCTCTGTTCCCCTCTTATCCTCTTCTCTTCCCCTTTAACGCCACTCTTCTCTCGTCTCATTTCATTCTTCATCTCTTTCTTTCACGCACACGCGCACACACATACACACACACACACACACACATATTTTCTACACTCATGGGGTAGAGGGACTCTCCTCCGTTTTTCCCCTCCGCTCCTTCCTCCTTTGCGTCGTTATCATCCACCGTGCTTCTCTCGTTTCTGTACTCTCTGCTCTCTTCTCTCTGGAGCTGCTACTAGCTGCTATATATCGTCATGCCGCTACCAGCCGGCACTTTATACCCTCCTCTCACTCCCATACCTTCCTCTCACTCCCCTGCCCTCCCCCGCCCTTTACTCTTCTCGCCATCCCGTGCTAGCCTCGAGTCCACCGCAATGCCGCTACCGCTATGAGTGCGTGACTCAGCAAGACCGAAAAGCGCGCAAGGAGTACCACTACCATTATACTGAACATAATACACATATACACTCGTGTATATATATATATATATATGTACACGGATACACGTAAAGAATACTGAAAAAATCGAAAAGGCGTAACTCGGAACACTTGACCGATAAATTGATGTACGTTACACCCTTTTTCCGTTCAGCTGTCGATATATCTCGGTATACCTACATGGTAACATGATGATATAGAGATGTATGTATATGAAGATACACGAAGAAGATACGGAGGTGAAGGAGAGAGCGCTCTAAAACCGCCCGCACGAAGAGCCACCCTCGTCGTTTGCTGCTGGCCCGTTCCTTGTCCGCGATCGTGTCCGGAACGTGCCGCTCATCCGACCCCGAAGACTCGAAAACTACTCGACTCGTTCGACTCTCATATACATTTTTTCCCTCTCTCTCTCTCTCTCACTCCATTTCTCTCTGGCTTTTTCGCCCGTTTCCTCCTTTCACCGATCTTCATCTTTGTTGCTCTCCCGCGGGTATTTCACGCATATGGGGGAGCTGCTATAGTATCTTTGGGCTACTATTTCGATTTTTTTGTGTATCCGGGTGTGTGTGTGTGGGTGCATGTACAAATAAGCGTGACTGTGCCCAGACGAGGGAGTAAGACCCGACACCCTCTCTAACTGTTTCCACTATCTCCGTGTACTTTCATAATCGAGGGCCAGCCGGCGATAATCATCGGGAGCTCAGACCCCCGGAACGATCCACGTATGTACGAGTAAGTGGGAAGAGAGAGAGAGAGAGAGAGAGAGAGAGAGAGAGAGAGAGAGAGAGAGAGAGAGAGAGATACGTGGTTGAGCTGAACGCTCTATAATGGAAAATACGAAAGGGGCCGTTAGCTGTACCGGATCCGGGACGTTGTTCAACCCTTTTCATATATCATTCACAATGGGTATACGTATATGTGTATATTCGTTAGGTAGGATGAACCAATTCGTTAAACTGCGCTGGTCATTAAGGACACAAGTTTGAATTTGATCCAGGCTTTGTAGTTTAAATCAAAGGATTTTCGGATGAGATAGCAGAAGAGAGAGAGATAGAAAGAGAGAGAGAGAGAGAGAGAGAGAAGGAATTATTCGATGTACTGCATATTTAATGGCAATTTTTTCTTCTCTCAAGATAAACGAGGAGATTAGATTACCAAAATCAACAAGAGGCCGATACGGCCCGTGTAAGAATTGAAATTTATGGATATTCGTACGGCTAGTAAGAATATTTAGTAATGATTCATTAATTTCAAATTTGCACATTTCCTGGTGATTGAAACTTTCACACACTTTACTCCGTCAACTCAACGATGTTTCAATAGGTGGAGCAGTCATTTCGCCGTGATTTTTTTTTCTTCGAATAAATGCAATACGATCTGAAATCGCTCAGAGCACTTGTCTTAAGGTTGTTGTGCCGTTAATCAGCCAGGGGATTGAGCGGGGATGGGCGCGACGATGCGCGATGAGCGGGGCATGCATGGACGATTGTCATACAATGCCAAAAACTGTACTGACGAAAATTCTAAAATTTTTACAGAATATCAAGGTAATGCCTCGTAAAACAAATTAATTTTTTTGAGCTCGACGGTAACGTTTTCTCAGCAGATATAACTCACATACTGCAAAATGGTCGGAAGTTGTTCATAACAGTATTGCAATTAGTCTACGAAACACGTCAACTTTCCGATTTTACTTCTCAAAAAACGACACTGTGAATCTAACCCAAGTTTTACAGGAAGGTAAATAAAGGGGTCATGTACATTGCAGCAAAATTTGGTCTGAATGGTAACACTTTTAATCCTAGCTTACCACTCTTGGTTCCCAGGGACCCCAGGCCAATTGCGAAATCGATATTTCTTTCGTGTTTTTGCCAGAGCTTTTTCGTTCTATCAATTTTTTTTATCACGGACCTGTTCCTCGGTTGATTCTCCATCGATTGAAAAAAAAAATTACTCAAATATGTCAATTTTAGCTGGAGTTGTGGGAAAAAATCTGCGTAGGGTCCACGGGACCCCAGTGTGGTAAACTAGGCAAAAAAATAATTGTGGTAATCCAGGGTTAATGAGCACAAAAACCTTAAAGAGAAAAAAAAAAGTTCGTTGGGTGGATGTTACAGCTTCGCCAATTTTGGTCATGAATCGAATTGAATTTTGCTATGTCACACCGAAACGAGCACTATACTTGGATACCAAAGTAGTCGTATTTTTAATTTCTGTACATTAATTAAAAAAACTAAATTTATCGCCTCGTTCAAATTTATGCTAACTTCCTTGTAAATACGTGAAATATGAATATTCCATGCGCACGACGTTCTTGCTCAAAATTTTTCTGTCAATTACAATCTTACGGCAAAGTATTCACGTTAACTTTTGTATTGTTCGTAATACAAATTTTTTACATTTTTTATCATCGGAACACGTGTTTGCAATGAATATTTATAATAAGGACGTTACGAGTGTTATTGCGTTGTTTTTATATGACCGCTATCTGAAAATAAAGTTGTCACTTGAGAGATCCAAAGGTTTCTGCGGTAGCTGGCGAAAAGCGCTACCACCTCCTTCTGTTACGCGGAAGTGCCTCCGACGGTGGTCCACCGCTATCGTCGGGTTTTGTGAGTAGTTGCGGGTACACAAACACACGCTACAACGTGTGTCGGTATACATACCCATTTACGTGCACATATACTTCGAAAAAATACTAAAAAAATACGTGTGTGTAAGTGTGCGAGCCAGTGGTATACCTGTGAGAAAGCCGAGTTGGGTCGCCGAACCGCCTTACGGCCGCAGCAATCCGGAGAAAGAGGCAAAGGAAGCCGCGGTCTCCAGCGCGCGAGAGCAAGCGTCCCGGCCGATTAGCCGATTGGACGGAGAGAGAGAGAGAGAATTACAAATAAAACAAAAAGAAGAAAAAAAAAACGAAAGAAACGAGCAGTAGAGAAAGAAGGGAGAACCCACGAGTCTCACCGGAACGGTTCTCAGCTTTGCCCGGAGTACTACTCCCTATAAAAGCTTCTCTCCCTTCGGAATACAACGCGACACACTCTTGCCTCCTCTCATTCTCCCGCTTTCACCGTATATAGAAACTTAATTCGTACTTCAAATACGGCGAGGCCGTGATCACATCCACCGAGTGAATCCCGAGAATTACAAAAAATCGAGCATGAACATAGAAATCAAAACACTTTTAGGGCGTTGCTTCGTGCAGCTATACGAGACAAACGATTCGGCAGGCAAGACGATGAAGATGACAGAAAAATTTTAAACTGCACGTGCGCATTGATATGCACGAGGCTGAGTATTGGATCCTTCGAATTGAAATGGCAGCCTCAAAGAGAGGTATTCAAGTACAACTGATGGACTTTTTAATTGTCATGATAATTCACATGATCGTGAAGCATGTTTTATTTTTATGATGAAATTTAAAAAAAAAATCAAACAAGTGGAATAAGATCGGATCTGCGTGAAGTTGAGTTTCGTGCTCTAATGAAAATGCAACATTCAATGTATCAATGAGTAGAATTTCGCAAATTCTTTACAAGTATTAGACAATTATTTTCTTGCATGTACTTTGAGGGCAATAATTCTCGGCCATTTGGAGAATTCTCGTATAACAAAGGCGTAGATCGTTCACCTATAATTCTATTGCATAAGTTCTCTGTATAAGAAATTTTACTGTTACTGTTTGAATAATATTTATCACTAGATGGGCAATTTCAGTGTAATAAACTGTATTTCGTGTGAAATTTCATCCCATAATTTCTCTACGCAGTAATCATTCTTGTTTCACAGGCGATTGATATTAATTTTGAAACAATCATCCTCATCCCATTCGACTAGACCGTGGAATCATTTCACTTCTACTAATCTCAAAATAGCCTGGAAGTATATTTATCGAATATATGCTACGTTAATTGTCTAAAATTCTTCATGACATTACCGCGCACAAAAATACTAGGGGCAGACACGTGGATGTAAATAAGGACTCAAGTTTTTCATGAATGCTGGAAAGCTCATAAAAAAGTGCAGTCAGCTGAATGGTTGCAACGCAGTCTGACCCAGTTTTACTGATTATTAATTCGTATTTTTTTTTTTTTTTTTTGCGAAACATCCTGCGAATTTACTTTTTTATTTAAACGCTGGAAGCGCGGAAAAAAATTGTTTAAATTTACGTAGATGAAATTTAAATCCACGTAATTATTTTTTAAATCTACGTAGATACAAATTTTATAAAATCGTAGGTATGCCTAGCTCTAGTTTGGCTATTACCTCAATTAGATCTGCCTAGTTTTATGTAGATCAAATTGGATTCAAAAAATGACTACGTAGGTCTAAATGATATTTTTTGGGAAGCTTCAAAATTCGCGAACGATTTGATTATTTAATGAGTCAATCTCGGTAAAAACAAAATTTCTATCAAGCTCGTCGCTGAATAAAGATTCTCCGTTGGGACTGAAATAACGGATTGCTTTGAAGAAATTATTAGAATTAAATGTTGTAGAAGCAATGTTCGATTTAAATGATAGATTTACCATGCGAGTCTGAATATTTTCAACATGCAAAAGTTCGACACGTTCTGAGGACACATTGGCGTTCTCCTCTATAGCAAGAAGTATTGTTTCACTTGTATGGTTCAGTTCTGTTGGAACAATGGTTCTTACTATACAGGTAATTCTCGTGTGATGCACCGGGTTACACGTAAGGCACCATCACTGTGGTCCTGGAATCTATCGTGTGCCATATTGTCTGTGTACGTATACACACCTACGATATATGTGGCTATGTACGGAGTTGCGCGCACATCACACGGTGGGCCAGCAACAGCAGCCGCATACTTGTACGGGACCTTTAGCGGCTCGTGGAGTCTCTCTAGTCGGAACGATCAATGACAAGCTCGGCGTGGTTCTCTCTCGTCCCGGCACCAGAGGCCGATAGGGAGCCGACACGCTCTCTTTCTCTCTCTTTCTCTCTCTCTCTCTCTCTCTGTTCCTCTTACGCCTCCATGCCAAGCCAACGAGCCATCCTATCCAGCCAGCGCAGCTCTCGCAAAGCCGGAGCAGAAGCAGCACGAGAACCATGAGAGCTCGCTCCCTCTCAATCAAGATAGACGCGCGAGCAAGGCTTAGGACCGTGAAGCGAACACGAGCCGTTGAGGATTTCCGAGAGGATTTCAGTATATATGTATTATGTATATATATATATATAGATATATATAGAGAGAGAAAGAGACAAGGATGAGAAGCTTGGATTTCCGCGTGAACGAGCGATCAAACGTGTGTGCGAGCAAGCAAGAACCAACATTGGAGCTCCGACGTTGCTGGTGGGTGAGCGTCGAGCATGGAAATGGAGAAAAAGAAAGCTCTGGGAGCAGAGTATGTGCTGGGTAGAGACGAATGATGTGCTCTGATCTCTCGCTATCTCTCTCTCTCTCTCTCTTTCTCTTCTTCCGAGAGAGCTTCTGGTCTGTCGAAGTCGGCGAATGAAGCCAAGAGAGAGAAAGGATGGAAAGAGTAGACGAGGGAATGTAACCAGCGAAGAACGTGGGGGAGAGAGAGAGAGAGAGAGAGAGAGAGAGAGAGAGAGAGAGAGAGAGAGAGATGAAAGATGAAAACCGCGAATCGGTGAGAGTGTTGAGCGAGTAGAGATTCGTGAGAGTCCCTGAGAAGGAAAGGGAGATGTATATATACATAGCAAGAAAGAGAGAGAGAGAGCAAGGGAGATGAGGATGACGGTACCAAGTGGAGTTAGGATGAAGCGAGAAACCGAGAAACGAAGATGAGAGAGAGAGAGCGAGACAGCAATACCGCCACAGAGCTCTGTCTGTGCCTCTGCTTCGGAAAGTGACTAATGACTAGCCTGCCGGACCTAGTACTCCTGCTCTGCCACCCAGCACGAGCGAGAGAGCAGTCCCAGTGAACAAGCAAGTAGAGGAACAACGACGACCAAGACCGAAGCCACAGAGAACGAGCGAGAGAGAGACAGATGTAGTGAAGTAGTAGTAGAGAGATGCCCGATCCAGAGGAGCAGAGCAGCCAGCCGCCACCGGTCTCTCCCAGTCGGCCTCAGGGCGGCCGACACCGAGATATCGGAGATCCCGCTCCGAGTCGGACGTTATATACATATACTGTATAGACGAGCTTCGTCGTTATCTCGAGTGCGGCGAGACTCGACAGAGAAAGATGGTAGGGGGGGGGGGGGGGTGAAAGAGATAGAACGAAAGTGGACCGTGAAGAAAATAACTGTCGATGCATGACGAAAAATATTTTACTTTAGATGATTTGAGGTGCAATGATTTTCCGGTTACAATTCCCACTGAATCCCATTTTATCTACAAATTGGTCAAATATACTATTTATGTACGGTTACCAAAAGATTTGAGATCCTAATTGGACTTGGATAAATTATTCATGATGATTTTGTTGCATCGAACACGTCTCTTTGAATGCGAAACTAATTTCTGCTTGTGAGAATCTAGAGTTCCTCTCTGAACTGCACTTTATTGAAGACAAAAGATAGGGGAGACTGGGGAAAATCGCAACACTTTTTTCCATTTCCCAATTTTCGTGATGAAACGAAGCAATCAACCAAAAAAAAACAACGATTCACCGATGACTGGGATCCTGTAGCTTTTAAATTTCGGGTGGTTCAGCCCCGTAGCTTCAACTGTTCGACACTAAAATGCTTGTAAAGCCAGTCACGATAGTGCTGCATTCAGTCCCATTCAGAGGGCAATTGCCACGCATTAAAAAATCTGGTTCATACGGCTACACCAGCCATATCAAGCACTAGCGTTTTCTTTCAATGCTAAACCGCATTATACTGGTGAACAGCTCACAATGACACTTTGACCTTTTTTTTTGGATTGCTTCCTAAACAAACTTCTACACTGAAAAAAATAGTTCGGGATTTACAATAATACTGTTATTGTTGGCCAGTTATAGGTATACTGGTGAAAAAATATTGCCCACACAGAAAATGCAGTAGCCCTTTTAGAAAATCCCGATTGCCGTAAAGTTCATACAAATATGACTAGTGAAGTATTTCTAATTCAACAATAATATCGCTGGTGAAGGCAAAGCAGTTTTGTCTACGGCGCCTATACTGCGCCTTTGTGGACGACACTCAATCGTCTGGCTAGCTTAGTCATTATAAATAGCTGGAAATTTATCGTTTTTGTAAATCAGCCATACTAACATAGCTCGCGAAACTACACTGTATTGTTCAAACAGCTGTAGTAGCTGATTTTTACATGCCTAGCTATTTCAACCATATAGTATAGCTGCGAGAATAACGTTGTGACACATAGCTATACTAATATGGCTCGCGCAACTATACTACGTTTTTGGAACACCTACAGTAATCTGTTAACGCGTGGTGTCTATGCCTCTGCCTCGCGCGAAAACGAGACCTCGCTACGCAAAATTTGATAATGAACGAGTTTGTGAAGAAGAAACTGAACGAACGGAATCTTGATGAGCTTATACCAACATTTGAAGGTAAGTCTGTTCTCACTTATCTACGGAATATGTAAAAAAGGACTATTTTTCCTGTTATATAAACGCCAATCGTATAACAAGCGAATTTTTGTAGGTTAGGTCAACTGTCATTTTCCTGCAAGGAGAGTATCATATGTCTCCGGGCCATGGATTCTCTCAAACTTCCAGGTGTGTTTCATTAGCTCTAAAAATCAAGTCTCCTTTGCAAAATATTTATGTATGAATATCATTATCGATAACAGATGATTAAAATAAATATTCATGATTATGAAACATATTGGCTGAATTTTTACTGTGACCCGAATATCCCCTACTATATATACCTACCTATACGAGTATAGGTAGGTACAATATCCTGTAATTTATCTATATAAAATGAATTTATAATTCAGCCATATTCTTTTGGTAGTATGGCTGGTACGTCTACCTCGTATGCTAGCGTTTATAAAACAGCTCTACTAGTATTGTTGGTATACAAATAATTCTGCCTACACTGACAAAACTGCTATCCACGAAACAACATTGTATATGCTTGCTTCGGCTATACTAGTATGGCTGGTGTTCGTCTACCTCGTATGCTAGCGTTTATAAGACAGCTATACTAGTATGGTTGGCATACGCATAACTCGTGATGGTGAACTCAACCATACTATGGTATTGCTGAAATAGAGATACTTGTCAGATTCGCGGAGCTATTGGGTATATGTCTGTCATGACATAGTGGTATGCTTACGCCAACGATATTGTGTCAGTCATATTTGTATGGCTTTATTACCTAGATGGTATGGCAGTAGCGTATTTTCCCATATAATATGGCTGAAGCAATAATAATTATGGCTCGAATCGGGAAACTTTTTTTTCAGTGTAAATTCTAACACTTTACCCAAAAAATAAGTCTGAATTGTTCCAAAACTGTCTTCTCCGTAGTCGCTTTCATTTTTTTTTATCTTCGGTTATTTATGAAAAAAACAAAAACAGTGCTCACCAAAACGATCGTCGATTTATAAAATTTACAGTCTTTCTGGAGTTTGACGGTTCTAAAAAAACGCTTCTAATGACGAAACGGCGATGATAATTCAACGAAAATCCTAATTCTCTTAGTTTAGGCCATGGAGAAAAAATGCCCATCGAGCTGTACACGATAAGACCTGTATAGGTCAACCGGATCAAGAGAATTTTGAATTCGCTGCCAACGGCTATATGACTATTCCTTTTTTACATTTATTTTCATTTCTCGCGGGCCATGGAGCACACCACGACTACGCGTATAATTAGACGTAATTAAGCAGCAGCCACCTCGTTCGCCGGGCGCGAAAGCTTCCCTCGCAACGAGTCTCTCATCCTACATACGCTGCAATATCTCGGTGTCCATTCGCCGCCTCTTTTTTTCTCTCTTTCTCTCTCTTTTCTCGCTCCCCGTACTTTTTCTCTCGTTCCTTTGCTCACACCCCGATTCTCCGGTGCTAACGGTCCACCGGAGAACGTCGCCAGAAGGCATTGGATTCATACACACGCGCAAACGTCGCGTGAAAGCCCTCGCTTCCCACCGCCCTACGACGAACTCAACCAAAGAACCAGGCAGACACTTTCAACTTTGTGCCATCGGCAATGGTGAGTCGAGCTCTTTTACACTTTTATACTTATCGCAGATATAGTCAAACGGATATTATATCTTCGTAACTGACTGAGACCTATGCCGTCGGCTATCAACCACAGATAAGCACTATTTGAAATAAAAACCATTCAAAATGGCTCTACGACCAAATAATTACGCAAGTGCCTCAAGTGCCAAAACTATCGACGGACCAATATAATCAATACTTGCCTTCCATAGTAATAACTGCTACGGAGCAATAGTAAATATTGCCAATTCCCGGGAAAAAATATTTTCAATTTACGTAGATCAAATTTAGATCTGCGTAGGATTTTTTAGATCGAACGGAATTTTGAAAAATCATAGATTTATCTAGATCTCAATTATATATACCTAGATATTCGTTAGATCTACCCAGAACCAAGTAAATCTACTGGGATTTAAGTAGATAAGTCGATAAGTAGAGTTGATAAGAAAAAGTTTTGAAAAATTATATTAGGCCGGGAACATAAATTTAGATCTCCATAGATCAAAATTGACCTTAAAAATAACTACGTGCCGATCTAAATTAGATCTACGTAGATCCAAACGATTTTTTTCGATCTTTGATTTCCAATATTATATCAACATATCAACATATCAACATCACAAAAAAAAAAAAAAAATAAAGAAAATTTCAATGGAAAACAGCAGGGACTTACCTTGTTGTGAGGCAACTGCGTTGGCACGTACAGCGGTGGATCCAATCCCGGACTCGTGACCGCGTGACGACCGACGATTCTGTCGGCAGGTTTTGCGTCATATCCCGATGGCTGACCAATGTGAAAGCCCTTGCTTTTGACCCAAAAACGAAATTTACTGTTCTCCGCACTGTTAACTTCCTCGCCCTTCAGCGTTCTCAATATTCTCGCGTACTTCTTGATCGTAATTGTCTTTGTTTTCGCCAAATCACCATAAGTCTTGATGACCCACGGCTGATAAGCGCTGAACATAGCGTCATTCTGAAACGTCTTAATCGCCACCGGACGCGTCTCGTTCGTAATTTGTTGAGTCACCTGACTCGTTGATTTTGTCCCGTAAGCAACGGATGAACCTCCGCTTGCCGGAACAACACCGGAAAACGGCAGGGGCACGCAATTACCTTTGGTTTCCTGCGGGGAATTGGCAGAAACGCCGGATTTGCAGGCATAACCGGTGCTCAAATTGCTCGGCGAATTCGTATTCATCGAACCGCCGGTCATATTGGAAATATCGAGATACGATACGGATGAATTTTTACCAAGATTCGTGGCATTACCGACAAACGTTGCCATCGACGTGGCCATGTAGGGAATACTGGTTGGCAGTCCGAGGCCAGCAGCGGCGCATAGACCAGTCTGAACCGTACCGGTCATGTTCAGACCGGTCATGGACGTGTAACTCGGAGAGTCCGACAATCCGGTGGATGTTGGCCAAGCGTTTGAGCCCAGAACATTGAAACTCGACGTGATGTCCGACTGAATTTGCTGCTGCTGCTGCTGCTGCTGACCAATGGAAATGTTTGCTGGAGCGGAAATGTTGGACACTTGGGATATGCACGAACCGGAAGATGTTGGCGTCGATGCGGACGACGTGGATATTGTGGTCGTGGCTGTCGATATCGATGGACTCTTCGTTCGCGAACTCAACTTACCACCGGAATTTCGACCCCTGCCCGAAGTCACATGATGCACGTTATTGCCACGTTCCATCGTGCTCTCCGTGACCGCCGATGAACCGACACGAGTTTTCGAATTTCCGATTCCGGCACCGCGTGACTTTTTCATCGGTGGCTCATCGCGATTGCCCGTTGTTCCGGTGCTCAACGAGTTGAGATTACCGTGCGACGGGCTATTGTTATTTTCGTTTCTCGTTCTTTTGTTCGAACCATTCGTCGACGTCGAGGCTGAAGTCGAAGGTGAGGTCTGCTGGGTCGTCGGTGACGGTGAATTGTTTACGGTCACACGACGCCGCAGACCCATAGTCGCGGTCGCCATTGTTACTCAGCTGCAACCGGGCCCCCTCCCCCGCGAGAACCTCACGGAGCAGCTCGAGGTCTTTGAATGGAATCCTCAATGGGCGTTGTTTACAAAGATTCTGCGTGATATATTTAACCTATAGACCGATGATACGCGGAATGATTGCAAGACGACATGAGTCGTTCCACCTGATACTCGTGAAACGACCTCGAACAACACGACCTTTCACTAACGGCCCTCGCGATCTTCTCGCGGCTGGCCAACAAAGAACACTTTACTCGGCGGTTGAGTATCTTTGCGGCAATGAAGAATGAAACGCGCAAACTGGCACTAAATCTTCTTAGAACACCATTGTATCACTCGGGGAAACACTGTGCGACTCATCGAAAGCGCTCGGTGCTAATTATTTGCTTTTCAGTTCATGAACGTCACCCTGTTCCTTTCCCCGAAGTGGAAAGCAGATATTTTCCAAAACGAAAACTGCTTTTTCTGATCACTTTATTAGGGAACTTCTGATTGTGGAACAGGGAGAAACTTTTTTTTGGTGCTTTTTTTCTCCGTGTGTTATGTTTTGTCCTCTTGATAGAAGTACGAGACGGCAGTAAAAGTCTCGGCTCAGCACTCGGTCAAGTCTCGTCCGTAGCTGAAACAAAAGCAGGCAAGTCGAGGTGACGAGGCAAATTAACTAAGCGCGATTACAAGCCGGAAACGTTTAAACGTTGGGGTGTGCGTCTATCACGATGCATAACAGAGAGATAGAGAGAGAGAGAAAGAGAGAAAGAGATTCAGCAAAAAAAAAAAAAAAGAACGAAAGAGAAGAACTAACCCGTGGGTCCTACCAGCTAATGGACTTGGTGCTTTCTCTGGCAACGGAAAGCCGCCGGGGATGCCGGTGTGGGCGCATGAGTGGGTAGGGGTCGTACTCTCTTTCTCTCTATTCATCTCTTTCCCTCTCTCTCTCTCTCTCTCTCGGGCTTATCGTTCGACGCATTCAAACCAAAAGGGGAGCACCAGCAACCGGATGAGATTTCGCGCTCTCGATCCAGGGATTATAAACGCTTACGAGACATGTATATGTATAATACAAAACGTGGTGGTATGAAATTAAACCGCTGGAAATTAGCTTTTGGTTATTGGAAACGTGAAATTCTAGCGTTTCCGATCATTCGCCGTTTCATAGCATGTAACCGCACGGCAGTTCACCTGTTGTTTTGTTTTGTTTTTGTTTTGTTTTTCTGAATTCACAAATGTCCAGGATGAACCTTCGGATACAGAGAGACGAAAGTATAGGCAGGTTTTATACATGTAGACATTGAATAGCCGTCCGGATTCGTTAAGAAAACGAGTACGAGGTGACGCCGTGAGCGTTCGTTGCAGTCAGAGGATCAGCGTGGTCTCTGGAAATTGCACTTCTCTCATGGATATTTCGTGATTCCCAGGTGGTTCGCCAAATTAGGAAACCGGTTGGCCAACACAGAGACGACAGTCTGTCGTTTCACTCCGCAACCCTCGGACACTCGGTCATGTATACGTATATACATCGAATATGTAGAAGTATGAGTATGCCTTATACGAGTTTATGTTTCGAAAGCAACGCTCGCTTCGGCATCCTTCTCCTTTTCTAGAAAACCATCTCTCTATCTGTTTTTCTCTCTCCATCGCTACTTCTCCCTCTCTCTCTCTCTCTTCTCTCTCTCTCTCTCTCTCTCTCTCTCTCTCTCTCTCTCTCTCTCTCTCTCTCTCTCTCTCTCTCTCTCTCTCTCTCTCTCTCTCTCTCTCTCTCTCTCTCTCTCTCTCTACCTATCTCCCTTCCTTTACTGCGCAATTTGGCTGGGAGCATAATAAAGTGAGATTCAGGCGAGCCAAGCGCGTGTCATTTGCACCTCCCCCGATGACACGGTACCACTACTGCCTTGGGGATAGGATGGGGTAACAACTCGCTGATAGTCTCTCACTTCTTTTTGTTCACCCTCTTCACCTTTCTATCGTCACGGTAACCGTAGGCGGATGCACCAACGAGTGGAGGCAGAAAAAAAAGACAACGCGAGTGCTCCATGACAGTAAAAAAAAAAAGCAAGGTTCCGTAGAAAATGAAGTAATGAAATATAACGACATAAAAATGAAGCTCGACGAGCTACCCTCTCTGAGCGACGAGTCTCAAGACTCCCAGAGAGGGAAAATATTCCACGCCCCTATATAGACATGCATATTGTTACGAAATTACTACACGCATATTTGTTTTTGGGGCGGATTTATTTATTACAAGACAGTCATCGATCGCTGATCATCTCCTGCGGCCGCACACCATCACGTTTAACGAGAGACTCCCAAAACAGCTCACGAACTGTAAATAATGTGTATACAACTTGAGCTCCTACACTCGCTTCACTCCCCTGGTGCTTTACTCGCTCCATTCTTGCACCCCCTTCATCCTCCTCCCGTACGCTCGGATAAGCCGAGCATCTCTCGGCTATAGCCCATTCGAGTCATCGGCCTAATGACATAGGTGTGCTCGGGCGTTAGTGCCCCCCTCTCAGCATATCCCTGTTTGCGATCCCCTTGTCTTTCCCCGTCAGGCGCAAGCTTCTCTCGCTTCTCTCGTACTCGCCGACGCGCATGCATACACGAGCCCGTAAAACGTAGCATATAATTCATCCCCTGTAGGACAACGTGTGGTATAGTGAAGGGGTGTGGGTTTGGCAGGCTCGCAAGACCTTTCAAACGAGCGAACAACTCGAGACATCACAACCCTTCGCACTTTAGGCATGTATATCGGCCCACCCTAATCCGGCAGATCCTTTTTGGTCAGAAGCCCGAATCGAGGGGGTCCGGCAAATAATCCACTTCAGCGATCACCAATGATTTTATATCTACCCCCGGGATATACGCGTTTTATTCCAATCATTGATGAACGAGATGAAAGGTTGAATTGTCAAGTATTTTCTGTTATCTTATGCCTGTGCGGAGGAGGACACTTGTGACACTTGATTTGCAGTTCTTGCGAGCTAAAGTTACGCCAGTGACATATCTTATGGACCACACTCCAAAGTATTTTATGAAATTTTCAAGGGAACCGTGTAGTTCAATGATTGTCCTGAAAACTCGAAGGTCGGGAAGATTTACTGCAGATTAGGAATGTAGATGAAAACGGTACACGCCGCAAAGCACAAACCATGAAGAGGAGAAAAGGAAGGAAGAGGGGTGTATGAGGCTGAGCCTAATTCAATAAGGCCGATCGAATCGTAGCTGGCTGTGCGGGTATATAATGGATTCCGTGCAATGTCCTCGGTCCTTTCCAGCAACAGCGACGGCAGGCCATGACATAGCAGAGAGAGAGGGAATGCTTCTCGGGACTCCGGAACAGAACGCGGTTATATAGCGAGTCTCTAGCGCGGATCGCACCAAAAGTCACGTAGGAGCAGCGGTACAGGGCCACCGCGTATTATGCCACTCCGTCTGTGTTTTAGTCCCATTCCCCGTCTCCAGCCTCTATTTCAATCTCTCTGTCTCACTTCATCTGTATTGCTCACGTGCACAAACTGTTCTGTGCTCTCGTCATTTCTGTATTCTCTCTCATCTCGTCTACATAATACCACACAATTCTGTCCCTGTTTCTCTGTTTCACGCGCGTCACACAGTTCCATCTAGCTCCATGTCGTATACACATTTATCCCTCTCGGCATGGCGCATATAACGTGTCTCACTCACTCACTCTCTCTCTCTCTCTCTCTCTCTCTCTCTCTCTCTCTCTCTCTCTCTCTCTCTCTCTCTCTCTCTCTCTCTCTCTCTCTCTCTCTCTCTCTCTCTCTCTCTCTCTCTCTCTCTCTCTCTCTCTCTCTCTCTCTCTCTCTGCATGCATTACGGCGGTATAGCTATAGATTGAATCTAGCAAGCACAAGCTAACAGCCAACAATACACTGCACAACCATGCCAGTCCCCCCTCGCCGACGCGGCGGTGTCACGCTACGTGCTTCCTGCCGCAAGGTTCGCCAGGCGACAAAAAGCCCTATGTCCAAACCACCTCCCATGCCCACCCTCCGCTCGTGGGACACACTCGTGATCGCAATGTGTAATCAAGCTCGCGCCTGTGCCTAGCCCTGCTCTCTACACCCAGGCCCGTGGCTACCACAGTAGTATTATACCACTGTTGTGCATTGAGCCACGTTGCGCATGTATGTAATACATATACTGCATATACGTGAACATCTATTATATACGTATATATATGGCCATCAACTGGTTCGAGGATTCAAGGAAACCATGGATGCTCTATACCACATATAGGGTTTACGTTCGCATATACAATGATGCTGGTAATGATCGCAATAATAATAATAGTAATTCGTTATATCGATGTCCCCTATCTACGTGAAACAGTGATGCGGTCTACAACCAAGCAAGCAATAATAAAGAGAAGGCGACCAGCTTTCCAATGCTAGGATGTAACTTGATGTAACGCCAGAAAGCAAAAAATGAAGCATGAATAAATTAAGCAGAGGATCATCAGCGTTCATACTAAATGTATGAGAGTATGCGAAAGAAGATGGATATACGGTTACCTGAGTTGTTAAGGAAATTTCGTAACATGAAACATTTCCTTACTCTCAAAGTCGAGACAAACTTTTATTAATAAAGCTTCATGGACAATGGGGATATACAAGTTGAAACTTGGAACGCCGATCGAAGAACGTGGAGAAAAATGTTTCAAGAAAGATACGAGAGAAAATAGGTTGGTATGGAAAATTTATTAATAAACGCCTGCAGGCACATATCAAACGAAAGCCGAAAGTTGACGAAGCTATAGTCCTTAGCGAAAATCCCTTTATCTTACAAAGGTTAACCCAACTTTGAATGTTTCGTCGTAACATTCTTTTTCTGGGGAACGCCCAATGTCTAAACATCTGACAACCAAAAGATAAGTAAAAATAAATGTTACTGCAATTACATCTGTGGTATACATGGGCTTGTAAATCTGCCAATGCCAATCTAAAAGTTGGTAGAATCGAGGTTTGTCGACTGTACAGTTCATGATCGAAGCACGAACATCAATGATATTTGTTACAAGGTCTTTGACGCTTTCGGGAAACACAAATCGCTCGGGTTCCAGTAGCAAAGGGCAGTGAGAGATAGGACATACAGTAGCGATGGTGTACACGATTGCTCGTGGACCGAGAGCTCAGTTGTAAATTGAATTCCCAAACGGGCGGGTGTGGCGAGAGCGGCCCGCGCCGGCTACTGGAACGCGCCTGTGTGCGATGCCGTCAAGAGCGAGTCTCTATATCCCGCGTCTCTCTCCTTTCACCTTTACACTCTCTGCTCCATGTATAGGTCCGAGCGGTAGATTTTTTTCCTCTTTCTTTCAACTTTCATTCTTTTATCTTTTTGAAACCTTTGCCAACGGCCGATTTCCGAATTGCAGAGTGAATTTGAGCGTTACCGGACCTCTCGATCGGAAATCCTTTGTTTTTTCATACATTATAGATATTCGAGATTTGTATTTTTCTGATGGTTATTCGTGTTTTCGAAGGATTTCGAGATGTAGTCATCAACTAACTCGCAATGAGCCTTTCAATTGTGGGGGCAAGCCACGATGTCATAAAATAGGAGTAAAGGGATCCTCGAAGATTCGTAAATACTTGCTGATGCGATATTTCAAAAACCCCGAAATGGTGAAAGTAAGAAAGCAAAAAAAGGACGTCTCTACCGGTTGCCTTAATGATGAACCGGGAAGTGACTGATAAAGTACGTTTTTCCAATTATTATTCGAAAAATTGCGTGCTAAATCAGAATGCATATGAGGAAGCTCGTGTAGACGCAACAGTAGTTATACCGAAGTCAACGATGTGAAGGCACTAATGCAAAGTGTAAATACAAACGGACAAGTAGATACAGATCTGACAAGGGCGACGCTTAGATACACAGACATATCGTTCTCTTTCTCTGTTTTACTGTCTCGTATTCGGCACCTGCTATAGTCTCTCGGACTCGGCGTTATATCCTCTCGGCAAAGTGCAAAATGAAAGATCAAGAAAAAAAAAGTGCAACGAGCATGCACCCGCGGAGAAAGAGAGTATAGCGGGTAATAAGCTCCCTCGTATCGTCTCGTGTATCGGTCGTAAAGATCACGCGAGGCGATAATCCATGCGAGTGAGAAACTGCAGTAGCGTTAGTTCCGTTCAGTCACACCGGGCGGGCACGTATAAGCATATAATCAGCTCGACGAGACTCGTCAAAAGTTCACGCATCGCTTTGAAGCATGAAAAGCTCACTATTTACCTTTACGCGAACGATCAAGACGTCTCTCCAAGAGGAAATCCTTTTGTTCTTTCCACAAAACGTTTTTTCAACAACAGAAAAAAGCCCGGAAGCAACGAAACACTGATGCGAGTGGAAATGAACTTTTATTTTCGCAGCGATGTCAAGCGCGATATCTCACACCAATTTTAGTGGGCCAACAACGCGAACGAAAAGTTACCAATGATGCGAATGTCGTTGCGAACGAGATAACGGAAAGGCGCGTTAAAGCACTCTAAGCACGGTTGACTCGGTGCAATTGCCGAGCGGTATCTCACCCGCGAGAAGTATCCCGCGCGCTGTTTCGCGATCAGGTGACACACACATACACACAAACACCCGATACATTTGTAATCCACGAACACGCAGAATGTTAAGAGAGCGCGCGCGTCGCAGTAGCAGCAATCGCGTACTCATGCTGGCAATAGAAGGAGGAGACTTACGGATCGTGACGGAGTGCGCGGCTTGTGGCGTGGCGGTGGTGGTGGTGGTGGTGGTGAAGCGCGTATAGCCGCGTTATATCGCGGCGACGGCAGTCACGGCTCGCGAAATAGTATGAGAGAAGATATCCCGAGCCGTGCACCATCAGGCGGTAGCAGCAGCCGGCAGTCAGGACGGAGAGGTGGCGACCGTGTGGAGGCGAAGGTGGAGAAGAAGAGGCACGAAGCGCGAGAGCGGCAGAAAGATGGAGGGGAATGTGATGAAGCGGGGGAGGTGAGGGCGAGCACGCGCTGGATGAAGCTAGAGAAGGGAGAAGCGGTAAGTGAGACCGCTGACGCGCGAGAGTCGCGGCAATAGTCAGAGAGCAGAGTGTGAGGACTATACGGTAGGTGGTATCACGACGAGGAAGAGGGAAAGAGATGAGGATGAAGAGAATGAAGAAGAGAAGTGGAAGAGGAAAAAAGAGGATAGCGAGGAACGTGGTAGTCTGCTGAGACTCCGTAGAAGAGAATAAGATGTATATATGTACATGGATTTAGCGTTGAGGAGAAGGAGGAGGAGGAGGAGGCGGAGGAGAGAAAATGAAGGGATTGTAAAGGAAAGGCAAAGGAGGAGGATGACAGCGGTAGGCCGAAAAGAGGAAGTCGGAGGTATGACTGTCTTGTTTATGTCACGAAAATAGTAGAATATAGTGCATACTGTGCGTACTGGCACACTATATACAAGACGTATATGTACGCGTAAACTCTACAAGAGAGATGTCGTTGAATATCGTTAGCGCCAAAGGTAAGCGATGTTGAGGGTCGTGGCGAGGTATCTGGTGAAGATTTCGCGGTTAAACACAGCAGACGACTCGAAAGGAGGGCTTTAGCGCGCACGATTTATATTAATATGTATGTATATATGGATAAATATATATATATATATGTATATAGTATATTATACACAGGAGTTCCAGCGCAGGTCAGTGTGAGTTTGCGGGCTTTCGGCTTCTCCGATTTATCTATGTATTGTATATGTATACGATCTCTGTTTTGCTCTCTGGGCGAGCGGTGATCGCTTCTGAGTGCAAACGGTTCAGCGTGCGGTGGGACACTGGCGGGCAATGCGCAGAACCAGCCCAGAGGCCAGAAGAGACGGGCTGGCTGACTGGCTGAAACTGCTGCGGGATAGCGGGTGGTGCGATACTACTCTCTTTCACGGTATACCGACGCGGGACGGGCCAGTGCCAAGCTAGGGGAACCCAAAGCGGCGCCGGAGTTTCCACGTCTATATAACTTGCAGCCGCCGTCGCTACCACCGCGCACAGACACAACGACGACGGAGAGATTATATGTAGTATACAGTATACTGTATACATTTATACGCAGCGTGGACGTGTGTGTATCGCCTGCTGCCATCGCGGAGTGAACAAGCGAGCACGCACGAACGCATACTAAACTACAAACGAGGGGAGGAGAAAGAGCCAGTGTGTATACAATATGCATCGGGGTCGTGTGCGGTGTGTTGAAGCGGCTGCTCCATGCTGGATAGGGAATCAGAGTGTTGCGTATGCATCTGTGTGCGTTGGCATCTCTCTACCACTCTCTCTCTCTCTCTCTCTCTTCTTCTCTGCGTGTAAATGTGGTTTTGTGTTAGTGTGTTTGGGTGTGAGTAGAATGCGTGAGCGAGGAAGCAAAGACGAGGGCGACCAAAAGCAATGGTCTCGTCGGGCGAAGCCTCACGAGCACGCGGAGAACACCATACCATACACAGGCACGTTACGACGCCAACGGGGTTTTCTATATTGCTAAATGTGCGTCTGTGTGTGTGTGTGTGTGTGTGTGTGTGTGTGTGTGTGTGTGTGTGTGTGTGTGTGTGTGTGTGTGTGTGTGTGTGTGTGTGTGTGTGTGTATGTGTGTGCCTGTGGATGATTGTGTGCTTCTTTCACCACCCGCTGCTCTTTCGGCTCGACTCGGGGCTTCGCTCTCTCTCTCGTATCTATACGACTCCGTCAAACACACACACACACACACACACACACACACACACACACACACACACACACACACACACACACACACACACACACACACAGAGGCGCGCACGCACTCTTGTTCGGCCTCCCACCCACGGTGGGGCTTTCCAACACAGAATTTCCCCCTCATCTTTTCCCAACCCTCGTTCACCCCATGGCATTGCCATGTTCTCCGTCCTTCTTCGTAGCTCTTGTTACATTGCGTATATCTCTGGCTCCTGGTGTTCACGCTCGAACTTGGCGCTCTCGGGCTATATTCACTCCTTGAGCCCATGGCGATGCTCTCTTCTGCAAAAGCCTACCTCGCAAGAGGCTGTATCAGCCAATCTACCTATATTTTTTCTCCTCTTATATCTTATTCTCTCTCTCTCTCTCTCTCTCTCTCTCTCTCTCTCTCTTTATCTCTCTTTCTCTCTATCGGTTGATTTCTGTTTTAGTCTTGTAGCCTCTCTGTAGCTTCTACTCCCGAGAGTCAGCTCGTTGCGATAGAGCTATCATTTTTTTTTCATCCCCGCCCTGCCCGCAGTCATCCAGCTATATCACTGATAGCTTCTTTCTCGTTGATCGCCTCTCTATATCTCGTATCGCTGGATACGACATACTCGAGCACCAGACACACGATATTGCTGTCCCTTATTACGAGAGTTTCCTTGTGGAAGCACGAACTATAGGATATATCCCCGTTTTTTTTTTGTGATGTCTCCATTCCCAAAGTATCGAGAATGTCGGAAGCTTTTCGCGCGAGGGTGTGTAACACCGGTTGTCTCGCCATTTGCGGAATCGAAGGGCGGGTCGCGGACTTAGAGGCCTAGAAAGGTAAATGTTGGATACGCGTATTTTGGTCACATTATCGGTAATGGCCATTCATTTCGTACTACTTTTTATCGCTGTTTCCCCACATCTTCGCATCAACAAATTCACGTAAATTTCTCAATTTACCGACTCAATATTTCACCGACTTAATTCGTCTTCGGGGTTCTGTTTTTCAGGACCTAAATCGGTCAAAATCGGTCAAAACCGGCACGTCCATCTTTCTCGGAATTACTATTTTTTTTAGGCAGATATGCCCACTAAAAGATTGCCACCGCGGAGTCTCCATAAGTGAAGTCTCCGACTTCAACATTTTCGAGAAAATAAAATGTCATAACTTTGGTCATTTAGCACGGTTTCTCGTGGCAAACCGTGAATTGAGCCATATATTTGATGACGATATAAGCGCAGTTAATGTGTTTAGATAGAAAAGTAATTTTTTTAAATTATACAAAATATTCTCAAGTTGCTTTGCGCAAAAGTTCAAAGCCGCGATATATCATCGTTAATTACCAATAAATAATAATGTGGGTTGAGAACGTCCCACACGTCCCCAGGCCTACCGCTCGACACTTTTGAGGTAGTCCTTGGACTTTGACGACTGTTATCGGAGAATTTTGTGAATTGGAAACATTTAAATCCTGAAACACTTCTTTTTAGGACTACAAATTTTTAGACCCCGTTGTCGACTTTTTCATCGTCATTCAATCGATCAAAATCGTCATTATAGCACAGGGTGTACGAAAAAATCAGTTTGCCACGAATTCAATTGAAAAAAAAAAACTTACTTAAATACCGGAGAAGTGATTCATTTAATAATCAATTTGTTCATAAAATTATGAGCTTTCGACAGATATTACGTAAAAAAGTAGAATCACAGTTGGCCGAGAAATTTCAAATTCATCAACAGCACAACTCAGTCAGTGCACGATATAACTGAACAGCTTACGGCCCTTTGCTACGAGGGTTGAAAATTCACGCGAATTTTGAATATTTATCAGTATAAAACTGTTCATCCCTATTATTTCCGTGGGTGGTGAAATTATATTAATTATCAAAATCAATTAAAAGTTGTGAAATCGTGCAATATATTTATTACAAAACTCCTAACAGTTTTGAGGTTAGCAGGTGGTGAAATTATTCGGAGGACTAGTCAAGTAAATGACGAACAATCGAAATTAACCGAAAATTAATGAATTGAGGTGCCAAAAGACATATGTTCGCAATTACTATAAATACTCGCGACTACTTTTACGTGTTATGGGATTTTGTAGGTTTCTCGAAAAATTTCATTGCTAAAATAGTCGATCACATGACCAGTCTTCCAAGTAGACTACCTTAAGGGATCATCTCAGTGTGACCGCCCGAAAAATCATTGATTTTCGCGATTTTTTTTTTCATGGTTAGGATATCCTAATCGGTTTGGGTTTTTTTAAATAAATTAAAGCAGCGATGAAGAATACAAAATGATTTTTGTTGCGGTGATTTTTTAGTTTTTTTTTTATTGGTATTAATTATTTAAAATGTTGTAAAAAAAAAAGAGTCTCAATCGGCGTCCACTTTTCCGGGCTCAATTTTGATCGGAAACAAAAATTTCAAAAAGATTATTAATCTGTAGGAAAGCCTCTATCGTCCTATGGAGGTTTTTTTTTTTTAATTTTTTTTTGACAAAATGGTGGCGATTTGAACAAAAAGTAGTGAATTTGGCCTTTTTTTCGACAGTTTTTCGAGAAAAAAAATAGGAAGTTAAAAAAAAAAAAAAAGCTTCCATAGGACGATAGAGAATGACAAGAAGAATGTTCTGTACAACTTTGAAATCGATAGCTTGAAAACTCTTTTCTCGGCAGCGGACGCCGTTTTGAAAAACACCATTCCGAGAAAAACGCGTTTAAAGATTGAAGCGGCAGATGTGACGCTCCCGTTCCCTTTCTCTAAGAAATGCTGTAGTGACGAAAATAATTCGAATTTCGATTTAAAAATTAAACAGCATGTTTGTAACCGTGCATACTATACGATAATAAAAAAAAAATAAAAAAAACGATTTTTTGAAAATTTCACACTGAGATGATCCCTTAACGAGAATTCTCTCTGCCTCCTCATTCGTTCAAATATACGATAACTCCAACGCCATATAGCTCGAAGAATCAACACGTCACTTTCTTCTGGATCGTTGGCTGTGGGAGCTTGTCGAGTTACACATCGTTATGTACGAAACACCAAATTTTCTCCGGTAAGAAGGACGAACGGATGTGTATGCGGAATATATCGCGACTATCCGGTGAAGGCATCCACGATGGAAGGCTCAACTCGGCGAGTCAGCGCTATATAGAAGACGGGAGAGTTTGTACGAAGAGCAAGGGAGAAAGATCGATGTGAATCCTAGGTGAGACGAGAGGGATAAGAGGCTTATATCTCTCTCCCTTTCTCTCTCTCTCTCTCTCTCTCTCATTCGCTCTGTATGTATCCCTGAATTCACGAAGGAACTTTATAGTAGGAACGCTGGCGGAGAGAAACCGAGAAGTGCAAGAGTTTGAGGAGCGAAGAGATCGTAAGAGGAAGCGAGGAGAGCAAGAGAGAAAAACGAAAACGCGAAGAGCCACCGTGGAGTTCGGAATTCAGCGACGACTTCCAACTTACTCGGTGTGCCAGAGATTCTCGCGAACTTCCGTCGGGTTTCGTGTTCAGGACCGCGACGACGCCGACGACGACGACGACAACGACGACGACGACAACGGCTTTCTCGTTCACGCTCCATACTCTTCTAAATGTCCGGACCTCGTCCTCTCTACTCGTCACGGGGCTTCTCGTTTTACGCAGTCGGTCTGCATTTTTGTACAGACATCGCTGATATATATATATATATAAAATACACTATATATCATATATGTGAATCCGGCTTCTAATTGGCAAATCTTCGTTTTTTTTTTTTCTTACTTTGTATCTGTGTCGGGGGGGCACTTCGGACAGTCATCGAAGAGCTAATTCAGAAATTATAGCGCTGGAATTGCGCGTGAAAATATCAAAATATCTTCTTTACTCTCGGCTGATTGGATTTTGATTGAAAACTTACTTTGAAACACTATGATCATAATTTCGTGATATTACTATTATCTGAGCTAAATGTTTCAAGGGTCTTCGGGAAAAAAATAATTTGAATCTACGTAGTTATTTTTGGGATAAAATTCAATCTACGTAGATCTAAATTTTGTAAAATCGTAGATCTACCTAGATCTTAGTATATAACGGTGAATTTAGGTATATTCGAGTCGGCCTAGTATTATGTTCGAACACTTTTGATTATCAGGTCTCCGTTTATCTACTCAAATCTCAGTAGATTTACTTAGATCTGAGTAGGATTAACGCAGGTCTAGATAGATTTGATCGAAATCTAGGAAAATATATGATTTTCCAAAGTTTAGATCCACGAAGATCTAAAAAAATGACTACGTGGATCTAAATTTGACCTACCTAGATCTAAGAAATAACTTCCTCGATCTAAATTTGATCTACACGTAGATCTGAAAAAAAGTAATTACGTTGATCTAAAAAAAAAATAACTACTTGGATCTCAATTTGATCTAACGTAGATCTAAACCTGATCTACGCAGATCTAAAAAAATAGCTATAAGTAGACCTAAATTCGTTTTACATAGATCCAAACGATTTTTTCTCGGGCCTCGAGTAAAAGCTGAGATTTTTTTTTCGCAGAATTTCATTAAACCGCGATACACTACGGACGGCGAATCCGAATTTTTCGGGCGTAGCGCTGAATAGCATCCCTTAATTTTTGAGGGCTTGAAACGTCTTTTACTCCGTTAAGGTATAATCGTCGGGACGTGAGGCAGGGTGAAAGAGAAGAACATGGGTAACCTGTCGGTTAAAAGCCTTTGTTCTCTTCCTCGTGTGCGCACACGCTACGTTGTGTATGTGTATAAATGAGAGAGTAGGACACCTTTTAGAGCGTCAACGAGCGTTAATCCGTTACTTCGCCTCTACACCTTCGGTCGTGTCTCACAGCGGCTATGGCATCGTTGCTCTTTTGCTCGTGCAAGCTCTCGCTGCGAAAGCTCGGTATAAGCACTCGTATATCCACTCACGGTTAAACGAGGCAAGCTCGATTCTAAGATTCTATAGCGCACCGCCAGATATATACCTACATATATATTCTTATGTATACTATACTTTGAGCTATATTACTTACTTGCCAAAGTTCCTCGTTAGCGCGCACTCTCGCGAGAGCTTCGCCAACTTCTCACAGGAGTATGCCAGTTAGCGGGGGTTAGCAATGTATATAGATAGAGAGAGAAAGAGAACGCAGAGAGATCGAGTTGGAGAGCAAGTCAACGAGTGTTATTCCAGCAAAGTCAGTCTCTCTCTCTCTCTCTTTCTCTATCTATCTATCGATATCTCTCTCCCTCTCTCTCTCTCTCTCTCTCTCTCTCTCTCTCTCTCTCTCTCTCTCTCTCTCTCTCTCTCTCTCTCTGCACTCTGCCTATGCCGATGACATTCTAATTTATCGTCATTGTTTCCCGAGTGACCTTCAACGTTGCATTGAGGAGGTAAACGCAGACCTCTCCGCCATATCTCACTGGTCTGAGGAAAATAGACTCTCGTTAAACATCGCCAAAACACAAGTGATGCTGGCTGGCACTGCTCGATACTTAAACAGAGTGAGCACGGACGACCTCCCTCCTTTCCTCATTAGAGGCTTGCCGCTCTGTCTCACGTCCTCTGCTAAGTGCCTCGGTGTCACTCTCTCCTCAACTCTCTCCTGGAACGCGCAGGTTGCCGCTACTCGGGGCAATATTTTTCGCACTCTTGCTCAACTCAAGCGAAACCGAGGCATGCTCTCGCGTCCTCTGAGAGTGCGACTGATCGAGGCGTTAATATTTCCGGCATTGGATTATTGCTGCGTAGTTCTGATCGACGCAACCAAGGAACAAAATCTAGCCCTAAAGCGAGCTCTCAATGCCTGCATTCGATTTATCTACGACCTGCCGCGAGACGCGCATATCTCCGAGTTCTATCGTGTACTGTCCTGGCTCAGCCCGGAATATCGAAGAAGGTACTTCCTGGGTACCCTTACGTATGCGATTCTGCACAGCGGAGTGCCTTCTCGTCTTAGGGAGCTACTCGCTTTCCGTCGCGAGGTCTCGCGGCGACCTCTTAGAGGCTCGGTCCTGGACCTTGCTATCCCGCATGCCAGGACTGCGATTTATCAGGGATCCTTTGCGTACAGCGCAGCTTTTGTCTGGAATGGACTACCTGAGATGGTGCGCGGTGCTCCGTCTATCTCCATTTTCAAAGCCCGTCTACACTCACACCTTCTCCGCGAACAGGGATTTTAATACTCCCTCGCTTGTTTTCCCCAATAACTTTCGCTTGTTTCCCCGTAAAATAGCGTGCTACTGGTTACTTCTGTATCTGTTAGTAGTATTAGTATAATATAGTTGTATTATCTATATACAGTATTACTATATATAGTGATATTATAGTAAGGTTTAGTAGTATTATTTAGTTTAAGTCTTTAGTATTATATTAACGTTATATATATCACTCATGCACTTTTGTACAACATATGATGTGCTCTTATGGGCTAACCCCCAGAGCAAATCGGAAAATAAATCAATCAATCAATCAATCAATCTCTCTCTCTCTCTCTCTCTCTCTCTCTCTTTCTCTGTCTCATTACTGCAACCAAGTTTCACGAATGATCGGGACAAACCTCCTCGAGCTTTAGGACTCGAGAGTCAGCTGGGGAGGAAATGAGGAGAAAACCCTTTACGCGTGAATGCCGTATTTTCACGATTCAGAAATTTTTGATGCTACACTGTAAAAAAACATGGTAAATTCAACTCGAAAACGATTGAATCAACTCATTTCTAGAGTAACATATGGCGAACCACATTTTCGAGTTGATTCAACTCATATATAGCGCCGTTTTAACCACAATATGTAGCACGATAAACTCGATTTGTGGTTGTCTCAACACGAGATGTGACTGGTTCGACAATATATCTATTTGATGTGACTCATTAGTATGGTTGGAACAGCTACATTTTTAGTTGACTGAACTCGATCTGATGGTACAATTAACTCGATTTGTGGCTCTTTCAATCAAAAATAAAGTCCATGTACGCAGAAATATAGTTCAAGCCACTAAATATTCGGTAGAACGAGTTCGATTTGTGGTTGTCTCAACTCGCGATGTGGCTCATTCAACCTGATATTTATTTGATGTGACTTATCAACATGGTTAAAACAGCCACATTTTTGGTTGATTGAACTCGATCCGATGGTATATTTAACTCGATTTGTGGCTCCTTCAACCAAAAAATAAAGTCCACGTACGCAGAAATATAGTTGAGGCCACTAAATATTCGGTAGAACGAACTCGATTTATGTTTGTCTTAACTCGTGATGTGGCTCATTCAACCGGATGTACATTTCGCGTTTCTTAAATTTCGAGCTTCAAAATTAATTTAAAAAAAAATTATAATGCATTTATCGCGATAACAATATAACAGAAATGATATCACACGAAAAAAAAAATTCTCCGTTGATATTCACTCATTACAGAATTTCTGTCTGAGCCGGGATTCGAACCGCCTACCTACAAGTTTCCTACCTAATGCCTGCTTACTAACCCGGGACGCTACCTATTGCGCTATCGACTACTATTGAATTTCGTTCATCAATTTTCCCATATACGCTGCATGCTGGCTCACACTTACAAAATTGAATGCGTCATTACCATTACCATTTGACGATTTTGATTAGTAATAGAATTCATTTTCACACAACTTTGCTAGTTTTATATTTATATTTTGTATTTATATTTTGAGTTTCGATTGAACTTTTAATCGAGTCGTTCCAACTCTTTTTCAGAGTTCAAATGACGACGCATAATAATCGGATAAACTACAAATGTAGTTGAATCAACATGATATTTGGTTAAAAGAGCTGGTTATAGAGTTGTTTCAAACATCTGTGGCAGTACGATGAGCCACATGAAAGAGTTGTTTCAACATCAATTGCGGTAAATGGAACCTCATAATGTAGTCGATTGAACTTTTAATTGAGTCCTTCCAACTCTTTTCCAGAGTTAAAATGACGACGCATAGTAATCGGATAAACCACAAATGTAGTTGAATCAATCTAATATTTGGTTGAAACAGCTGCTTATGAAGTTGTTTCAAACATTTATGGTAGTAAAACGAGCCATATAAAAGAGTTGTTTTAACATCAATTGTGATAAATAGAACCACACAATGTAGTCGATTGAACTTTTAATCGAGTCCTTCCAACTCTTTTTCAGAGTTAAAATGACGACGCATAGTAATCGGATAAACTACAAATGTAGTTGAATCAACCTAAAATTTGGTTAAAAGAGCTATTTCTAGAGTTGTTTCGAACATTTATGGTAGTACAAAGAGCCACATAAAAGGGTTGTTTCAACGTAAATTGTGATAAATAGAACCACATAATGTAGTCGATTGAACTATTAATCGAGTTCTTCCAACTCTTTTTCAGAGTCAAAATGACGACGCATGATAATCGAATAAACCACAAATGTAGTTGAATCAACCTAATATTTGGTTCAAAGAGCTGTTAATTGAGTTGTTTCATTCAATTATCGTAGTCGAACGAACTGCAGAAAAAGTTGGACCAACTATTCTGTTGTGAGTGATTCAACTCTGAAATGAGTTCGGTCAACTCGTTAGGTAGCTGTTTTGACCGAATATGTTAACGCGATTTCAGAGTTGAAGCAACTATTCCATGTACATGCTTTAACTCGATATTCAGTTGACCCAACTCAATTTGAGTTGTTCTAACTCATTTTTTTCAACTCGATTTCTCGAGTTGAATTTACCATTTTTTTTTCACAGTGTACAACTTGGCGACTCTTGGTCGTCATGTTCAACGATACACGAGGTTTGATATTATGATAAGTTAATTTTCGAAATGAGGCTTGACCATAATTCGGGTACTACACTCTCTAGTCCAGGAGTCATGTCAATCTGTTAAGGATGCTGAGAATGAGGTAGAAATGGGAAAGAGCACAACGCGGTATTTTTTCGGAAGAGAAGAGAACGTCGGTTAAAAGAAACAGGAAAAGAAAAACGAGAAGTGGAAACTGGCACGTTCGTTTGTCGGACGGTTTGCGGTTAGCACGTAACATCGAGAACCAGGCGATGTAGCATATAGTGAAGAGACGGAGAAAATAAAAACGAGAGAGACGGTAGGAGGATAAGTTCCCTCTTGTGCTGCTGTCGCCCACTCACTCTTTGATAGTGACTCGGGCGAGAGCCCTCTCCTCGCGAGAATACATAGAGATAAAGGGACCTCGAAAGAAGAAGTCAGGTTACGAGGTCGCGCAGGCACAAAGGGATATAACCTCCCGCAATGGGAAAACGAGCTCCAACGGCAGTCAAACCGCGCTCTCCGAAGCATCATATGCGCTTCACGTTTTTTTTTTTTCTTTCTCTTTCTCCGTGTCCCATCACAGTGTATAAAATTGGGTTTACCTTGTGTGTGTGTGTGTGTGTGTGTGTGTGTGTGTGTGTGTGTGTGCGTGTGTGGAAAGCATCCATTTTCCCTCTCCAGTGTGTCCTGCGCTTCTAAGTTTATCCAGGAGAATTGAGAGAGCTCGCGGTTTCCTTGTGAAAATGACACACAAAAGATCTCGCGGTGCAGAGAGGAAAAATAATAATGCATTTTCTCACGAATGTGAAAACATTCGAATGTTTCTGGGAAAATGTAAACGGAGGAAGGTAAATTCGTTGATGTGAATAGTTTTTTTTTTTTTTTTGCAAATGTTGTTAGAAATATTGATCAGACGGAAATATTTAACAATTTTTCAAATTTTACTGAATTATTCTTCGAGTATGATGTAGGGAAGGTGCAGGGCAAAACCGCCCTGGGAGGCAAAGCCGATCATCAAAAAAAAAAATTTGGCCTATGAGCCCTTCCGTGTCTAGGATAGTGAAACGTAGCTCCGCTGTCAGGGATAAAAAAAACCGGGAGGGTAAGACAAAACCAACGACCCCCAAAAAAGTGGCTATCTAATATTTTCGCGTCAAAGTAAGTAAGGCAAGAAGGAATTCAATTTAATTTATCTAAAAATGAAAACAAGCGCGAGGGTGGGGCAAACCAACCACCCCCCAAAATAGTCGCTATCTGACATTTTCGCGTCAAAACAAGCAAGACCATGAGAAATTTCAGTATGAATAAAGAATTCTATCAGAAGTTTGAATGATCAGCCGTAAGGAAATCTTAAGCAAAAAGCATTTTTTCAACGAATTAATCAATAAGAGAGTCAGCCTTCATTCATATGGGCCACTCGACTAATTATCAATCAATGTCTGAGCTGTCCAAATTTGACCTGCTAGATTCGAAATTCACCAAGTTTTAGTCTATTAGGCTAAAAGATTATTGAATGATTTTTTTTTGTTTTTGGGGTCGCTTCTCGAGATCCATAAAAAAAAACACGTTTATTTAACAAATAAAAAAGCTATATACATGCGTCTCAATTTTTTATCATTCTTTTGAATTTTTATTTTGAAAGTTGACATTTTTTCAGTAAGAAAGTCAAGTTTTTAGAGTGTTGCGCACACTTGCGTGAGCTGATAATAGCGTGAATTGAGAAAACCGATAAAGAATACTCCCTTTTATTGGGACTCAACGGTGTATATCTATTTCTTGCCAAGTTGAAATTCGAAAACCAACGAAGGCCTATAATTGGAAGAAATCGAAATGCTTGCGACTTTTAGGACTTATAGGCCATTATTTAGATCTAAATAATGGCAAGGTCTATTCCGGGCCTCAAACGGGCCTGTGTTGTAACGCGGGACTCTACATGTGACTTTCGATTTTCAACCGACACGGTGAGCAAATGTGTGAGAAGATAAAAACTTTCCTTCTCGCACAGCCGCATGCTAAGAATCTTCGTTTAGCCGAAATACGATTTTTCCGGGTTGGGTTGTTCTCGAAAAATAGAAAAAAAACTATTTCACACCAATGATCACGGAACAAGCGGGGTTACTATCAAGATAAGAGGCGAGGACTGGTGTATTATCCAAAGAGAGGAACGACTGAGAATCGTGTTTTACCTTCTTTCTTGGCGTACGTCCAACACTCAGCGGATTAAAAGCTTCTTGGCTTTTCGTTGAAACCCCCTGGAACTCTCGAGTCACCGAGTTGGATCATCTCTGGGCTCTCCTCTCGCTCTGAACTCCTCGCCTCGATCCCGTGAGAGACAATCGCAGGCACGCAATGTCCTCGAGGAATGTCGTCGTTGACGATGCTCAATCTCTTTTTTTCCTCTTTCCTTCTCTCTTTTACATGAGCTACTTTGAGGACTTTTCTCTCTCTCACTCTCTCTCTCTCTCTCCTCCCTTTATTCCGGAGAGTCCCGCACAGCTTTTCGTTTTCCAACAACGAGCAGAGAGCTTTCGCGTCGTGTCCCGTTGGCGAGTGGGTATGTGTGTCGCTGGGGGTAGCCGGGTGAGAGTCGAGGTTGGAGGTTGAAGGAGCAAAGTCGCTTGAATTACCCTCACCGACAAGTGACCTCGCACACGGATATACAAAGACCCCACTGGGTTTTCCCCTTCTATACTACCTTCCGTCCTTCTGTTCCTCCTTTCTTTCTCCTTCCTGCAACATTCTCTATCCTTGTCTCTTTCTCTCTCTCTCTCTCTCTCTCTCTCTCTCTCTCTCTCTCTTTCACTTTTTCTCTCGCTTTTTTCCGCCTCGCTCGCTTCCCTAAAACCTGAAACACTGGAACGCTCCCGAACACTTTATGGCTCAGAGGCCACCGCACACGTTACCTACGTAATATAGGTGAGCTGCTTGGCGTCGTTGTCACGTACCACAGACCGTCACTGGTGGGCTCACCCACCGCCCAGAGGGCTCTTCGGACACAGATATACGGACAGACCGACACACACACACACACACACACACACACACACACACACACCCATATACCCCTTCAGCGAGAGAAGCGAAGCGAACGACCCCCCAGGAAATTGTCAGGGAGTAACTGGGCTTCCGGGATTCACCGCTGTCGGGTAAAACGGCGAGAACAGGAGGGACAAAAAAGAGACGAACTAAAGCATAGCGAGGGAGGGAATATGGCAGAGCGGTGCGGATAGATGGACAGGAGAATGAGTGCGAAGGAGCTGGAGATACGGAGGAATCGAAGGGTGGCAAGAATGAAATAATGCGCTCGGGGTTACAAGCTCGAGGAGGGCTCTTTTGATTGGTCAGGTAAAAACGTTATTCGTGGAACGGAAAATATCGGGAGTCGATCGAAATTGCGGAGGCAGAAAAGCCCGCGAGATCGTTTTTCTTTTTCTTTTTTTTTTTTTGCTTTTTTCTGTTCGTTCGCTCTCGCTTCTCTCACTATATCACGAGAAATGACAACGGGACCCTCGCAACTATTGCGAATTTGTCTGAGAAATTTCGATTACGTGGTAAATTGTTCGAGAATCGTGAAGAGATGTAATGTGCATGGGTGTATTGCGAATTTTTGCAATGTCAAGGAAAAATCTTCGAGATAATCGTACGTTTAATCGTTCGCGAATCGAGAGAAGAGGGAAGTTAATTAGAAACAATGAGATACATAGGAATGACCGAAGAAATTATTGAGACTGATTTGTGAGATTTCGCGAGTACGCGAATAAAACGCGTGGAAAAAGGAAATTAAATTGAAAGAACTGAAAATTGTAATTGAAAAAGTGAAAATTAAATCGCGCAGTTAGCTTTCGAGAATGCAAGAGAGATAAAAAATAAAATTAATAACAAATTAAGGGGAAAAAGAGGTTTTACGGATCGGCGTCTTTTTCTTTCTGAGTGTCTGATTTCCGAGATTTCGGGATGATGAAAGAACGACCATACATGAATCCTGCAGTAAGTTTTTCGAAAATCAAGAGGAGAAAACGTTCGAATGAATAACCAGGAAGGAGGAACACACAGACATACGAATTACTGAATTTTTCTTCGGCAGATATCAGTGCCTGATTACTGAATTTAAAAAAAAATCCTGACTTGCAAATCCTCTAACAAATTTTTCGAGAATTGACAATAGAAAGAAACAAAATTAAAAAAAAAAAAAAATGAAGATTTTTTTGTCTGATTCATGAATTTTGTAAAATACAAAAAATTCTTGAATTAATCGTGCTGCAAATTGAAAAAAAAATCGGATATCCTTCAAATTAAATGAACCTCTAAAGGAAGCTTAAATAATTGCCGAGTTTTTTTTTCGTTTTTTTTTTCTTTTTGAGGCGAGTTAATTGTTTGATTACGACTTTCTGGGCTGGTAAAAATTATCCTTAAATAAAATGGAGAAAAAGAAATCGTATCCCTGCGAGTGCACGCGATCCAAGTCGGTGCAAGCGCGGGGATACGAATGATAAGAGCGTTAAAAGACACTTCCGTGGAACTCGAAGCACGTCGCGTCACTCCGAATGTACCGAAAACTATTTCGCTTAGAATTCCGCACTACTTAACAGCGTAGCACTAAAAATTTCAAACTTAAAAGTCTCGTAACTTGATATTAAATTGCCGGAGTCAATTGGTCGATCCACGATATCGCACCCAAAAAAAAAAACGTATAATAAAACAAAAAATTATTTCCAGCTACGTCAAGAACAGCGATAGCGCATAATCATAAAATTTTTCTTATCACTCCAAAAATATCAACCGAGCGTATGAAAAAAAATTCGATTATCATGTTCAATTTTCAAATTGAGTCCTCGTTCACCACTGGCTCATAGAAAATCTCATTCGAAACTGAAAATCATTCGCCATCGCTAGCGCGCTTTCGCGTCCCTCTTAGCTTCGATCGAAAGTACCGAGAGATGAAGTTATATCCCCCACCTCGCGCGAATTATTCGCAGCGCTGGACCAGTTTACAATTCCTCCTGTTCATTCTCACGGGAAGATCAAGCGGAAATGCGGCGAGGAAGGGAGAAGAGAGAAATGAGAAGAGATATCGCTCTCGTCTCTTGGTAAAGTTGGCGAAACAAAACGAGAAAAGTTACGGGGTGAAGTGGAATGGGGAAAGAGGGGGGGGGGGGGGGGGGATGGGGAGAGGAAACCGGGATGCTGTCGCTCTGAGAACTGGACAACGGTCAAGCTACATGCCTATGATCTGGTCCCGCGAGAGATCTCGTCGAGAAGAATCGTAGGGGTTGAATCTCTGGAGATGGGAAGGGGTCAGACGCCGTTCAATTCTGGTTTGATCGAGACAGAGAAGGGGATGTTTGGTGTCTGTATGCGTGTATATGTGTTTGGTCATCGCGTGAGAAAGGGCTGTCAGATTCGACCTCCGACTCTATCTCCGCGAATCGACTATTATATTTATATATACAGGTATATATATATATATATATGTATATATAAAGGCGAACGCGTTTATTTATTTTGCTTTCCTCTTCCGCGCGAGGGAGAAACTGCTTTTTTTCATTCTGGAACTGCTATATCCTTCCGGAACATCTTTTCGCTACCGCAAGGGAATTGCTCCTATAACCGGGATTCACGAGACTCGTCGTGAAAAGAGGAAAAATAGTTTTCGAGAAATGTATAGAGTGCCGAGTGTGTGCAGCATCCGCGAAACCGCTCTCTTTCGTCTCTCGTGAAACGGAATTTTACAGGACCGTGCTTTTATAACGACATATACAAACACGCGCGCACACACGCTTACACAAAAACATATTTATATGTATCAATGTTGCGATTTCGACATCGAAACATCACGAGTACTAGACCCATGTTGACATAAAAGTTTGGCATATTTACCTTTGACATGTGAATATTCACGTGTCGATGGACCACTGAAATTCTTTTACGCGAGATTCATCGGATGTAATCGCGCTCAATATATTGACCGGGAGATGCGAGAGCCCGCGGGCAGAGAGAGAGAGAGAGAGCAGCGAGGAAAGTGAGATTCGCGAAAGCACACGTGTTGCTCGTGGATGGACGAAACTCTCTCGTTGCTTTCGATTCATTCCATAAATGTCATTCGTAAAAAAAAAAACAATGAAAAAAATATCGTGGCAATTGACACACGTGCGTATTTGGAATGAACGTAATGAGAGTTTGTGCGGGCAACGAGATCAAGTCATGCTAGAAACGTGGATAATAGTATATTATGCGGCAAGCGCGTAAAGTGACTGTTTTCGAGCGAGGTTATGTTTTTAGAACGAGCCGTTCTGGCTCGTACCATATTTTTTTCGGCACAGGCATTGAAAAGCCACTTTTCGACGCCTATTATCGATCCGTAAATTAGCACTTTTCGTGGCTACCTTCGCAACTGACACAAAAAAAAATTTTTTATGGCAGTTCTGAGAGTCGTGCACCGTACTGCGCATGACAAGTGCCATGAATAGTACATTTTGATACGAGTACGCAAAGGCTTTTTTGACGAAACGAGAGGATTACGGCACGAGCCGAAGGCGAGTGCTGTAACGAGTTTCGTCAAAGAGCCTTTTCGTACGCGTATCGAACATTATTTTTCCTCATGAGAGAGCCGAGAAATCGCAACGCTGCGATTTCGAGGTTAGAATGAGGAAAAAGTCTTTTCGTGGCACTCGTCATGCGCAGTACGGGCACGAGTCTCAGAACTGCCATGAAAAAATTTTCGTGTCAGCTATACGAAGTTAGCCACGACAAGTACTACTTCACGTATCGAGAACAGGCGTCGAAACGTAGCTTTTCAATACCTGTGCCGAAAAAAATATTGTTGGCTTTGCCTGGCTTTTGGCTTGCCTGGCTTTGTTGGCTTTGCCCGTTGAGCCGAAGGCGAGCCAGGCAAAGCCAACGGCTCGTTCTAAAAACATAACCTCGCTCGAAAACAGTCACTTTACGCGCTTGCCGCATAATATACTATTCTGTGTCAGTTGCGAAGGTAGCCACGAAAAGTGCTACTTTACGGATCGATAAATAATAGGCGTCGATAAGTGGCTTTTCAATGCCTATGCCGTAAAAACAAATTTTCGGCCCAGAATTTCGAGCAGCTGCGGTACAATAATGTCTAGATCGATAATTCAACTATTTTTTTTTTAATGTGGGACGAATTGCTGCAAGCTTTAGGCAGGCGAAAAGTTCGGCCTATATACTTGCGTTTTTTTTTACGGATCTCAGGTGCGTTCACCTTAACGCACCATGCCTACTTCGCAGTTAGACTTGAAAAATTGCCGCTATGCTGCCGTTGGTATTCAAGTATTGACTTCTTTGGGTCCAACATATAGGACAATTCGAAAATGATTGAAATAGATTTCGATGTTGAACTGTCGAGTCGATTAATTTCACAGGATTTAGTGTGTCTATCAGTAGAAGGAAATAACAGTTGACACTGTGGATTGAAAGTAAAGTGTCTCATGGTGTAAATCCAGGGAAAAAAATAGTTTAGATCTAAGTAGTTACTTTTTTAGACTTGCGTAGATCTGAATTTTGGAAAATCGTATATAAACGGACATCTCGTAAGGAAAAGTGTTCGAACATTAGGTCGACTCGAATGTACATAAATCTACCGTTATGTATGGAGATCTAGGTCGATCTACGATTTTCCAAAAATTAGGTCTACGTAGATGAACGTTGATCTAAAAAAAATAACTATGTAGATCTGGACGATTTTTTCTCCGGGACTTGAATCACCGCGGAAAGTTCAAATTTAACATTACTGGAGATTTTTAATATTCATACCAATAACATGTGATACGATCATGAAAATGTCACGAGATATTGAACAGAAGATTTTTACGAGAGGGTTCAATCTAAATCGTTCAACAGATCCGATGGCAGCGCGGCACAAAATTTTTGAAAGTTCTTCATCCGTACGTATAATTATCTATCAAAATAATGTGTATTTCGTTTCGAGACTCAATAATATATTAAGTTCGATTGAGCAAAAAATGCAATAAATTTTTTGTATTATTTTCATTGCTGGTTAACAAAGCACGACATTATAGCTCATTCTCAGCCAAATTTCGTCCATCACACATGATCCTATATAATTATCAATAGAATTTTTCAATTTTATCAAAATCTTTTTTTTATCATTCTCAAAGATCTTTGCTCCAAGATCTTTGCTCCAAGAGTAAAATATTTCATCGTTTTTCGCTAAATTGTCAAATGTCAATGCACTTACCACACTCTCCTATGCTACAGTAAGTCAGCTGATTAATCATCATTAAAAATTCATCGCATAAATTTTTCCTGCTCAGGTATAAGGTGTGAATCGTGACACGTGGGAAAAAAATATCTTCAATGTACATTACGCAATGTACTGTAAAATGAAAAAAAAAATTATAATAAATTTTGGGTACGCTATCACCTCGCTCTCCTATACATGATGAATCGTTTGAATAATCACCATTACGTCCGAGTCTCTTATCGGTGCTGTGCGTATGACCTTGTCTTGATCGGGAATATAAATGTGTCGATCGTCACGTACGACGAAAAAAAAAATACCTTCAATTGTTCATAAATCATGTGCTCTATAAAGGAACTGTCAAAAAACTTTTCGACCGAACATCCTACATTCGAATCGCTATTCATAAATGCTTATAATTTTGTATAATACCGTAACGAAGATTGTTCCAGTTGTGCGCAATAAGTCATGAATCAATATTAGCTTTTAAGCCAATCGACTGGTATAAATGTAGGAGAGGCTCGATGGTGAGAAAACAGTCATCGTTCAACTACAGAGTTATCCAAAGCTTAGTATCGTGGAGAATCCACTCTCATATCGCTCATCGCAAAGTAAGTAAATCCACAACGAGGAAACCCATATCGAATCGACCCATACGTGTATTAATCTCGTTGATGATTTTTTTTTAAATTACATCCATTAAGCTATACAATGAGTATTCGTTCTTTTCTCCCCCGAGATCTCGAATATTTTTCGGGATAATATTTTATCACGCCTCGAGGCAAATCTCACGGTTTGCCTCAATTGACAAAAACTTTTGATTGCCACACTTGCCAATCTTACTTTTTTCACTTCGTAATTTTCCCACTGAAGTGATAATTCTCAAATTAAATCCTAACTTTTGCGAGCGAATCAGAATACTTTTTGAGAATTTCATCGCAATAGTGATTTTGAGTCAAAAACTTAAAAAAAAATTACATATGCCACGTGAACAGTCCCAACTGCGTATTAAGTTTCATACGATTATATGCCATGAGAATTCGATTACATTGCGGTAATATAAAATTTAAATAAAATTCGTACCAATTACGATCAATCGAGAATTTCTAAATTAATAAAAAAAAAATCCAACTTTCTGAATTTCGAAAAATTGTCAGCACCGTAATTCGAGAAAATTTCGCGCTATAAAGCTGAAATATTCTGGGCACGTAGATTAACATTTATGGATTTTCGATATTAAATTTGGCGGAGATCTACAAAAGTTTTTAGATTTTACGTGAAATGATTTTTTTTTTTTTTTTTCAAAAAATATTTCTAACAAAATGCAAATGAAAACTTGCACGTTACTTCCGCATAATTTCTCGTCTTTGGCGAAACTTTTTTTTTATATAATGCAGCAAAAATTGAAAAAGCCAGGTATTGTTTTTAAGCTTCCTCTCTTGCCCTCACTATTCTTCGTTTTTTTTTTTGTTGTATCTATTCGCATCTGTTTCGTAACCTACGAATTCGAACAAATTCGTTATTACTGACAAGTTATATACCCCTTTACTTCCTCTTCGATTTTACGGTGTTCTCCGGTTCATTCCGGTTTCCCCAACCTCAACCAAACGTAGCATTTGTATTATGCTCGTTTTCACTATCCTTTATCATTTGCCTCGACAAGCAGCCCCCACTCCTCCCAAAAAAACATTCCATACGAAGGATTCGCTTTTGAGGGCATAAATTTTTATTTTCTTTCGATTATTTAGCGAGAAAGAAATTACCAATTCAACATGTCGAAGATTCTGATGTTTGTTCTCGTCGTTGTAATGGCAGCGTCGCTTATTGACGCTTATCGACAAACTCGCCCTGACATCGCTCGCTCTGACATCGCTCGCTGCACCAAACAACATGGTCGCAGAGTCAGTACGAAAATTAATATCAATACAGACTAACATGCTTGGCATGAAGAACTTTGATCTTATCGAACGATCTTCGATTTTTTAATTTCGGTTCGTCAAATTTTTATTTATTTATTTTTTATTTGCTCGCAGTGCGCGGACCATAATGAGTGCTGCTATCCAATGTACTGCAGCGAGACCACTCTCAAATGCACCGGACGAAGAACAAAATACACCGACCTGCCCATTTTATATAACTATCAGTTTAAACGTTGAGACGAACATTTTCAGTAGCAATTGAATTCCTGATTTATTAATTTCACAAACAATAAAAAAAAAGTTATGGATAAATATTGACACCGACTGAATTGATGTAAAAATAAATAAATTACCTAATTTGAGACTCAATCTGATGTTATCAATTATTATGAATATGTTTTATTTATTATTATTATTATGTATTTATCAATCAACCAATTATTATTATGTATATATCAATCTTACCATCCAAAAAAATGTTTATATTTTTGGTTGGATCGAATTCGTATTGGATTACGAAAAATCATTTGGGACAAATACCAGACAAAAGATAATAAACAGTCGTTATAGTCGTCGTTAAACTCACGAAGTAAATCGAAGCATATATTATAACAGTTGACATTCATAGTTATCACAGCGTATTGTTTAGTGAACTCATATCTATTAGGATCCTTCAATCAAAATGTCTTTTCTGTTTCTCAAAATTTCTGTAAATATTTCCGAATATCAAAGTCTCAAATAAAAGGAAGCCCAAGCGAAATTTTTTTTTACTACACTCGTATGTTATACGTTTCGTGTTAGCTACGACGAGCTCACGGTAAAGGGAACAGCGCTCGGAATTGAGTGACGAATTCCGATGCAATTTCGAGTTCGAAGGCTATTCGTCTTATAAGCCAAGATTCCAGCATAAATGTTGAAATTTCGAAAAGAAAATTAAAAAAAAAAAATTAAAAAATTAAACCCTCCCTATTGTTATAACTAAATGAAAGTTGATTAGAGATTATGAAATTTTTAAAAAATCTTTACTCGTAGCTATCCCTCCTCATTTCTCTTTCACTCTCTCTCTCTCTCTCTCTCTTCTTTTTTTTCTACTTGTCCTTCATTATTAATGAATCTTGAAGGAATGTCGAAAATCGATCCCTTATGTCGAATCGACTTTTGTACATGTTACTCTGCAGTAGATCGTACAACTATTTCTGATGGAATCAAAAGAGACGCCCAGCTATCCGCGACCAAATCTGTACGAGACTTCAGGGCTGTTGACACAAGACACGACAGGACATTGAGACACACGTTTTCGCGGCCAATCTATCCCACGACATTTACGAGTATACATATCACCCAATTAACCGAGGAACTGTATATCCCGTGGCAGGACCCTCTTACAGGACCTCCCTCTCTTTCTCTTTCTCTCTCTCTCTCTCTCTCTCTCTTGTCGTTTTCTCTCGGTCACGAAGGGATAAAAAGAGAGAAGAGATATCCTCTAAAAAGATCCCACACGGTGAGACTATGGATACACGTATATGTACATGTAGAATGAGGGAATTGGCGTCCCGTTGAGGCTGCTATTCGAGTCAGCTCGTCATACGATCCGGAGGCTCACAAGATAGAAAGAGAGAAGTTTGCTCTCGCCCCATCCACCCTCATACTCTAGCGAGAGCTGGGTATAAGCCCTCGGGTGCCCCCCTTGGCTCTTCGCGGGGGGGGGGGGGGGGTGATAGAGCAACGGAGATGGGGAAGCCAGCGGTGCAGTAACAGCGGCAATGGCAAAAGCGTAGGAAAAGCAGCCCGAGATATACAAACGGGGGTGAGTTGTCGGGCTATATGACATCGCGTGGGTGGAATGGGGAGAAAGAAAGGGGATGAGGGAGGGAGTGGGCGCGGGGCGTCTGGTAAATAGAGTGGGACAGCGCGAACAAGGGTGGCCGCGACAAAAGACCCGAAGGATCCGGCTGTGGCAGGCAAGAGGGCGGAGGGGTTGAAAGAGGGATTAATGGCGCAAGGGGGTGCGAGAAAGAGAGAGAGAGAGAGAGATAAAGAGAAGAATTTTGAAGAGCGCACAGGGACAATGTGGAGTTTGGCCTACGACGACGACAAGGATAACGTAAATGGAACGCGCTTGGTGGTAGAGAGAGAGAGAGAGAGAGAGAGAGAGAGAGAGAGAGAGAGAGAAAGAGGGTCACCCTCTGTGTACGTATGTGTTTCGAGAGGGGTTGAAAAGTTCAATTGCGCGTATTTTCGCCGTGCCGTCTCGCAAATCCTACAACTGCGCGACAAGAGAGAGAGAGAGAGAAAGAGAGATAGAAATAAAAAGAGAATCCCAATTCGCCATCACCACCCCCCGTCGCAGTCGACGACGGACGTATCTACTACCCTCTTATTCGCTACTGTAACTACTGTACCGAGACGGGGCGAAGACCGTAACGCCACTCTGGGCTCAGTGAACGCCAGAAGTATTTAAATACGAACTGGTATAGCGATCCTCGCTTTGGTATATAACGTATATGTCTACATAGTAGGTACATATAGCCTGGTATCTTAATCGCAACCAACCACCCTTTTGTTTCGTATATATATTTCAACCCGAATTGGCCAACACAAAAATTGGCACAGTTTGAACATTGCGCAAACGTGGATATACTTTTCGGGAAAATTTAAAATAAAAAAATGTTTACAAACATAATTGAAAAATTACGGTTGATTTTTTTTACTTTGCATCCATCTTTTTTCCTCTTTAACTCCATAGGGTGAAATTCTATCGAGTTTGTAGGTTAGGGAAAGAAAATTCAACACATCGCCACGCACATTTGATATCTAAAATCCTCTAGCGTCATTCCATTTGTTTGAAGTTTGCCCCGATAGTTTATGAATATTTTTCGAAGGAGCTAATACAATTTCATTGATTGGTACGGGATTGAAAAAATATATATTATTTTTTTTTTCATTCTGAGCTCGACAGAGTCGGATCAATATATAGAAACAATATATAGGTACCATGAGGAATTGAGAAACAAGGCGAGGAGCAAACATCGAGCAAGCAAGATCTACTACAGTGGAAACGCTGCTGTATCGAGAGGGTAAAAGACAATGGGAGAGAGAAGAGAGAGAGAGAGAGAGAGAGAGAGAGAGAGAGAGAGAGAGAGAGAGAGAGAGAGAGAGAGAGAGAGAGAGAGAGAGAGAGAAAGCCAGCGAGATCCATTTATCGTTTGGAAACGAACAGGTATCTCCATCAATCCACTCGACGGGAAGACAGTGACGGTTTCATGGGTAGCTATCACACCGTGACGGCTTAACCTGAGATCTAGTATATGTTTATATACGTAAGTGCACGGGTAAATCAGCAATTCGCGCGAATCATGCGTTTTCATTTTATCCGAGCTTCAACGAGTGCCATTTTTTGTTATAGCATTAAGAAATTTACTCTTAACTTTAAGTTTCGGTTTAGCTTGTGTTCCACACACGTTACGTGTAAATTAGCAATTCACGCAAATCATTAATTTTCAATTTTTTTTTTAAATTAAATACTTCCAGGCCTCAACGTGCGCCATTTTTTTTTGTTATAGCATTAATAATTTCAGTTCAAACTTTCGGTTTTATGTTGGACTCCGGCCTGGTATGGGTAACCCTACAAGTGCGTGAGTATCCAATTAACTTTGCAGTTTGTCATTATGTATATACGAATACCATGTGAGCATTTCAGAAATTAAAAATAGCCGAGTCAACATTAGCGACCAAAAAAAATCCCCCAAAGTTAGTCAAGCGCTCCATTAGCGTCATCGCAAATATTTTAGGTTTTTTTAGCGATCGGTTTAATTGAATTACGAAAAACTGTTGCGGTTGTCGTTTTTTTTTTTTTTTTTTAATTTGAATTTGTTTTTTAAAAGCTGTGCTTTATAAAAATATAAAATCCCACTTCGCGTAGACTTTGCGTGAATATTTGTGAGTACTTCATACCCACTGGGGTTAGGAAGAAAAATAAAATCATAACCCACACAATCGAGTAACGTTACGTGACACGATTTGGGCCCTTTAGTTTGATGGCAATTCATATTATATATGTATGTTAGCGTTGACGCTGTACACCGCCCATTCATAGCGATATTACGAAACTGCCACGTGGGAAGTGCGGGTGTGCGGCTTCGGCGTGAACGGTCGGGGCGCGGGTTACTAACAGCTATAATAAAGGTAGTAAAACCCGCGAAACAGAGAGTGAGAGGGAGAGAGAAAACTCAAAGCAAGGGCTTGTAATAGGGCGCGCCGCTATAGAGCTCCTGCGAGATTATTGAGTGTGGAAGTGCAGCGGTACATAACGGTACAGGAAAGCACGGCACAACGAGCTACCCGGGAGGAAAAAAAAAGCTCAGCAGAGGCAACCACGAGTTCGCGAACATACTGAAAAGTCCCGAGAACGGGAGAGAGGCCAACCATTTTCTGCCATACAAGGTTTGTGATCCCCGAGACGGAAAAATGGCGGAGGAGGGGGAGTTGAAAAGAGATGGTAATATGGAGAATATGTGAGAAACTGGAACCAGGACAGAGAGAGAGAGAGAGAGAGAGAGAGAGAGAGATCGACGAAGTAGGGACAGAGAGTCTGATATCGTCGGGGAGATGACGAACGAAGAAAGACAAATAATGAGAGAACGAGCAATAAACTGATACGGAGCAAATACTAAGACAACGGTAAATGCAAGAACTGACAATTGAAAATTAATTTTTTTGCAGAACAAATTTTTTTCTATCATTTTCATTAATTTCTGAATTGATTGTCATACCACGGACTGAAAGAAATATCAAAAATTGTTTGTCAGATCACCAAATTATCAGCTATACATAAAAGCGAACGTATTACAATCCCTTGCATTCGTTTCGAGTTTTTTTTTTTTCGAATAAAAAAAAATTATGAAAGAAATGTACTTAAATGTGAATTTGCCATATGCGACGTGACATACGTGTGTGTAGAATTTCACTAATTGAACTTGATGATCTGGAGAAAAGGCTTCCCACGACAATGACGAAGGGACACTTTTTTTTCACGTAAAAAATATTGAGGAAATGAAATACTCACACAATTTTTTTTTTTTTTTTTTGTTTTGTAATACTGACGAGAGGGTATCAGCCGCAATTGGGACAGGAGTGTTAGTCGCTAATGTGGTTCAAGATTACATAGATTTTGTATAGAGACGAAAAATTTCGTCAGTTTTCGTTGAGAATAAAATTTCTATGAGATTGAATAAAAATTTTTATTTTTTTCCCGAATTCCGCTCACCTAATTGTATATAGGATGTATAGTATATAAGATTATGTTTGCGATATTTCTTTCTTCTTTTTATTTCTATATAATATCGATGAATTATTAGTCACGGTTACGTTGCCAATTTCATTGGAAACTCGGACGAAAGCATCCCGAGGATACTTTCCACCTCGACGAGATATCCAGCCCCGTCACGTCATGCGAGACACTTTAATTAAAAAGTTTGAAAGCTTCCCAACGTTCTATATATGCCCCTCGCAGTTTACGATACACACGGTGAATTATAATAACAAAAAAAATGTATTCTACAAAAATTGCGATTGCCATCTATACGTGAGTTGGGTAATATCTGAAGATCAAAGTTACTCGGAATATGCGAGTAATTTTAATCCCGCATAGGGTAGACGTATCAGTTGTGTCCACTTTAAGCATTTTCGAACACTCATTTACGAAGAGCGTTCACATGATTGCAAATTCAGAATTGAAAAAGTGATCGATGTAACCTAAACGATACACAGAATCGAATTGTTATCATTTAAAACCTTTTCTGATAATGATAAATAAGAAAATAGGAAATTATCTTGTAGCTGTCATTTTCACCATTTGTGGCCACAATTGTAACTACTTTTAGCCATCCGAAGTACCAGTTGTGGCCACCAAGCTTTGAATTAGGATTGGCCATAAGCTTATGGCCACAAATAGAACAATCGCATTTTGAATGTATCACTTTTGGCCAACACGTATTTTTCAGGAATTTTAGCTGAGATATAAGTTTTTTGTAATTATAACCCGAAAAATGAGCTTCAACTGATAAAATATAAATTTTTGATGGGGCAGAATGACTTTAGATATGAGAAACCGTACAAGAAAACAACACATATCGCTCAGCGTTGACAAATTTCGTCATATTTCGTTGAAATAAATTAGTAGATATTCAACAAAGCATATCGATAGTGGTCCGGAAACATCTTGAATATCGAAATATTACGCTCGATGAAGTGAACATAGCCTTGAAACTTTAAGAAATTCGAGGGAAATGTGGAGTGGCCACAAACGGGACAATGGCCACAACTGGTACGTCTACCCTGATGCGTATCAATTTTTCAAAAAATATGCACATTTTCCGGTATATTTGGATCGTAAAATAAGTAAAATTTAAACGCCAGTTATGTACTCAAAATGAAACAATGTATGAATTGGTTGGCTTCTTCCCCTTCGGACGTGTCAATGATTCGGAGACATCCCTATCTTTATCGAGAGACTACCTTATACTATATTTCATTAATTCCCATTAGGCAGCAATTGAATGGAGAAGAGAGGCGCCTCCACGACCGCACGATCGCAAATATATCGTACATATATATAGTATACATGTACGATCGTGCGTGCGTGCTCAGTCTCTCGGTCTTTGAAAGGGGATGGTGTCGGATATGCGACAGCTGTAAGCCCCCGGGGAATATTGGGTCCTCGAGTCCCTACCCCTCAGTTCTACCATGAGCCCAGGCGTTTGCTCTGCGTTCGGTAAAAGCACTATGTATATATATATATATTTCGTAGACCCTCCGCGGCGTTTCATCTCCTTCTCTCCTTCTCTCCCTCTCTCTCTCTCTCTCTCTCTCTCTCTCTCTCTCTCTCTCTCTCTCTCTCTCTCTCTCTCTCTCTCTCTTGTACCCTTCTTTTCCACCCTTCAAGTTACACACCCTGTCCTCGTTTCCTATCGCACCCCTCAAGTATTTCGCTGCTGCTGTCGCCTCATGGCAAATCGTGCGAGGGTTCACGATCGCGAAAAGGAAGACGACGACAGCCAAGCTCTCGTTTAAGCGCTATACATGTATAGTATATACGTTCCGTGTACATTAAGAAGACGACAGCGAATGACTCTCGATTACATTACGTATATAAGCGCCCGGATGACTTATCTATACGTATCTATACTGATATCACAAAATACGTATTATAACGAAATAGCCTCATCCCCAACGATTGGGTTCGTGGATAAACGAAAGCGCTATCGTCATCAAACGCGAACATTTGTAATGATCCTGCTCGCGTCTGGAGTCCAAAATAACCAGAAGTCGACGTCCAGGAGGTTAAATAAAAACCGTATAAATTGTAAAATTCCAACATTGCTTTCTCGTAATTTTAACTCCCTAACGAAAGCTTGCCCCGTGAGGAAGCCAAAGTTGAGAACTCCGCTTGCTCATATAGAGGATGCTTTGCGAGCGTGAGCAAACAACGAGAAAACTATCTGTAAAGTTCTAATTACCGCGGTTTTTCTCCCCCCCCCCCCCCCCCAACTCTTTCATCAATTATGCTCGAGCTATATATATTGTATAACCCCTCAATAATAACAAGTTCGCACGTGAATAGCACACACCACGATGACCATAATTTCGTCAATAAAAACTCACGACAGCGTATTAAATTTTATGCTGTGCCAGAGTCTTCCCCTCTTCATCTTTCGCTCGGAAATATGTCACGCACGATATGTATATCGCCTGCGGTTACTTCTCTCACGCGGTTGACCGTCGCTAATTCAAGCCATATTAAATTTAATTCGTATAACGCCACACGGGCCATGCGTTTATTGTATATTCCGACTATACTGATGGCAGGCAAAATTGCGCTACCCACAGCATTTAATGGCTAAAGTGATAAGGGTTATCCCCTTTTGTTTTCTGTTTTCGCTCCCTTATCTACTACATTCGGAATTGCGACTTTGCTCGGAGCAGATTATCATTGATGCCCAGAATTCGCAGCATTGAAATACAGTAGTTAAGGTATCCTTATACGATTCTAAGTGAATTTATTAATTTAAAGCCCTTAACCCCCTCATCGCTCATCCCATCACTTCACCTCTTATCAGCTGCTCAAATTGATTACAAATGATCACCAAACGCATATGTTAGCAGAGGCATCCTAGCACTGTGTCCAGCTTGCATGAAATTTTTGACATGAATCACCGGGATCGCGAACAACGATAAGCCAATTTTCCCTTTTTACAATTATATATGTGCCACAAAAAAATATATTTGCGCGGCCAGTTGACTGGGACGAAAAAAATATATGAACCATTTTGCATTAATACGGTTCGATGTGATCACCTATGTATAAATATATAGATGTATGTACCCGGGATAGGAGAGTATAAGGCGCGGTGTATATTCAGTCGATCAATGTGTTGCCAACTCATGTAAAGGAAGCCCGCAAAGTGGCTGGTCCGAGAGGAGAGCTTGTCGTAGGATGCGAGTCTCTGTATGTGTGTTTTTTTGTATGTGTGTGTGTGTGTGTGTGTGTGTGTGTGTGCATACAGCATGAGAAGCTTGCGGGCTGCTTACGAGCTTGTGAAGAGACGATAACCATAACGTGCTCTCGCACCAAAGCGGGGTGGCGCAAGTGCGCCCCGTGAACCGACGACGACGTCGACGACGTGGCGGGTTCCAGAGGCCAAAGAGGGTGAAAAAGCTGAGGCAGAAAATCGAGAAAAGCGAGCTTGTGACTCTCGGGTTGTGCAGAAGGTGACGGAACGCCAGAGAAGGATGCAAAGTATGTGTATGTATATATATACGTTTGTGTGTGTGTGTGTGTGTGTGTTTTTTAAGATGTATATACGTAAAGAGGCGGGACGTGAAGACGGATGAAAGAGAAGTCAACTGTGCTCTGTACACGACAAGATACTACTCCACGTGTATTATTGAGGCTGCTGATATGTGTATGTGTGTGTGTATGTGTGTGTGTGTACGTTTGTAGCTTTCTGTCGTTAGTCGTTCACCAAACGCGATGCGAAGTGCGCGAACGACGATAGGGAAGGAGAAAATACGAATAAGTAAGAGCATCAGAACGAGTTCAGCAGTGGCCGGGTTCATCGATTATAATCATTGCACACCCACCCTATTAACGTATAATATACACATGTATATTGGCACTGTTCGTTATGGCTCTATACTGACATTGGTAGACGGTTTGAGTGCGAGAAATCGAATGCCACAGTCATTAATTGAGACTGAGCTATCATAGTTTTTATTTGAACTTTCGAACGAGAATCCTAACAATTTCAAACTTGCACAGGGATTGCTTACCCAAACTTTACTTACTCAGTATTCTAATTGGGATACTCGAATACAACGATTGCACGTCGTACAAACATCAGAAGAGTCCGAAGCCCATGAATTTGAAAATCTGAGCTAGACGGGTAGACTAACAATGCTCACGCTTCGCGGAAGGATTCAAAGGTCTCGTCTCATAGAAAATTATTCGCAGATTACTCAAATAATGTTTCATCGATTCGGCTTGGAAAAAAAATCACTATTAAGTGAACAAACGAAAAGTGTTCGCGTACTCTCTTCTTGAACCACTGGAAGATAACGAAATTCGTACCATATATCAAATTAGAATATTGGTCGAACCATAAAACGCTATTATCCATTATTTTGGGCTGGTGAAAGGCGGATTCCAATGGTGATCGAATTAATAGTAGATCTATAGGAAACAAAGGCCTAAAGGAACAAGATTTTTCAAAAGAAAAAAAAAATTTCGATCTCTGCACATCTATAGGCTTTCCTTGACTTTCAGTTCCGAAATTTTTGATTTTTTTTTCATTGCACTGATTCGAGATAGCTTTTGTTGGACCGCGATCGTGGTACAATTTATAGTGTATATCTATATACACGAAATAGTGGCTTACGAAAAAGATTTTAGATTTTTTTTTTTATTCCGGACTCTCATTTATTTTGGGCGAAAAAATTAACGATTTTTTTTTTCTTTACATTATGACGGGCTGTGCATGAATACGTGGATTCTGCATACCGATGGACAGCATACAATTTTATACTAATTAAAAGCCAGGGGAACGGATTAAAAATAGATAAGTACATATTTTTTTATTTCTGACTGGGGTTTTCCTTGCTTTTTCGTTGAAAATTTTCATATTCTCAATTGATTATCATTATTTTGGGCCAACTATAGTTGAGTCCTAGTAGTGATCGAATTTATAGTATATCTGTACAAAATAGAGGCCTAGGGAAAGGATTTTTGAAAAAAAAATTCAATTTCCGACATTTGTGCTGCGTAGACTGATCTTCTGTTGGAAATGTTTTTGTACAAGTATATATTTTGTGTACAATGACACGCGCGGGTACGATATGTAGGAAAATATTTTTTTACCTTTTTGCGTAGAATATCTCTTGTATAGAATAATAACGTGTCGAATAGAGGACTGCTCGATGAAAAAGTCAAACAAAAAAAAAAAATGCAACAATAACGCCACGTTCTTGTGGCGCCAGAATCGAGTGAAAAAATGCACAATTTAATTATCCGACATTGCCGAGTATCCCGGGAAAAACGGTGGCTCGGGACTCTATATCCCATTCCCAGGCAACCTAGCATAAGGGTGCATTCCTGCCCCTCCTCCGCGCTCTCTTTTCCCTCGTCCCTGCCGTTTGTCTCTTTCGCGGCTTTTCGCGGTGGGCCCCCCCGGTCACGATAATGAGAGAGCTTCACCGGGCGCATTACAGCGATGTAAGTCTGAAAATTTCGATGAATCCTCATTCTTCTCTCTCTCTCTCTCTCTCTCTCTCTCTCTCTCTCTCTCTCTCTCTTGTTCTTCACTCGGACCAGAAATACCGACTCTCGTGTCGCTCTTTTTTCTCTCCTTTACCGGTGGCAACCAAATGAATTTTTAATTAATCACTTGCTAATGAGCTAGTAGAGAACTCGGTGAGAGACAACCAGCGAGAGCCGCGGGGTTATACCCTGTCCCAACTGTACAGCAATGAGAACAATATAAAAGAAAAAAAATCTCCCTCGCTCTCTTTTTCTCTCTAAAGGCACAGCCCTTTTACGGAAGGCAGGATCAGAGAACAGGATAAACAGGTCTTTCTCTATCCCTACTGATGCAGATTATTTCCTACATAAGCTTCATTGTATACGGCTTTCGCGTGTCGAAAAAATCTTGCATAATTGTCGAAACTTAATTAACTTTCCAACGATCTCATACGATTTTTTTTTTTGCCATTTTTTCAATCTATGCGTGGCATTTCACGCCAACTCAGTCACGTAATTTAGATTTTTTGAGCTTTTCTTTGTGGCTATATTTATCAATGTTTTTCACATCTAATGAAGCTCAGTTCTCTTCAGATAATGTCTTTGACAATACTGACTTCTCATGACAAATGCACAAAAGGGTTTCATGCGATTTTCGGACGGCCTTAAGGATGAGCTGTAGAAAACTGGGTCCCGAAAAAGTTCAATCTATTGTTCTAGTTTATCGAAGAGAAATAAAAATCTGAAAAATTGAATATTCTAGATTCGCAAAGCCTGGAACTGATTGCTCTTTGTACGAGGATAAATATATCATCATCGTGAATCGTCTTTACGATTCTACTCTTATGTATAATATTACATATTAATCTCGGATTAATCAGCAGCAGTTGAACAAATCCGAGAGAGAAAACTGAAACAAAATTTCCAGATGTTCGTCAAATTTCGCAAGAACATTTCTGCGCTATGATCATATTTTGCAAACAGCAGATACAAATGAGTTTGCAAACATCGAGATAAACGATTTCCGCACAATTTTATCCAACTATGATCGAAGCACCCTGGCAAATTACGTAACTTCGAAGACGTTTGATCAACGCTTCAGACCCCATCGTCTCAAAGGTCCAAAAGTGCTGATACACGCCCTACACGAATCCGCATATAATGTACGCGATTCAATACGAAAGTCAAGGCAAAACAGAAAAAAAAACGAGTTCCCTTTTACACCTACTTTGATGTTTTTTTTTTGCACGGGTAAAAAAATATAATTTGAACCAATCATATAAATATATATATGGTGACTTATATATGAACTGTAATCGAGTAATTACAGCATTGCCACAATTCCAACGTTTTCAAGTACCAACCAACAATTTTTCAATATCAAACACATTTTCCATGCTGCTTTAATTAACCCCTTTTCCTCCCAATACATTGTACTTCGGGTATACCAGTTTTTATGACCTTTAGTTCAACTCAAGCCACCGTGCTGAAGACAAATCTTTCGATTTGATTGAGTTCAAAGTACGTACAAGCCCTGATGCATGCAGGGATTATTTATTTAAAAAAATGAAAATTCACTACTATCTCGCGATTTATAAAGGCGAGGACATATCTCAGTATAGGAGGGCGCATCATGTGCGTGACTTGACAATTTACACCATTCCTAATATATTTCTAGTAATTTAAGAAACAAAATGGCACATCGAAAACTCCGGGGCTGAAATTACTTTTAAAAAGAAAAAACAAAAAATGATCGAAGTTTTGGACTTTTTCAAACTTTCGGATCCAACATTAAAGATGCGTCATTTTTTATATTCCAAGCTTATTTTCAACACCGACAAGATTACGCGATCTCAAAAAGCAAGCAAAAAAGCTTCTTCGACATAAATTAAACTTCCACTCAAGTTAAACAACATTTCATCAGAGTCAAACCTAACCAGCTTCTTTGCGGTTCGTTTCAACCAATTAAGCAATTAATTTATGTACATAAATTAATAAAGCAGAATCTGTCATCGAGTAAAAGTCTATTCGATCGACATTCAAACAAAATTTGTCAGACAAACTTTTTCTCCGGGTATCGTGAGGATGAAGTTCAAGATTTGGGAGAGAATTTTTAAAATAGCCACAGCAGCTTGCAGTGACCATTTTCCCGACCGCGTGAACATATTTGGGATGCTTAAACTCTGTGGATCAAAAACTATTTTTCTTTCGTACCAACAATCATTTAGCTGTGAGTAATTCTTTTTCATTCATGTATTTGCGTGAAAAGTGCGCGTGAAACACTTGGTAACTCTCTATAGACGGGACGTTACACTGTCTAATGGTTTTTATACGGTGCGTCAAAAGCGGAAAAGAATATATATTGGTATGTGTGTGTGTGTGTGTGTGTGTGTGTGTGTGTACGAGGGAAGCTGTGGCGAGTGAGGATCGTTCTCTCGGATTCTCTATGTCTCGACTGTCGGGACTACACACACCCACACATATTCTAGCTACACTCCCGCGGAGACTCGTCCCTGCCGGGGCCATTACACCCTTGATTTCATTACTCCAGCCTCCGCTGTACCATCCTGTATAGCCTTCTGCAATCTCGCCTCCTGTTCCACCTTCTATCTCTTTCTCTCTGCTCTCTATCCCATACCAAACTATACCCTTCACTGAAACTATATACTCTTTCTCTTTTTCTCTCTCTCCCTTTCTCTCTCTCTCTCTCTCTCTCTCTCTTTCTCTTTCTCTTTCTCTCTCCCTTGATCTCTCGTTTCTCGAGCCTTTCCGTGTGCTACCCAGCCACCCTTTCGTTCGCAGCTATTAGATTACTGGACTCCTGAAATCATTGCACCACTTTACGAGACATTATACTGAAAAAGAGCACACATTCCGATACCCTGAATAGCATTTCGGTATCCTGAACTACTCTCGATAAATCTGAATAATAAAATATACACTTTTTTTAAGCCCCCTAACGAAAAAAAATGTAATTTTAGAAACGTTACATGAAAATTTGAAGGACTTCGAGCGTCTATGGATAATTTTAAAGAATTCGAAGTCCCATAAGTTTCGTACGTCATTCGACCATATTGTCACAAAAGTTACATCAAACAGAATAAATACTCATGTTTCCGATTTCTATACAACGCGCGAACAAATGAACATCCGCAATCACAAAGAAATAAAAATTTCCACACAAAAATTACCATTGAATTTAAGTAGTTACTATACTTATTCAAACTTAATCGTTTCTTTTTTTATAAGGGCATAACTTCTCTGCAATAAAAACGTAAAAAATAGTAATCGAATGGATTTTTTAAAATACTTCCTGTAGGACAATAACAATAATTCTGCCGAAGGCAAATCGATTGAGCGCGTGAATCAATCTAAGAGTTGAAGATTGACCAGAAGCCAGCCAACTGTGGCAGCGAGGCAAGAATCATGATGAGTAGGGGCTCAGGAGGGGTTTCAACCCTTATCGAATCGCTTCCTCCCCCCTCCCCCCAATCTCTGTTTCAGTGATTGACTTCAAACCCTCGTTCTCGCTTTGGCTCTTGCGGGCCGACTGGATTTTACCCCTCGTGGGTTCCTCGGGGTATAACGCGTCAGCCTTTCACAAATATATATACACTCATCAACGCCGTCACAGTTGACCGCAATCGTGCCTGACAATCGCCCCCCTCCGGCTATCGACACACAGAAAGTGACAATTGTCATCGTCAAATGGCTCAAACAGTTGTAACCACATTCGCGAAGATTTTTCATCGATAAAATTATTGAATTTCTCGATTCATCAATATTGCTTCGTCGACGAACGCAGTCATTATTGCTTATTGTTCTGGTCTTCATTTCTTTTATTCAAATAACAAAAGATGCATTTGAGTGTGGGAGCACAAAAAAAAAACCTCAACAAAAACAAAGATAAGAGCCCTGGCATTCGAATGAACATTGAAATGCCATTCGAAAGAGTCGTGTATATCCCAGGACGATACGAGGGTGTATAACGAAAGAGCGAAGCACACAGCACGCCATTTTGTCTTATCGGTTCTCTCGTCGTTTTCGAATATTTTCCGATCGCGGAAAAACTTGGCGATCCTCGAGCTGAACGAAAAATACTCTAAAGTCCACAGACCAAGTGTTCATAGCTGATAAATGCATACTCATTATATATATATAATATGTATATACATTTTTGCGCATCGTATATATATGTACGAAGTACCAGCCAGAACCCGCAGAGTTCTCTCGTGTGCATTCCGCTCCACATTGCGTTCCTCTCGTCATATCCGGTGGTCGGGAAATTTCAGGAAATTTCTCGCACGTCGGAAATTTGAACGAGAGCCCGGGTAACGGATAATTTGACCTCGCACATGTGTACATATACATATATTTATATATGTATAGGTAACGTCATATATTTTCGTGACTATTGCCGGGATCGTACTAAATATATATATTGAGATTTGATGCGGAGGGGTGAGCACTCGTATATACCGGCATTTATATACTCGACGTACGGATTTACGTTTCGCCAAGTGACTCCCTTCGCGCTACAAGAGTGTTTATACCACACATATAGTCCCAAACATTATACATATATTTATATGGGAAGGTACACGTTATTCTATGTTATACGTGTACTCAAAAGCTCGCTCCGGTGAACGTATTAGCATCTCAGTTCCAACAAGTGAGAGAAAAAGCGAGAATTCGTATATGTATGTATACCGAGGGCTGGAAAATCCCGAGGACTCCAGTAGAAAAACAACAAGTGGTCATCCCGATGTGGTCGAGAGGATTCTTCGCCCAGAGGCGTAAAGGCGTGGATTTATAATCGGTACATTGCCATTACACCTTGTAACAAAAGAAGAACCGTGCAAATTGAACAATTCAACATTGGCTTGCTCATGGTTTTGTCTAGCTCCCGAATAAGCTCCCTGTATCGTTCTAATCTGGCTTTCTCATACAGGAAGCTCGATATGAGAGAGGTAAAATATTATGCGGGGTCAATGTGAAATTTTACAATGTTCACGATTTTTTGTTTACTTTTTTCAAATTTTCTTCCTCCAGGATAAAGAAGGAGAATTTATACTTAACAACCGCGCTGATGTCAACGGAAATTTACAACAAGGATTGCTGACAATTGTTTCTAACGATTACGAATTTGAATTGCGTTTTTTTTTTTTTCCTTCCCCATTAATATCTATAAGAGTTGGGTTCAAAGAGACGAGGCCTCGGTTGAATGACCTTTCACGACGAATTTTTTTTTCTCTCTCATTTAAAATTTCGAACGAAATTCAAGATCCTTGCGGAGTTTCGAGGTGTGAAACATCGATCCCAGCGTCCCCGTCGACATATTTACAGTTGGGCATACATCCCCCTGCCCTATCTATTAACTACACAGCTCCGTCGTAACCAACCCTCTTATCGAGCCTCCATTCCTTCAAGCCGAGGGAGAACAGGGAAATGGCGTGCATACTAATAGGAGAGTTCGTATGTCTCTCTCTCTCTCCTTCTCTTTCTCTCACTCTCTCTCAGTCAAAAAAGAAACGTTTCTCAATAAACGAAGCGTGAAAAGATATATCGCACTTTGAACCGCAAAGCATAAAAATTGAAAGTGTGGAATTCGTACGTTCTATTGTACGGATCATATAAATGGGGGATGAAATAAATTGACCCTCATTGTTAATTATTTTAACCACCGATTCTGTGAATTGTGTAAAAAAATTAATGAATTGGTGTTAACAGCAACCACCGATCATAAGTGCGATTGCAACAGCAATGGCATTGAAGTTTTAAAAATCAGCTGATGGACATTTTCGTCTTTTCTTGTAAGTTCTTTTTGTTCCTCTATATCCCTCAGATGAGTCGATATAATTCCTGAATCCACTCGTACTGTGTATTATTCTTCACCACAAACGACTTCTCGTTAATTGAAAAAAAAAAAAAGAACCACAACAAATTATCACTGACACGAGGGCGTTATTACACTGTTCCTCAACCTTTGGCAAGTCCCCTCTTTCTTTCACTCTCCCTTTTGACCCTATAGTTGTCGCATTCTCGCCATTATACACAATTACTAGCTCTATGCGCTCGACACACAGTGCACCGATACATTGGCGCAGTTGTTCTATTCAAGGGTATATATATATATATATATATATATATATATATATATAGAGTCCTGTATGGCGCCTCTCTATCCAGGCCGCTGTTCTGGTCGCGCCAGGCATTTATGTGCCCCCTTCCCCTTCAACCCCCCGGCGTTCTCGGCTGGCTCCGCTAACGTATGACAAGCGAGAACCAGCGTGATGTAGCGATACATAGGGGCGGCGGGAGGGTTGCAGACTACCGCAAATACTCGCTTCCATACCGGGAGAGCCCACATCAGCGAGGGATGTACCACCCTCGCTCTATCTCCTCCATATACACGAATGTATAAGCCCAAGGGCTATCGAGCAAAAAGGCGCAACTCTCGTCCCACTGTGCGTTAAACTGCTTTGGGTTGCGTCCTTTTGCACCCTACGCAGCCGTCGATATGTATAGCGGCATACATGAGCCACGTGAGCACATCTCTCCATCCCTCGAGAGAGTTACAGAGAGAGAACGAGAGAGAGAGAGAGAGAGAGATAGAGTAAGAGGGGAAGTGGAGAGTGAATCCGCGTATAGCATTTTGGTCGTTGCGCGTTTTCGCGTATATACAACACACGGCCACCCATCATTTTAATGAAGATGTAATTACGGCAGTTTCGATGCTGGAATCAGCGATGCCACCCCCTCCACCTTTCATCCTTTGTTGCCCAATGGAAGGTGGGGAGGGGGGGGGGGGTTACATCGCGATGCATTATTGGCTGCATTATTAAGTGAGACCCGCGAGGTTGCAATATGCTGCCGAGGAATGATGCTCGCGTTATGGGAAATATGTTTATGATGAACAAAACGCGAGTATGTATGATTTGTGCAGGGTGATGCGAACTGTCGTTCGATTTTTGATTGGACGAAAGGTTGCAACGCTACCCTCGAATGATTTTGAATAAAGAGTAAGGAAAATCGACAAAATGATGCAATTATGATTCAGTAATACAAATCGCACCGTTATTCCTGTCACTGTGAACAAAGAAACGTTCAAGGACCGTTTTGGAATCGTAATTCGATCGGTCTTGTCACTAGAACAGTATCGTTTGCAAACAGTTGTAGAGCTGTTTGATACATTCGCGTAAACCACGGCGGCACAGAATCAGGTATCTATGTCATATCAGGTATCTGTATCAGGTATCTATATGCATGAATATCCATTTATCATTCGATGAATAGTGAGGGCTTCATGGCCGATAGGACTAACCGGTTATACGTTCAATGTGGCATGGTGTTTCACCGTGCGAACTTGGTTTTCGCAGGGATGATATTTCTCTCTCGTTGGGCCGCTAGAAACCGTTATATTAATTAGAACAGTTAAGGCCAACTATCCCCGGATCTGGCCAGGGATAGAGGGAGAGAGAGAGAGAGAGAGAGAGAGAGAGAGAGAGATACCGACGTGTGCCAAGCTATATGCGTAAGGTGCTTTCGGCAATTCAAGCCCCTAACAGGATTATACGACCGAACGCTCTTCTCTCGTTGCTGCTGATGCTGTTTCTGCTTCTATGCCTGCACGAACGCCCACGCGTTCTCTATACATGCTACGGATGGGGTGAATACACATCAGGTTTTTTCGTTACCGTGCAATCCCGACGGATCCCTCCCCCTCCCCCGCCCGAACCCCCATACGGATATACGTAGGTACACAATTACGCGGATGTATTATGTATAAGCCAGGCAACACTGGGCCATCGCTCCCTCGCTCTGTCCGCGTTATATAGGAGGTCTCGAACCAAAATCCTGTACGTTATGTATGCATTGTATACGTATACAGAGGCGAATCCGAACGTACTACAATTGGCTTTTGGCTTTGAGGTTTGACGACGTATACAGAGGATCTGGTGGAAATTTGGACCATCGTTCGAATTCCGATACATATTCTCGCCATAGGCAAAACTGACCACAGAATGATAAATCAACGGTTCGTTTGATTCGGAGCCAAATCAGCGAAGATCACAAACGGTTGAATTATAAAAATTTATTTTACCCGTATATTGTTATTATATGTGAAATACAGTGTTATATAATCCACGGGCATTTCACATATGAGAATAATATATGCGAAAAATATGTATACGACAAGTTCCCGGGTTCCTTTCACCATTCGCGCTAACCAACCTGTCCAGTTCAGAGGGATGCTGTGGTCCAGCATCGTTCAACCTAAACGCGAGTTCCGCGCGTTGTATTATGCATATGTACATTTACGTTCATGTGTGAACTGGGGTCCAGAGGGCTCGGGGTCACCAACGAACTTTCGAGACGGTTATCTCGTATACTTCTATAGCTTATGTTACACGTATGTACGTATATATATATATATATATATATATATATATACAGATATATATGTACATATATAAATGATATTATATTCGTGCATTTCACGGTCATCTCGAGCATCGTCTCGTGGTATATATTCATCAACACAAACGTACGTGTATATTCCCATGTATAACTCTTAACCCATATATAATGTACTCTGAACGGCATAGCCGAGAAGTCTTCGATTTGAATTTTCCCACATCGATTCCATCAAGAGTACATTATAATTTTAAAATCGTCTCGTGTATAAATACGACACTGATGGAAAGCCACGGACGAGGCATCTCGGAGAGCTATCGCGCAGGAATAAAAGAAAAAAAAACGCGAAGTTGAAGAGAGACAAGCATCAGCTGCTTTCGCTGGCAACATTTCATCCCGCCAGAGAGATAGAGAGATGAGAGAGAGAGAGAGAGAGAGAGAGAGAGAGAGAGAGAGAGAGAGAGAGAGAGAGGGGGGGGGCGGAAGAAGAGAGAGATAGAGGATATCGTATAAGTTTTGGGGATGGAAAATGTCAGTCTCTGACTGCAAGCGAGAGATATACATCGATGTGTGCGCCGCGAGGAAAAGCCTGTTGAATTTTGAATGTCTCGATACCCCGGGACCTCCCGAATCCTATACTCACGCCTCGCCATGTTTTTCTCTGTACCCAAAGGCTGCTGCGCTCACGGGTAAGCTGTCGCATATCTCGGTCGTTTCTCATCCTCCTAGTTTCCTCCCACGCTTCGCATTCTATCATATTTCAAGCTCAGCGCTTCCATCGCTTCCCGCGGATTTTTCCCGGTCCTCTTATATTATATACATATATACGGTGTGGGGATATTCTACGTGATAAGGGATAACTTTGGGCCTAGGTAAACTTGCAAAAAAACAAAAAACATGCGCTAAAAAGCAAAGGATGAACGCAAAAAGGAGGGAAAAGAGTTGAGTGTGCCTTAAGAATGGCGATAAAAGTTTCGAAATTTCGTACGTGCAGCATAGTTTTATTGTCTCGTTGTTAAAGAGTTCTTTCTTTTTATGTTGTTCGTCTTTAAAGTGGCATTAGTCTGAAAATAAAATGAATCTGAAAGATTCATTCGGCTCTCATCCTCTTCATTCGGGCTGCATCCCACACATAGATAGTCTCTAGGTTTTCTCGAAGCCCAACACGCCCAACGCTTATTTCATTTTTTTTCATCTCCCATCCTTTCCACAAGCCTGTATGTATATATATATATATATATATATATATATATATACAAAACCCACCACTCGCACCGATGAATCCTCCGCTCGAATCTCCCTCAAACCTCATCTCGCTCCGTCTCGGCACGAGGGAAGGTTTGCGCATTACTTATTCAACTAATTGCGCGAAGCCCGGTATGGGGGCGAGAGAACCGCGAAGCCATAGAGAAACTTGCTCGAGCGCGGTTCCTCTGATACCCAACGAGATATATTTAATGAGTTGGATCAACCGCAAGGACGAAAAGGTCGAGACTTTATAAAGTTTGGGGAGGGGGGGGGCAACGGAGAGTGTTTAACCCGCCGGGTGTTGCGTTTCGTTCATTAAAAGGATAAAAAGGATTTTAAAAAAAGGATGCGGAGGTATACATACTTCGTTCTTGCAACATGGGAAAAGTTATAAGTTGCACTTTCCAGCGGGTTGACGGTATATTTTTAATTGTATAATGGTTTCTTTTGATGCAGGTATGAGAAAGCATCGACTGCTTGAAATTTCGGGCATCAAAATTTTCACTTCAGGAAGCCAGGTTGTTTAGGATTGATATACTTGAAGATATAAAGGATTTGGTGCAAATATTGGGCCAGTCTCTTTGTTTAGAGCGCTCGCGTTTTTTCAGGAGGCAGATCACGTGCAAAATCGAATTCGATATCGACAAGCGACTACATGCAACGCCTCCTATCTTCGTACGTTTTCGTTATCTATTGGTTATGGTGGTCTAGGGTAATTTTCAAAATGTGCCACTGACATCAACCGATTTATATTTGAAAAACACGCTAGTGATCCCGACCGACGAAAAACCCTAAATATTGCTAACCATGAACCATGAAAGTTAGAGATGGGAAAATCATAGAAGTCGACTGATCGAATTCGATCGGTGCACGTAATCCACCACCAGTACACTGAAAAAAATGGTTCGGGATTTACAATAATACTGTTATTGTTGGCCAGTTATAGGTATACTGATGAAAAAATATTGCCCACACAGAAAATGCAGTAGCCCTTTTAGAAAATCCCGATTGCCGTAAAGTTCATACAAATATGACTAGTGAAGTATTTCTAATTCAACAATAATATCGCTGGTGAAGGCAAAGCAGTTTTGTCTACGGCGCCTATACTGCGCCTTTGTGGACGACACTCAATCGTCTGGCTAGCTTAGTCATTATAAATAGCTGGAAATTTATCGTTTTTGTAAATCAGCCATACTAACATAGCTCGCGAAACTACACTGTATTGTTCAAACAGCTGTAGTAGCTGATTTTTACATGCCTAGCTATTTCAACCATATAGTATGGCTGCGAGAATAACGTTGTGACACATAGCTATACTAATATGGCTCGCGCAACTATACTACGTTTTTGGAACACCTACAGTAATCTGTTAACGCGTGGTGTCTATGCCTCTGCCTCGCGCGAAAACGAGACCTCGCTACGCAAAATTTGATAATGAACGAGTTTGTGAAGAAGAAACTGAACGAACGGAATCTTGATGAGCTTATACCAACATTTGAAGGTAAGTCTGTTCTCACTTATCTACGGAATATGTAAAAAAGGACTATTTTTCCTTTTAATATAAACGCCAATCGTATAACAAGCGAATTTTTGTAGGTTAGGTCAACTGTCATTTTCCTGCAAGGAGAGTATCATATGTCTCCGGGCCATGGATTCTCTCAAACTTCCAGGTGTGTTTCATTAGCTCTAAAAATCAAGTCTCTTTTGCAAAATATTTATGTATGAATATCATTATCGACAACAGATGATTAAAATAAATATTCATGATTATGAAACATATTGGCTGAATTTTTACTGCGACCCGAATATCCCCTACTATATATACCTACCTATACGAGTATAGGTAGGTACAATATCCTGTAATTTATCTATATAAAATGAATTTATAATTCAGCCATATTCTTTTGGTAGTATGGCTGGTACGTCTACCTCGTATGTTAGCGTTTATAAAACAGCTCTACTAGTATTGTTGGTATACAAATAATTCTGCCTACACTGACAAAACTGCTATCCACGAAACAACATTGTATATGCTTGCTTCGGCTATACTAGTATGGCTGGTGTTCGTCTACCTCGTATGCTAGCGTTTATAAGACAGCTATACTAGTATGGTTGGCATACGCATAACTCGTGATGGTGAACTCAACCATACTATGGTATTGCTGAAATAGAGATACTTGTCAGATTCGCGGAGCTATTGGGTATATGTCTGTCATGACATAGTGGTATGCTTACGCCAACGATATTGTGTCAGTCATATTTGTATGGCTTTATTACCTAGATGGTATGGCAGTAGCGTATTTTCCCATATAATATGGCTGAAGCAATAATAATTATGGCTCGAATCGGGAAACTTTTTTTTCAGTGTATGGGCTTCATTCGTGCCCAATCATTAGACATTTGAATGCAACGGACCCGATATGCCTTCCGGTGAACTTGGTGACCCCTGCGTAGAATAAAAAAACCTTGATAAGAATCATATGGAAAATCTTGCAAAGCAACTTGAGAAGAATCTTGTGATGAATCCTGGAAAAAATTATGACGAGAGTCGCGGATAGGAGCCACGGCAAAACTTTTCCAAAATGCCTTTCATCCACCCGAAAATGCCGAGAATCATATAATAAATATCGAAATGAATTTTTGAATGATACTCTTCCAGAGTTGCTGATTATCATTCAAAGATTCTCCGTATTTCCGGATTGATCAAAAGAATCTCGAAAAAGTTTTGCTGCGGCTCCTATCCGTGGCTCTCGTCAAAATTATATCCAGAATTCATTACAAGATTCTTCTCAAGCAGCTTTGCAAGATTTTCCATAAAATTCTTAACAGGGTGGTTTTTTTTTTTTTCTACGCGGGCCACCACAATCGACCGACGGACGAAAAATTTATCCACCGTTTAGGACCACACTGAAAAAAAAGTTTCCCGATTCGAGCCATAATTATTATTGCTTCAGCCATATTATATGGGAAAATACGCTACTGCCATACCATCTAGGTAATAAAGCCATACAAATATGACTGACACAATATCGTTGGCGTAAGCATACCACTATGTCATGACAGACATATACCCAATAGCTCCGCGAATCTGACAAGTATCTCTATTTCAGCAATACCATAGTATGGTTGAGTTCACCATCACGAGTTATGCGTATGCCAACCATACTAGTATAGCTGTCTTATAAACGCTAGCATACGAGGTAGACGTACCAGCCATACTACCAAAAGAATATGGCTGAATTATAAATTCATTTTATATAGATAAATTACAGGATATTGTACCTACCTGTACTCGTATAGGTAGGTATATATAGTAGGGGATATTCGGGTCACAGTAAAAATTCAGCCAATATGTTTCATAATCATGAATATTTATTTTAATCATCTGTTATCGATAATGATATTCATACATAAATATTTTGCAAAAGAGACTTGATTTTTAGAGCTAATGAAACACACCTGGAAGTTTGAGAGAATCCATGGCCCGGAGACATATGATACTCTCCTTGCAGGAAAATGACAGTTGACCTAACCTACAAAAATTCGCTTGTTATACGATTGGCGTTTATATAACAGGAAAAATAGTCCTTTTTTACATATTCCGTAGATAAGTGAGAACAGACTTACCTTCAAATGTTGGTATAAGCTCATCAAGATTCCGTTCGTTCAGTTTCTTCTTCACAAACTCGTTCATTATCAAATTTTGCGTAGCGAGGTCTCGTTTTCGCGCGAGGCAGAGGCATAGACACCACGCGTTAACAGATTACTGTAGGTGTTCCAAAAACGTAGTATAGTTGCGCGAGCCATATTAGTATAGCTATGTGTCACAACGTTATTCTCGCAGCCATACTATATGGTTGAAATAGCTAGGCATGTAAAAATCAGCTACTACAGCTGTTTGAACAATACAGTGTAGTTTCGCGAGCTATGTCAGTATGGCTGATTTACAAAAACGATAAATTTCCAGCTATTTATAATGACTAAGCTAGCCAGACGATTGAGTGTCGTCCACAAAGGCGCAGTATAGGCGCCGTAGACAAAACTGCTTTGCCTTCACCAGCGATATTATTGTTGAATTATAAATACTTCACTAGTCATATTTGTATGAACTTTACGGCAATCGGGATTTTCTAAAAGGGCTACTGCATTTTCTGTGTGGGCAATATTTTTTCACCAGTATACCTATAACTGGCCAACAATAACAGTATTATTGTAAATCCCGAACCATTTTTTTCAGTGCAAACTTCATGACAATTCGACTGATTTCCAGCCCAAATTAATTAGAAACTCGAAAACTGGAATATATTTTCGATCGAGTCGAGCTGGATTCGTGTGCTTGCTCATAGGGATACAAATTAGCACCTATTTCTTTGCTAGAATTGAAACGGTGCGACGATTCGTACCCTTTTACGTGTCGCGTCTCTCTAAGGATGCACTTAGCCCCTACTATCCTTGCTAAAGCCTTCTGTTGAGTCCGAAAAACAACGAAAAATAGTGGTACGTATTTACCCCATAGTTACCCATCACATGGGGCTACCCCCAACGTTACAGCAGCCCCACTCACATGACACTCCAATGAGAGAAACTACTCGCACTTTCATTTTCGATTTTTCCATATCGAAGCCTTAGTGAATGTGTGTAACCAGACAATGCTTTTGCGCAGTTTTCTTGACGATTTACTCGATAATTACGAATCTGAACATTTTTTTCGTTGGTCCTTGAATTTCGAAGTAAATATATCCTTCTGATAGTGTTTAACCATCAACATAATTCGAAATTTACACAATTATTTTCTGCAAGTGAATGACTATCTCATCCGGCTATTAACTCCTCTGAGATATCGGGGTATTAAATCACCAACCAGACTCGATTTTATTTCTCAACTCATTAAATAATTACTCCAAAAACGTCGAGATCAACATATAAACGCATACAATACACACGCACAGACCCGATAAAGTAGAAACTCATCCCACCCGCCGAACAATTATCAATTTACAAGCCCAGCAGGAAATTGCCTCGACGACGGGGGTTCTTGAAAAAAAAAAAGTCAATTAAGGCAAAAAAAAAAACAATATCGCAGTCTACGTCGTGTTCGTCCAGTGTCATTGGCCCGGGAACGCGTTGATCGGCGCGACAGTCCGAAACGTTTGCTACAGAGAATGAAGGACGAATCAATATTTGTCCACCCCATGGATTCTGGGCTTCCCTTAATTAGGGATCGAAGAAATATTTTTTTTTTTTCCCTCTCGCATCGGCCTCTACTAGTTACGCGTTGATCTCTAAAAGTTTCTATCGCTCGTATAGAATCCCCGCAGGGCCAACGTAAAATAATGAAAAGAAAGAAAGAAAATTTCAAGCTCTCTTCATCTTAAAGAACGCTTTCTTCAATTAGGGCCCGAAAAATTATCGGTTTTTTTTTTTGCAAAAATTCATTCCTCAGCCTCTTCCAAATTCTTCAAGCTCAATGGCAGAAAATTATAATTAATTAATCCGATCGAATATTTTTTACAACCCTGATTTAACTGAACCCCGAAGACAACTATATTAATTCCACTCGTCAATTTTTTTAATACCAAACAGTGTAGAGGCGTCTGGGTGTGTATATATACATATAATGTCCCGGGACAGAGTATCGCGCCTTCTTTGATTCGGTGACGAGTTCTCGTTGAAGCACGTATATTTGCGAGCACACCCCAGGGTGTAATACACTACGAGCAGAGCGAAGAAAAAAGAAAAAAAAAAAGCCATGGTATACGAAAGTTCGATACGCGTTGGAATCGAGAAGACTCTCTCACTCTTTCCCTATACATGTACATTGTACATATATATATATATATATATATATATATGTATACATATGGAAAAGGAAAAAAAACTTTCAGACGTGAGAGAAGCGCGCGAACGAATACTTAACGAGGAGAAGTATAGACGAAGGGTAAGGAGAAAACTCTACACCTCGATATTCGAGAGGGAAGAAAAACGAGAAAAGCCGAGGAAAGATGCGGGCAAAGAGGAGAGAAAAAAAAAAGAGTGAGAGACATCGCAAGCACGTGAAATGTACAGAACCTGGAGGGAGGTCTTCAAAGAAACGCGAATTAATTCAACGCACCCAGATCACTCGCCATCTCTCTCTCTCTCTCTCTCTCTTTCTTCTGCACTCTTTTTCACCCTCCCCGCATAGATTTGGCCCGGGAAAAGCCACCATGGACGAGGGTTCGAAGAGATATTGAGGGAGAGAGAAGGAAAGCCTGCGGAGGCTCTCCTACCCATATATATAATACCAAGACATATAAAATGCCGATGCGAGAACCTCCGGCAAAGAAAGAAAGGAGAGAGAGAGGGAGAGGAAGAGGAAAGCTTTTCAGAGGTTAAGAAGAGCAAGAGAAGATGGCGAGAAATGCAATAAAGAGAGATAGTAAAGTAAATCGTGGGAAGAGGAAAACAGAGAAAGAAATAGAGAGAGGAGAGAGTGAGAGAAAGCCGGAAAAGTATAAGCTGGGAAAACTTCACCGGCAAAGCTCGGATAGTCCGTGGACTGAATGGCAGAAGAAAAGGAGGTTCACTACGAGGGGGATGAAAAGCGGACTTGAAGCTGGTACGGAGTGAGTAAAGAGTGTTCACGATACTAGGCGAGGGCGCGAGAAGAGCCGGGAATATATAGTATGAATGCTCCCGTGGAGGATCGTACAAAAGTATTTGGTATATTTATATGAAGTATTCCGGGAGAACTAAAGCGGCTTTTTAGCGGAAGCCGGGGCTAAAGATTTCAAAGAAAGATCCATAATTTACTCCCTTCGTATCACGTATACAAGGTCTGTTGTTTTTGGAAAATCGTAAAAAGAATGGCAACCCAAAAATTACTCTTGATAATAGCTCAACTATCATCCCACTTTAGGCTGACATCAATTATATCATTGGGCCCTATACACGGAGAGAAAAGTCCTAGAAAAATTACCGTGCTTGCCACTGTAAAGTAGGGGCAAGCACGGTAATTTTTCTAGGACTTTTATTCTCTCCGTGTATAACCGCACAAGAGTGCCACGGTCTCAAAACCAAACTTTTCTATTTCCCAATATCTTTCAGTGCCAAACCGTATGTTAGTGAACGCAGTACTTTACGATAATCACGCTGTATACCTATGTTATCTCAACTGGAAAAACACCAAAATCATTCCACCACCGTAAGGCCCTTCAGTTTCAAATTGAACAGTTATTCATCGACCGACATCCCAACAACATCACAATTCTCCCAACGCTTCTCTCCAAACAAATACTTTCATCAACATATGCATTTATTGAACGCACTCCACGTAATCATCGATTACCAAGATAAAAAGAAAAAATCGAGTCAACACGAGCTTCGAAATCGCTGCAACCGAGAGTCGAAAGTCGTCTCTGCTTTCCCCGGTGTACCCTACATATGTATATCAGCCATGCATAGTCGTGTATATAGTAGTGAATAGTCGAGAAAGGCGGATTACAGTGGAAGAGCAAGTAGAGATAGTGTGCAGGGGACAAAGACACGTTTACGTATGGGACATTCCACGTCAACTCAGCCACCCCGTTTTTTTTATTGTCTCGAAAAAATTATTCAGTATGGGCATTTCAAAGGACAATATATCCATGACATTTTACCAAAATTTCATCCCCCCACTATTGTTGGTTCTCGAGATAATGATTAATGAAGTCTCAATTTTGTAAAAATCATAACTTCGTAACTACTGATCGGATTTAAACGATTAAAAAAAGAATCTTTTTTTATTTTTTTTGCTCTTTTCGAGAAAAAATATGTCATCATCGGATAAAAGCTCATTAGACATTTTTCGGAGTAAATTAACAAAAAACAATTTTTCCCTCTTCACTGATGCCTTGTTCCATTTTGAAAAAATTCTGCGGAGTTGTGTATTGCCTTCTTCTATCAGAAAAAAAAATACTGAGTAGAATTCCGATTGGCCCTTCCGTGGAAAAAAAAAAAAAAATCGAAAAATTTCCCCGAAAACTGTCTAATGAACTTTTCTGCAATGACGACATATTTTTTTTCGAAAAGGGCAAAAAAAATAAAAAAGATTCGTTTTTTAATCGTGAAAATCCGATCAGCCGTTACGAAGTTATGATTTTTACAAAATTGAGAATTTATTAATCATTATATCGAGAACCAACAATAGTGGGGGGATGAAATTTTGGTAAAATGTCATGGATATATTGTACTTTGAAATGCCTATACTGAATAATTTTTTCGAGACAAAAAAAACGGGGTGGTTGATGAGTTAACGTGGAATACGACACGTCAACGCAGCCACGTCAACTCAGCCACCCCGTTTTTTTTTTTGGTCTTGAAAAAATTATTCAGTATGGGCATTTCAAAGTACAATATATCCATGAAATTTTACCAAAATTTCGTCCCCCCACTATTGTTGGTTCTCGAGATAATGATTAATAAATTCTCAATTTTGTGAAAATCATAACTTCGTAACGGCTAATCGGATTTTAACGACTAAAAAAAGAATCTTTTTTATTTTTTTTGCCCTTTTTGAAAAAAAATATGCCGTCATTGGAGAAAAGTTCATTAGACAGTTTTCGGGGAAATTTTTCGATTTTCTTTTTTTCCACGAAAGGGCCAATCGGAATTCTACTCAGTATTTTTTTTTCTTATAGAGGGAAGCAATATACAACTCCGCAGGATTTTTTCAAAATGGAACAAGGCATCAGTGACGAGGAAAAAATTGTTTTTTGTTAATTTACCCCGAAAACTGTCTAATGAGCTTTTATCCGATGATGACATATTTTTTTTCGAAAAGGGCAAAAAAAATAAAAAAGATTCTTTTTTTAATCGTTTAAATCCGATAAGTAATTACGAAGTTATGATTTTTACAAAATTGAGACTTCATGAACCATTAGCTCGAGAACCAAAAATAGTGGGGGATGAAATTTTGGTAAAATGTCATGGATATATTGTCCTTTGAAATGCCCATGCTGAATAATTTTTTCGTGACAATAAAAAAAACGGGGTGGCTGTGTTGACGTGGAATGCGACGTATGTATATGTGTATATATGTGAGTATATCGTCAAAAAGGAGAGGCCAACTAGCTTAACGGTCCCATTGCGTGCAGGTGGTTCGCGTCTGATTTCCGGGTCTAGCAACTATTAACTATTAGACGCTATTAAGGGCGCTTCGTGGGCTTAAGGGTGATCGGTGGTCCGAGCTATATATCGAGAGGAGAACGAGGACGTCTCGGTGTAAGCGCATCTGTGTGTGTGTGTGTGGTCAGTATTTAGCTTGAATATCGTAACAGCCGTGTCCTTGTACGTATCACTAGCTACATGTACTGTTAACTGTATCTAATTGGTATGTGTAGACCACTGCTTTGGCTCGCCAACGTTAACGAAAACGAAAATTAACGTTAACGAACCTCGTCTCCGTCGTTTTAGGATTTTCAACTTTTCTTTAGCCAATTACAAATGGTACGCGATCTCGATCCGAGACTATATAGCACCACCGTAAACGTCGGTATACAAATTTTTGGGGGACACCTTTTTTCTGAATAATGTAAATTTTAAGTTGAAACTCCTCTGCGTGAGTCACTTAGCTGGCAAAATTTCTGCTTCGAGGGCAGAAATAATTAGTAAATGTGTACGTACGAATATATTTAAATATCTTTCGAGGAAGTATGCTGTTCCGCAAAAGTCTCGCGTCGTTGAAACTTGTAGCAATTTCAGGTATAACTAATTCTGCTGGATTCGAAAAAAAAGTTGCAACGAGTAAAGTTGTTAAAAAGATTTATTACTGCTTCGATTGATGATTGTTAGAGAAGAGTGTAGCACGGTGGGAGAAACTTTTCTTAAGCAGATCGTCACGTTGTATGTGTTTTATAATTTTTAGGTATTCAAAAAAATATATTTCAGTGGGTTGGCTCCCGTAGGGGTGCACACGGATTCCCCCACCCTCCCTCATTCTCTCTCTCTCTTTCTCTCTCTCTCCCTCCCTCTCTCTCTCTCTCTCTCTCTCTCTCTCTCTCTCTCTGTCTCTCTCTCTCTTTGGTCTCACCCTTAAAAAGCAACGAAAGAGAACCACCAACGAGGGCTGCGTAGATGGACCGAACCCCAGGGAAAGAAGAGTTTGGCTCGCAGAGGGATGAAGAACGAGAGAGAAAGAAAGAGAGAGAGAGAGAGAGAGAGAGATGGATGCAACGAACGATTTCGTGAGGGATGTATACAGAGTGCCGGGAAACCATCATGACGACCGAGCGAGGGCCGCATCGCGCCCCTCCTGGCCTCTCCCTTAACAAGCAACAAGGGCTGAGAATTAATGAGAGAGGGCGCTCGGGCAGACACTTGTGGCTAGCGCTCACCCTCCACCCTCTCGAAGCCACCCCCGGCCTGCTCATTCTGTCCACCCGCGCCGGTAGTTCGCTCTCGACGTGTTTTCTCGCGCTCCGGTATCCTGCTTAACCGCCCCCACCCCCTTTCCCTGCCTTCCCCAAAGCGTGGAAACTTTACGCGCTGAGGGTCATTGAGCAGAGTTTGAGGGATTGACTATACTGCATGTATCAGCGCGAATAGCTGTATTATACGAGTTGTAAAAACCGGAAGGAATTCGACGATGATTGAACAAAGTAAGCGAATTACGATCTCGAGATTAATTGACTCGATTTATATCCATTTTATTTTGATATACCGGAGCTCATTTAAAATCGAACAGCGTTGAATTGGTGCCAATAATTATTGGCTTCAACTACAAGCATCTTGCATTCCCTGGATTAATAGAGATCTTTCATTATACAACCATCGCGATCCACCCGTCACGGACTACATTGAATCTTCATAAATGTAAGAAATATTTTCTTACATGTAAATTAGTCCTTGGCACATTTTAACCCCTCGAAAAACTTCACTTCCCCGCCACTTGATCAGCCCGCTTCAATAAAGTTGATGCCCTAATTTTTTACTCAATTCCAATACTCCTCATTAGCCTATTACATCACAGAAAACTCGACGACCACACCGACCTAACTAATCTTCAGCCCAGCCTTCTCTCAATCTACTTCCGCGTTCCCTTTCGTTCGCTGATCCATTATTTTTCGGTATATCATTCACATAAATAATTTGTACGAACCGATCAAAAAAAAAAAAAAATACACTGTAAATAGATGCGAGATTCAGGATCGTGGAAGAGTTCGACGCGACTGTGTGTGGCATATCGAGTGTGCATTTTGCCGTCTGTACAAATCGCACATTGTCGAAATTAATCCACATCGTTTTATCCATTACGTTCATATAAAGAGATCTACATGAACATGTCCATGCGCATATATTTATATATATATATATATATATATATATATACATATATATATATATATATATATGCGTATTTACGGATGATTCTGCTGGTGCCCGGGCTCTCCCGTTTCTCAAAACCTTTACATAACAGTGAGCCAACAAGGGATGAGGGTGGCTCGACCCAACCCCTTCTGTCCCTCATCCTTTCAATCGAGTAATACATGAATATGTATATGGCTGTGTGCGTTTGTATGGATGTGTGGGGTGTGCGTGTGTGCAGCGTATTGAACACGCGGAGCCGAGGCCGAGACCAGCAGGGCGCGGCAGCAGCGGCCGGCCAACTCGACACGTAGCGTGAATTTTAATTAAAGCAATTAAGCATTGCCTCCATTGCGGCACATTAACGCGGGCGATGCATTCATGGGACGGAATTATTTCGCGAAAATCCGTGAATGTGTCTCCGTATGGGCATCTCCCGGGTGCGTGCGAGCGTGCGTGTGTCCGTATTGTGTGTTTGAGTTTCGAGAGAGCCCGCGAGAGCATTGCGTGATGTGTCACAAATAGGACGAATGCGCTTACCAGATCTCGTACTAGCAATTAATAGTCTCTGGTATAATGCTGATGCATATCCAATGCCAGAAAAAGGACCATTGCACATAATATGTATGTACGTAATGTCTCGGACAATTCCGTTAGGAATCGGGGCTGAAGAAAAATTCGTCGGATCCCGAGTCGAAATCTGGGGCCTCCTTTGAGCCCCGCAAGACCTATTTCCTTTGTAGTTACCAAGCCGCCAGCCTCCGTTGGGCCTACCAAACCTAATTTGTCGAGTTTAGTGCTCTGAGGAGGCCTCCGTTTGATCCAATGTAGCCTACCTTTGGCCTCCTGAACCGTATTTCGACCTGAAGAGGCCTCCGTTTGGTCCAATGTAGCCTTGTTAGTCCTCCTAAACCTTCTTTCGACCCCAAGTATCAGTGAATGCGCAAGACACGGGCCTCCTCAACCTACTTTCGGTCCCTTGACCCCCTAAAATGCTTTTGGGCCTCCAATTTTATATCTCCTCCATCAATACTCATCCGTTCGATGACGAAATAAATACTCCATAATTAATAAAAATATATCGTCACTTTATTAAATTCAGTACGAAAGATACAACTGAATTTTTTTGTTTTTTTTTTCTTTTATTATTTTTGATTCAACAATTAGTTGATAAATCGATCTTTCTTAACCGATTTCGTTTGTTCCATTATTTCTTTTATATTCTTGGATTCAACAATGAGTTGAACGTTTTTTTTATAACCGCGCGATTACCAATGATTTAGAATACAATGTTGATTTGGCTGTGCATAGATTTTTAAGACGTCGTCGTAGTACGACGTAGTTATAATTTTGTACGAAGATACGACTGAAGTTTTTGTTTATTTTTTTCTTTTGTTATTTTGGATTCAACAATTAGTTGATAAACGAATCTTAATAGCCAATTTCATTTGTTCCATTTTTTTGTGTGGATTCAACAATGAGTTGATAAACGTGTTTTTAGATCTGATTACCAATGATTTCAAATAAAATGTTTATTTGGCTGTGTATTAGATTTTTAGTACGTCGAAAATAAATTTAAAAAATATTTCTACCTGTATGTATGGGAGCATATTTATATTTCTTTCTCCTACATATATATACCGTTAATAGGCCGAATGGAGGATTCGGAGGGTCTACTTTGCGCCTACAGTAGGCGTAGGCTGAAAGGGGGACCAGTAGGTTGGCGAGAACGCTCGCAGTAGGCCCACTTGGGGTTTCGGAGGGTCTGCATAGGCCGAAAAGGGAACCAGTAGGTTGGCGAGAACGCTCGCAGTAGGCCCACTTGGGGTTTCGGAGGGTCTGCATAGGCCGAAAGGGGAACCAGTAGGTTGGCGAGAACGCTCGCAGTAGGCCCACTTGGGGCTTTGTAGGTTCAGTTTGTAGCCTACCGAGGACTAAAGTCTACTATCTGCCATCCTCGGGTTCAACGGAGGCCTCAGCATAGGGATATTGCATACACTGTGACCTCCTTTGGATACCCGATAGCCTCCTACCATCGATGACTGTTTGGGATGGAGGCCTTGGTTTTGCGAGTTGATAACGCGGCTCGAAAATTTCGACTCGGGATTCCACCGAAATATCTCAAGGGCAATATGTCAATTTTAACTCCTGTTACTGTAAGACCCTAATTATATTTAACTTTGATTGTATTTACTGTCAATATTACGATAAAGCTTGTATATCTCACAATTCCGGGCAATATTTCTTTCGCGTTATCCTTCGTCATTCTTTTTTCATAATTTCGGGAAAGCTGACGTATACACGCCACAAATCTTGTGTTTATTTTTCCTATCTATATGAATGATATCAGTAATTATTGCGATAAACATCTGTGATGATAAATTATTTTTTTTAATATCGAAATTGGAAGAAGAGACGACGAAATTTTCTTTTGATAAAATGCATGTACGAATTTAGTACGATAAAAAAAATCTTAAAATTTGATTGAGTTGAGTATGCGGATTGAAAGGCATTCGAGTTTTTGTTCCGTATTTGAGTTAAAAAAAAATAACTTAATTCATCATTATTGCCGAAGAAAGTAGTCGAAAAATTGAAATGTAAGGAAAGTAAGGCGATTGAACCAGACTCTTCATTATTGTCATGAATTTTTTTCATTCGAACAGTTATCGCATTGAAACTTTTCGATAACAATGCATAAGACTACAGTTGGACAGGGGTGTGAGGATAAAACTACAAGTTACTCTTCTTCATTTACACCTCAAGTTAGACAATGGTTAGAGTCAACGTTACTTTAATCTGGAATCAAAAACATTTCAAACGCATTTATCCCGAAGACGATTTGATCAAACGTTAAAAAAAAAAGCTCCAAACATGAATTTTCAACAACGTGAAAGTCATTTTCGCGAAAAATCTCGTACAAACTTCAGTTTCATCTCTTACACGAGAATCCGGAGACAGTAAAGACGATAAAAATGGAAGCCCCGTGTCGCCCCTGTAGCCTCGTTAAATAATGGATTCGTGAAAACCTGCGCGTTTCGTGTCGTCAGCTTTTGGCAGACGCGCGGAACGAAGCATTTTCGTTTTGTTCCACTCTGTTTTCTTTTTTTTCCCCCCACCGGCCTCGCGGAGTTTCATTGTATCGAAGAAGAGAAAAAAAAAATTCGAGGCTGAATGCACTTGACGATAAAACTCGAGCTTGTATGTACGTCGGGGCATTTACGTATTACAACCTCGAGTTACGGTATCTGTACGCACACAATGGTAGACACGGTATATAGCTCGAAATCGGTGCGAGCACAGCAATTTTACGACGTCGTACGTATACCACACGGATTATATGATTTTCGGCAGTTACGTTGCACGATATATAATACGAGGAGAGCGAGGGGAAAAAAAAGACAGTGCCTCTGTGAGCCTCTCGTTGTATGAAGCCTGACTAAACGCTGTGTTGGTGGATACTTTCGGCGGATCCGGGGGGGGGGGACGGAAAAGAGGGCGCTAAGCACAATAATACCATCGGTACAAGGGCGAGGTTCACATTTTGGGAAGGAGCCAGGCGAAATCCGGAAAGACGTGTCTGGACCGATACCAACTCGCTAATGTCCTATACGATTTACTCTCTCTGCCCTCTCTCTCTTTTTCTCTACCTCATACGCTCTCCGCTAACTCTGTACATTCCTGTGTACCACACGATCTAAATTAGACCTTCGCAGTCATTTTTTAGATCAAATATGATGTACGTAGCTCTAAATTTTCGAAAATCGTAGATCTCCGTACATAACGGAGAAATTTGCGTACATTCGAGTCGACCTAATATCATGTTCGAACACTTTTGCTGATTAAACCTCCGTTTATCTGCATAAAATTCAGTAGATCTAACCGATATCTAGGTAGATCTAATTCACATCAAGGCAGATCTAATTGAGATCTAGGTAGATCTTAGTAAGATCTAGGTAGATCTTAACGAGATCTAGTTGAGGTCCATATAGATTTAATTTACATCAAGGCAGATCTAATAGAGATTTGGGTCGATCTAAATGGGTTCTAGGTAGATATAACTAAGATATATGTATAGATCTAATTGAAATTTACGTACATAGAAGTAATTGAGATCTAGGTAGATCTAGCTAAGGTCCAGGTAGATTTAATTGACATCTAAGTAGATCTAAGTGAGATCTCAGTATAGATCGAACAATAAGTGAGATCTATGTAGATCTTAATGAGATCTATGTAGATCTAGATAAATCTTACTGAGATTTATGTAGATCTAATTTAGATCTAGAAAGATCTAATTGGGGTCTGCGATTGCGATTTAGATAGATCTAATGAGATCTAAGTAAATTTTAATGAGATCTGTGTAGACTTTATTCAAATCTAGGTAGATCTAATTCAGATATAGATAAATTTGCGGTTGTTCCAAAATTTCGATCTAAAAATTGATCTAAAATGATCTAAATACGATCTACGTCGACCTAAACTATTTTGTTCCCAGGTGATGGACGAGTAATAATGGCGATCGTGGTCTAAATAAAAAATGTCGAATCATATGTCAAGAAGCAGAGTCAAACAAATATAATTGCATAAATGGTGTAGAAAATTTTTTAACCATGATTCATTTCCAAAACGATGAGCATCACTTTTTCTCATGAGAAACACAATGACGTAATCCGTAATTACGTTATAACATTGTTCGAGAAATATTGGACAATTAAACTGCTGTTCATTCACATTTTGTACAGTATTTCATTGGTATACTCACGATTGCGCCCGTTCGACCGATCTAAAACAACAAATCCAGGTATATTTTGATTCGTCAAATGACCTTTGATAGCCCGTAGCTCGATTGCATTGACAAAATAAAGAAATCACAAAATGGCGCTACGATAAAGATTTTTGGTTTTAATTTTTGCAGCTTTTAAAATTGTTATCGCACCGCCATTTTGTGATTTTTTTATTTTCTCAATGCGAACGAGCTATGAGCTATAAAGGATCATCTGACAAACAAAAATATACTTGGATGTTTTGTTTCGGATTTGTCAAACGGGCGCAATAGTGGGTACCAGTGAAATGCTGCCACTATAACGCGCCAAAGGAGTATGATTCAACGAAATGTCTTATAAACGATTGTATGAGCATAACGAAATATCAATAAATATTTACGCGAAAAGACTTTTCAGTAGGTCTTACGGTTACGATACGAAAAATTTATGAAAATTTACTTTAAAAATCCCGGTAGAGCGAATTTTCGCCCTTAATTGGAATTTTTATTTACCACAAGTCGTATACTGGGTCCAACTGTATCGTTGAAGAAATTAAACCGCACGAAGGAACAACCACCGTCATCTGTTTGAAATTCGGGAGAAAAGCTCATGATAACCTTTTGTTTTGGAACGTATAAATTCGCCGGGTAACTGACTATCACCCGTCGTAATTAGCGTTCGCTGTTGAATCGACGTCTGAACAAAATGGCGGCGTGTGCGCGCCTTACCAATGTACTGCGTAGTTCAGCTGTGCGTACGTGTTCAAAGATGGCGCAACGTTCTCATTTTTACCATAGAACTTGTGTTACTCTCGCGCTCATGGTATACTCACGACTTTCTAGTCAAACGAGTGCTTAATTTCAAATTTATATTTGTTCATGAACTCAAAACTTTTTTCATTGCAAACTAAAAACTGAAATTTCTATAGAATTATCTGTAATCTATATGGGCGAATGTAATTTATATGGTCGAATGTACAGTGTACAGCATCATTCAACGAATGATGAAGACAAGCTAGCAATAATGAAAACTGCATCGTACATGTTGAAAAATGAACTAAAAAAAATATATAGTCAAAACACACAGAATGTCGGGTACGCCTCAAAGCCCTTTACACTTTTAATCGATGTGAAAAAGTTTGATAAAAAAATTTTCTATTCGATTCCATAGCACCAATTTGACTAGTTCGTATAAAAACGTTACGTCTTACGTCACGCCTTCGTTAGCCAAGAATCAAACAAGTCACAAGTCTGTGCCGTATTTCGACGCGAGTTAACCTCCAAATCCCGTTTACGGGATGTCGAAACAAAGAAAAATAAAGCATTTTAACAGCAATCGTCTTATAATTCCCATTTTTAATGTCCTATAATCGCAAAAAAAAAAAAAAAAATATGTCAACAATTCGAAATGCATCTTGATCGTTTGAGAATTCGTAGAAAGACATTCGTATCTATTTGCGTTTCAAACGCGATGCGTTAATCGGTTTATTTATAAACACCAAGTGTGCGTGTGTGCGTGTGAGTGTGTGCGTGTCGTGTTCTTCCAGCTGGTCGTAAGCGCAAGTACTTGCCAACAAATCTCACCGTACTCGAAAGTATTCAATGTTATTAATATAATGTCGAATTTATAATCTTCAACCGAGTCGCCGTTTCGCGTACGCCCGAAATCGACGAATCATGGACGAAATTTGGTTTCGGTTGACCAATCAGCTGGAAGTACTTCAGGTATTTGTTTATATTTTTTTCTCTCTCCCCCCCCCCCTCCCGCCCTGTTTTATTACATTTTCGTTTTTACTTCAATTCACGATACTGTCAGGGCTACCCTTTACGTAACGGCAAAACAAAACAAAAAAACCCCAAAAATACCTATCAAGCAATAAAAATTGAACAGCGGTGAGAAAAAAAAAAAAAAAAAAAAAACTGACTACCTCAATCGCAGGTCGAAGGATCTGTAGCATTGCAACAAGGACAACAATGGATAAGCGCGTTGTTGGCGCAACTTCATCAATTACTGAAGAATGCCTACAGCGAAGAGTACAGCAGGCAAATAAAAGATTTAGCTTATCACGTTAATTCTTGGATTCAGAGATTATGGGAACAGGCGCAGTTTCAATATTATTCCTTGCAATTCAACTCCAGAGCTCTATATCGTCAAATGGGCAATCTTTGCTTCAGCGACGGTACGTTGTCTCTATTTATACATATATATATATTCGGTTTTCTTTAGTTTAATTTTGATATCCCTTGCGGAAATAAATTATTTAAAATAATATCGGGAAGTAACATTGAACGAAACTATCGCGAGATCTGCAAAGATTTTTTTTTAAACTAGGGTAAGCGTGGGTACTACTGCGGTTTGAAATGCGGGGCCAGCTTGACGAGCATATTTTAAAAAATCATTCAAAGTTACGAAGGTTTTATTGTTTTCAAATCAATATTTCACTTATTTTGAACTTAGAAAAAAATTAACAATGTTATCGAATGACTCTTTCATCGAATAAAAAGCATTCGCAAAAATAATGCAGATGCTGCTATTACCGCGGGGTCTGGAACGACGAGAAGGTATTACTGCGCGCCAAATACTGCGAATTGTCCAATTACTGCGCCCCTAATACTGCGCGTCGTGTATGTAATTTATAATTTTAAAAAATGATAATAATTTAAGCCCGCTGATATCTGATCTTTATTAATTACCTGCTTCACAATTAATATCACATTCGAAATAATTATTTAATAATTATTATTATTATTCCTATATGTTCTCGAAAAAAGTTTAAGAGCGGGGAAGTTCAAGGGCTGGCTCATGGTCTACTCGAACACGCTTGTTTTTATTTTATTTCGCTTTACTTTTGTTTCTACTTTTGACATTAGCTATTATCAACGAAGTCAGGCGCTATTATATATATGAGTGAAAACGCCAATTATATGTAAGCCTTCAGGCTTCGAAATTTCGATTTTGCTGAAATTTTGATATGTTATTGTATATGTGCCAAGATATGTAAATCCCCCAAATTTTGGACCTCTAGACTTTCCCGTTAACGAGCTACAAATTAATGAATTTCTCCATTTGACGTACGCGATTGTTTTTTTCTTTATTTTTTAACACTTCCGGGCGTTGAAGGAAAAATAGAACCCAATATGTTTTTTTTTTTGTAAAAAAGTCTGTTATTTTCGAATATAAAATTCATTTTCAGGCAGAACTTCAGCAACAGTTAAAAAATCACGTGTTTTTGCAAAAAACCTTTTTTTTTCAATGATAGTGCGCGAGTTTAATTTTTTTTTTTAATTCCATCGAAAAGCTGGGAATTTTTTTTAGTAAAGTTACCAAATTTTCAGAGTGGGATGACCATGGGTACGCATCTGAGCTGCATTTATGGAAAACTTGTACACGTCGTCGTTCGATCGCTCCAGCCGCCGAACTAAAAGACGTGTACAAGTTTTCCATAAATGCAGCTCAGATGCGAACCCATGGTCATCCCGCTCTGAAAAATTTGGTAACTTTACTAAAAAATTCTCAGCTTTTCGATGGAATTAAAAAAAAAAAAAATTAAAATAATTATAATTGAAAAAAACAGGTTTTTTGCAAAAACACGTGATTTTTCAACTGTTGCTGAAGTTCTACCTGAAAATGAGATTTATATTCGAAAATATCAGACTTTTTTACAAAAAAAAAAACATGTTGGGTTCTATTTTTTTTTTCAACGCCCGGAAGTGTTAAAAAATAAAGAAAAAACAATCGCGTACGTCAAATGGAGAAATTCATTAATGTGTAGCTCGTTAAAGGGAAAGTCTAAAGGCCTAAAATTTGGTGGATTTACATATCTTGGCGCACACAATAATATATCAAAATTTCAGCAAAATCGAAATTTTGAAGCCTAAAATTTAGATACATATAAGCTTACACATTTTTACATATTTACCTTACATATAATTGGCGTTTTCGCCCATATACAGAATATTCGGCTGTGATATTAGACAACTTCATAAGACACGGAGACCGATAAAAACATACGTCTTAATTATTTGTATAGGTCAGAAATTGTAAATGTGTAAACCGCAGTAATCGGTACGCACGCTTCGAAAGGACGGAGTCTAATACCGCGGCAATAGTATTAAGGCGGCCCATCAGTGACAAAACTAGTCAAAAATCGTGACGTGAAAAAAAATCATAAAACCTATCATAATATTTTGTAAATACTCTGTCTAAATAAAATTTACGAATTTCGATGACGTTTCCCGTGATATTTTATTCATAATTTATTATAAATAATATTATAAATAAAGCCTCAACTGACAAAAGTATTTAACGCTGTCGGAGCGATCGAGTCAAAAACGATAGCTGATATTCATATGTTTCCTCGCGTGCAGAATGACAGACATATATTGTATCCGAGATTTGCACACACGATGACTTTCGCGATTAAATTTCTCGGGAAAATCCCTGGCAAGACACAATTTTTTAAATACCATTGGAAAGTTCACGATTTCATCTTTCAATACTCAAAATTTGAATAAGAACTCTCGTCTTTATCAAAAGGTATCATGTCACTTCCGGTGAAAATGGAATCAACTGCCATAAGACCCATGCTAAAATAGGTAATTTTAAATTACTCGTTCGCAATAATTTGCCTGGCAACATACCCTGAAATTTTGAGAGAGCGTTCATTGCATCTTAGATAACACTCTCCCGAAGTTTCATTCGTATCGCCGGTTTTTTAATTCACTGATGAGCCACCTTAAAACCGCAGGAATGCACGCATGCTTGAAAAATTCGTACCAAATACTGCGGCGACAAATTAAAAATGAAAATAAATTAAATTTTGATTCTACAAAATTTTTCAATTAAATATAACTCTTATTTTAGTGACCGTAACAAAATACAAGGATATTGCAACGATAACAAAGAAAACAAGGACCTCATACTGATATCAATTTTTGATCATTACTAGCAAAAAAAATGGTGAATTTTTCACTCGCAAACACCTCTTTATTTTAAAAAATCAACAATAAATTAAATAATCATGATGCACGTCATTTTGTTGATTCATTGTGTTTTCTAGACATTAAATTTTAACAGTCTTGATTTTTTCAAGCTATAAATTATGAGACAAGATTAAATTCTGATAAAATAAAAAAAAAATCGCAGTAATACCCACACTTACCCCTATTTGCAAAAATTATCGATGAAAATTCTATTTGCCGAGTCCATTCAAAAATATCTTCAATAATTTCCATGCGTACCAGTGCAAATTCAATGGGAGCAGGAAAAAAAAAAAAAGGATCAATTTGCCAGTAAAATTCCCTCGTTATATCGATAGCAATAATTTTTTTTTTTCAGCGCTCTCTGAAAATGTTACCATTATAGTTCAATGGTAATTATCTCGAATAATAAACGAATTCTCGCTCTTGCTCTGTAATAGCCAATTTTTCTTGCTAAAAATTTTTTTTCCACAAGGGATACGCCAACCAGGTAAAAGGGCGAAGCCTCGATTGTAAATTTTTGTAAGGAAATAAAATGTCGATTGTTATTTCAGTATCGCGACGAGAGATAGCTTTTTGCCTAGCTGGACTCGGTATCGGTACGATCATAGGATATAATATTGGATTGCACTGGAAACAAACGTCGCATAAAGTACAATATATGAAGGCCATCATGTGCCATCATTACATCGGCGTAGAGGTATAAAAGGACAATTCGTACGGGTCCTGTCGAAAAAGACTCGTAAACACGAAATAGCCACAGATTCAAATTAAATTGGAATATTTCATTGGAAAGTCGACGGGGAATGAAATATTTTACGTTAAAATCCTTTTTTCTTTCTTGCAATCTGGTTTTTTTTTGTTAAATTAAATTGGAAAATTTCATTGGAAAGTCGACGGGGAATGAAATATTTTACGTTAAATCCTTTTTTCTTTCTTGCAATCTGGTTTTTTTTGTTACATTCCTAACAAAAAATCGTAAAAAGTATTTTCCCAACTGATATTACAAAATGGCAATCACGATGCGCATGAGACTATTTTCACAGAAAATATTGATATTAATAATGACTATTTCATTACATGAAATAGTCATTAGTCATGAAATGATGAAATTGCAGTATCGAGCTCCGAAAAATAAAAATGCTTATATAGTAAATGGGCCAATAATCAGATTTCCCGAGAATTTTAGGACATTATTAAAATTCTGAAGTTCATCAATCCGATAAATAACCATGGATTTGCATAGAAATTGGGGACTATTGGTTTAAATAAAAGTCCCTATTCTCAATATAAATTTATTAGATCGAACGAAGGAGAATTAACACGATTTAATTAATGAGACAAGAGCTGTCTGGTTATATGTATCATTTTTTTACCATCTTTGTTCCAAATTTCACGAATTCAAAAAAAAAACATGGCGTAGATAGCTTTGCACATTATCCTGTGGCACGAAAAATAACTTTTTGTGCCACAAATGTGGTGGAAATTTTTTTTTTCCCAAAAATACAGCGAAATTTCGAAGTTTTTGGGGTCGCTGAATCCAAATCTAATCTCAGATTTTGTAAATACAAAATGGCGGACAAAAAAAGAGCAAAATGTTATTTTATTGAAATGAAACCTGACATTCGGAGGTTTTTGGGGTCGCTGAACCCAAACCTGAGGTCGGATTTTTGAAATTTAAATTAGCGGATCCATCGTGGCGCACGGAAAGGCAAAACGTTATTTTACTTAAAAAAAATTAAATTAATAATGCCGAAAGGACGTTTTTGAAAGAATTTTATACAAATTTTTACCGAATTTCGAGACAATTTTGTTTTTCATGAAATATCCTCTGGGCTTGGATTCAATTATCCTTAATCCCTTGCCTGTGGCGCGAAAAATAACTTTTTGTGCCACAAACGTGATGGAAACTTTTTTTCCCAAAAAAAAAAAAACACCGAAATTTCATTACTCATGTTTTTGGGGTCGCTGAATCCAAATCTAATGTCAGATTTTTGGAAATACAAAATAGTGGATCCAATGTGGCGGACGAAAAATGCAAAAATTTGTTTAATCCGAGTGGACGTTGGTAACTCGGGGATTTTTGGGGTCGCTGAATCAAAATCTGACACTGAATTTTGAAAATAAAAAATAGCTGATCCAATATGGCGGACAAAAAAAAAGTAAAATGTTATTTTATTGAAATTAAGCCTGAGATTCAGGGATTTTTGGGGTCGCTGAACCCAAACCCGAGGTCAGATTTTTGAAATTCAAATTAGCGGGTCCATCGTGGCGGCACGAAAAGGGCAAAACGTTATTTTACTTAAAATTAAATTAATAATGCCGAAAGGACGTTTTTGAAAGAATTTTATACAAATTTTTACCGAATTTCGAGACAATTTTGTTTTTCATGAAATATCCTCTGGGCTTGGATTCAATTATCCTTAATCCCTTGCCTGTGGCGCGAAAAATAACTTTTTGTGCCACAAACGTGATGGAAACTTTTTTTCCCAAAAAAAAAAAAACACCGAAATTTCATTACTCATGTTTTTGGGGTCGCTGAATCCAAATCTAATGTCAGATTTTGAAAATACAAAATAGTGGATCCAATGTGGCGGACGAAAAATGCAAAAATTTGTTTAATCCGAGTGGACGTTGGTAACTCGGGGATTTTTGGGGTCGCTGAATCAAAATCTGACACTGAATTTTGAAAATAAAAATAGCTGATCCAATATGGCGGACAAAAAAAAAGTAAAATGTTATTTTATTGAAATTAAGCCTGAGATTCAGGGATTTTTGGGGTCGCTGAACCCAAACCCGAGGTCAGATTTTTGAAATTCAAATTAGCGGGTCCATCGTGGCGGCACGAAAAGGGCAAAACGTTATTTTACTTAAATAAAATTTAACACTCAAGATTTTCAGGGGTCACTTGACCTTAATTTTGTGTCCACCGGCCATATTGGATCGGCAATTTTGAATTTTCAAAATTCACTATCAGATTTGCGACTCGGTGACCCCGAAAAAACCCCGAGTACCAAAACGTCCCCTTGAATGAAACAAATTTTTGCATATTTGGTCCGCCATTTTGTATTTTCAAAATTCAACATCAGATTCGAATTCAGCGACCCCAAAAACCCCCAAGTGCAATATTCCATCCAAATTGAATAACATTTTGCATTTTGCCCCGCCATATTGGATCTATAATTGTAAATTTTCAAAATCTCAACGATAAGATCCGGTATATCGGTACCCTATTTTGATTTTGAAAATTTACGATCAGACTCGCATCCGGTGATGCCGAAAACCCCTCGGCACGAGGCTTCGTGCAAATAGAATAAATTTTGCTTTTTCGGAGTACAATTTTGTATTTTCGAAAATCCGACATCATATTTGGATTCAGCGACCCCAAAAACCCCGGGAAACCAAATATTCAAATCGCGATATCAGCAACCCAGATTTCATCGGTTTTTTTTCGTCATGACGCATATACTATATGCGTCATGCACACTTACTACGCATTTTATTTTTGCCCATATTATATGCGTCCATATGCACAAGTAAGGGTTTAATATGAAAATCCGAAAAAATTGCGCAACGGACAAAAAAATAGCACAATTACCCTATACTGCAATTGATTCGATGCACAAATAAATTACATCCGTATATCAAGTTACTCGACTGTAAAAAAAAAAATTAAAAAAAAAAAAAAACAAACAAACAAAATGTATCACTGTCAGGGTGTTTCAATGGTAGACGATGCGGAAGTCCCAATGATCCAGAGACCGAACGATCTATTGATCCAAGTAAAGGCATCGTCGCTGAACATTGTAGATACTGAAATAACCACCGGTTATTCCAGAGTATACAGAAGACTACTGAATTCCGGAGTGAGTCAGCAACGAGATACGTTTTGTTATTTTTTTTTTTTTTCCGAAAAATCAATTCGAATCCCAACTATTGATCCCATAACGTTTAATCGACCCAAGGAATTGCCCGTTGTACTCGGAAGAGATTGCTCGGGTATAGTGGCAGAAATAGGTCAGGGCGTTCTTGGCTTTGACGTCGGTGACGAGGTCTTTCTGGCTGTGCCTTCTTGGGCTTCGGGCACAATGGCCGAGTACATTGTCGTTGCGGAGAGCCAAATTGCCAAAAGACCCAAGCACATTACCTTCGAGCAATCCTCGTGTTTGCCGTACAGCGGCTGTCTTGCCTGGGACGCTATCGTCAAAAGATCGATCATCGAGGAGGGCAACGCCAAAGGGAAACGGTAGAGTAACAAAATTTGGATTTAAAATTGAATTTTTTTTTTTTTTCAAGTCATTGACTTTAAGGTCGCGCAGCCAATGACTCGGATTCAATGAAAATTGAGACCGAGTCTCGATACTTTTTTGCTTTCCCTGAAATTCCATCTCACATATTTTGAGCTCGTAAACTTTCAAAAATATTTTCACCGAGCTCTCTGCCAGTAGAGCCTCCCGCAAATTGGCAAGATCGTGTATGGCGCAAAATTTGGGAAAAATAAATTAAAAAAAAAAAAAAAAGAAAGTTTTCCTTCAAAATTGCACGCCTTTTGTAAATTTTCGATAAATCTCAACGAAGCAATTTCTCGTGTTAGAATTTTGGTCTACGGCGGCTGTTCGCCCGTCGGCTGTATCATCATTCAGCTGGGAAAATTATGGGGAGCTCACGTCACCGCAGTTTGTAAATTAAATTTCGACAGGGTGATACAGGCATTGGGCGCCGACGATATAATATCACTGGACGAGTCGAGTATCGAGAAAGAGCTGGCTCTTCACGACAAGTACGTATGCATTGACATTTGATAAATTTAAATTTCAACAATCGCCATGTCAGCTTTAACCGAATCGACCGGCGAATGGAAAAAAAATTTTTTTTTTTTCAATCATAAAAATAATCGCGGTTACGCGATACGCTAAAATTTCTCATATATTTTTCCGATCTATCCATAATTTTTTCTCTTCTTTTTCAGATATCATGCTATTTTTTATACGGGCGGTCCGCTAAGCAATGATCAGATATTAAAACGACATTTACTGCCAAATGGCTCGCTCGTCTCTACCATGCCCGAATATTTGACTTCCGATTCGCTGGGTTTCGTTCTCGGTAGTTTATTTTCCGCCTGCGTTCACGTCAAGCTCTCGTTACAAGTACGTATAAAATTCATCAATCCTAGCTCGTTCATTGTCATTCGTTTTTGTAATTTATCACGAAAAATCGATTGAAAAATATTTGATTTTTTTCAAGCTTTCGTCAAACTAATGCGGTATTTTCAGTGAATTTCACGTTAATTAATTAAAAAAAAGCTCGAATATCGATAATACAAGTGGCGTATACTGAGAAATAAATTTTATAAATTTTGCAACAACGAATATGTGCAAAAAAATCATAACTATATTTCCAAAATGAATTATATTGACGCAGAAGCTTTTTTTTAATGAAAAATTGATCGCAATTTTAGATAAATTGTATTGAAAAATCTCAAAAATTTGCTACTCCTACAAAAAAAAATTGCCTAATTCGACGATAAATTTCCCCTGCGTGCGTAAACTTTGGTTTCTTTTTTTTTTTTTTTTTTTACTAATTTTTCTTTCCCGAACAGCACATGTTTGGTCGAAACGGTTATCAGTGGCAGGAGGGCTCGAGGATAAACAGCGGTTATCTTGAAATTTTGCGAGAGCTCGTGGACGCCGATCAGTTGCAAGTCGTCGTTGGGGCTGCTTTTCGGCCCAATCACGCCGAGCAAGCGTTTCATCACGCGCTAAGCTCGGACGCAATAGGCGGCACGATCATCAAGTTTCAATGACGAAACAATTATTATTATTTTTTTTTCCCCCTATACTCGTATCGAGTCGCGCCCACGGCTCGGGTAAGCGGCGAAGCCTAAAATATAACTCGATCGGTGCCGAAATCAAGACTGGACACTGTCATGAATTTTCACAACTACATTGTTATTATTATTATTATTTTCTTAAAAGCGAAAATTACGACAAACTCGAGGAAACTTTTTTTTCAAACCCAAATTTCGGAAATAGAGGGGAGAAAAAAAAAGGGCTTTTCGTGAAATTTGGCGAGAATCGCGACGACGCGAAATTTACGTTTGAAAAATTCGAGTAGTCTGACGGCACAAATGAAAAACGAAACTCCATTTCGAGAGTCAGCGTGACAAATATTGCCCGAAAATTTTGCGCAAAGTGAACGAAAAAAAAAAAAGTAAAATTTATATTATATACCTATATATATATAATATATATATAATATAATATATATATATAATATATATAATATATAATATATATAAATATGAGGCATTCCACATCAACATGACCACTTCGAAACCTTAATATCTTGAATTTTTCTGCAATCGACATTTGCTAACGTACTCTTTGAAACAAAAATATTGATATGTATTAAATTTATTGTGGCATTGATAGGGGTGAAATTACAGGAAAAATGCGATTTTTGCTCGTTTTTTTTCGCCCTGATTTTATTACATGAAAATAGTGTGTCGGAGCGAAAAATTGCTGAGAATCAATTTTGTCGTGTTTGCTGCAAGGATAACGAAAAAAAAGCTTTAGAAAGCAAGATTTTACATTTTTCACGAGAAAAAAAAACCTATTCTAAAAAATAAAAATCGATTTTTGGACGATTATGACAGTTTTTAAAAAATTTGAAATATTTTTTTTTTTAATTCCTCGAACTTTTTTTCAAAAGGAATACGTCTCATTCCAGATGGAGAAATTAAATCTAAAGGCTCAGCAAAAAAAAAAAAGAAAATTGGAAAAAAAAATTTTATACAAAATTTGAAATAAAAATGTCATATAATGCGAGTATATTTCTCAATATTTATTTACAAAATATTCGCAAATATATTGAGATTTATACTCGCATTGTATAACATTTTTATTTCAAATTTTGCATAAAACTTTTTTTTCCAATTTTCTTTCTTTTTTTCTCGCTTGAGCCTTTAGATTGAATTTCTCCATCTGGAATGAGACGTATTCCTTTTGAAAAAAAGTTCGAGGAATTAAAAAAAAAAATATTTCAAATTTTTTAAAAACTGTCATAATCGTCCGAAAATCGATTTTTATTTTTTAAACAGGTTTTTTTCCATGAAAAATGTAAAATCTTGCGTTCTAAAATTACTTTTCGTTATCCTTGCAACAAACACAACAATATTGATTCTTAGAAATTTTTCGCTCCGACAAACTTTATCCATGTAATAAAATCAGAGCGAAAAAAACAAGCAAAAATCGCATTTTTCCTGCAATTTCACCCCTATCAATGCCACCATAAATTTAATACATATCAATTTTTTTCATTTCAAAGAGTAACTACATCGATTGCAAAAAAATTCAAGATATCAAGTTTTTTAAATGGTCGTGTCGATGCGGAATGCCTCATATATGAATGTGGCCGAAAAATACGTTTTCTCGTATCCGCAGACCAGAGAAAAGTGTACCCGCTAGTATTAATTAAGTAGTCGAAGGGACTCCGAGACTAATGGGCGTTGTTAAGTTTATTAAAAAAAAAAAAACAAAAAAATGAAATAAAAAATCTTTATAAACTATTTTACCAAATAAATGAACGGCGAATAGTTTCGAGTTACGAATGACGCATGAAAACCTGGGGAAAAAAAAAATTGGGAATACAAAAAAAAAAAAAAGAAGCCACGTACCGTGTAAATTTTCAGGGAACGCAGGAAATTCGTGATCAGGAATTTTGGAACTTTTTTTTTACGATTATCATTTCTTTGGTCTTCCGCGAAACTTGCCACCGGTTTTTCCTCTCTTCGCCGCTCCCTTCTTGGTCTCCTCTATCTGTTGCGGAAAAAGAAAAATGAATCATCAGCTCGTTTGACGAATTCGAGCAATTATTTTTGTACCAAGACAATCAAAATTATTCCAGCAAATTGATTCGAAATATCAGACGATAGTCCGTAAGCGATGAAAAACTTTGAGAATTATTTTTTAATTACATTTTTTTTTATTTAACTCTGATGGAAAAAAAAAAAAAGAAAAGGAAATAATCGTGAATGAACTGACTTTGCGTTTGTTCGGTGGTGTCGTACTGGGCAGAACCGTGAAGAACGAATCGAGACGACCCTGCGTCGAGGTGTTGCGCGCCTTGAGCAATTTTTTCGCTCCGTTTCTTATTCTGTCCTCGGCGAATTGCTTGTCGCCGCACAAATATTTCACCAAGCCCTCTTCGTCGGGCTCGTTCCATTTTAGCTATAAAAAAAAATCCAAAAAAAAAAAAAAAAAAAAACAAAAAAAAAACAAAATTGAGCATAAACATTTTTTAGTACCGATCTACCAAATCGTTTTAATTTAAAAAAAATGATATCTGTTTTCTTTTTTTTTTATTCTTTTTGACGGGGGATCGTGAGCTCGCACCTCAATTTTTTCAGGATCCGTTATCTCCGGATCGCTGAAGAGTATTCTGGCTTGCTTGTAGTTCCAATCTTCCGGCACGGGATACTTCTTCGTGTCCAAATTTTCGAGTATTTTTTCCAACGATCTGTGAGACTTTATCAATTCTATCGCTCTCTTCGGACCAATACCCTTTATCGTGTTCGTATAGTCACATCCCAGCATGATACAAAAATCTATAAACTGTAACGATGAGAATTCAATGAGTCGGAGGAAAAGAAAAAAAAAATGTCCAATTTATTCGACGAAAGGATCGTGACTCGTTTTATATAATTATTCGTGCTCGAGCGCATACAAAAATCAACGATTTTTTTTTTTTTTTTGTTCGTGAAAGGAAAACTTTTTCTTCGAGAAAGTAAAATTGTTGGATTCAAATAATTGCATGAAAATTGGATTCGTTTTTTTTTTTTTTTTTTTTTTTTTCGTTTGATGCTTAATTCAATTCGATTAAGGTATTCCTTGCGCGAACCCCAATATCTTACAATTAACTGATTTTTTTTTCTGGAGTAAAGTACAAATACAGATCCCGGTATACTTGAAAAATTTCAAGCTCAAGTTACCGAAAATTTATTCAAAAAATTATGAGTTTGAAAATCGTTAAATTTGTACGGCACTTTGCGGAGATGACACGCTGGGCCACATTTCTATCTAATAAATTACGCATACGGAATAACACCCTGGACGCTCGATACAGACTGTCCTAAGAATGTAAAAAAAAATTCTTAAAAATCCGTAACGACGATCAAAACGTGGGATCACCGCGGATGTTTAAGCTGGTTCTCTCCTATTTAATTAATGATGAAATAACACGGGCAGCCTGTGAGCGCGGTCCGACTGTCTTGTTTCATGCATGCCCGGCCATGTTGGCAACTTTTTTTCGGAAAAAAACATTCTCTGACTTTTCCCTGACCAGTTGTTCAATTTTCCCTGACCAAAGTTCTTATAGTCTTCATTAGTGCTACGAATCAATACGCCCAATTCTTCATTTCATTTCAATGTAAATTCCTTAGGAAATTCAAAAATGTTAAGAAAAATTACACGAAAACTAAATATTATGTATAATATACATGTCAAAATATATAGATATATAATTTTTTAAATTATTTATTTCATTCAGCTTAATATATATATATATATACAATAGGGTGTTTAAAAAAAAAAAAAATTATTTTTCATGCTCCTACCCCTCAAAACTTGAGTTTTGATAGAGAAAAAAAAAAAGATCCTCGCGAAGAGGGAGCTCTGTAGCTTTTAAGTGGAAGCCTCCGCTCATTGGAAGTTTCTAATTATAACAGCCAATTATAACGTCTACGTGGAACTTTTCGGAAGGAAAAATTTGAGACCATGAGGATTGCATTTCGAATTAAGAAAAAAGAATTTCATTAAATAAATTTTTGTTTATTACTGATTTATAATTAAAAAAAAAAAAATTCTAAACAATTTCAAGTTGAACAGCTTTGTCTGACACCATCGTGTTCTAAATAAAAATTTCGATCGATTTTATTCATAAAAATAATTTTGCGATTTAAAATTGTTTATTAATTGTCATTAACAGGTCGTATCCAGTGAAATTTTTGTTTCTCGACTCAAATACGAATTCCAATTTGCTTATATATATAAGCAAATTTATTCACCTTTAACAATTTTTCCGCTACGACTTTGTGCAAAAAAAAAAAAAAAAAACGCAAAGTGTCATTTATTTATTTATTTTCGGTAAAGATTGATGCCAATGACGCTTTTTTACACGTCGCATATCGTCTTTCGGTGGAAATCAGCGACTATAAGTATATATTGCGCTCGAACTCTATACTTAGTTAATAATGATTTAAATTCCGCGCACAAAGCTACTCTTCGTTCGGCAATATCGTTTACAACTTTTTGATCATTGATGATTCTTTTTATTTGAAATGCAATCCCCGTGGTCTCAAATTTTTCCTTCCAAAAAGTTCGTCATAGACGATAATCGGCTGTTATAATTAGAAACGTCTCATGAGCGGCGAATTCCACTTAAGCTACAGAGCTCCCTCCTCGCGAGGATGTTTTTTTTTTCATCAAAACTCAAGTTTTTAGTGCCGGGCGCATGAAAAATCGAAATTTTCTTTTTTTGAAACACCCTAATATACATTACATCTTTTTTTTTTCATTTCTACTCGCAACAGATCATTCAGAAAATATAAAATTTTTTTAGTATTTATTTGGTGATTCTAGCGAAAATCTATCATCTTTGAAAACGCGAAGCTTACGCGATACTTTTTTTTTTTTTTTTTTTTTTTTTTTTTTTTTTCAATAATAAAATGAGAAAAGTAAATTTTTTAAATTTTCTTGCGAGCCATTTATCAGATATTCGGTAATCTCTTTTTGTTTTCCTGACCAAGTTTGAAATTCCCTGACAATTCCCTGTTTCCCTGACTAATTTTTTTTTTTTTTTTTTCCTGATATTTCCCGGTTTTCCCTGACCGTGGCCACCATGCCGGGCCTAAATTCGCTCCTAGCCCCACCGCCTCCCGCGCAAGGACCACCTTAAGGGGGGGGGGAGGGGCAACTACTTTTGAATGCTTTGAAAAAATCCATTTTTCTTAAAATTTCATAAATCGTTAACAAAATATCTCAAGAATACATCAAATGAGTTGAAAAAATTACCAGAGATGTGCAGAAACATGAATAAATTATTGTCAGAGTTTGAGAAATTTTTGTTGTTTTTTTTTTTGCCACAGAAAAAAAAAAACCGCCAAAAATCATCGAATTTTCGGTCTCCCAAAGTAATTCCTCCCCTCGATCCAGCCAATTGTATTAAAGTCCATTCATTTTTTTTTTTTTTCACTCATACGCACCTCATCCTTGTTGAGTTCCATTTCCTGGAGAACTTTGTCGTAATGAAATTCCTGAACGGGCATTTTTCTCGCTTCGCTGAATGTCAGATGTCTCAGCAAAACGTTGCTCCCGAATGTCAGAGCGTCCATATCCTCCGTGGCAACCGCAAATACTTTGCCCGCTTTCACGAGAGCGGCGCACTGAGCTTCGGCCTCGCAGGGCGCCTCGAAAATTCAAATTTAAAAAAAAAATAATAAAATAAAACAAGATCGTTTATTTTTTTCTTTCAATTATTCACGCGGGAGGGAGAACTCGATAAAAAAAAATTTTTCATTCGCTTACAGTCACGTACGGGATACCCATGAGAGTCAAGAGCTGTTTAGCCTCGTCCGCGTGAGTACCGGTGACCTTGACGAGTCTCCTGTTAAATTTTTCAATGTCCTCGACATTGCCTGCAATCGACGTCTCGATAATAAATTCGTCGCAATTGAAAGAAAATTCTTGGAATATTCTGATAAAATTGTTGAAAAAAAAAAATTGATTTTTGAAAAATAATAATGCCGAAAGGACGTTTTGTCAGGAATTTTATACAAATTTTTATCGAATTTCGAGACAATTTTGTTTTTCATGAAATATCCTCTACGGGCTTGGATTCAATTATCCTTAATCCCTTGCCTGTGGCGCGAAAAATAACTTTTTGCGCCACAAACGTGATGGAAATTTTTTTTCCCAAAAAAAAAAAAAAACACCGAAAATTCATTACTCATGTTTTTGGGATCGCTGAATCGAAATCTGGCACCGAATTTTGAAAATACAAAATAGCTGATCCGATATGGCGGACAAAAAAAAAAAGTAAAATGTTATTTTATTGAAACTAAGCCTGAGATTGCAAATTTTTTTTTTTTTAATATTTTTACCGGCTTCTTCCGCGACCTGCAGAGCTTTCTGAGCCTCGTCTCGTCTCTCGGCGCGTTTGGCCAATTCGCCGCCTTTCAGATTAGGCGGTTTACCATCGAAAACGTAAACTGGCTTTATTCCATTTTCCACTAATCTTATAGTTCTGTAGAAAGTACCCATGAGATGACTGCAAAAAGGTCGAAGCGCAAAAAATATCAACAAGCGCCAATTTTTATTCGCACAAAAAAATTAACGCTCGACCCAACTTCTTTATTTACCAAAATTGAAGATATTTAAAAAAACTCACGCGAATAATGTAATATATATAAAAAAAACTTTCAATTTTTTTTTCGTTATATTTTTACGTTCAATTACTGAATTAATAAAGAAAAATGAATTATTTTTTTAAAAAAATCGCGAAACAAAATCATCGAAACGTAAGCGACTTTCAATTTTTTTTTCGTTATATTTTTACGTTCAATTACTGAATTAATAAAGAAAAATGAATTATTTTTTTAAAAAAATCGCGAAACAAAATCATCGAAACGTAAGCGGAAACGCACCTAGTTGTTTCGCCATCCGCGGACGTAAGTTGGGCTCCTTCGGAGCGTACAGCTATGAGGAATTGATAAAGACACATAGAAGCGTCTATGGCTATTTTACGTCCTGTAAGAACGATTGAGGAAAAAAAAAAAAAAAACAAAGATCCACAAATTTGAATAACGGATGATCATCGCTGACTGTAGAATAAATCCGTTGTACAAGAAAAACTAAGTATAAACTTACCGAAATAATGTTTGAGCTCTTTTTCTTTGATAGCGCCGGGTGCCAGATCGGCTATGATCTTCGATAAACCGAGAATACCCATTTTTATTTGTCACGTTTTTATATACGATTTTACACGGAAAATTTTTAAATCACAACGCAATTACGGCAAAGAGGGTTAAAATGTTGACCGAGAATATCGAACGGCCAAGAGCACACGCTTGCTGTCCCCAACAGACAACAGACAACAGACCGCAAAACTTTCCCGCCACCTTTTTCATTCGCCATGAAGCATGAAGCACGAAGAGCAAACCACGGCGAAGACGGAAACTTCTGTCATTTTTGCTCACTGGCACATAAAGGTGTACCCACAATGAAGAGGAACGAGATAATGAGGAATATATAAGGAATTTAAGAAAAAAAGACGGATTTAAAAAAATTATAATCGATAGTCAATAATCGTTATTATTTACATGAATAATTAATCGTTCAATGATCAATGATTTTTCAACAACAACTGGGTCTGTTCTCAATGCACGCTCTACTTAAGTGTGGCGCAATCCTATTAGCTGTTCCTTACATGTTCCTCAATTCGTCCTTTCAGTCGCGAATTTTTTTTATTGTGAATACACCGTAAAACGCCACGTATCTCGACTTGTCATATACTTCGAGGCACGCGGAAAAAGCGTCTTCGCGCCCATTTGGGATCGCACACACCTCGGAACGATCGGAAAGATCATGTACGCAATTGGATGGGCCGCGTGAGCGCGCGCGCACGCGCAAGCGTTTAATCTCGAAAGAACGCGCGGAGCTTCGATAATCGATTCTCAGAGGTCGCCACTGCTCGGTTGACGCCGGCTCGAGTTTCACGATAGACAGGAAACAATAATTACGGAAAAATAATGCAAATAACATAAATACATTTCATTAAAAATATACCGATAAATTTTCTCCAAATTTCATATTCTTCATTTCATCCCCATCTTTCTTACAAAGTCACTTAGCGATAATACAAAAAAAGAATTTTACAATCCTGTTTGTTCATCCGACACGGGTAGACATTTTCCACGAAAAAAAAGCGAGAAGAGCATTCCTTGTGCCTCCTTTCGCTTCGAACCAACATGTCCCAACGATGCACAGACAACTTCACCTCGTTCAGTTCGGTGTCTGTTCTCCGTCGTCGCGTCCTTTAATGCGGTTATAACCGTTCAACCGAGAACCCAAATTTTCGTCGTCACTTTTTTCCTCACTGTGCGCGATTATGCTTTGAGACGTTATCGGTTGTATTAAAAATGCCCAGTAATTGCGGAAAAACGCGAAAATTTCGACGTTCGATACCCTCGCGTGTTTGAGATATTACAACGAAAACGGGGGGAAAAAAAAAAAAAATAGCGGTGAAGAAAGTGCCAGTGTTTAAGGAGGCTGCTAAGCGTGTATTAGAAAGAAAAAAAAATCGTGGTGCAGTGTGTTGAGAGAGATATCGCGAACAGATATATTTGCTTTATTGATATCTCGAGTGTCACGGGCCTTGGCGGTGTCTATGCATATCCTGAGGTAACAATTTTTATAATTCTATGACAATTACCGATTGTTTTGATGTTCCAATATTTCAACGTATTTTCCCATCCATCCGCGTGTGTGCATGTGTTTGTAAAAAAAAATTTTTCATCGAGCAAATTTTGTTTACGTTAGACCGTTGCGTGTATCTACGTGCACACAGCGCGCTCGACATAACCTCGAAATTATTTATCGGCCGAAATGATGCATCCAAAGCATACGCGCTTGATTCTCGTCGACGCATCATTGCATTATTTACACCAATAGATGCATTATTTCCGAAGCAACTGTTTCAGTAGCATTTTTCTTTGTTTTTTTTTTTTTCGACTATATATTTACGCATGAAAATTATCAAAATTACAAATTTTCGGAAATAATTATTTTTCGAACCTACAAACAGCTTCGGCGTAGCCACGTCTCGAATGTTGATGGAAAATTTCGATTTTCCAGCATGCTCGCAAAGCTGAGATATATTTTCTTCATTTTGGAGAAATTTATTTATTTATTGATTATTCAACACTACAAATAGCTCGCGTAGCCAGATTTCCAATGTCGAAGCAATATTTTGAATTCTCCGATAAGTTACAACGCTGAGCAAAATTACTCGTAGAAGAATTAATTTCAGGAGATCTCGTTTGTTTAATTTATAATTGTGTAAATGTCTCTAAAATTTCGCAGTATAATTATAGGGCTCGGTAAAATGGAATTTTAAGTCAAGTTTTGAGTTTCCAATAAAATTGTAATGTTGAATAAAAGTACTTGATTTTGGGACAAGCGGACGAATCGATTCAACTTGCAAGGATCGCATTTTCGTAATTTATTAATTTTTTCATCCTATACGAATAGCCATTGAGCAGCGTTTTGGAACTAGTCGATGAATCAAAGCGGCATAAAAACATTCTCGTATACTTTTTTTTTTTTCATCTTACGCCATTGAAAACCTTCGGAGCAATGTTTTTTGGGTTCTACGTGGAACTGAGAGTTCTATATAGAACTTGAAACAAACGAATCGAATAATATCCGAGAGAATTCATTTTGAGAAGCCAAAGATTTTGGAAGGCGTTTTGACGAGTTTCCTTTTGGACTAAAACGTGGGAATCACCCTTGATTTTTGTATAGACGATTTCTACAGTCTTTTGTCAATATTTTTTCATGGTTAGTCCATGTTTTACCTAGTTACTAACGATATTGGAGCTTTTTTTTAAAAGAATTTACACTCGGACGTATCGATTCATAAGTTTTATCAGGAATTATATTGAAAATACGAAATTTTTATACAGCAGGTGAGAAATTTAAAAAATTGCCATTCGGGGATTCCTGTTCTGTATTTTTTCAAAAATCTAGCGAGTACACCTAAAAATCGGATCTCAGTTATATCACAAAGAAAAGCTCAAAGCGCTTCGATAGAAGAAAATTTAGAAAACCCATGGAAATGATAACGATAGAAAAAAAATAATAATACAATTTAGACGACAAGGCTTAAGGAGTTTGGGTACAGACCGGCGACGGGGAATAAGCGGAAACGAGGGTGCGCGGCGAGCGGGGCATGCATAAAACAAAAGAAAGTCCGACCGTTCGTGCGCTATACCCGTGGATAGTGAGCTTACGTTTTGGCTTGTAACTAATAAACCAGATGGACAAACCTATTCGCTGTGCGCAGAAAGCCAAGTGGCGCCGCGGCCGGCTGTACTCCGCAAATTTTGCTGGAATAGCTCTAATTTATTTACACAGACGAAACCTTGTTGGATTAATTTTAATAAACGAACGTTTGTATTCGTGCTGCATAGAGTTCTTTTGAGGTGAGCTTGACTATAATTGCGTTGAAAAAAAAATAAATCGACGTATTACGATGTAATGAAAATAGGTTTACGGCTACTTTTTCTTCTCAATTTGAGGCTAAGCGTGAACCTTGTCGGTCTTGTCATACGAACCGACAAGGCTCGTATCGAGAACAAGAAAGACGTAACTCGGACTTGATTGTAACGTAGACGAACGATTACCCACGAAGCGCTCACTGCATATTCGGGTAGCCAATCATGAGAGCTACTATAAAGGAAAAAAAAATCAATTTATTTGTATTATAATATCCTGACATGAATTTTTCATACCGGACAATATATGCGCGTTTGACCTAAGGAATTTTACTTTCTTTGTTTTTTGCACCCGACGAATTTACTTTTTGCGCTGCTCAACTTTATAAATTCCTGTCGGAAACGCGTAAAACTTAATTTCCAAAGTTGTGTAGCGGAAAACATTCTTATATGACTTTGCGCAACAGTTTAAATTTCCTTTCCCCGACTTCTCTATTATATTGCCCTCAATTGCGCTACGCGACTCCAGCAAAACATGCGCATTCTCGCCACCATGGGCGCTCCAAGTCGTTCTCAGCCGCTATAGTATGGCACTGCACACAGCGAATTCACATTTGTTGACAGTTATATTCACGATCTAATAAAGATCTGACATAAATTTTATGCGGGTGGTAGTATTTTAATGGAATTGAAAGCTCAAACAAATATTGCTCCCATTTTTACTCTCGTGTATAAGCCAAATTTTCGAAAATTATTTTTACAAAAACGACACGGAGGATCGACTTGAAATTTGAGCAGTTCACGTTTTCTATGTCACTTATTAAAAAAAAAAAAATTGAGTTGATGGCAGAATTTTCAATGGGTGTACCGAAACTCCTTAATCGAGTATGCTTCAGGACTCGTATTTCCGAAAATGAATATTTGCGCAACAGCTTTGAAGAATTTTTCTAATCGAAGCAAACTCAAAGAAATTCTGCTGAATTATAATACAGATATTTGCGACCCAAAATCTTTCAAAGCAAATATGTATGCGCAAAAAGTACTCACATTCTATAATATAATAACAATATAATATAATTATTTATGTATAATATTCGTTATTTTATAATAATCCATATAATATTTCGTGATTCCAAATATTTCATGTATCGTTCCCTCCTTTATTTTGAATTTTCCCATGCCGCTCGCAACCTCGGATCGTCCAAATTTTTACAATATTAAAACAAAACGAAGAATCTAAAGCATCTTCTGGAAAATTCTCCGGATAATGTCATTTAGGCGACACAAATATATTTGTGTTACAGAATTTGGACCGTGTTCTAGGTCAAATTTTTGGATAAAGTGTTTAATCAACCGCAGTCCAATAAGCAGGCACTATGTCAGAAATAATTTACCCTCAGGGGTGTCGCGTCGTTACCGAGGACCTAGGTCCGGACGAGCTCATCAGGCGACTCAAGGTATCGCGAAAATCAAATTCCATTCCCGATAATCGAATTTATCATCGATATATCGTTCCCTTTATTTTTTCGCAAAAATATTCAAAACGTTCGATTGTCCCAGACGCTGGCTCACACGCTGCAGGCCATGGGTCAGGATGAGGGAATGTATCAGCAGTACATTCCCTTGGCCCTGCATTTGGCGGAGGAACATTTTCTCATGCATCAGAGTAAGGATGTACAACTCTTGATCGCATGCTGCATAGCGGACGTACTCAGAGTCTACGCACCGGAAGCGCCGTACAAAGACGCAGATCAAGTGAGTCGAAGTTATTTCAAGCTCGGCGTATCGTTTGTTCGGTCTTGATGAATTTTTCACAAACAAAATTTTACGACCAACTCCCTGGATGAAAAGACATTTTGCGCTGAAATTGCACTTAATGCAAAAATATGAGTATCAATTTTTGTGCAAATCGCCTCTTTTAACTCGTAACATCGCGCGTATGTCTTTATGAAAAATATAATTTCGTGATTTGACTAATCTTGCGCAAAATTTATGAAGAAATATTCCTTCGAGTTGCGCATCTGCCTGATTATTAAAAAAAAAAAAAAAAACTTTTTTGTGCACCAGCGCAGTAAAGAGAGAAAGAAAGAAAAAATGAAATTCGGATACAAAAATTAGTCCAGAGTTGTGAATTTGTATTCGGTCATCGAATTAACAGCCAAATAAGACGCCAAATTTATTATTTATCGTCATTTATTATTGTTGTACTTGTTATTGATAACTGTTTTCATTATTTATCTGGATTTGGGGGAAAAAAAGTATTCAATTATTACTAAATTTTTTTTATTAATAAAATTTCAGTGTCTTAGCCTTTTTTTTTCGTGCTCAAATCTTACGAGGCATCTCATTTCGGTATTGATCTATTACCCAAAAATTGAGAACGCGCTCCGCTAACGTTTCTATCTTTCTATCTATCTTTCTTTTTATCTATCTTTCTATTCTAACTATCTTTCTATCTATTTATTCTTTCTATCTATCTATCTATCTTTCTATTTATTTTTTCTTTCTATCTATCTATTCTATCTATCTTTCTTTCTATCAATCTCCGCTAACCTTTCTATCTATCTAGATAATCCACCGAACCTTCCTCCTTGATTGAGGATAATCGTATCCCGAGATCACGAAATTTCGTCTCTATCGCAATCGACTATTCGATATATATATATATATATATATATCTTTTGCAGGTAAAGACCATATTTCTGTTTCTCATCAAACAATTGGCGGGACTCAAAGATCCAAAGGATCCTGCGTTCAAGAGATACTTTTATCTGCTCGAGAATTTGGCATACGTCAAATCTTTTAACATGTGCTTCGAGCTCGAAGACTGCCAGGAAATATTCTGCGCTCTTTTCTCCCTTATGTTTAAAATCGTCAAGTGAGTAAAAAAAATCTTTATTTTCTCTTATTATCAATGAACTGATGAAATTCAAGGTAAATATATTTAAATAAATTTATTATTATATATAAGGGTGTTTCGAAAAAAACAAATTTTTTAATTTTTCACGCTCCCACCTCTCAAAACTTGAGTTTTGATATAAAAAAAAAAAAAAAACATTCTCGGAAGCCGCCGCTCATTGGACGTTTATAATTATAACAGCCAATTAACGTCTATGACGAACTTTTTGGAAGGAAAAATTTGAGACCACGAGGATTGCATTTCGAATTAAGAAAAAAGAATTTCATTAAATAAATTTTTGTTTATTACTGATTTATAATTTTTTATAAAAAATTTTAAAAAATTTCAAGTTGAACAGCCTTGTCTGACACCATCGTTTTCTGAATAAAAATTTCGATCGATCTTATTCATAACAATAATTTTGCGATTTAAAATTGTTTATTAATTGTCATAAACAATTCGTATCCAGTGAAATTTTTGTTTCTCGACTCAAATACGAATTCCACGGTTCTTTATTCTCTTGCTGAAATAGAAAATCATTGGTCTCAGGAAAGATCGTATACAGGGTGGGGCGTTTAAAGTGATCAGGGCGATTTTCTCGAAAACGAAGCAAAATTTCGAAAAAAAAAAGTTTCAGACGAGAGCTGTAGGATTTTGAAGGGGACAGAACATAGCACTTTCGAATTTTTATTTAACGGATGCGCCAAGTAGATACGAAGGTCAGCTTTGGTTTTTTAAATGGGATGATGTATTTTTTATTTTGAAAATGAAAAGAGTATTTTTTTCGAGTATATCTTTTTACACGTGGCATATCGTATTTCGGTGGAAATCAGCGACTAAAATTATACATTGCTCTTGATCTCTATACTTGGTTAATAATGAATTAAATTTCGTGCACAAAGCTACTTTTCGTTCGGCAATATCGTTTACAACTTTTAGATCATTGAAGATTCTTTTTATTTGAAATGCAATCCCCGTGGTCTCAAATTTTTCCTTCCAAAAAGTTCGTCATAGACGTTAATCGGCTGTTGTAATTAGAAACGTCCAATGAGCGGTGGCTTCCACTTAAGCTACAGAGTTCCTTCTTCGCGAGGATATTTTTTTCCATCAGAACTCAAGTTTTGAGAGGTGGGAGCACGAATAATCAAAATTTCTTTTTTGAAACACCCTAATATATGAGGCATTCCATATCAACATGACCACTTCAAAATTTTAATATGTTGAATTTTTCTGCAATCGATATATGCTATAGTACTCTTTGAAACAAAAATATTGACATGTATTAAATTTATGGTGGCATTGATAGGGGTGAAAGTGCAGGAAAATGCGATTTTTGCTTGTTTTTTCTCCCTGATTTTATTACATGAAATTAGTGTGTCGGAGCAAAAAATTGCTGAGAATCAATTTTGTCGTGTTTGTTGCAAGGATAACGAAAATAAATTTTAGAAGGCATGATTTTACATTTTTCATGGAAAAAAACTTATTTAAAAAATAAAAATCGATTTTTGGACGATTATGACAGTTTAAAAAAATTTGAAATATTTTTTTTTGAATTCCTCGTATTTTTTTCAAAAGGAATACGTCTCTTTTCCAGATGGAGAAATTCATTCTAAAGGCTCAGCAAAAAAAGAAAAGAAAATTGGGAAAAAAAATTTTACGCAAAATTTGAAATAAAAATATTATATAATGCGAGTATATTTCTCAATATTTATTTACAAAATATTCGCAAATATATTGAGAAATATACTCGCATTGTATAACATTTTTGTTTCAAATTTTGTATAACATTTTTTTTTTCAATTTTCTTTTTTTTTTTCCTGAGCCTTTAGATTGAATTTCTCCATCTGGAAAGAGACGTATTCCTTTTGAAAAAAATTCGAGGAATTCAAAAAAAAAAATATTTCAAATTTTTTTAAACTGTCATAATCGTCCAAAAATCGATTTTTATTTTTTAAATAGGTTGTTTTTCCGTGAAAAATGTAAAATCTTGCCTTTTAAAATTTTTTTTCGTTATCTTCGCAACAAAGACAACAAAATTGATTCTCAGCAATTTTTCGCTCCGACACACTATTTCCATGTAATAAAATCAGGGCGAAAAAAAAACAAGCAAAAATCGCATTTTCCTGTAATTTCACCCCTATCAATGCCACCATAAATTTAATACATGTCAATATTTTTGTTTCAAAGAGTACCATAGCATATATCGATTGCAGAAAAATTCAATATATTAAGTTTTCGAAGTGGTCATGTTGATGTGGAATGCCTTATATATATATATATATACAAATAAATTTATTTATAATAAAATGAATTTATGTATTTAATTTGATTACAGCACCAATCTTTGGTGCTGTAATCCCCCCTAGAAAAAAAGTTTTCCATTTTTTCCCCCCTCGATAATCGAATTTTGGTTAAAATTCGTGATACTCCGCAGCGACGAGCACTCGGGCAAAGTTAAGAGTTTCATGCTCGACGTTCTCTGTCCTCTGATAACCGAATCCGACATCGTGAGTAACGAATTATTGGACATTATTCTCATGAATATCGTCGAGCCCAACAAGACACAAAAGAAGAATGCGTACCTGCTTGCGAAAGAGCTTGTTATAAAATGCAGCGAAACTCTAGAACCGTATCTTCAAGCGGTAAGTCAGCAGCAAATAATAAAAAATATATTTTCCTGATTGCCCGCATCGCTTCTCTCCTGAAATTTTTTCTTAAGGCAGTCGGTCTGATGCAGAGGCCCAAAAAAAGTGATTTCTGGTAATTTTTTTTTTTTTTTATAAGAAAAGAAATAACGGACCTTCTTGAAAATTTTATTAAACACATCCGAAGAGTATAAAAAAATTTTTTTTATCAATTAATTGTCGCAAAATGGCGGAGTATTAAATTGACAATAGGAGCGCCTCGCAGCCGGAGTCTCGAACTGGCGAGAAAAATGATGCGCTCAATTCTTGTCTGGAACGCAAAAAACACAATTATTTTCAATTGACATACGTTTTTTCTGTCGATAAACCCAAAAAAACCCAGAAATAACCGTGAAACAATATTAATTTTCGAGCTTGAACGAAAAAGTGACGATTATTTACAATTTTTTTTTTTTCCTTTCTTCGTGCAATAAAAATAGTATAAAGTTACTTTTTTTTATAAATGTTTTTAAGTTCATTCAGGATGGTTTTTAATAATCCAGAGAATGAACTTTGATTTGAGTCGCAAAATAGATTTTTTGCTATCAAGCCCGCCCGGTTCGAGACTCCAGCGGGCGAGGCGTTTCTACGATCAATTCAAGCCTCCGCCATTTTGCGACAATCGGTCGATAAAAATTTTTTTCATACTCTCCAAATGTATCCTCGAGTACAATAACATTTTCAAGCAGTTCCGTTGTTTCCTCGTAAACAAAAATCACCAAAAATCAGCTTTTTTTTTTTTTCGGCCTCTTCACCGAACGACCGACTCAAATCGTTTCCAAAGAATAGTTTTTCTTTCCCCCCCCCCCCCCCCCCCCTTCTCTCGCTCTCCTCAAACAATACGCGGCAAAAATTTCGCAGTTCTTCAATCATTTCCTGATCGTCGGACGTGAGGAGCGTGGTCTGCAAATTTGCAAAAAAGTCTACGATTTGATTTACGAACTTAATCACATATGCCCGAGCGTATTGCTATCGGTGCTTCCGCAATTGGAGTGCAAGCTAAAATCGTCACAGGAAACCGAGCGTCTCGGTGCTGTGGCATTGCTAGCGAGAATGTTCTCGGAGAAAGGCTCGGGCCTTGCTGTACAGCATACCCAGCTCTGGCGTGCTTTTCTCGGTCGTTTCAACGACATAAGCGTAGCTATAAGAATAAAATGCGTACAATACTCGATGCATTTTCTTCTGAATCATCCGGAATTAAGAAAAGACATAACCGATACGCTGAAGCTTCGACAGCATGACGCAGATGAGAATGTACGCTACGAGGTTGTAATGGCGATCGTAACAACGGCCCGTCGTGATTTCGAGGTTGTATCGGACAGCGAGGATCTTCTCGAATTCGTCAAGGAACGAACGCTTGACAAAAAATTCAAGATACGAAAAGAAGCGATGGCAGGACTGGCGATGATATATAAGAAACATTTGAATGACGTTGACGTGCCGCAGGCAACGAAAAAAGCCGTTACGTGGATAAAAAATAAAATATTGCACGGTTATTATATGGCAGGAATGGAGGATCGTTTGTTGGTGGAGAGATTGTTGAATACGTGCCTTGTGCCGTATCAATTGGCGGCCGAGGAGAGAATGAAGAAATTGTATCATCTTCTCGGTACGATAGACGATCACGCGTCGAAGGCTTTCGTTGAATTGCAAAAGCATCAGCTTGCTGTTAGACGAGCGGTCGTCGAGTGGCTCGATATCGTGAAAAAGCCCGATTCAACGAGCGAGCTCATGTCAAAGATACTACAGATATCGCGCTTTCTTCCCGATCCCATGAAGGTAATGGAATTTTTGCAAAAATTTAGCGCTCACATGAAGCGCGACGCGTCGCTGCTGCAGGGAATGGAAACGATCGTGCAGCCGAACGTATCGTGCAAGGATTGCGCCGAAATGATAAGCGCGGTACTGAAGAAACTCGGCCAGCCGGTGATGACGAATCTTTATTACAACACGATCAAGATGCTGCTTGAGCGCGTGAGCTCGGTAATGATAGACGAGGAAGCGATAAGGGTATTGATCGGTTATGTGCTCGATTGCCTGAAAGGCGGCAACGTGATAGAGGAGGTCGGCCTTAATCCGAATAACGCCGGTGAGAAAGGCCTCAGACTTCTCGTGGTGAGTAATTTTTGGCTTTCCTTTGCGATTTTTTTTATTCTTTTTTTTTTTTAATTTTAAGCTGCAATCATCGTTGTTGTTGTTGTTGTTGTTGTTGTTGTTGTTGTTGTTGTTGTTGTTGTTGTTGTTGTTGTTGTTGTTGTTGTTGTTGTTTGCGAAGGAGAAACTTGCGGACTCATTTGGCAGTAGAGAACTTGCGTTGTTTTGAACTTTTGAAATTGATTTGAATGATAATTATTCAAAAATATAATTCGCATAGGTTTTTTTTCCAATCGCTCATCCATGATTTAATTAATTATAAGCGGCTTGAAAATTGAGTTGCGTCTCGAACGTATATCGCGTGGTAGTGACGTCACAACACCCCAGTGCAGCAGCGCCTGTAGCGGTGAAATTAAGAAATTCAAGCTGGTAATCCATTCCTAATCTCAAAAAAATCTTCGTAACAGATAACTTACGTTATTTTCAACTTTTAAATTCATTCAAAAGATAATTATTCAAAAATATCATTTGCATAGGTTTTTTTTCAGTCGCTCATCCATGATTTAATTAATTATAACCAGCTTGAAAATTCAGTTGCGTCTCGAACGTATATCGCGTGACAGTGACGTCACAACACCCCAGTGCAGCAGCGCCTCTAGCGGTGAAATTAAGAAATTCGAGCAGCTAATCCATTCCTAACCCCAAAAAATCTTCGCAATTGAGAACTTGCATTATTTTCAACTTTTAAATTCATTCAAAAGATAATTATTCAAAAACATAATTTGCATAGGTTTTTTCAATTACTTATCATTATTTAATTAATTATAACTGGCTTGAAAATTGAGTTGCGTCTCGAACGTATATCGCGTGGTAGTGACGTCACAACACCCCAGCGCAGCAGCGCCTGTAGCGGTGAAATTAAGAAATTCAAGCTGGTAATCCATTCCTAACCCCAAAAAAATCTTCGTAATAGATAACTTACGTTATTTTCAACTTTGAAGTTGATTTAAAAGATAATTATTCAAAAAAATCACTTCCTTAGGTTTTTTCCAGTCGCTCATTCATTATTTAATTAATTATAACCAGCTTGAAAATTCAGTTGCATCTCGAACGTATATCACGTGATAGTGACGTCATTAAACCCCAGTTCAGCAGCGCCTGTAGCGGTAAAATTAAGAAATTCAAGCAGCTAATCCATTCGCAACCCCAAAAAAATCTTCGTAATAGATAACTTACGTTATTTTCAACTTTGAAGTTGATTTAAAAGATAATTATTCAAAAACATCACTTCCTTAGGTTTTTACCAGTCGCTCATTCATTATTTAATTAATTATAACCAGCTTGAAAATTCAGTTGCATCTCGAACGTATATCACGTGATAGTGACGTCATTAAACCCCAGTTCAGCAGCGCCTTTAGCGGTAAAATTAAGAAAATCAAGCAGCTAATCCATTCCTAATCCACAAAATTTTTGTAATTCGTAAATATGTTGTCTGTAAATAAGGTTCAAACATGACTAATGTACCTGAACAATCGAAGAACGTGTACAAATATTGTTTTGTACCATGTTGCAAAAACACAACTGTATCAGCACCGGAAAAAGAGGTTATTTGCTCTGGGAACATCTCTGAATCTATTTTTGGCAAATTTGCAGTTGTCACTTTCCTGGATCCTTAATTAATTTTTCTTAAGTTATAGCATACGCTGTAATATATATTACACACACTCGTGCACCAATGATTTATTTTCGCGAATTTTTTTCACCGACCGTTATCCCTACCCTTTTAACATGGGTTATCCGGCGGATAATCGTATCCGGAAGATAACCCTTGGTGAAAAAACCGGACATAACCTTATCCCAGTACCGCGAGGGGTGTTGTGACGTCACTCGGTCCGCAGAGCGCGTAAATCTCTTACAATTTTTATACCTTAAGATGTAATAATTTACCTGCTTAAAGAAATGAATGCAATCTTTATGAACTCGAACAAATATTTAACAATGAAAGAATGATAAAAAAAAAAGGAGAAAATTGTTTACATGCAAGGGAATTTTTAAGGAAATCCCGAAGTAATTGTACTGTAATTATTACAATCCAAAGTAATTGTAATCAATTAAAAAAAAAAAAATTATAATTATTTTCGAAATAACACGAGGGGGAAAAAATAAGATAGGGTCGAACAACAAAATTCCAAGTTACCCACTTAATCTTTTATCAATAAAATCGTTCTAATTTTTCATTAACAATTTCGAGCTTTGATCAAAGTTGATAGTATTAATATTAATAATATAATATAACATTAATGTTAATATTTATATTCATTTTAGATCTTTGATTGCCAATATATTGCCAATATAAATTGGACAAGATCATTTTCGCGCGTGTTTACTTTTGTTTCGTGACATTTCGACTCGAAAAACGAAATTATCTTGGAAAAAAAAGAATCATAATTAATACTTCAATAATACTTAATAGGCAATCCGACTCGAGGATTTTTTTTTTTTTGCTCTCCAACCGTGGACTGAAATAAAATTTATTGTCCACCGTGGTTAAAAGAAAGTCCGAGTATGCTGTAGACTTAAAAATAAAGCATACAAATTCCATTTATTTTTTTTTCCAAATCTTCTACTGTAAGCTCAGCTGAAAATTACGAATATCTCGACGTTATTTCGTTATTTATTCGCACAAAACTAAAGCTTTCTCGAGCGTAAATGCGCGAAAATCGTATTTAAGAGGAAAATAAAACGACGATCGATTCACCAATGTATATTCGACCGATTGCATTGCATATTTTTTTTTTCTCCCCTCCTCATCCAGATGCTGTCGTTCGTATTCGGACCGCATTTTCTTCACGACGACATTCTCACGCAACTCGTACATCTGCTCGAGCTCGAGGACGAGATGGTCGGTCCTCTCGTACTCTCGATATTCACGTTTCTCGGAAAATACAAGCCCCTGTGCGACGTTGCGCCCGATATAATGGATCTTATGGTGCCGATATGCAAAAATTTCGCGGAAACGGGAACCCCGAAGCAGGCCAAACAGGCGATAAGATGCCTTTTCGTGAACATGACCAACATTCACGACACAATTTTTCCCGAAATAATCGAGAGAATCAAGACGACACTGACCCCGACATCGGAATATTATCGTACCTCGATCGTCACGCTTGGACACATAGCGTACAATTTGCCGGACAAGTATCACATACAAATCAAGAATATGGTCTCGAGAAAGGTAAAAAAAAAACGAAAAAACGAAAAAAAAACTTCTAAAAACTTCAAAAACTAATATTTATTGTTTATTAAGGAAGTTCTTAATCCAGAGAAAAACGCTAAGAATGATTATAAAATTTTAGGGGACGTTTGTCCTGGTGCTAGGAATAAACCGTAATTATTTCACATTTTTTGACCGCGTAGTTGAGAAAAAAAAAAAAAAACATTAAATATTCCGCTTGAGAATTAAGAATTTTTAATTAAGAATAATTAATTTAATTTTATATTATATTAATAATAATTTTTAATTATTAATTAAGAATCTCCTCAAATTGAAAATTAAAGTCGCTACGTTTTTTTGCGACTTTTTTTTTCTTCTCGCAAAATTTTCGTTCAAAATAACAACGAGTATCGGTCGTTTTGAAAAATCAAAAAAAAAAAAACGATTATCCACGAAATTGTTTTATCGCGAGAGGCTATAATCCGTGGGTAAATTCTCGATCGATCGACAGATTGTGAAGGAACTTTTGGTGAAGGAGAACAGCGAGCACACGACCGACGCTATCGAGGGCGATTGGTGTCGCGAGGAGCAGCTACCGGAAGAGACGCGCTGCCGTTTGGAGGGTCTAAAGTGCATGGCGCGCTGGTTGCTCGGTCTCAAAACTGACGTTTTATCGGCGCAAAAGACATTCCGTATGCTGAACGCGTTTGTCGTGAACAAGGGCGATCTTTTGCAGCAGGGACGACTGAGCCGTGCCGAGATGAGCTGGCTACGCCTGCAGGCCGGTTGCTCGATGCTGAAAATTTGCGAGCAAAAGGGCGTCGGTGATCAATTCACGGCCGAACAATTTTACAATCTTTCGCAGCTCATGGTGGTGAGTAATTTCAAAAAAAAAAAAAAAAAAAAAAAAAAAAAAATCATTTATACGATATTCATTAATTTCGAGGAACATCGATCAAAGGTGCAGCGTTAAATATTTATTTATTTCTTATTGATTTATTTGATACTCGAATGGAATGAAAAATGACGAAAGTCTCGAAGATCGTGACAATTGTTAATCATTACCTGGAGAGTCTTTTGAGACTATCATCGAGTACAATCCGTTGTTTTTTTTTTTGGTTTTTATCTTGACTTTCAAAAATAACATTGGCAGTTCAAAATTATCTGAGCTTTTGGTCGATTTTCCGTGTACTCATCCGTACCGATTCGCGATGCTCACTCGGCGACGCGCCACTAGCGGCCAAAAGTGTAAGCTTTGTAAGTAGGCTCGGGGATCTCTGCTGCCCGCGTAAGAAACAATGGAGTGTGACACTTTTTTTAAAAATATTATTTCATGTTTATTACTGAAAATAACGATGTCGTGCCATGAATAGTCTTGTTCGATTAAAAATGGAATACGCGTCGACGAATATCGGATTTTAATATATCGTTACGCGAATATTATTAGAACAATAGACTTTCACGACGTATGCCCAGCGGGGGGATCCGTCGAAGCAAAAGTTTCGCTCAACTTTTTCTTATTCTTCGATTGTCTTGAAAATCAATTGAATACCAGTTGACTTGTGCTGCATAAATCGGGAATTAAATAATATTCACGTGAAAATAAATTTTTGCTTTCTGCAACTTTCGAGCCAATATCAAAAAGAAATTACAATGACTTTTCGGTGCATATCTTTTTTTCCAAATTTTTTTCAACTTTTTTTTTTACCACACCGAATAAATCTCACGTAGCTCACAAATTCACTTCATTTTCAATTAAATTTCTATTTTTATTCATATGAAATTTTCGTTTAATCTCAATTTGAGTCGAAATTACTTTAGGTTTACTTGCGCTCTATTGAAATTCATTGTTTCCACAAAGCAAATATTTTCAATTTATATTATCTTGTATCAGATCTGCCGGCGACACCAAAAGAGCCTATGAAAAAGCCTCCATGAGTAGCTAAGTAGCCACCGCACATGTTTACAAGTTCGCGACGGATCAGTTTTATAGGAAAATTGCATTTTCTCAATCGTCTATTTATTTGTTTATTTTCAAAATCCTGTACGTAATGCGCGGAACGATAAAATCACACTAAATTGAATTAAAAAGGTGCAGTGACTTTCTCGTCTGTACTTAATTTTTTGCAGCCGACGGTTAAAATTTTACCAAATTGTAAGACTCTCTCTCTCTTTCTCTCCATCATTAATGTTTATACCGTGGCATACTCTTCAAAGTAGTTTTTGATATTTTGGAAAAAATATCGAGCATATATTTCTAAACTTTGAATATCAAGGTAAACAAACCGGAAACCGTGCCAGCTAGCCTCTCCCCTATGAGGCCACGTGACTAGGCTGCCGTAATCGGTCGTTAGCATCACGAATATCCAGAGGCGATCGAGAAATACAGAACTTGCATTATTTTCAACTTTTTAATTATTTAAAAACATCTGCACAAGTTTCTCCAGTTACTCATCGTTATTCAATTAATTATACCAGCTTGAAAATTGAGTTTAATTTCAAATGTATAACACGTGGCAGTGACGTCACAACACCCCAGTGTAGCAGCGCCTCTAGCGGTAAAATTAAGAAATTCCAGCAGTTAATCCATTCGTAACCCAAAAAAAATTTTCGCAATAGAGAACTTGAATTATTTTCAAATTTTAAATTCATTTAAAAGATAATTATTCCAAAATATTATTTGCATAGGTTTTTTCCAGTTATTAATCCATTATTTAATTAATTACAACCAGCTTGAAAATTGAATTGATTTTCGAACGTATAACATGTGGCAGTGACATCACAACACCCCAGTGTAGCAGCGCCTCTAGCGGTAAAATTAAGAAATTCCAGCAGCTAATCCATTCGTAACCCCAAAAAAAATCTTCGCAATAGAGAACTTGCATTATTTTAAACTTTTACAATTATTCAAAAGATAATTATTCAAAAATATCATTTGCATAGGTTGCATAAGCAAATATTGTTTTCAATTTATATTCTCTTGTATCAGATCTGCTGGGGACAACCAAAGAGCTCATGAAAAAGCATGGTCCGGGGGCGAATATATCTCCATGAGTAGCTATGTAGCCATCGCACGTGTTTACAAGTTCGCGACGGATCAGTTTTATAGAAAAATTGCATTTTCTCAATCGTCTATTTATTTTTTATTTTCAAAAATCCTGTGCGTAATGCGCGAAACAATAAAATCACAATAAATTGCTTTACGAGGGTGACGTGACTTTCTCTCTCGTCTGTACTTAATTTTTTGCAGCTGACGGTTAAAATTTGACCAAATTGTAAGACTCTCTCTCTCCATAATTAATATTTCTACCTTGGCTCTTCAAAGTCGCGTATTTTTTTATATCTTGGCAAAAATATCGAGAATATAATTTCTAAACATTGAATATCAATCTAAACAAACCGAAAACCGTGCCAGCCAGCCTCTTATGGGACCATAGGAGCTCATGACCGTGAGCATCGTGAATAGTCGACGAGTCGTGAATGAATTTGAGTTTTTTTTTTTTTTTCCCCCCTTCAAACAGGACGAAGTGACTCAAGTAAGAGAATCATTCGGCACGAAATTGCACAAAGGTCTCGGCCGTGGAATACCGAACAAGTGTTTGCCCTTAGATTTTATGGGCTATTACGCGCTAGCTGGCAAAGAACAAGACAAGAGGCTCAAGTGCGTCCTGAAAACGTACATGCAGACGGATATAAACAAAAGAAGAGATTACGTCAAAACCGTATCACTCGGCACTGTGGAACGTGCCATGGGTCAGTGAAAAACTGCTATGTTTTTTATTTTTTATTTTTTTTTTTTGCGTTCAACACTTTTTCTCGTTGAAATTTTCCATTTGACTCTTCGTCCCAATGTTTCGTGTGTTTCGCGTCGACAGGTCAATTGCCCCACATTTTACCGGATTATATGCTCGTATTCGCCGTACCTATACTCGCTCACGATCCCGAATTCACGAGTCACATGGAAATGAGCCAGCTGAAAGTGATCCAGCAGTGTTTGTGGTTCATACTCGAGCCTCTGATTACCAAAAATGAATATTACTGTTATGGATTTTATAAGAATCTCGTCGAGAGAATGAAGAGCCACAAGGACGCTCTCAGGCCCGACGACGATAACGTCAATTACGTAAGTTCATTCGATAACGATGTAAACTTTTTTTTTTTTTTTTTTTTTTTAAAAAGACAAATTATGCTCGAGGGAAATTGGGTTTGGTCAGGATTGAAAAAAAAAAAACGTTGAAATTCATTGATATGAACGAAAAAAAAAATTGAACTTTAATATTCTATTATCGATTAATTCATAATTCAAGTTTTCACTTTTCTCTGAATTAAATTTCTAATTTACGATCATTTTGTCTCAAAAATTTCATTATTTCGACATTTGTTGGAAAATTTAAGGCAAACGGCCCAGATAGTGAACGCGTCCCAGTTCTCGAACGTTCCGGTACATATTTAATGATATTTTAAATATATTTTTATCGGATCGTTGATTCGATATCCGCGAATAAAGTTTCGTTACTCAATTTTCCAACTAGAAACAAAAAAATTCAGAGTAGTAAAAATTTTTGCTATTATGAATTTAGCTTTAAAAATTGGCACTTCTGTCCCATTCCTTTATTAACCGGGACACAACGAATTTCGGACGTCTCCGAGCTGTCGATTTTTGTTCCATTGACCCAAAAAATTTTCAGTTTTCTCCGATCCCCTTGGAAATTCTGCGCGATGTATTGAATTTTTTTTTTTTCTATTACACTCATCTCAGGTTTGACAAAAACTTTTGTTCGTCAGGTTTGACAAAAAAAAAAAGTTTTTGTCAAACCTAAGATGCGTGCGATTTTTTTTTTTTTAGTACCGAAAAATCTTTATCGAAGTAAAATTTAATTTTAAAATAGATTTTTCGGTACTAAAAAAAAAAAAAAAATCCCAAGCATCTCAGATTTGACAAAAACTTTTTTTTTTCGTCATACAAACATATTTACGGATACCTCAATTTTTAAATTCCCGAAAATAGACCTTTTTCAAAATTTCAGTAATTTTTCAGTAATGAAAAAAAAAAACTTTCAGCCCAGCCCTTTCGCGTGAGCTATTTTTTAGTAAAAAAAAAAAAAAAAAGTACATGAATCTCGGAAAAGAGCGAAATCGAAAAAAAAAAAATGCTCCTATCGTCGATTGATTTTTTTAAAATGATTTTTCATTTTTACAGAAACTCTGGGCGGTCTGTGATATCGCTATGAATCTTATATTCACGAAAACGACGAATTTCGACATGAAAGAATTTCCAAGCGAAACGAGAATACCGACGATGTACTTCAAGCGGGCCGACGAGCTGCTGGCGAATTCGAAGAATTATCTACCGACGGAAATGCAAATTAGCATGACGAGTCCCAAGGGCAAGGGAGCCCACATAAATGCGCATTCGTTGACCGATCGACCGCAGCGAAAAGCCAAGTCAAAGCTACAGAAGGAAGTCGGTATTGGACCGAACGAGACCGATGCAAGGGTAAATCGATGAATTTCTTACAATTTTTTTTTTTTTTTTTTCTTTCTTCTTCCTCATAGATCAGGCATTTTCATGAAAAAAAAAAGAAAAAAGAAAAATGTCCCAAACTATACGAAACCGTAAGCGAATTTAACAATTCTTTCAAGCTGCAAATTGGAGAAATGGAATGTATCGATGCGCAGGTAATGAAATTCTATCGATACGAGCAAAGTCCAACATTTTTCGCCCCAATTGATCCCCAATCGTCGCACGATCGAAGCTCAATGATCGTACAGCCATTGTTCAAAGAGTGAATGAAAAAAAAAAAAAAACAGCATTGGCCACGGCCAAAAAAAAAATTGTCCAACCTTGTGGCACTTGAATTGCCATTATTCAAAAAAAATTATTTCAGTTTCCATGTAAATTAAACAATTATTTACCTTTTTTCTATACGTTTTTTCAGTTTTTTTTTTCCTCAAACTTTATCTTTTCTTCCGAATTCACGACTCTGCGAACAAAAACTGTACGGCCTCGACAAAGTGCGAGTTTGATTTTTTTTTTTTTTCATCCATTTTTTTTTTTTTTTTTTTTTTTTTTTTCACGTTACATATCAATTCTTACAGCCTGCCGAGGCGTCGGAGACCAGAATTCAATTGCCAGGAATAGAGGACGAGGTGGGTGAAAATATTTTCGTAAAATTGTATTTAAAAAAAAACGTTTTTTTTTCTTTCGAATTTTCCTTTTTTTTTTTTTTTTTTCGGGTTCAACTTCAAATTCGAACTTTACAGATCGACGAGCCACCGGCAAAGAGGGCATTAAGAGAGTCCGACAAGATGAATAAATAATTGACGCGAATGGGATTATGATCGAAGGAGGGGGGGGGGGGGGGGGGGGGGAAGGTGGCGAGGCAGCGGATGCGCGTGCTGGAGAAAAATTTCAGGGGTTCCGATGATACTGAGATAAGTGGATTTAAAAAAAAAAAACACCTAAAAAAAGAAAAAAAAAACGAAAGGAACACTTTACAAATTAGAGAACAGAATATTTTGGTTATGTACAACAATTGATATACCTAAGTCGTTCGCGTATTTCTAGAACATAAGCTGTTAAGATTATAATTCATTAATTTCAAACCCTCGACGAGTTTCGAGCTCATCTATTTTTCTCTCTCTCTCTCTCTCTCTCTCTCTCTCTCTCTCTCTCTCTTTTTCTCTTTCGATATTTCCACTTTATTTTGACAAATGAACGTTCGAAAGCCAAGTGCATTTTTTTTATTTTATTGCCCTTAAAATTCGAATTTATCGGAATAATTCGCGGGGACTAATTCAAAGTATCGTTAAACACTCGATAATTTTTTTATTTCCCACAATTAAACCGCGTCAGTGAGTTTGCAACTCCGTTTCATCGATTATCCGGAATAATAATGAATTATTCTCCACGGTAATTTCGCGTATGAATGTTTTCTCGTTTACGAACGACAATTATCGCAATTTCTCATTTTTTTTTTTTCCTCTTTTTTTTATTATTTTTTTTTTTATTTTTTTGAGCATCGTCTCGTTCGTTCGTCTCGCAAAGATGATCAGAATTATTCGAAACAATTGGATTCGGTTAGCGTGGCGTTATTTTTTTCTTTCTCCTCCATTTTGTGAAAATGAAAAATTTTCACGCTTTCCGGATTGTCGAATATTTCACGGATTGATAATGACGTTTTTTTTCGCGCTGATGAGAGAACCGTTAAGATAAAGAAAAAAAGGGGTGGGGGGGAGATAAAGATAACGCGCGAAGCGTTGTACAAAAAAAAAAAAAAATTCAACTACGAATTTTGCGGAAATTCGAATCCTTCCCGATTTGCCAATGTAATTTCCATTTGACTTGGGGGGGGGGGGGGGGGGGGGCAAAGAAAAGAAAAATTTTACCATAAAATTGCGACGCGAATAAAATAAATTCACAGTCTCTACTTTTTATGATTCCATTTGTCGCACATTTTTATTCCTTTCCTCGCAATTTTTCTCGAGCTTTTTTTTTTTTTTTTCTTTAAATTCCTCCCTCGAATTGACAATCCTTACTTTGATCACGTAATCGAAACATTCGCTCGGGGGAGGGGGGGGGGGACTGTTCAGAGAGAAAGAAAGTAAAAGAATTAACTAAAAAAATTAGCAGAGACAAATTTTTATCACAAACTAATGAATCTGATCCGAAACGTATTTATTCGTTCCGGAAAATGACAAATAAATCGAAGCAAGCAAAAAAAAAAAAAAGAAAGAGTACATCTGGTTACGAATTTACGACACGATTTTTCTAAAAAAAAAAAAAAAAAAAATTTGCACTGGCCTAGCTCGAACGTTTCACTTTCTCTACACTTGTTTTTTTTTTTTTTTTTTTTTTTTTTTTCCTTTCCAACTATACGATGATTAGGTAAACTAGATAAGAATGTTGCGCAAGTAGTGTGGATGGAAGTCTGAATGAGATGACTCGTGAGAGATAACGAATGTTTGAGATTAACTTTATAAAAAACAAAACAAAAAAAAAGAAGAAAAGAAAATCCACGCAAGATTATTCAACTTTTTTGTCGCCTGTCCACGAAAATTACAGTATCCGTTGACAAAGAAAAACAAACAAACAAACAAAAAGAAGATTGACTCTGTAAAGTTTTCGATAATAACTTTTGTACATCTTGGTATAAGCGAATTTTGAAAATCCCATTGACGAAAAAGCGCACGGACGCCTGCCAATAGCTAATTGTGCAAAAAAAAAAAAAAAAAAAAAAATTCGTTCTATCGTCGTTTATTCGCAAAACATTGTAATAACTCACGCGATCATCCGAGAGCCACGCAATTTTCTTTGTGAATAATTTATTTTGTAAATTACATTAATCGGCGAGTGTCCAAATCGGAATTTCAATCCCCCCCCCCTCCATTTTTCCTAAAGTCAATCTTCAACAAAGTTACATAGAATGGTAGCCTGTAACTTTCTGTAATTTCTGGGGACCGGTGGATCGAATAATATCAATTATACGAGAACGAAATGAAAAAAAAAATAAATAAAATGAGGGGAAAAAAATCAGATTATAATAGTCAGTGCTATTCATCTGTCGAGTCTGCGACGTAAGTGAAGTATTGTATTGGTTCTGTAATAAAATTAAAAATAAAAATTAAACAAAAAAAAGGAAAAAAAAAAACGAAACAAACAAACGAATATGTTGTACCCTATGATATGTAATGTGTTGTTTTTGGCAAAACGCTTTTGCAACAACTGCCAATACGGACGTTGAACTGGCTGGCACAGCAATTGGAAGTATAAATGAAATTTTTTTTTATTCCAAAATCTGGTAGTTTAGAAAAAAATATTTAGTACGTATTTTTTATTTTTTTTATTTGAATCAAAATTGCCGTTAATATAACGAATTGAAAAATATAACATTATGACGTAACACATGTTACGCTATATCTATATATATATATATATATATATATCGAAATTCGTGAAATTAAATTGCCTTGTGCATCTGTCATTTTTAACGAAAAATAAAAAATACGTTCTCATTATTTTTACTTACTCTGCATTATGCGCCACAAAAATTTCATTCATACTCCTAATTGGGCAATAATCGGAAATAAAGTTAGTTGGTTTTTTCGTGCTAGCTACACTTTCTACACTTTTCTTGCACTTTTCACGCTCGCCCAATATGAGGTGTAAATTTCTAGTGAAAAGTGTAAAATCTGGTAAAAGTGTAGAAAGTGTAACTTATGATTGCGACAGGGGCCGCCTGCGAGAACGCGAAGCACAAGCAATGTCGCAATTTCAAATCTTTGACCCTGCTTGTTGACCCAAGCAGCGCGTGTGTCCAAGGATTATGACAAAATTACTCCATTCGCGATGCTCACTAGCGGCCAAAAGTGTAAGCTTTGTAAGTAGGCTCGGGAATCTGCTGCCCGCGTAAGAAACAATACAGCGTTATACTTTTTTTAAAAATATTATTTCATGTTTATTACTGAAAATAACGATGTCGCGCCATAAATAGTCTTGTTCGATTAAAAATGGAATACGCGTCGACGAATATCGGATTTTAATGCATCGTTACGCGAATATTATTAGAAAAATAGACTTTCACGACGTATGCCCAGCGGGGATCCGTCGAAGCAAAAGTTTCGCTCTACTTTTTCTTATTCTTCGATTGTCTTGAAAATCAATTGAATACCAGTTGACTTGTGCTGCATAAATCGGGATTTAAATAATATTCACGTGAAAATAAGTTTTTGCTTTCTGGAACTTCCGAGCCAATATCAAAAAGAAATTACAATGACTTTTCGGTGCATATATTTTTTTCCAAATTTTTTTCAACTTTTTTTTTTACCACACCGAATAAATCTCACGTAGCTCACAAATTTACTTCATTTTCAATTCAATTTCTATTTTTATTCATATGAAATTTTCGTTTAATCTCAATTTGAGTCGAAATTACTTTAGGTTTACTTGCGCTCTATCAAAATTCATTGTTTCCACAAAGCAAATATTTTCAATTTATATTATCTTATATCAGATCTGCCGGGGACACCCAAAGAGCCTATGAAAAAGCCTCCATGAGTAGCTAAGCAGCCACCGCACGTGTTCGCGACGGATCAGTTTTATAGGAAAATTGCATTTTCTCAATCGTCTATTTATTTGTTTATTTTCAAAATCCTGTGCGTAATGCGCGGAACGATAAAATCACACTAAATTGCATTACAAGGATGCAGTGACTTTCTCTCTCGCTAGTAATTAATTTTTTGCAGTCGACGATTAAAATTTTGCCGAACTTTAAGACTATCTCTCTCAATAATTTCTATCTTGGCATACTCTTCAAAGTCGCGTATTTTTTATATCTTGAAAAAATATCGAGAACACGTTTTTAAACTTTGAATATCGAGGTAAACAAACGGGAAACCCTGCCAGTTCGCCTCCTATGAGAGCACGTGACGAGGCTGCCACCATCGATCGTTAGCATCGCGAATATCCGGAGGCGATCGAGAAATACAGAACTTGCATTATTTTCAACTTTTAAATTATTTAAAAACATTGCATAAATATCTCCAGTTACTCATCGTTATTCAATTAATTATACCAGCTTGAAAATTGAATTGAATGTCGAACGTATAACACGTAGCAGTGACGTCACTACACCCCAGTGCAGCAGCGCCTCTAGCGGTAATATTAAGAAATTCTAGCAACTAATCATTCCTAACTCATAAAAATCTTTGCAATACAGAATTTTCATTATTTTCAACTTTTAAATTATTTTAAAACATTTGCATAAGTTTTTCCAGTTACTCATCGTTATTCGATTAATTATACCAGCTTGAAAATTGAATGTCGAACGTATAACACGTGACAGTGACGTCACAGCACCCCGGTGTAGCAGCGTCTCTAGCGGTAAAATTAAGAAATTCCAGCAGCTAATCATTCCTAACCCACAAAAATCTTCGCAATAGAAAACTTGCATTATTTTCAACTTTTAAATTCATTTGAAAGATAATTATTCAAAAATATTATTCGCATAGGTTTTTTCCAGTCACTCGTCCATTATTTAATTAATTATAATCAGTTTGAATGACGTCACAACACCCCAGTGCAGCAGCGCCTCTAGCGGTAAAATTGAGAAATTCAAGCAACTAATCCATTCCTAACCCAAAAAATCATCGTAATTTGTGATTAAGTAGTCTGTAAATAGGATTCCAACATGACTAATGTACTTGAACAATCGATGAAAGTCTACAAATATTGTTTTGTACCATGTTGCAAAAGCAAAACTGCATCAACACCAGAAGAAGAGTTTGTTCGTGCTGGAAACATCTCTAATTATATTATTGGCAAATTTGCAAATCTCGCTTTCGTGTATCCTTGATTAGTTTTTTTTTTTTTTCCAAGCTACAGCACACGCTGCAATGTATATTACACCCACTCGTGCACTAACGATTTAAGATCGCGAATTTTGTTCACCGACGGATATTCTATCCTTTTAACACGAGTTATTTGTCGGATATATAACTATATCCGGAAGATAACCCTGAGTGAAAAAAAACCGGACATAACCTCACACTAGCGTACCGAGGGGTGTTGTGACGTCACTCGGCCAACAGAGGGCGTAAATCTCTTACAATTTTTACAATTCGAGATAATAATAATTTACTCGCTTAAATAAATTAGTGCGATATTTATTAACTCCAGAAAATATTTAACTATGACAGAACGATAAAAAAAAAAAAGAGAGAGAAAATCGTTTCGATGCAAGTTCTCGATTATCGACCGACAGTCTTCGTTCAGATTTCAAGCTAGGTTGATCCTGAGATACAAACTCTCGTTTTTAACCATATCATTAATTTTAAATTCATCGTACTTTGTTTTTGTCTACTTGAGTCTTACCCATTTTGGCAATCATGCCAAAAAATCCTATCCCCCCCCCCTCCCAATATTTCTATACTAATATATTGTTATAGGGGATTGCGAAGAATAGATCGAAATATTTAATTTCAAGGAAAATCACGTCGAGTATTTTTATTTCATGAGAACGATACTTTTTTTTCGTCGTTTTTTTTTTCTCCTTATTGTTAATTATTTTCTTTGCCTCGGTCTCTGCGGTCCTTTTCCCCTTGCGGGCTTGCCCCTGGTCGTTTGAGGCTTGCCCCTGGTCGTTTGAGGCTTGCCCTTGGTCGTTTGAGGCTTTCCCTTGGTAGTTTGAGGCTTGCCAAAAGATTTGTTGGCTCTTTGCTTTTGTTTCGTGTTCGCTCTGTAATGTCATTTTTCAAAAATTATATTCAAATGATTCGAAAGATATGAAATACTTTGCTCAGGTCCGTAAAACAAAACTTAAAAACATTGAACTTACTCGTATCGAAGCTTCTTCACGCCCTTTTTGCTCGTATCCGTAAGATCAGCCGCGAACGATGATTTCGCACGTTTTAACGGCCCTGCGGAGTCGAATCGATTTTTGTATTATTGCGAAAAGTAGCCCCAAAAAAAAAAAAAAAATTTCAAATATCAGCCCAGGTACGATTTCACAGCTCGATGTGCAATAACAAAAAAAAAAAAAAAAAATCACCGCCACAAAGCCTTCTCTGTGTGGAAGCAAAAACGATTGGAGAAATCATTGAATCTCTCCGAAAAAAAAAGTTTTTTTTTTTACTATACGCGAAAAAAATTTGAAAATTTCTAATTTTTTTATTGAAAAATCATCAATTCGAAGTATCATTTCCGTAAGATTTTCATAGAAAAAGAAGAAGAAGAAAAAAAAAAAAACACTTTTACCTTTTTTCCCGGAAGTACGATGATCGTCGTCGATCACAGAACGAATTTTCTTCAACTTGATCCTCTTCTTGACCAATCTCGCCTGATAAGCCGCGACCTTTTCCAATTCCTTATTGGCACGATCTTCGGCGGTCTCCGCCTCGCTTGGCTTCTTCTTCTTCTTCTTTATCATCGCCTTCTTCGCATTATCCTCGACGAGATTCGAAATTGGCTGCTCCCCTTTGCGCTTCGAATTATTCGATTTGCCTTTTTTCTCCGTCAACGATAAATTGTCTGCGAGAAAGAAAGAATTTTTTGTTTTTGTTTTTAAATCAAAATTTTTACGAAAAACGAATTTTAATCGAATATTTTAATCAAAAATTTTTCTCATCGCGACGAACCTTTTTCAATTTTTCTCTCTTTGGCCGATTGGAACCAGCTACGTTGATTCTTCGTCTCGTTCTCCTTGAGAAGATGCTCCGCCCGATTCGCCTGATTCTCAATTTTCGCCAATTCCTTCTCGTTTCTCTCCTCCTGAAATATATTTTCCATCGCCGGCTCGAGTGATCTCAGTCTCTCGTTGTACTTCTCGACGATGTCCGGCGGTATTATACGATTTTTCACCGGATTTCTCGCTTGTTTTATGATTTCCTTCACCAACGAGCGTTCCTGCTCGCCGGCAAGCGAAACGGAAACTCCGACGCGTCCGGCACGCGCTGTTCTTCCGACTCTGAAAAGAAATCGAAATATTACAATTTACACGGATATTCCCGTATTTCGGTCGTGATAAACGAAAAAATTTGCTCGAAAAAAATGAAAAAAAAAAAAAATAAGAATATATTCTTGTTTTTTGTTTTTTTTTTTTTTTTCATTTTTTTCATTCATTTTTATTTTTTCATTTTTTCCGAGCAAATTTTTTCGTTTATATATATATATATATTATATATATTATATATATTAGGGTGTGCGGAAAAAAAAACAATTTTTTTTTTCGGTTGCATCCACCAAAAAAAGTTGAAGTAAGGTAAAAAAAGAAGAATCCTAAAACGTGAGGCCAAAAAAAAAATTATTTCGAACGGCGCATTGCATTTGAATATTTTCCATAAGAATAACACAGGAAAATATTGGGATTTCTGAATGTCGTAGTGCAACTCGTCAGAAAAAAATCACACAAAGATGTCATTAACATATTCTCATGAAGAATCGAATTCCCTACAAAAAAAAGTTGTTACGAAAAATTAGCTCGGAACAACCGTTCAAGTGGAATATAACGCGAATGAATATAGCGGAAATAACGCTGTCTGAAATTGAATTGATAGGAAAAAAAAAAATTCAAAAGGCTGTAAAAATCGAATTTTTCGCTTTACGAAAAAACTTTTTGGGGGTTTTTTTTTGTAGAGAATGTTCTGCTCTAACATACTTGCATGAAATTGTTCTCAAAATATTTCTCTTATACGAAAAAAAATCAAGTACAACAAGAAATATAAAAGAAACGACGTTCATCATTGATCGTCTTTAGAAAAGCTATATTCAATGAATTTGGTTTAATAAGATAGAATAGGTTTTTTTTTTACATTATAATGCTTAATAATCATCGTTTCTTTTTTCAAGAGTCTTTTTGTTGCAATTAGGATATTTCTATCGATAATTTTGCACCATGCCCAATAAATATTGTAGCTGCTCTTCGTTTTTTGTTAATGAACCGTTATATGCTTCTATCAAAGCGATGTTGTTAGAGCAGAACATTCTCTACAAAAAAAACCCCCGAAAAGTTTTTTCGTAAAGCGAAAAATTCGATTTTTACAGCCTTTTGAATTTTTTTTTTTTTTTTTCCTATCAATTCAATTTCAGACAGCGTTATTTCCGCTATATTCATTCGCGTTATATTCCACTTGAACGGTTGTTCCGAGCTAATTTTTCGTAAGAACTTTTTTTGTAGGGAATTCGATTCTCCATGAGAATATGTTAATGACATCTTTGTGTGATTTTTTTCTGACGAGTTGCGCTACCACATTCAGAAATCCCAATATTTTCCTGTGTTATTCTAATGGAAAATATTCAAATGCAATGCGCCGTTCGAAATAATTTTTTTTTTTATCTCCCGTTTTAGGATTCTTCTTTTTTTACCTTACTTCAACTTTTTTTGGTGGATGCAACCGAAAAAAAAAAATTGTTTTTTTTCCGCACACCCTAATATATATATTTATATAGTTCTATTAATATATTGTAATATATTATAATATAGTTATATATATAATAATATTAATTATATATAATTCGAATAACGAAATTTGAAAAATTATCACACCTGTGAATGTAATGCTGCATCGTGGCTGGCATCACAAAATTGATCACCGTTTTGACGCCGCTTATGTCCAAACCGCGCGCGGCTACGTCGGTCGCCAATAAAACGTCGATTTCCTCGTTCTTGAATTTTCGCAAATTCTCCAAGCGCTGCGGTTGCGTCAAATTTCCATGAAGCTCACCGACCTTGACGCCAAGGAGACCCAGCAGTATGTGCAATCGATGCGCTTGCTTCTTCGTTTGAACGAAAACCATCGTGTGATCGTGAAAAGTACGACAAATCAGAGCTGCCAGTATTCCTTCGCGATCGCCCTCGCGTTCTTTGCGAATTCTGCGATGGAACGTGAAATGTGGAAAAAAAAAAAAAAAAAAAAAGAAAGAACGAAAAATTGTCAATCGAATCGCGCGAAGAGTCAGAGGAAATTTTTTTTTTTTTTTGGGTGATAAACAAGGCCGTTACTGACCTAACGAATTCTTGTCGAAGATTGAAAGCGACGTCTTGATTACTGTCGACGAATACCTTTACGGGCCTGTCGAGCGATACGGCCGCCAAATCTTTGACCCCCTCGGTCATCGTAGCTGAGAACAATACCGTCTGACGGGTTCTCGCGCATTGCTTGACAATGTGCTTCATTTGTTCGGCAAAATACTCGTCCAACATTCTTCATTGATGAGGATAAAGCAAGATTAATCAGCAAATTCGTTAGTCCGGTGTCAATTAGGAGCGGTATTAATTTGGAAAAATTTCGTATTTTTTTTTTTTTTTGATTTTCGTATCCAAACGTATCGAGGATAATTTGCTGGTAGGCTTTGAAAATCGCTAACTCGAATCTCAAGGGAGGGGGAGAGCTATAATTTTTTTTTTTTCTTTCGAGTAAAAGAGATCTTGACGAAGTTTTCGGACTACCAAAGTCCTTGCGAGGGACCGCGAATCGCAGACTCGCAGAGATTTTCGAATTAGCGAGGTTCCGCCGTAATTAAGTTTCTTTTTTTTCGCAAACTTTGAGCACGATTTAACGGAAAATACTTGAGCTAGAATTTTTTTGTCCCCCTCCCCGAACATCCCTGAACGATTTGAAACAAACGACGACTCGAACTTGATGGAAAAAAAAAAGTAAAAGTAAAAGAGAAAAATCGATTTCTCGATTTATGGGGAGAGGGGAAACAACTTGGCGCGAATTATGAGCGAGACTCACCGATCGGCCTCATCCAAAATCAATACTTCGATGCTTTCGAGCGAGAAGGTCGGTGTATTGGCGAGATGATCGATCAAACGTCCCGGTGTGGCTATTACGATGTCGGGATTTTTTCTCAATACACTTTCCTTGAGACGGAAATTCGAATGTTTCGATTTAGCTTTGAAATTTTCTTTTGGTTCATGGATTTTTCAATGGTTCCCGCGAGGGGTCGATAACTCCGGAGAATGGGGGTACACCGGATTTCAAGATTCCCAAAGACTTTCATTGGGTCTTTACGGACTTTATGAGATTTCGAGGATTTCATGGGACTTTATAAGACTTCGAAAGACTTTACGGGACTTCAAAAGATTGAACAAATATTTCACAGGTGTTCGAGGATTTCGAAAACTTTACGGGACTCCAAAAGATTTTACGGGACTGCTTGAGTTGTCATGGAACTTCAAGAGATTAAAAAAGACTTTATGGGACTTCAAAAGATTGAAAAAAGACTTCACGGTATTTCAAAAAGATTTTACGGGACTACTTGAGATGTCATTGGACTTTAAGGGATTTGATGGGACTTCAAGGGACTTCATAGGACTTCAAGGGATTTCATGGGACTTTGAGGGATTTTATGGGACTTCAAAGGATTTAAAAGGATTTTAAAATATTGTGATTTCAAAAGTATTCAGGGGATTTCAAGGAACTTCGTGGGATTTCAGGAGGTTTCAAGGAACTTCATGGGATTTCAGGAGATTTCAAAGAACTTCATGGGATTTCGTGGGGCTTCAAAAGATTTCACGGGACATAATGGGACTTCAAGGGATTTCAGAATATTTCAAGGGACTTCATGTGATTTCATGAAATTTCAAAGGATTTCATGAGATTTCATGGGACATCAAATTATTTCAAGGGACTTCATGGGATTTCAAGGGATTTCAGAATATTTCAAGGGACTTCATGTGATTTCATAAAATTTCAAAGGATTTCATGAGATTTCATGGGACTTCAAAAGATTTCAAGGGACTTCATGGGATTTCAAGGGATTTCAGAATATTTCAAGGGACTTCATGTGATTTCATAAAATTTCAAAGGATTTCATGATATTTCATGGGACTTCAAAAGATTTCAAGGGACTTCATAGGATTTCAAGGGATTTCAGAATATTTCAAGGGACTTCATGTGAATTCATAAAATTTCAAAGGATTTCATGATATTTCATGGGACTTCAAATTATTTCAAGGGACTTCATCGGATTTCAAAAGATTTCAAGGGATTTCATGGGATTTGATGGGACTCCAAGGGATTTCATGGGACTTCATGAGATTTCAAGGACCTCAAGGGACTTCAATATATTTTAAGGGATTTTATGGGACTTTCGATGATTTAAAGGGATTTTAAAATATTGTGATTTCAAAAGAATTCAGGAGATTTCAAGAAACTTCGTGGGATTTCAGGAGATTTCAAAGAACTTCATGAGATTTCAAAGGACTTAATGGGACTTCAAGAGATTTTATGGGATTTCAGAATATTTCAAGGGATTCCATGTGATTTCATGAAATTTCAAAGGATTTCATGAGATTTCATAGGACTACACACTCTGGCGTACATCGGACTTCAAGAATGATTAACCCCTCGGGTTCTTGTATTTTTATTTTCATTTTTTCAAAAAAATCGCTATAAAACCGAATCAACGATTTGTCGCGAGCGTCTCGAGTGTCGAATGAAAAACTCACCTGAACTTTAACGTCAAGACCGCCGACCGACAATCCAATCTCGACGGATGTGAATTGCGCCAATTGTTTGGCAACCTGATAAACCTGAACGCCCAATTCGCGGGTCGGCACGAGAACGAGAACTCTCGTGACCGCCGCACCCTCCATAGGTCTGTAGAGCAGTCTCTCGAGGGTCGGTAGCATGTAAGCGGCGGTTTTGCCGGTACCGGTGGCTGCGCAGCCGCATATATCGCGCCCCATCAGGGCTACGGGTATCGTCGCAGCTTGAATCGGCGTCGGACTTACGAAATTCATTGCCCCTATGGCCTGGATCCCAAATTTTTTCAACATTTTTCCCTCTTTTCCGTGAACATTTTCGTTTTTTTTCGTTTTTTTTTTTTCATTTTTAGGGGCGAAAAAAAAAACGAAAAAAAAATCTCACGAGAATACTCGTGTTTATTTTGTTTAAGAAAAATTGAAGATTTTACAAATTTTAAGGGAAAAAAAAAATGTACCCGCATTATTGGAAATTTTTTTATTATTTTAATATGGATTATGGAATTTTTTTTTTTAATTTCTTTGGATGAGTTTTTTCCTACAAAAGTTGAGGCAACTTTGCGTAAAAAAAAAAAAAAAAACATCCAACGATGAAATCTGGGATCGTTAGTTTTGAAGATAGAAATTTCTTTTAACGTACGATTGGTCAAATATCTCGGTGTTTCTTGGATCTTTTCTTTTTTTTTTTTTTTTTAATATAGATAAATAAATAAATAAAAAATTTGGTACCAAATAATCCAGTACTCTCTTCTATATAAGTGAAGTTTTCTTTATTCATGTTTTTTTTTATTTCATGAAAAGTTTATTTACGTTTTTATCTCGCTTTTTATCGAATCTTGAAACAAAACAAAAAAAAAAGTAGTTTCTATACCTTGAGCAGGGGCCTGGACAAATTCATCTGATAGAAGGATGCGTAAGCGTCCGGAATCGCGGATTCTTCGAAATCCACGAGTTCCTCGCTCTCCTTGGGAGCTTTTTTCCTTTTGCCCTTTCTTTCCTTCGTCTTGAAAGCATCTGCGACGACAAATTCGTATGATTTTTTTTTTTTTTTTTAATATTGAAAAAAAAAAGCTACGCTCGGTGAAAACTTTCGAGCACAATTTGCGGTAATCCTAATAATATCTTGAAATTTTTTTTTTATCCACCTTTTCTCAAATCATCGTCCGACAAATCGATGCCTTCCTCTTTGATCTCGTCCGTCTCTAATTTAAGGGGACATTCCATGGTACCGCTCTGCGATAACGAAATAAACTTTATTTGCGCGAATATTTTTCTTTCGAGATACACCAGAATGCTCGAAATGATCAAAATAATGAAGAATTTATTAATTAAAAATTTTGAAGTATATTTTAAACGATTAAAATGTTATTGGCTATGAAATATTATTTAGAAAAAAAATTTCGACATTGCATCGTCATAATTTTGCAATTAATATGTAATCTTTAAGAAGAAAATTAATTTTAACGCTTTTTTTCTTTTTTATTCAATTTTCATTGAATAATATCAGTAATATCAATTTTATTGAATAATTCGGTGAATATTTTTCTTTCGAGATTGGCCAGAGTGCTCGAAATGACCAAAATAATGAGGAATTTATTAATTAAAAATTTTGAAGTATATTTTAAACGATTAAAATGTTATTGGCTATGAAGTATTATTTAGAAAAAAATTTCGACATTGCATCGTCATAATTCTGCAATTAATGTGTAATCTTTGTGAAGAAAATTAATTTTGACGCTTTTTTTTTGTTTTTATCCAATTTTCATTGAATAATATCAGTAATATCAATTTTATTGAATAATTCGGTGAATATTTTTCTTTCGAGATTGGCCAGAGTGCTTGAAATGACCAAAATAATGAGGAATTTATTAATTAAAAATTTTATTTATGCCATATACATGCGCAAAGTGGATTCATGAAAATTTTGAAGTATATTTTACACGATTAAAATATTATCGGCTATGAAATATTATTTATAAAAAAATTTCGACATTGCATCGTCATAATTCTGGAATTAATGTGCAATTTCGTGTGAAAAATTAATTTTCACGCTTTCTCTTTTTTTTTTATTCGATTTTCATCGATATTGAATATTCTGAGCTCACCTCGTCATTTTCACGTCTTATTCTCTTTATTTTGTCGTCGAGCTTGGTCTTTGCCTTTCGCTTTATGTACTTGCTGAGATCGTTCCAAGTATCCTGATTATACTCGGAAGCGTCGCTCACAAATTGAAAGCTACTGTCAAAGTCTTTTTTTTCCTGTTTCTTCTGTTTGCGCGGTTGAAACTAAATATTATAAATTAACATGATATTGACATTGTTAATTCAAGAATATTGAATGCATAATAATGAAAATGGCAAACTGTAGAGCCGTCCAAGCCATAAGAATTGGCAATTTAACATAATAAAACAATTTATACTTAAACAATTGAAAAATTATGATTGTTTTGGGATTTTCTATTGGTGACACGATCTCTCAAACAAACGGATAAAAAACAAAATATTTTCGTACTAATATTAACGTAAAAATGTGTACTTGGTGTGTACAACGGAGAAGATGCCACGACTCGGAATAACTATCCGATTGAACATTAATAAATTCTTGGTTACAAATGAGGGATTTTTTTTCACATCTTTTATATCGTACGACATTAAATGTTGATTGTTCATGAGAATATGAAAAAAAAAACTTTCTAAATTTTGGAGCAACGACATATTATCGAAAATTTTGTTAAATCTTAGGATATAACTCACGTCTTCCTCCTCGTCCGAATTTTCCGAATAATTCGGCACTTCCTGATCATCCTCGATTGTTTTTATCAAATCGCAATCGACGCTCATGATTTTTAATTCTACTAACTAGCGCAAAAAACCTTTTTATCATAAACTTTCAACGAATGTACGTGAACCGTTTTTGGAGATAAATATATTGTTCAACATCTAAACTCAAAACTCACAGCGACCATGTGCGCGCTTTGCATATACCTCTTAACCCTAACCTCTATTAAGATAAATAGCCGTCCGATGTTTAGATGGCGCCATGAGTATGTTTCTGCGACTGCTGCGGGGGCGGGAGAGCAGTCGACGAGTATGACGTCATCTGCGCGTTAGCTTTTGAAATTTCTCAGCTATTGGGGAGGCGAAGAAAAAAAAGGAGTAAATAACAAATAATGTACACTTTTGATGTACATGTCTAAATACATGAAAAACTACGCATAAAACTACTTCTATTTCGTGATAATAATGATAGTAAGATAAGTTGTGACGGTAAGTTTTATAGCGTTGCAACTTTGAAAGTTTCTCGTGTTTGAATATCGGGTCGTAATAACGATATGGATTATACATACGGATTCGGGGAATACCGGGAACAGACACACGGTGTATAGAAGATGATAAATGGTGAGGCACACAATTGAAATAATTGAATTAGGTTAACGAACATTAATTACGTAATTTTTTCTTCAACCGAGAGAAAAATTTTTAAAATACGATGAAAGTATGGACGATTGTTTTGCATGTAATTCAAAAAGTTAGGTTAAGCTCGCGCGTGAACTGTGCCAAAAACACTCGCTCAACGAAAACAATGTAGATAGTGGGTTGTAAATCTGGTGATAAAGAGTTGAAATGATTCACGATGTAATTTGAGACGGAGTAGACGGTATCAAATATGTTGAATGTAAAAGGAAAGTTAATTCTCTCCAAATTGTAAAAGTTAGGTAAGGTATTATCGATTTTTTTTCAACCTAGACTTGGAGAAAGTTGCATCGAACGTGATTTAATTTTTAATTAGAAAAATTAGAAAACTTAGAAAAAAAATCATCCGTTACAGCTCTGGCAAACAAACTGCAAACATTGAAACCTCTTGGAAAAATTCTATTAATTTTGTCCATAACCTTTTCGCATCTCTCGGATGGGTGAAAAAACGATGTTTTTGCATATAATTTAGTTCAAATAGCGAATAATATTTGCAACTTGTCGAATCTTGTTAATTGAGCGATTGGGTGTTGGTTCGCGTCGAGCTAGCGAGCATTTGTATCGGTATTTTTTTTTTTTTTTAATATTTTGATAATTTTTTTTTTTTATAAACATTATATATTCCATAAAATTAGTCAAATATCCCGAAAAATTAATGGTTCGATGATATATTCAGCCTTTTTTTCATAAATAAACATTATATATTCCATGAAATTATTCAAATATCCCGAAAAATTGATGGTTTGATGAAATATTCCGCCGGTCCCCATCGTTAATAATTTCTTAGCTCCAAGACACACCCTTTTTTTTTTTAAATTCATATAAAATCAATGATCTCGGAAATATTAAAGCATCGACAAGGTGTACAGTGATACCCCGAAGTTACGCCATTGATCGTTCCGACGTGAGTAAAAAAAAACCACGGAGAGAAGCCGATGGCTTAAGCGCGAGTTGGCGTAAGTCGAGGTATTACTGTACATTATAAATAATATTATATTATTTAACACGTAATATGTTTAAGTACGGCGAACTTGCGACAATATAACTCTGACAAAATAATCCCGACGGGACAACTCGAACGCAAATATCTCAGTAAAAAATAACTCAAATACAAATATCCCGGTAAGAAATAACTCGTTTAAAAAAATAATCCGATAGTAAATAACGTTCCGAACAACCTATGATTCACGAAACGAACTGCAGTTTGCCATTATCGTATAAAAAAAAAATACCAGCATTCATTGAATGTATATAATATTTATAGAATTTATATAATTGATTAACAATAATAAGATTCAATGATGATAAATGTGTCGATCGGTCAACGATCGATTGATATTACTCATAATTGATGCAATGGTCGATCAATATCGCTCATAACGAAGCATTGCGAGCTATATACGACACGTACATGCGTATTAACACTCCGCACTCTCACGACGCCTGGCACTCGCTCAATATGAACAAGATCACGTTGTATCATATACGCTAACATAATTCGACATAAAATGCGGGATATATGCTGTCTTCTTAAAGGGTTTATATACAGTTGTACCGCGCAAAAAGATGAAATTTTCTCGATTTTTTTTTCACACCATAAAAAATATTTATTCAAAATCTTTTGTCAACGTCGAATAGTACATATTTCTGAGAACTTGTTGAAATTTTTTCATAAAAAAATATTAAATATAAAAAAAAGTTGTAGGCGTATTCCAGGAATGCCTTTTTTTCGACGTGACTTGCGTTGGACATCATATCTTGAGAACGGTTCATCCGAAATAAAAAATTCAAAGAAATTCCGTTACTATATTGTATTGTCTTAGTCGCTGAACGAAGGATTTGTAAAAATTTTGAATTGAAAAGAAAATGGCGACGGTTGTAACAAAAAATGTACTTTTTCAATGTATAACATTTTCGATTTTTTGCTCTGAAAAAAAAAAGTTTTCAAAAAAATTGAAAATCCTTCGTTCAGCGACTAGCCTATTATCATAATAAATAAGTGGTATAAATTTGGTGTTGATCGGATTAATAGTTTTTTTAGTAATCGTGTCCACCGCAAAGGTAATTTCGAAAAAACGAAATTCTGAGATAATAGCGCTTAAAGTTTCAAGTTTGTTTCTTTCATATTTCAAATAAATATATTTCAACTTACATAGAGTCGTCTATTCCAGGGCCATATAGTAGAGTCCTTATGCATCATTTGCAGCCTCCAAAACATGGATTTGTTGCTGTTGGCAAGCTATAAATAGTTATAGCTATAAATAGCTATAACTATTAATAACTATTATATAAGTATAATATAATATTATAATATTATATAAGTAGCTATAAATAGCTACAACTTCGGTTCTAATGCTCCGATCGTTATGAAATTTTGTGAGAGTATTCTCGAGAGTATATACTTAAAGAATATGCAATAAAAAAAATGTCTTTTTTCATCCATCACAACTGTATATAACCCCTTAAGGTAGTCCTAGCGCGACCGATGGGGGGGGGGGGGGGGGGAATTAGCGGAAACGGTGACGCGGCGGAACGCGCGGTGAACGGGGCATGCATGAAACAAGAGAGAGTCGGTAGCCGTGGCTACCGAAAACTCGTAAAATCTTTTTCGAACATCCGTTGAGCTTATGTTTTTTTTTGTGAAAATCTGAATCCTCAATATTTTTTGAAACAAAATGAGCTTTTGGTTGCGTCGATTCTCGACTATATTAGTGTATGAATTTCGTGGTAATCTCCGCACGGTCATGATTTTTCCTATAGTCGCTATGCTAAAATCGTGATTTTTAACTCAATTTTTCTCGCTAAAAAAGTCATTAAGGTACTTAATTAACTTCGAATACTTCTTCCATAAGAGCCCGTGTATAAACCGCGTATTTAATGTTTTTTTTTTCTTCTCAACCGCGCGGTCAAAAAATCTGAAATAATTACGGTGTATTCCTAGTACCAGCGCAAACCTCCCCTCAAATTTTATAATCATTCTTACCGTTTTTCTCTGGGTTAAGAACCTCCTTAAGGGAGATTTCTACTTTGTTGGGCCAAAAAATGTTTGATTTTTCACCAATTTTTTATGCGAAAAATATTAAATATAAAATGTTGATATTCGGTATGTTTACCGAGCGGTCTTTATTGAACAATATCATTTAAAGTTTTACATAACATGATATCGGGAGCGGAAGGAGCCGCGTATGTCGGTGCGCCGGCGATGATATTCTTCGCTTGCGCAAGTCCCGAGTCCTGGACAGATGATCCGAAGCAAAAAATCAAACATATTTTTACTTTGTACAATATTGTGTATATAAGCCGAACTAGAATTATCCAAAAATATTCAAACGTTTTTATTTTATGAGCAAAAAATTGCAAAAATTTTGTAACTTCCCCTTCGGACGCTCGCTACTTTTTTTATTTTTCATCATTACTTCTTCATCTCTGGTTCAACTTATACGCAATATTGTACAAAGTAAAAATACGTTTGATTTTGCGCACCGACATACGTGGCTCCTCCCGCTCCCGATACCATGTTTCGTCAAACTTTAAAAGATATTATCATCTTCGATAAAGGACGCTTAGTAAACATACCGAATATCAAAACATTCTATATTTAATATTTTTGGCATAAAAAAATTGGTGAAAAGTCGAACATTTTTTGGCCGAACAAAGTACAAATCTTCTTTAATTTCCATTAATCTGTAAATTATTACAGACAATCACAGTACTATAGATTATTCGGAACGAATTATTTCCCACCGGGATATTTGTGTTTATGTTGTCGGAACGATTTTTTCGCAAGTTCATCGAACATGCCACCGATATCCAGTCATTTGATATTTTCCCATCGATACTCCGACACAAATCTACCACGCTCTCCCGCGAATCTTCGTACTCTTCCAATCTATTCTCCCAATTTTTCATCCGTCCGTCGGCCCTTCCGATCCCCGAGAATGGCGAGGGAAAAAAAAAGCTGAACTACAGCGTTCTCGTTCGTCGATTATCTTGCAGACCTCGTCGCTTGATCGGCGAGCTAAAAAATTTTGTCCCTGCCCCTCCGGAGCGACGCAGAGCATACCGTTGAGCTGTAATGCCTCAGCGATGAACGCAAAGACGAACGTTTCGATATTACAGGAGATGATGGTGAAAAAGGGCACCGTCCCGAATTACGATTTGATTCACGACGGCGGCGGCACGCACATAAATACATTTACGTATCGCGTGACCTGCGACGGTTTCGTCGCTACAGGCACCGGTCGTTGCAAAAAAGATGCAAAGCACATAGCGGCGAAAAATATGTTAGAGACCATAGCGGCGGCGAGAAGTTATCCCCAATTGCCCGCTACGCCTGCGGATTCTCCGGTGAGAACACCTTTGCCGGAAAAGCTGCCGTCATCGCCAAAGATCTCGCCGGACGAGCCGTTTCTCAATGCAATCGGCGATCTCAAGGATCTCTGCGCCGAGAATGAGCTTCAAGGACCGGAATACAATATGATCAGCGACGTTGGACCTCCGCACGCGAGAATATTCACTTATCAGTGCGTCGTCTCGACGTTCAAGGAGGAAGGACGGGCAATGACGAAGAAACAGGCTAAGCACGAGGCATCGAGAAAAATGCTCGAGCGTCTCATCGACGTTGTCAGCGATCTCAGTAGCAAGGACAGCGCTTACGCAAGCCTCAGGATACGAAACGGTGATACGAGCATGAATACCAGCGTCGAGCTCGCCAGATCCGTTTACAATGATCTGACGAAATTACCAACGAAGAGGATAAATCTCGGCGTTAAACTGAACGATTATCATTTGAAATTAAAGAAATCGTTCACCGACGAGACGATACCAACGAGAAACGAAGTTACGACAAATCTCGCGTCTCTCCTCGAATACGTATCGACGAATTGTCCCGAAACGCGAATACGCGATCGCGATAATGAATATAATGTAAATATGCTCGATATTATAAAATTACGTTTAACGGAATTTTTGACGCTCATGAATATGGAACTTTGCAGTCTCGTTTATGATTGTGACAATGGAAGCGACAAAATGGTTCTCGTTAAAGTAAATTCCATACCGGATATCGTTGAGATTGAGATTGGCGAGGACGTCGCGGCGATGGAACTTTTAGCTATAACGAAGGTTTTAAAATCTTTCGAATTGTTCATGCGATGATTATATATTTTACGAAAGAGAGAGAGATAGAGAGACGAGAAGGAGAGATAAAAGTTGTCCCTTTGAGAGGGACAACTCGGCCGATATCGCGTGTGTGATATGATTTTCCTTTATCGATATTTTTCCGTTGACTCATGTTATTGCAAAGAATATTTTTTTTTTTTTTTTTCGTTTTATCTTCTCCCGTTTTTTTTTTTTTTCCTCCTAATTTGTAGCTTGAAATAATAATAACGATAAAACGATATGAGGCAGATCTTTTTATTCTCGATCGTTTTCTCAAACCCTTTTGCTCTGCGATATTCAATCGCGGCGCGCTCTTGTTTCGTTCAAAACTGAATTTTCAGCGAAAATTATTCGGACCAAAGACGCAATTTAATCCAAGACGGTCGTATGGGGTGAGAATTTTGAATAAATAAATAATAATTTTACATGAAAAAATCATCGCAAACTTGTACATTATTTTGCCGCTGAAACCTCTCCATGTTCGTAGTGCGAAATAAATATATACTTTTTGAAAACCCGCAAATACTAATTATAGTCACCGGAAACAGGAATATTTTCAGGAATCCGGACCGCCCGTTTGAATTTTGTCGATATGTCAAAAAACAAAAAAAAAACTACAGCATTTTTTGTAAAAAAAGGATATTTTTGGGAAATTTTTTTCACGAATTTTTTAAACATACTAAAAATTGAAATTTTCGTTACATTCTTGGATGGGTTAGTAGAAAAACATTTGAAATATGTTCTCAATTTTTTTTGGGCCCCCAGAATAATTCTACGAAATTCTACAGCGCTTCACAAAGTGCTTGGGGTGTGTTGCACCCCGTGTGCGACCACCGCGGGATTCTCATGAGGTGTGTGACCGTCTTGGGTTAAGATTTAAAAAAAAAAAACAAAACAAAAATCATTTCGTCGCTTCCGAATATCTGAGACGATAATCGTTCATTGGTCATTTGAAAGTTCGTCATAATCTCGGTATGGCGAACGATTACTCTGAATATTTTTTTTTATATTTTTGAAAAATTTGCGCGCATCGCTTTTCATTTGCAAGAGAGCGAAACCGCGACCATTATTTTCGGAGAGCCATAATTTTTGTTTTCGCGTTACAGTTATATATATCATTGAGAATATATTTAATATTGAATTTGCAAAGAGCATGCGAAACTTTATTATTGAAAAATGTGTAACAAGACGGTAGGTTGAATGAATTAATGAGCCTCATCGGTAGAGAATAACTGTTTAATGGAACAAGTCCAAGTTTGAAAAGAGCCAACAAGTTGAAGAGTCGATGGTTGAATTGGAACTGAAGAGATAAAGTCGCAAAGTTCCAGCGAAGTTCCATGGTTGTTACGCATATGGAAAACCGGGAAAACTCAGGGAATTTATTTCTTCATGGAATAATCAGGGAATTTAGAAAATTCTCTGGAATTTTTTCCAGAATTGACTTTTTGCCAGAATTACGAAAAATGAAACCAACTTGAGAAAAAAAAAACTGAAAAGTATAAAAATAAATATTTTTGTATATTTTTAATATTTATATTATTTCTTATTATATACGACAAAAGTTACGTCAGTGCCAAACAATGAAAATTTCAAAAACTAAAAACTAATTTACTCCAAAGTTCTAAAGTTACGCTTCCGCATTCGATTTGTCGATACGCAACTGCACAATTATTATTGCAGACAAGTGTTTATATTTATTTTTCATTTATTGGCACCGACATAAAAATTTCCGTTTATAATAAAGAACAGGTTCGGTATTTGCTTTTAATTTATTTATTTTTCACTTTACAGTCCTTAAATTATTTATTTTATTTCAGTTTTTTAATTTTTTATTTTAATATTCAACATTTTTTTATTTCACCCTAATCTCCCTGGAATATTTGCAAAACTTGCGTGGAAAACCTGGAAAAGTCAGGGAATTTCTGAGTCAATAATGCGCAACAACCATGGTGGGGACTAAAGACTGTGACTATGGGATTGAGATGCTGACGGTTAGGAGATTTTGGCGAAAAAAAAAAGGAGATATTAGAGTTGAGCTGAGATGCAAAGTTTGAGCGTATGGAGAGTGAATTGATAGAAAGAGCGAGAGAGGGAGTGAAGTTGGCGATGCTGGGCGTGAGAAAGTTAGCTCTGAGGAAAAAAAGTTTTGAGTTTTAGGATGGAGACCGTTACAAATGCCAAAAACCCCTGGTGGTGGCTTGCGGAACTTCGAGATGATGCAAATGGCGCTAGGCCATTGCCAGTATTCGCTGTGTGCAGAAAGCCAAGTGGCGCCACGGCCGGCTGTACTCCGCAAATTTTGCTGGAATAGCTCTCATTTATTTGCACAGGCGAAACCTTGTTGGATTAATTTTAACAAACGAACGTATATATTCGTGCTGCATAGAGTTTTTTTGAGGTAAGCTTGACTATAACTGCGTTGAAAAAAAAAAAATAAATCGACGTATTACGATGTAATGAAAATAAGTTTACGGCTACTTTTCCTTCTCAATTTGAGGCTAAGCATGAACCTTGTCGGTCTTGTCATACGAACCGACAAGGCTCGTATCGAGAACAAGAAAGACGTAACTCGGACTTGATTGTAACGTAGATGAACGATTATCCACGAAGCGCTCACTGCATATTCGGGTAGCCAATCATGAGAGCTACTATAAAGGAAAAAAAAAATCAATTTATTTGTATTATAATATCCTGACATGAATTTATCATACCAGACAATATATGCACGTTTGAGCTCAGGAATTTTACTTTCTTTGTTTTTTGCACCCAACGAATCTACTTTTGGCGCTGCTCCACTTTATAAATTGCTGTCGGAAACGCGTAAAACTTAATTTCCGAAGTTGCGTAGCGGAAAACATTCTTATATGACCTCGCGCAACAGTTTAAATTTCCTTTCCCCGACTTCTCTATTATATTGCCCTCAATTGCGCTACGCGACTCCAGCAAAACATGCGCATTCTCGCCACCATGGGCGCTCCAAGTCGTTCTCAGCCGCTATAGTATGGCACTGCACACAGCGAATATATATATCTCTACAGCTACAGAGAATTGGTATAGAGAGCAATTCAAGCGCCATTTGCAAAATATCGAAGGTACCGCCAGCCACCACCAGGAGGAGTTATTGGCCACTCACAGCTGGGACTTGTATAAAGAGAATTTTATTGGCAATATAGAACTTCCACGTGACTTTAGCTGGCCGAAAAAAAAAAACTATATCTCAAAAATGGGGTCTACGCATCAGGGTATTAAAAATATGATACTTTTACAAAATAATTATGATAAAAATTGCATAAAAATTTGTATATACATACCTTTTTTTTGTCCACCGGGGATATTGCTGAGTTTTTCCTTTCCCCCCCTCTTTTATCATCTGGAATTAGTCCAAAATAATGAGGCCAAAATATCTTGGAAAAAAAAAAAAAGGAAAGGAAAGACACAGATTTATTTTATATCGCACAACAAGGCGACACCCCGCAACGTCCAATGTCGTGGATTGTGATCGGTCTCAAAGTCAATCGAGCCAACGTATTTCTGATCGGTTCTCTGTGGCTTTCTGTATATCGGACACTCGTACAATTTCGGATCTTTTCCCGCCGTTGTGTTTATCGCGTATATATAAATAACCGGCATCTGTTCGTAAAGTACTTTTGGCTTGCTCTCGACCAGCTTCGACGATTTACGATCGAGCGACGCGCCCTCCAGAAAAAGTCCATGAACGTATACGCCCTCAAGCACCTGTTCCTTTATGTCCTCCCTGTTGTGACGAGTTATGAGATTCTGCAGTACAACGGAGTCCAGTGCCCAGCCCTTGTGAGCACGTGTGACTTCCTGAAAATTAAAAATCAAACGAATTAACGAATGAAAATATTGAAAAAGTTGTTTAGGCGGTGTAGATTGAGCAGCTATTGTCGAGTTCTTTATAAATCCCACTTGGGAATATTTTCATTTGAATTAAAATAAATCCCCTTGTGAAAAATTTGCATTCCATGAAATTTCTCAATTCGCCATGAGACGAAAATGTTAAATAAAATCGAGCATATGGAAAATGATAGGAACATTGATTTTCACGAATAATAATTACCAATTTTTTTTTTATAAATTGTTAAATATATATATATATTCAACAATTTATTGAAAAAAACATTTTCTCACTTTTTTCATTTACAAAGTACACTTTGGTTTCGTAAAATGAAAAAAAAAAAAATACTTGATTTTTTAATGGAAATGTGTTGAGAATGCTGCAAAGTGACGAAAAATTTTGGCTACACACACACTGGCTTGGGGAAAAAAATAAATAAAAATAAAAAGCGTGTATGATTTGAAAAAAAAAAAAAATTTTCGAACAATTTATCTCTTGCGTCCCTCTTACCTGTCGCATAGCGGTAAGAAATCCTTGCGGATTGAAAAATCCGGTCATCCAGAAAACATTGGGTCTACCGTTGTTGCACCAGTGCCTGAACTGGGCGTCTCTCTCCAGGAGTTCGGTGTACCAGAAGCCCAGCGTGGCCGATTCCCAGGATATCTTTTGCCATTTTTCCGGTATACGCGCATCGTACATGGCGTCGAGAGACTTTCTCAGACCCTGGCTCATGACTATCGTACCGTCTATGGCGAGTTTGAGGTCTGTCAGGGTCGATTGAACTTCACCGATCACTCGGGTGATTCTGACCAACGGGAAAAACGCGAAAAATTGTTATTAGAAAAAAATTTGACGCTCGATCGAGTCGGCTGTAAATTTTTGAACCTTTTTTTCTTTAATTTAGTATTTTTTTTTTTAGAAACTACATCTCAGATTTTACATGAAAAAAAAAAAGATTTCGAGACACGGTCACTAATTTTGGAGATGAAAAATTATCAAAAATAAAATTTCACAAATTAAAAAAAATTTTTTATTTCCAAAATCAGTTTCCGAAACTTCTACTGTCATGGGCGACCTTTTTTTTCAGGTACAATTCCATGAATTTTCGGAGAAAAAATACTGGCGAACGAAAAAAATAGGCAAATAAATTTCCAATTTTTTGAATTAGCTAAGGCATTTTTTTTTCCTTCTTGTTCGTATAATTTACGTATAAACATCTTTTTGTCACAATCATTGCGTAAAATTGCGTTTTTAGTATCCTAAGTATCAATCATGTTTTGTTTTCCTCCAATTTTCGTTACTTTTCTTCGATATAAGTACTGAAATTGAAAATTTAAATTGAAAATTTCCTGTCTGAGAAATGAAAATATTTTTTTATTTTTGCCCTAAATTTAATGAAAAAGCTGAAAAAACCAGATATATTAATAATTTATTTACAGGATTTTAAAAAAAGACACTTTTTTAGAAAATTTTTTTTTAATTATAAAAAAAAAATTTGTAAATTCGTTGAAAAAAAAATCGTGAATTAGCTTGCCTGTCAATTTCCTGTCTGAGAAAAATATTCATCGGTAGCAAAGCTCCCATTCGCTGCAAGGCATCGCGAACCTCAAAACCGTTGTACTGTTTCGGTAATTTGGCCAGCATATCATCGGCGAGCCGATAAACGACGCTCTCCCTCGTTTCACCACCCTGCGAGCCGCCCTCCTTCGGCTGAACATTCAAAATCGTGTCCAATATGCCTTTCGCCGTATTTATCTGATAGGTAATATCGGCATTCGAGTGTAATCCAAAAACTTCCGGTGTATCGTTGGCCGGTAGACCGTTTATGTAATCGACGTAGCCGTGAACGTTGCGTGTCTGTGGAACTCGATAACCGCGATAAAACTCGAAACCCGGTCTTAGGAGAACGTCGCAGAACCATACGTGGGTAAAAGTCGTTAGCAAACGTTTGTCAAAGTCGTCGGTCACTCGTCCACCGTATTGAACCTGGAAAATACGTTTTTTTTTTTTTTTTCGTTTTTAAGGTTGAAAAACCTGATTTTTCAACGTTCCTCGTTTCAAAATTTATTTTTCATTCCAAAATTCGTCTTGAACAATGGAAAATTCCTTGCTGAGTAGTTTGAGTACCCACATGACCATATTCAGACGCGAAAATATTTTCGAGTGTGCGCGTCAAGCAGCAATTGCTCGTTTCCCGGGGTACTCGGATGGGTGGCGCGTCGGTTCCCGGAGCGGGAGGTAATATTTACCGAGAAATGGAAGTTCTTAATCGCGCGTAGGAATATTGAGAAATTGGTAAAAGGTGTCCTCCCCGTATAGGCCATGTTTTTTACACTTTCCCCGTGCCCATGTGCAAATGAGATACGGGATAGGGTATAACGGCTGTAGCGCCAAGGGGGGGCTACAAAAAAATACGGTAAAAGTTGGAGGTGCAAACATGGATTACGAGAATGTGAAAACGTTGAAAAAAAAGTTCAGAAAAACCTCTTTGCTCGGTGTCACGTCGCAATAATACAATGTTGCAGTAATTTTCAGACAGACTTCCCGAAATATATAGATATAGACTTCCCCTTAAGAAACCAAACTTGCATCTTTTCTATCTTATATATTTAATCGCCAACTGACCTCTCCGAGCATGTAGCAAACCGTTGGCCAAGATACACCCTTCTTCGGGTCCATATCGTCCAAATGATTCTGTATAAATTGTACCGAAGCAGCAAAGTCGGCTTGATTAAACTCATAGGGTACATTCCAACCAAGAGGTCCGAATTTTCGCCTCTCCTGAACGACCGTATGCAAAAATGCTACCGCATAGAGCAATGGCGGCCATTGTGCCTGCGTGCTATAATCCAAAGCGTCCTGGGTAACACCCTGATACGTTCTCTTTAAGCTCGCGCGTATACCCTGAGGTGGCTCGTTGGTAAACTTAATCGCCATCTTGAAAATTTATCTGGCATTATTTCGACGAGTTTTCTCATTGAAATTTTCATCGTCGAACGAATTTTAAGCAAACCTGCAGCAATCCAATTGGAAACTGTGGATGTACTTCGGTCGTCATCCACAGTCTGAAGGACTCGTCGATATTATCCGTATCGACGAGAGCGTCCATAGCTTCGGTGCAAAAAGGCAGTGACAGATGTATATTTTGCAAAAGTACCCAACATCCGGTGTTCATCGCATCAGCGATCATTCGACGAGCATGAAATTCTTGCCCCTGGCCCATTGACACTGACTTGAGTACTTTGAAAAAAGAATAATTTTTTTTTATTTAATTCAAGAAAAAACTTAAGTTTGGTATACTCTCGATGCGCTTAAAAAAATAGTATTTAACGAACGCAGGTAAAGATTCTTGATCTCATCTGTACTCGTAATTTGGATTTAAAAAATGCTCTTCTTTTTTTCAATGAAGAGTAACTGAAAGCCTCAATAACTGAGGTTTTACCGACTATTTTTGTGGTCCGACCTTAAAAATTCATTGAATACAAATTTCATGGCTCAATGAATGTCGTTGCATTGAAAAAAGTGCATTTTTCCTTAAGATTAAGTTTTATTTTAGCATAATAAACATTCATTTAAATAAAAAAAACTGAAATATTCGGATAAAGATTTGAAAAATTCAATTTTTCTCCGACGAAACTTACGCGTGGTTTTCTGTTTTGCAAGAGCCGTAATCTGCGGACTGGGATCCGAGCCAATCGATAGAATGCATACAAGTGGCGTTCTTGGTTCGGACTCGAGCCACGTAGCTTCGAGATCCAAAATCTTAGCTTCCCCGTAATCCTTGCCAAGCGAGTCAATTACGTATTTCTTGGCCTGGGACAGAGTCCTGTCGGGGCTCCAGGATCTTATCAGCAAAAGTTTACGAAAAACATCGAGGCTCTTCTGATAGCCGCATGGCAATTCCTCCTCTTCCGGTTTTTCTCTCTCATACCATGATCTCCATTCACGCTCGCTGAACTCGATCTTCGTGAGTACTTCACCGAAAACCTCCAATTTACTGATCTCAACGAGATTCAACCATGTTATATCGAGAATCCATCTGAAGGGTTTCGCTGCAACTGCATTGAGATCCAGCGATGCTCCACCTTTTATGAATGCCATGAACTCCGTGTGCGATATCGTGCCACGATGACAATCGATCTTCATAGCGAGCATCAGTGTAAACAGTGACTTGTGCCTCTCGTAGAGACTTCGCAGCGTGAAAGCCCAAACTTCGTAGGTCAAATGATTCAATATAATTTCAATTCTCTCGCTGGTAATGCTACTTTTCGTTGATTTCGTGATGGAATTGTCGAATATAGTTAAGAATTGTTTCAACGAATTTTGATACATCACGTTTACGTTGCTCATCTCGACAATCAAAAAATAAAGTATCGAACCGCGCCCGGCAACCGCGCGAAATTCTTCGCGAGCAATCGTAATCTTCTTTTCCGTTTGTCCCGAAACTTGTAATTTCTCATTGACGGACTCAGCGGTTGATTTAGTCTCACGTAAAACGCCAATGAGTGCCTCGTCATCGACCAATGATCCTTCCGATGAAGTTAGCCTGTGCAGCAGGGTCCTCTCCAATTCCTTCATCGAACGTTGATTCGTCATTACGGACTCGAACAGAGCGACACGTTCGGCCTCGAGATCCGATTTTTCCATGAGTATGACACGACCGAGCAATTGATCCTCCAGACCTTGCATCGTCACGGTAAAATCGATGATCGACGTTTTCGCCGATATTTCCGGGCTATAAGCCGGATTTGGCAATTTCGTCGTTATGTAAAGCATAAAACCCGGCATAACGTCGCACTCCTTGTCACCGACTATCACCTTCTCGATCGATCCGGACTTGATGAAATTCTTCTCCAAAACATTGTCGATCACGGGATCAAGTTCCTCGGCAACGTCCTCAATGAGCAACGGTCTGCCAAGTGAAAGACTGTCCTCAAGATGCGATCTGAAGTATTTGTGATTCAACGATGTTATCTGCAGCTCGTTGCAAAATTCCTTGTTCTTTATCCACATTTTGCCCTGATTCTGCGGATCAACGAGCAACGGATACGACGATGATTTCGTCACTATGAGAGCATTCTGCACGGATAATTCGTCATTCGGTAGACCCTGAAGCGTCCATTCCGAGACCGTTGCGGAATCCACGAGCATATTGATTATACTGAGATCCTTGGTGTACGGAATCGTTCGATTAGTTAGAATACTCATCCAGGCTGTGACGAGGGTGGATCTGAAGTGTTGATTGTAGGGACCGCAGTAGGACAAAAAGCCCGTGGCCAATAGAACATCGCCCACGAGTTTGCCCAATTGAATCTTGAATTCACCGCTCTGCTCGGTCCAACGTATCTTCTCGCCACCGAGACCATTTATGAGAGCCGTAGCAGCAGTCATTTTACGCAGGCATACGTTAGCCGCATCCGTCAATCTTTGCTTCTCCGAGACAGCCGCGTCGTACTGCTCTTTGACAGCTTGCAGTGCCATCTCCCTCTCGGAAAGTTCTCTCTCAGCCCCAGCCAGATCCTCCATCGCTAATTTCAGTCTGGCCTCTTGTAGCGCAAGATTGGCCTTCAGTGGCAGAACTTCCTTGTTCACGGAATGAAAGAAAGCCATTGCTTTGGTCCAGGAGAGCAATCCAGCAACATCGCCGCATACTCTTCGCGCTGTTTCCATATTGTAATCCTCCATCTTGAAGTAGGGCTGTAAGAGCTCGACCATCTCGTTGTTGATTATGTCCTTGGGATAATTTTGCAACTGTAGGAGAAATGTCGTGCTGGCCATCATTTTGAGTGACTCGGCCCACGAGGGCTTGGGACATAGGGCCGTTGGATCCGGCACAACAGGGCCAATTTTACGCTGAAAAAGTATCAGCACGCAATCCATGATTCTCATGATGAGATGAGGCGGCCTACCGAGTTTTCTCACGGTCGCAATGTGCGCCGGTTTTATCGTGTTCAGGGCAGCTTCCGCTTCCTCGAGTGCCGGTTTAGCGGCTTCCAGCTTTTCCTCAGCTATCGCTTTCTCCTCGGCTATACAGCCAACCAAAATCTCAGCTTTTTCCTTAACTTTTTGCACCTGATTCTTGAAGGTCTCGGCTTGCATAGCGCGCTCCGTAACCTCGAGCAATACCGTTTCCGCTTTCTCCGAAGCCTGCACCAATTCACGCTCCATCGCTGCTAGATCTCTCTTCAGCAATTCCACGGATATCGAGGCTTCCTCGAGCTTAGCTAGTCCCGTGTCCATGCGCCTTGCACCCTCGCCCAGCTCGTGCTGCTTGCTCCGATATATATTCTTGTATCCACCGATAAAGTTTAGATATGATTTTGGTGTAACGTGAGTGGCTCGGCGAAATCTTTGAAAATATTCGGCCGATGTATCGGCCACGACGTCCTGTATTGAGCCCAGAGCATTGACAAGATGATTCTTAACCTCGGGGCTACAGGCGATCTCGAAATCATGAAGAAAATGTTGTGCCACGAGTACGAGAGCATCGCGCGGCCAGGGTTGAAACCAATCGATCGTACAGCCGGATATAAGTGCTGGAAAACGTTGCGCCCGATTGCGAAATTTCTCGCCAACCGGCGAGAAACAAAACACCACGTGAAGATTCTGGCATGTTCGTTGCAAAAAGTATTCCATCACGAGCTCGTTGTTCAGCGTTCTCTTTGGATTTTCGCGCTTCATCGTCGGCATCAGTTCGGATATTATTTCGGCTTGTTCGTCGCGGGTAAAGAGATTGCTTATGACACCGGAACTAAGAATGTTATTCAGATACTCGAGGAAGCCTTCTTCCTTGATGTCGAGATCCGTAAATATGAATGTCGTACCTTTTCCCTGACTGCCGCACGAACGATACAGAAATTTCAGATCTTCGAGAAAATTTGCCACGTTGTACGATCTCGTAAGGGTTATTTGAAAGGTCTTGTAGCCGGCAATGAATGACGATAGCTTTGTTAGACTCTGCTTTCCCGAACCGCCGACACCAACGAGCATCACGTTGCCACGCGGATGCCTTATAACGCGTGATATCTTGACGAGATGTAGCATGGCGTCTGGAAAAAATACCAGATCCATACCGGCGCCTCTCTGCATCTCGTTGAACTGCGATAGAAACATTTCCAAGCGATCGCGAAGAATCTGATGATCGTAGACGGGCTCGTAAACCTTTGGCAATTCCATGTCCGCGTCTTCGCCCTCCTCGCCTGTTGGCTCCGGAGCATCTCTGTGAACGTTTACACGGCATTTCGTTTCCCCGAGCAAAATCTCATCCTTGCGTCTCGATACGCTTCGACACATATATTTCGCGAAAAAGATCGTTTAGATCTATACGCAGATCTAATTTCGATCTTTGAAAATCGAACAATAAACATTTTTGGATTTCACAGAAAATTATTGAACAAGGCGACACTGCGAATTTTAGAGCGCGGGGACGAAAAGAATCGTTTACGAATAAACGATGTCCGCGTAAAGATCGGACAGTTGATTCCGTATGGGATTAAAGATTCTCTGACTGTGTTGGACTAATCGTTGATTAAAAAAAAAAAAAAAAAAAACAGTTAAACGAAATCTCGACTGTCGTTGCGAAAAATCGTTTGTCATTATCACTTGCGGAAAAAAAATCGCGAACTTACCTCATAAAATCAACGAACGCTGGATCAGCGTCGATCATCCTGACGTAAGATTTTCCAAGTGATTCCTCCGCGGCATTGATCAATTCCCTGTCGAACCAATCTTTGTCAGTTTGCAAGGTAAAACGATCGCTGAATACCCTCGAGCACTCGTGCTTCCACAGTAGCATCAGTGAATTTTCCTTCTCAATTACCGTGCACAAAGTACCCACCATACCCTGCCAGATTCTCGATAAATCCCGCAGACTAAAGACATAATGAAATTTCGCGGGTGTTGGCAAAAGTTTGGCTCTCGTACGTTGCCACAATGTTCTCGTAAGCGGTACCATTTTCTTCACGAGACTTCGTATGTCCTGAGAGAAACCTCTCTTCGTGTTGTAATGACCCTCGCCGAGAACACCGAATATCCTGTCGATCGAGGCGTCATTCGGCAGGGTACAATTGAATATGCAAAATTGTCGTTTGAGCCTCGATGGTATGTCGTTTCTTCCACCGCCTGGTTGGCCCATCGCGGCCAAAAACGTCACATCGACGATCGTCGTAAAGTCACCGGGCTTATCGAGAGAATAGAAGCCCCTCATGTCCATGGTCTGACGTACGATCTCGTTGGTTATCTGATCGCCCCATTCGTTTATCTGCGGTAAATTAACGTCGTCGATGAATACCAGCATTCTCTTGCCGCCCGGCGGGCCGAATGTATTGCCAAGGCGCTTCTCCACGTAACTCTCGATGGTCTTTTGAAACTGATATGGGGTCGTGGCTGAGCTAAAGTTAAACGAACGTCCGAGTGTCGTGTCCGGATTCGTTCGTTTCATGTATGATTTCATCATAACCGTCTTTGCGGAGCCTTGCTCACCGGTCAACAGTACGGCGCGATCTTGATGACCGATGAGATCGATGAGATATTGTATTCTAACGTTGTCGGCTATCGGCACCAATATACCGTTGTAATCGGGAGTCGAGTAATCCGGATAAATGTAATTAGTTACCATCGTCGTCCATGTGTCCCATTTGCCCTTGTCATTGACGAAAAAATCGAAAACCTTCGCCTCCGGATATTTTTCCGACAGCGGAAGATCGAGATTCTCGAAATTATCGCGCAAATAAACGTCGTACCTGGCACGATCGGCAGTCTCGAGGAGCGCACCGATGCCCCAGACCAACGCGAATACGTACAAACGTTTCAGATGATCGTTTGCCATTGGCTGCGGCCTGTCTCTCTCGAGATCGTCCTCGTCCTCCGTCTCCTCGAGTGGCACTTCCGGCGGTACCAGACCCTCGAGGAGACAGAGCATCTGACGTATTACATTGCACTGCAAGACCCTCATCGCTAGAACGAGCGTCTGCGTGCTCCAGCCGTAGATCTGTAAATCATTATTAGCAACGATTGAATATTCTTACGGATACTCAAACGTGGGGAAAACTTTTATTCAGTCTGAGATCCGTCTTATGATTATTACAACGCGCTATAAGTACATGGATTTTTTTTTTCGGTAAATTTGTTGACTCTTCGGTCAATGTAAAACATTTTACAGTGCCGAAATGATTTTTTTTTTTCCCCTAAAATCTTACATCGGAGTTGTCTCTCGGATTGTTAATTGCTTTGTTATTGAGGTTTTCTTTTTTTGCTACACATCCGGTATCAAAAGTGGCACAATTATCGCGAAATTAATTGAAAAATATTTCATAAATAAGGCATATACTAAATCGACGGACCTATAAGTTGGAAAACGTAAGTCCAAAGTCAGGCAACGAATGAACGAATAATCACATATAATGCATACATAGAATTATACTCAAAGATCATATAACGATCGATAATATATATTGTGCCAATTTTATGCGTGACATATACCTGCGCGAAGGAATCGTCGAAAGCCTGTTCAAGTACTTCCTGTTCGAGGATCGTACGGCTCTTCAGCCATGCCGTTACGACGGGCTTCCAATCGAGGCCCGACGAGCTCATGTAAACCATACCGTTTCGCGACACCGTGGCCGGACTCGCGTTATCGATATTGTGGGGCTCGAATATGATTTTGCATGTCGGCGCCATTGACAAACGATCGCCGTTCGCAAGTGTCAGTGTTCTGTTGTCATCGAGAACGGAATTCAAATTCTCGATCCAGATACTGTCGACGGGCCCATCGAGCACCAACCAGACGTGCTCCTCGGGCTTGAGCTTGAGGGTTTTACGCCAAAGCGCGGAAAATATTCCGTCCGTCCAGTCGTTGGTCGCAACGTCCAAACGACCGAACATTTGAGCAGCCGTGATACTCTTCGGATTCATTCGCATTTCTCTGTTCAATTTTCATTTTTCTCGCGTTTATTTGCGGTAATTAATTTTTGAAAAAAAATTTTGATCGACTTTCAGTTAATTGTAGATAATTAACATTTTTCATTTCGTCTGATTTTAATCGATTCACGTTACCTTGCTAATTTTTATTAACCCTAGATTGTCATGCCTTTTTTTCTAAACGAGACTCTAACACCGCCGGGTGATCCAACGCAATTTTCGATAAGCTGCAGTTTTAATCCTGGAACGACAGACTTATTTTTTTCTATCACTAAACACCAGACTGGGGTGAATATTTGCCTCACGCGTTTCTTGTTCGTAAAACCGATTTGAAAAACATCGATTTGAATAAAGTGCGAAAAAAACGGCCAGAACGTTCGCCTGGGCCAATTCGCCTGGGGTGAATATCCACCCCGGTCTGTCGTTCTAGGGTTTTAAAAACCAGAAAATTCCAAAAGCAAAATTCGAAGAAAAAGTTCAAGCATAGAAATATTTATATTATAAAAAATTAACTTTTTCATTATTATAAAAAAAAAAAAAAAAAAAATATTGAAATTTCTTTTTAAATCACACATTGCTTAAAAATCATAACTTTTTTCATTTTTAATATTTTGAGCTAAAAAATTTAGGATGATACTCTCGAGACGTGTTACTTTGATGGAAAAAAATAAATTAGTCGATAATTCCACACACGTCAAAAAAGGTATTTACGTAAAAAAGGTATTATGCATACTGAAATGGATTTTACATGACGCCAGCACGGCCGCGCAGCAGAAACCGAAATATGAAAAACAAAAGAGTATTGCTAAAGTATTGAAACTTGAAGTCCTCGAAGTATTTCGTATCGGACTGACGCACACAATCAATTAATAATTCGTAATATTATTACGAATGTATTGCGTTACGTTTTAAGGATGCAATTTGCGGGTTTTAACTCAAATATGAAATAGAAAGCTTGCTACCCGAGCAGAAATTCATTCAGGCTGCCTGATGATTCATCAGGGCCTGATCAGGTATCAATAAGGGGAGCCTGATCCGGCGTGCTTTATTAATGCCATATAAGGGCCTGATTAGGTACCAATAAGGCGTGTCTGATCCGGCGTGCCTAATTTGTGCCAGATAAGGGCCTTAACAGGTATGAATAAGGCGTCCCTGATCTGGCGTGCCTTATTTATGTAAAATATGGACCTTATCATGTATTAAGAAGGTGCGCCCGATCTGGCGTGCCTTATTTGTGTCAGATGAGGGCCTGAGCAGGTATGAATAAGGCGTGCCTGATCCGGCGTGCCTTATTTATGTCAAATATGGACCTGATCAGGTATTAAAAAGGCACGCCTAATCTGGCGTGCCTTATTTATGTCAAATATGGACCTTATCAGGTATTAAGAAGGCGTGCCTGATCTGGCGTGCCTTATTTGTGTCAGATAAGGGCCTGATCACGTATCGATAAGGCATGCCTGATCCGTAGTGCCTTATTTATGTCAAAAATTACTGTGTATTATTGTGTTTACGCAGTCACGTTGTTCTATCCAGCCCGTTGAGACAGCGGCTTTTCATCAGAACTCGTATACTAATGTCATTTAAATACAAGAAAATAATAAGAAACTAATAGCGTAGTGGTAACGTGTCAGTCGTTAGGAAGGTCGTTAGGTAGGTCTCAGGTAAAATCTTAGGTCGGCTCAAAATTAATTTCGACGGAAAAACGTCCGGACTATGAAGCCGGAAACACTCGTAAAAAAAAATAATCGCTAAATTTTTAATTTTTTTTTTTAATGATTATTTAAGAATCGAAAGTGCTGAATTCGTCGATTGGAGGGTAGTGGGATCAAATCCCGGTCAATGACTTTTTTTTTATTTTTTTATTTACAGGGTTTTAAATAATAATGGAATATAACAGCTTTAAATTCATTCATCGATCATTCCTAATTGCTAATTTATAAATAATTATATCTATAGCCGGACGAAATTTCTACTCGGGTTTTATCAGGTCCAGATAAGGCGTTTTCTCAGGGCCGGATGAAGCGCCTGATCAGGGCCGAATGAGGCGCCTGATCAGGGCCGGATTTACCAAAGCGTTACACCCCTGATCAGGGCCGGAGTTATTTAGCCTGATCCGGGCCGGATTTAGTATTGTGGCAACCTGATCAGGGCCGGATTTCACCCTGATTAAATTTCTGCTCGGGTAGTTTCATGAACTCAGGCGGTAGAGTTCGCAATACGAATGATTTTTGAAAATTTCAAGCTCTCACTCTCGAATTTTGATCACGACTCATGAATTGCAACCTTCGAACGTACCGCAATATAATTGCAGTCATTTTTTTTCGACTATTGATTCAAATACTTCGACAATTGATAATTCAGTAATAATATTTGCATACGCTGCTTTGTGCGCGGTCAAGTTTCATTTTTCATCGCGCCGTAAAAATCGGAAGTTAAAGTCATCGCAGTCCCCGATCACGATGACTCGATGTGACAACCCAGGGTTAAAATTAACGCTCGTATATATTTCGATTAACATCAATTTAAATTCTCATGCGTATCATATTCAATTGACATTTTCGAGAAACATTTTAATGACTTTACCGATGATAATCGCCACACTGAGTCAGGGCTTTCATGAGTACGTGAATGCAAGCGGTTTTACCAGCTCCAGTTGGTCCCAGAGTCATTATACCGTGTCTGACTCTCTGGGTCTCATAGAGCTGTATCAATTTCAAGACCCAGGGTGAATGATAAATCAAACCCGCGTCTTGTACCTGACGATCTATGGCCGCTTCCAATTCGGGATACGAAGTTTTTTCAAGAGCCTGATTCGGAAACAAATCGGCAACTAGGGATATGAACAGTGGCTCGTCTTCGTCTGCAAAGTTACAAATTATTCCCTACGATCGTGAACCCACCCCTCGCTGCTTCCACTTTTATCAAAATTCATTCGCGTATCTCAATCACACATTTTTTTCATCGTCCATGACGAGTTTCATCCCCCTCCCCCCCCCCCCCCCCCCCCCAAAAAAAACACAAAAATCTTACCTATGAGCTTTGACAAATTCATGTCTCTGAGAACTCTCATGACAATCGTGCTCTCCGAATCCTTCGAGTTGACTCTCTTCGAGGCTCCCAATGTTCTCAGAACCGACAAAATATTTCTCAGGCCAAAATCATAATGCACCTGTTTCGTCAATTGTTCCTCGCACAATTTGTAAAGAGTATAAAATTTTCTCGCCAGCGTTATATTCTCGAGAAAACCGCAGCTCGCAAGCTTGACCCTTATGATTATTTGTCGATCGGGCACCATCATGGCGACCGTGCGAAATTGAATTTTCAAATTTTCGGGAAGTTCCTTTCTACCGGCATAGCCGGGATTCATTGTTATGAATATACCGAGCTCGGGACACATCTCAATCTGATCACCGTCCGTAAACACAAATTGTTTCTTCTTCTCCTTCTTCGCGGCGAGTACAACGGCTACCTGCTGAGCCGCGACCGAAAGTACCGGAAGTTCGATCCTGTTGAACTCATCGAAGCATCCCCAAGAGCCGCTCTGTGCCAGGCCCTTGTAAATTCTTCCGAGTCCGCGATAATCCATCTGATCGGAACAATTGAAAACAACGACGTACTTTGCCAGTGTCTTTCCCATGTCCTTGACGGTCTCGGTTTTACCGGTTCCGGCTGGTCCACAGGGCGATCCACCCATTGACATTGACAATGCTTGAGCGAGAGTTATGTAACATCTGTCGGTCAGAGGCGTTATCACCAAACGCTCCGTACAACCGAGATACTCGTTCTGATAAGTGAACTGTACGTCCGTTATGGAAATTGCGGTTTTGTCGAGATCCTCTTTGAAGTAGAAGCGACACTGCTTCAACCACTCAAAGTCCGTTACCGTTCGGACATTCAGACGACACTGCGTCGAGAGAGAATTTTTTTTTTTTTTTTCGTTCTTTTTCTTTTCATTCATGAGGGAACTATATATCCCTCAAACGACCGAGATGAAACCTTTTTTTTACCCCCAAGTCACATTGATAGATCACGATGTTTTTGTTTTCCATCTTGAGGAACCTCAAGGGAAGAAATTGGAAATTCAAGATGGCGGCTTCGATATGGTGGATCGAAGGATTAATGACGGAAATAAAATATATAGCGGAGTGAAAATTTTTATCACGAAAATTTTTCGCGATTGCTTTGGATATTAATTTTATCTGATTTATTATGATGAATAAATATTTTCGGAATTTTAAATTCGAGATAAAGTTCCAACGGAATTCTCAAATTCCTTCTGTTAAATCGAAAAAAAATCCTTCTGTTTAATCACATTGCATTCGCTGTTATTAATTTCGAAATATTAGCAGTATTTTCGTGAACAGCAATGTAAATAACTCTTTATGACACTCGAGCCATTGGAATATCCTTGAGACTCACGAATATTTGCTTGGGGTAAAAAAAAAGACACCGCACACACGCTTGAACCTTAAATTCATACGCTGCCCATTTTTTTTTTTTTTTTTTTTTTTTTTTCAATTACTTTGAATTATTCAATACCGAGAGCTTAAGGCTTGAAAAAACTCACGAGAATATCGAAGATATCACGCTGATGCACGTGAATGGTTATCAAAGTTTCGAACTTGATACGATCGATTTTCGTCAAATCTCGGGTCGTCTGATCGATAAGCGTGTTCAAGAGTTCGAGAAATCGATTATTCGTTTCGCCCATTATCTTTTTGTCAGCACGGGCTTGAATGAGCGCCAATTCGGCGTCCCTCGTCCAAATCATCTGGATCCCTAGGATGCCCACTTGGGCGGGCATTTTGTCCAAAAAACCGAGAAAATTGAAGTTTTGATCGTTGATCATCGTGTGAGACTGACGTATTATCGCGTGGAGGGATTGCTGCGATGTTTGAAGCAATTGCATCAACCACGTCTCTACCGATCCCTCGGCACGTACCGCTCTTTCGAGCTTAAAGTTTCAACGATACGTTATTAAAGGCCCTGATTGCGGGGCTGGCTTCAACCCTTAAATTGATCTTTCAACTAATCCAGCAATATTCTCATCAATACTGATTTTTCAAAATCCATTTTAATCCATAAATTTTCATGCTGAAGACAAATTTATCATTATCGTTCAAAGATTAAAAAAAAAAAAAAAAAATCATGAAAATCGGGTCATTGAGGACACGAACGATCGATTGAAGAAACGATTGAACTTTGCAATTGCTTCAATCAATATTTGTCCTGTTTTAAATATTGCCGTTTATAATGAATTTATAAACGAATATTTATCGTTTATATACGTACCACGATTGTTTCACCCTCGGATGACACTATCGCCATCATTTTGTTGTACTCTATGTCGTGAAACTTGACGTATCGCGTATTGTCGAATATCGAGAGCAAATGATTTTGTATCGTGTGAGAATCCGATGCCTGACCGAGGATCTCCAATAATGCAGGATCGGAGACGAAGAAAAATCGTGGAAACATCATGCGTTTTTTTTCCAAATATCTGGCAGACAGAGGAGAGCGAGCAGAAATGTCCGAATATCGATGTATAGTATTAAAATTTAAAAACTTTCTTTTTATGGTCATGAAAAGGATGGGGATTGAAAATGAAGAAAAAGGATTGAAAATATTCGAAAATTATAAGCATCCACGAATATTTTTCAAGCCAAAAGATGGTGGTTAACGAATGCATATTATATATTACGATTGGCAGTATACGAGCACGAACTTGACTATTAGATGTGCAATTTTTGATATCCTACGAATTAGCAGACAAAGACGCATTTGTGCATAAACTCAAGCACGATTACTGACCATATATTTGCACTAAACAAATAAATCCAAAGTCGACAGATTTAGCATGCGGTTTTTTTTTTAATTATTTTTGTACTTTGCGATTGAGTGGAAAAAAAAGTTGATCAATCCGGAAAATTCGACGACTCGAATGAGATACAAAATATCGGGCTTATCGATTGTTTCGATGCCAATTTTGCCGTTAAGGTAGTTCTATCGCGGTAACTAGTCCATAAGATTAAAATTTTTTTTTTTTTATATCTTCAATTTTAATATATTTATTCATTTCGCGAAACGTCAATGCCCCTTATCGACCTAATTACGGAGAAATTAATACTTGAAAATGCCAGTTCCTCAAGGCAAATTTGCTTCGGCATATAGAAGAACCGATTTCCGGTCACTTTAAAACGATATATCTTATCGAAAATCCAAAAGATTCTTACAAAAAACGAGACTTAGATTCATTAAACACGTAAAAATCTAACGGGCCTAAAAAAAAATATGATTGTCGACCAATTTTTTAAGCTATACTGATTTTAATACGAGCATCCGGGTAGTGATACACAACTTATGGCATAATGTCGTGACGGTGAAAAAATGTGGCAACGCGATATCGAAACGAAAGCGGTATTTGACAAGTCGAGCAACATAACCTCTCCGCGTCAACGTCAATAGAGCGGGCGAGAGAGTGAGAGGGCACGAGAATGAAAAGAGAAAGAAAACGCAACGTTGCCACACGTAAATATCATACGAGATCTAGTAATACTTGAGTCGTTGCAATTACTATTTTACTAGTTACATAATTATTTATAATAAACCGTTGATTAATTGTATTCACCTGGGTAAGCTTATTTAATATTTATTAATTTTAACCCATATATCCAATATTTTTAGGAATCATCATTTAGACATTTATAGCTAATTGACTAGTCTGCAGCGATAGAAAACTACCTTAAAGTATGAGCAAGAGGTCCTCCATCATTCTATGCTAATATGGCGACGTTATGAATTCGTATTCTAAGTGTTTAGGTTAATTCCAGAGCCCACCAAAATGTATGAAAATACGAGAAATTCATGAGAGAATCAATAATTCGTAAACTTATCGATCGTAAAACTATAGCGACAATCTATAGTGTTAATCTTTATAGTTTACGTTGAGGCATAACATTTTTCTCCCGCCAAACAACTCGAGTGAACTCCTTCGATATTTTACAGTTCGCAAAGAGATTATTCGATCGAATAATGTAATTGTAAAAATGCGCACCTAATCATAATTACTATTATTATTTTTAAATAACGTTCATAGAACACACACGAAATAATGCGAGCAGTGAAATGAAAAAAAAAAACGTGTGAGTTGGCGTTGGAACTCACGAAATTTGATGTGTAAACATTTGAGCTCGCGTCAGTTTGGTGTGGGAAAATTGAGGTCGTGCATTGGTTAAGGAGGTACGACTAGTTCTTTGGAGTCAAAAAAAAGTCTAAATTCATTTTACCCACAGCTGTTCTGATTTATGTTTATTTGCATTGATTATTCATATTATCGATTATAATGTGAAAAATTTTGTGGTAAATGATTAATTTATTGCGCATGAACTAATAAAAACTGAAAAATTAGATTGTCAACGACTCGATAGTAGTCTCCATCATAATAATAATGACATGTCTACCACAAAAACGGACTAAAAAACATTTTAAAAAATCAGCCGAAAACCTATTAAAATAGACTTGAATTACCTCAGTGGAATTAATACGATCGGCAGAATGATAATTATACATATAATTGATACGTGATAAATAATAAAACTCCATAAATAACATGATGGAATTTGAAGTGAACACTTGGCAACGTCGCATTGGCGATGCTATAAGTTGGTATACGTGACCAACGAAGATGACTCTATCCTCGTTGCTAACATCAAAACAAAGCTAGGTTATGTTTGCCGAAACCCATCAGCTGTTACTCGCGACGTTGCTAAGTCTGTGGGTGCTATTTGATCGTTCTGACCATTTACAACCGGAAATTGAAACTTTTTTATGATGTAGTGCCAGAACTACACGGTGAAGAGTAATTTTTCAATTTTTTACAATATCTATTATATCTAATCTATCAAGTTTCAGTTTTTCAACGGGTGTAGTTGGATACGTGAGCAGCAAAACCGTGATCACAGCACTTCCGGTTAACCGTCTCCATAAGACGACGTGCTTTAGTAACTCAAACTGCTCGACTTTGCAATTTTATTACGAATAAACTAAACGGTCAATATAGCTCAAATTTTGGCAATAGGCGCATAAAGTATTCGGCAAAAACATATAAAAATTTCAAGTCCGTCAGTTGGATTCTTCATACTAGTCGTACCTCCTTAATCTTAGCCCGTACCATCAGCTATCAGCTGTCGAAACACACACATTCACGGGCTCTCACACGGACCACGGTGCGCGCTGTACGCTGCTCACGCCTGCGCGGCGCCGATGTCCTATACATAGAAGTGTTGGTTAGCCCCCACCGTGTGGCGCTCTCACACACACATTCACGCGCTCACATAGACACGGATCTTACGCTGACGGTCGAAGTTTTACATCTGACGCTCGAAGTCCCAGCTAGCCCCTACCGTAGACCGAGCGCTAAGATGTTTACACATCAAAAATCTATAAAAAAAAAACAACGGTTACTCACCCACTCAGAGACTTTTGGCAGAGTTCCAATTGTTCCTGAAGATGGGGCAGCAATTGTTTGAGCAAATCATCACCGACGCAGCACGGCACGACACCCGGGGTCTCGTGGGCGCGTTGCATGATTTTTTGCCAGCTCTTGTCGATTTTGCTGAATCTCTTGGCCTCTTTGGGCAATTGTTTGGCAATGTCACCACCCACGAACACAGCCTCGAGATAAACCCACATATTTTGCACGAGCAGCCATCTCTCGAGTATCTCATTCGTATTGGATAGATCCGTGAGCCATTGCTGTATCTGTTTGCGAAACGGCGCGTTGTAACGATTCGACATAAGCGAACCGAGAATCATCAGGCTATCCTCGAGCTGTCCAATCGTCTCGGCTGTCGTGTCACCCCTGAGCAACAATTCGCCACGATTGTTGAACGTCATGAATGTCAATTCGTGCGACGTCCATTCGTTCACGACCTGACGCAATTTAGCCTCGATATCCTTTTCCTTCATCGCCGAGATACAAATATCCTCGATGTCCTCCTTGTATCTGAGCAACGGAGCTTCGAGGATATTTTTCAGGCAAAAACCCTCGCTCTCGAGATCGAAGATGTAACCGGTAACCTCGACGATTCTCTGCCAGTGTCTCGGCTTCATTGCCCTGTTTGCCATGAGCTCGAGAAGCGGGCACATGTCGTTGAAATCGTCGATCGTCTTCTTGAGGGCGAAAAATGCTGGCCATTCTTTCAGGCCTTTTGGCAATTTACGACAACGATTTTGAAACTCCATTAATTCGTTGTTTATCTCTTCGATATTGACCTTTTCGAAGGTTCGTCAAAAAAAAAAAAAATTTTTTTTAAAGTGTCTTTAACCATGTGGCTTTGTTTTGGAAAATTCTACCAAAGTGCCAAAAGTTTCTTCGAACGATATACATTTATGAAGACATTTGGGATTTGTTTTGATTAAATTGTTTATCGTATCCGATCTCTGTGATACGAAAATTGATCGCGGTAGATAAAATCAAATTTTTACAGTTTATTTAAGATTCTCAGCCTTTTTTTTGCATATTTTATAAATATATAGCTAACCCTGGAACCGAAGACTATTTTTTCACACCTTCTAACGGTATACATGGGTGGCATTGGCGTCCGCGACATATTTAACAACTTTAAATATTACAAAAAAAATCTGAAAAAAAATCATAGCTGTTCTTTGAGGTTTCAACTATAAGTTTAATCATTAATAATGTCATAGCATTGATTTTGGAATTGTTAATTTAATCGTTGGAAAAAAATGCAGGAAATGCACCGTGAAGTTGAAAAATTAATCATTTTTGTCAAGTAACTTCTTTTAAAAGATCCTTTGAGGTATTTTGACTTGAGCTGATGCTCTTTCAGAAAAACAAATATGGGAAGCTTCGGGAATTGAAAAAAAAAGTATTTATCTTAAGGGTTGAAAGGATACCCTAATTTTTAAACGCTGGCGGGACGCAAACGACCCGTGTCTTCGGTACCAGGGTTAAGATTGCACATAAAAAGTTGATCATAAATTGCAAAAGTTAACGATAAGACAGCTAAAAAAATAATCAAGAAAGATTCATATCTGATTTTCGTATTCGAAAATTTTTTGTTATCCGCACATTTTTGAAATGATAGGGTGACTGAACCAGTGAATGAACGCATAAGCCGTTTTTCTATTTCGATAAAGCCGTATAATTTAACTTATTGCGAATTTCTTTATGAGATAATTTGATCTTATAGAACAATGTTCACAGAATATTAAAAAAAAAAAAAAATATTTGAAGTGCCCTGTTTGCAAGAATTTTGTATAAAAAACTTTAATGAACAAAATTACCAATTCCCAGTGAATGAACAAAAATTCCAATGAATGAACTCTTAGTATCTTTCCAGTGAATGAACGTACAATAGAACTACTAATATTATATCATACTCGTGCGTTTTGAGGTCATGAAAAGCCTTTTCAACGCTCGTTCAATCACTGGAAATAGGTTAGAAAGCTGGACCAGTGAATAAATGGCCATACATCGCAAACAATATTGGGTTTTTGACCAAAAATTCATTAAAATAATTGAAGCTTAGCAATGTATAACGTTGAAAAAATTATTACGCATCTTTTAAAAAGATTTATCCAGATGATATGGAATATTCTGGTATTCGATGCACAGTCAGATGGTTATAACAACATGGCTGTCTCTTATGAATATGCGCCCCCAAGTACAAACAAAAATCCACAGCATCGCAAATCTTTCACAGCGTCAAATAATATCACTACTTGATGCTTTCTCAGAATTTTCACTTTGTTATAAATACAAAATTCTTCATAATAATAAAATCATATCTCTGCCGTTTAATTAAAATACTAAGCCTGTTCATTCACTGGTAGGCGTTCATTCACTGGTTCAGTCATCCTATGTTGTAAAAAAAATTCGTTGGAAAATTCATTTAAAATTCTTACCTCGCCCCAGGGTATGTCGTAATAACTGCTGACTCTGTCGATCACGTCGTTGTAAAGCTTGTACAATTTTTGCAATAAATTCAATTCCTTTCGTATCTGGGACAATTCCGGATAATCGGTGGTCGGAAGACCGAAGAGTTCCTCGCCGCTCTGATAGGTCTGTAATTTGCGCCACATTCCATCGAAACGATTCTGAAAGAGAATTTGCCGATCCGAGGCTTCCCTCGGTGTAAGACCAGGCTGCATTGGTCCCGACAAACGATATTCCTCGCAGTACGACTCGTTGTCGATGCGAAATTTTTCCAAATTATTTCTCAGCTCGTCCTCGAACTGCGGCTGTAGATTCAGCAGGAGTACATGACTCTCGAGCGCGCGTGACAGCAGCTGCTGCCACGTGTAACGCAGATTGTCGACTTGCTCGAGGCATTCGCGATCGACCGGTACATCGTATCTCGTCACGATATTAAAAGCTTCCTCGATCGGATCTATGCGTAGCTCCATATCGACTTCTTGCTCCCGTATTTTCTTCAATGTTTCCATTATAAGACGAACATCGTCGAGATCGCGAATTTGACGATCCAGCTTGCGTTCCATCTCGTTCATTACCGCATAAACGTATTCCATCTCGCGGCGATACTTTTTCTTCATCGCCTGGCCAATTTTGTGGGTCGAACCCTTGATCTCGGTGTAAAGGCCGTATTTTAATTTTTCCATTGACAGTGCCAATGACGTCGCGAATAGAATCGTATCGGGCTCGGTTGCCAAACGATCCTCGAGCTCACCGTGCTTTCGCAGAGTTGTCTCGAATTCCGCGAGGCTTATGAGCAACAATTCGCGCACACTGCGTTCGTTCTTCCATAAAAATTTGTAGGGTTTCCAACGATTCATGAAATCAACGAGATCCTGCGGCGACATGGACTTTTTTTTCTCTTGTTTGTTTTTTTTTTTTTTTTTTTTTTTTCGATCGCTGGAGAGGAATGACTTTTGGGTTTAACTCAATGAAACTTTTGAATTTTTTCCGAATGATTTTTGTTGCAATTGATTCGATTGTCGTTTGGATTTAGTTTTTAGCTTCTTTGAAACTAAATTTGAGCTTTCTTAAGCCCAAATTTCATACTCATTTTACCCTCAACTTCAGCCTCGTTTCAACCTAAATTTTACGCTCCTTTTGACCTTAATATCACTGTTCCTTTAGCCTAAATTGGTACCCTCATTTCAACCTGAATTACACTCTCTTGATCTAAGCTTTGCCCCTCCTTTTAAACTAAATTTAACTGTCTCTTCAAGCTTTTTTATTAATTTTTTCCCCTAGAACTTGGATGAAGTGTATTGCCTTTGTTTGTAGCAAAAGAACAAAAATTTCTACAACATTTAGAGTAGGTAATCGTGTATTGATCGTATACCTGACGAAGTTCCTGAGTGCAGGAACTCAGCATTGACAATACTTTCGCCACTTCCTTGTTCTCCATCACCATTGTGTGAAAATTTCTCTGCTGTACGGGAAATGTCGGTCTCTCCTCCGAAATAATTTTATACAAACGTCTTCTGCGCGCTCTCGGATCCTCGGGCTCGCCGTCACTGTGACAACGATCGGCATTGACCTGGGCCCTCATGACAACGTCCAGAAGATTTTTTTTCGGTGCCCATCCAACACCGCGCCAAGTATTCTTCGCGTTAGGCTCTTATTAGCTCGTTAGAATTCGCGATAACGTTGATTACGGTTTTTTTTTTTTTTTTTTTCCCCCCCGAAATTAATCATCGCATACCTTGTTTCCTGCGTTCCATTGAGCCACACCTTTCGAGACTCCGGCTATAGCTCGGCCCGCAGCGGTCAGGACTTCTTGAATTTCCTCGAGACTCGGTTTAACGACCACCGATGGAATCATCAGACTTGCTTGAAGAAGAAAGACCGGAAGCGGTGGTCCGTCTGAATATCGAAAGTAAAAATTATTTTCTACTTTTTATTTAGAAATGAAAAAAATCAAACTCAAACGATATTTGTCGTATCGGGTTCTGAGCCAATGGCCGAATCGATTTATCACTCACGAAAAAAAAAGATTCGCTATTTCTGAAAGTTTAATTTGAAAAATTCAAGTCAAATTTATACCATAAGTATAAATGTTACTTGTTTTCGAAACAAATGATTCCTCATCATTGTCAATAATGACAAATGTCTGCACTTTCTCATTATAAGAAAAGAAAAAAAAAAAAAAACAATAATGATCGCTTCAAATAACTGAAACGTTAATCATGAGTTCGCGAACAAATAATCGCCTAACCAGGATCAATTTCACGCACGAATCTTCGTCTTATGGCGTCCAGGGAGCTTCTCGTTACTTTTATGAGAACATCGACGACTTTACGCGAATAATAACGTCTCATTTCCGAGACGGCGTTGCGAACCATCTCCTGAATATTTTTTGACAAACCACCGCCGGGGGTCGCGAGTAACTGATGAGGATCGTCGAAGCATGCCCAGACAGCGGTCCAGTCTTGTTGCTGCTGGGCAGCATCGTCCTCGCCACCCTGAGATCCTGATCATTCATTTTTATTTTATTTCATTTTTTTTTTTTTTTTAATTTTATTTCGAATTAAAATCAACGATCAAGTAAAAAATATTTTTATTTTTCTTTTTTTTTTTTTTCGAGCTAAAAACAAATAATGAGTACAAATGAATTTTTGCGACTTATGTTTAATGGAACTTGCCATCGTTGTTTGCCAAATCGTATTGATCCGTTTCGGGATTTGGGCTGAAGGAGGCTGCGGCATTTTTCACCAATTGCAAAACTTCTTCGACGGCCTCCTCCACCATGAGGCTTCGGCGATGCAAATCTACGGCCGCGAGTCTGCATGACTCTTCCGTTTTTTCCAAAAATTCCTCGATCATCCACGGCTGCTCATCCGGCAGAGCGTGAAGCGTAATTTTTTGCATACTCGCGAGCACCTGAAGTATCCTATTCGCGTAAACATCGTGCACCCTCGTTATGAGTATGTCGAATGTTTTTATCTCGTCGCGGGTAGTCTGACAAAAATCACGCCAGCCCGGTGTCGTCCACGTGAGGCTCTCGAGGCCCGGCGCGAGAAGCGACGAGACGCGAATCAAATGCGGAAGCAGCAACGGTCGTACCTCGAGCTTTACGCGTCTCGCGGTCGTTACGAATTCCTCGATCACCAATTGTAACGAATCATTTATCAGCGTAAAGTGATCGCGTTTGGCGAGTATAGCGAGCGCTACTATCGGCACTTCGAGCTTTAATTTCGCGAGACAATCGGCCTCTCGCAGGAGAAGCACTATTTTACCTTTGAGATTGACCTTTACTCGGTTGGTCTCGCGATCCACCGTCAGTAGAGTTCTGAAGAAATTTCGAAAATTCAAACTCCTGTCCTTTCAACGAAATTATCGTGCACAATAATTCGCAAAAAAAAAAAAAAAAAAACAATTAGGAGTCCATAATACGACTCGTAGTTTCGATCGATTTGTAATTTACAATCTTCTTTCAGCCTCAATTCATTCTCCTTCAGGCCTGAAGGAGGTTATAAATTTCATGGTAAATTTGAGAGATGTTCGCATTGCAGAATGTAAATATAATCCTGGTCTATTCTCAATTATTTGTAAAAAGAAAAACAAAAGCGAGTATAACTTTTTTGTGGAAATAATCGCGAATCATAATTTGAAAGAAAATATTCGTAGTGTAAATTATAGTTGCGGGGTAACACTATACTCTAGGATTTTTGAAAAAAGTTTTTTTTTTCTGGCTTAAAAATATTTTAGGGACATAAAAACAATATCCAGTTTTGGTCTTATGGTAAAATTTTTTTTTTTTTAAAGTAAGGTTCAATTCTTGATTTTGCCACAGTGCCTTGGAGCGTGCGCCGAGCACGATAAAAACTTTAAACGCATTTTTCTCAAAATCACTTTTTTCAAACTGGAGGACAGATTACTTGAACACCGTTGCATGGATCGATTCGAAATTTCGACAGTAGCTTCACAATTACATTCTCTATGAGTGTACCTAGCCGTTTTTTCATTTAATGTAAACTTTTTTTTTTTATAAACAATTTACTGATTATTTTGTTGGCCAAAAATTCGATTCAATTTTTCAAAAGTGCACCATTTTGTACAAAATTTGATTTAAAAAAAAACCCTTGCGTGATCCCATAGGCAATAGTATATAGATTATAAAAATTTTTGGTTTTTTTCCCAGGTCTTATACTTTACGAGAAATCCGTCCTCCCGTGAAGGAGTTTAAAAAAAAGCCGATTTCAAAGATTAGCTCTGTTGCCGCCATTTTGCATCAAAATGATAATCAAATTGTTTTTTTTTCATACTCCAATATGTGTTAAATAAACCCCCTGAATGGAAATCCTATTCTTTTTTCCATACTCCCAAAATAAATTGTCAAAGTTAGGCCTTTTTCGGCTGTTAGAGTGGTGTTACCCCTTAAAAGAAGTATACGAAAGTATTAAAAATATTAAATATAAAAAAATATTTTCAAAAATTTTGAATATCCCGAATTGTTGTTAATCACTTATGAATAATTACGAATAATAGTTTAAAAAATATATATTTACCATAAAATAATAATTATTACGAATCTTTTTTATATTATTTTATTATCCATAATTCATCGTAGTATTCAATTGAAAAATTATTTGAAATAATTTTTTAAAAATCAAATTTCTAGAAATATTTACGTTAAATATTTCAAAAATATCTTCATGTGCTCGAAATTACGTATTTTATTCGTACTTTTTGAGGCAATCCTCGATGACCCATGAATTTTGGTGAGTCCAAACTTCGGCTATGTCCGTCTGATATTGCAGCAAAACGGCAATCGCGTGATTGTATCTTCGCACAAGATCGGTGGTCAGTGGCAGAGTCTTTAGAATGGGATGACTGCACACGGACGCCGCCAATTCGTCCAGATGGACTCTGTAAAATTTCAATTATTCTTTCGTGATTAATTTCGTCTCGGCGATGATTTTTTTTCGTTTCTTTTTCTTTTCCCCTTCTAATCGAAAGATCGTTCGTTGGTTACTTTAATGAATGCGCCCATGTCAATCTTCCGGCTATGGGTGGCATGTGCCTGGGCAGAGGAGGATCGTCACGTTGTTTTTTAAAAAGCTTCAATGTCCTTTCGACCTCCTTGTCGCAGTATTTCACCACCAATTGATACTTTTCGTCCAATTTAGCCAGTGGAATCTTCTCACTGACCTTTGAACGTGGCAACGTAAATTTTGGCGAAAAAAATAATTTCTGATTCGCGAAAAGTTACACTGCTTGCAAAAAAAAAAAAAAATCAGATCGTAATGACAAAAAAAAAGATGAATCAACAAAATTTAAATTACGATAAAGTACTTCTCAAGCAATTGGCAAGGCATTTTTTTAAGGATGTATCGAACGTATAAACCTTCCCAACCAAAAGTGACTTTCGTCGACAATATTGCATACTTTATGATACGATAAAAATCGGAAAAAATTCAACCACAATAAAGACGATAAGAAGATTAATTTTGAATAATAATAATGCCAAAAAGTTATCAATAAATTGTATAAACAGAACATTGTTTAACAAATTTTTAGGGAAAGTTTTTTTTTGACACGTGAAATGAATTCGTTGATTGTTCTGACTACACATGAATTTTTTAAAAATTGTCTTATCATTTTGAAATTTCGTTTTTCGAAAATTTTTTAATTTTGAAAAATGAAGGAAAAATCGTGATTTTTGGATGATGTTTTCGTAAAAACGTTGTATATTACAATTAAGAAGTTTCCAGGGCATTGAACGAATAGTTTCGTAAATACAACCTTTAGAAATTGCCGAAAACCGAAATTTCAAAATGATAAGAAAATTAGAAAAAAAAATTCATGTGTAGTCAGAAAAATCAACGAATTCATTTCACATGACAAAAAAAAACATTCCCTAAAAATTTGTTGAACATTGTTTTGTTTAAACAATTTATTGATAACTTTTGGGCATTATTATTATTATTAAAAAGTAATCTTCTTATCTTCTTTATACATCCTTAATCCACGATAAGAACGATGAAAAAAACAAAAAAAATTGATGAAATTTGACTAAAAACCGTGCAATCAATAATTTCTCCATGAATTTCATCACTTTTTTCAAATAGAGTGGAGAGATAAATTAAAAAAAACTCACTTTTTCAAATCTAGTAAGAAATCTAATGCCTTGTGGCGTTTCCCACACATCGGCGTAATTTTTTTCAATTATACTCCCGATGCTCTCCTTGAGACTGTCCATTTTCGACATGAACGTGTCATAATCTCGGTCGAACTCGATATTTCGAGGATCCAAATAATCGTACGTTTTGCTCGTGGCGATTTTTTTGCCCTCCTGAAAAGTTTTCGTAGCTTCTTCGAGAGCTAAAACGAAGCGAGCCCAATTTCAATGATAATTGTTCGACATGATATCGAGCGAAGAGCGTAAGAAAAATAAACAAAAAAAAAAAAAACGATAAGCAAAATATTTGCCTTCTCCCAACAAAAGTCCCTCCATTCGTCTCTCGAATAATTTTTGATAATCGTCAATGAGATCGAACATTATCAAAATTTTTCGTACTCTCGAGCAGAATGAGTCGAATCTACCGAACACGTGAGTCTCGGAAAATGAGAATTCCTGCTCCGTTACTGCCGGTGAACAACGCACGAGTCTGTACGTTTCTCTGTAAGCTCTGCATAAAATAAAAAAAAAAAAATCAATTCACCCTGCAACTTAGCAAATTTTCTTCCCCCCGATTATCACTCGTATACTTGTTGAGTCTCAGGCAGTTCTTGAGTCTCGATCTCGCGGCCACTCTGTCCAAATCCCATATAGTCTCGCGTCCTCTTTTCGTCACGTAATCACGACACGCCGCTATCATCTGATTCGTTATTTTCACCATCAACGACGAGGTTCTCTCCGATGTATTGTAATAACGCGATACACTGTATATCAGTCGTACCGTCTGCAGCAGCGATACCAGAGAATCTCGCATTTTTACCTTGAAAATGCATCGCCTTGATCAACGCTTCATCGATTTTTCAAAATAAATTTTATATTCCACAACGACAACAACAACAAAAAAAAGATAAATATCAAAGTAAGCTCTTAAATAAATGAATAAAAATGGATTCCAGTTTGAGATTTTGAGGATATGAAATTGAAATATTGCAATTTTAATATCGCACTATCGATTTTCGATTCGCCATGGTTTTTTTTGGAAATTACTTTTTTCTTTATTTCCCTGGAAATTAAAAAAATCATTTGGATTTTTTTTTTTTTTCATTTATTTTGATATACGTAAAATAATAATGATCATACAGGATCATCGAGATAGAGACAATGACAGCACTTTTCCAATGCTTGAATAAACTTTGCATTGTCCTTTGCCTCGTTGTAACAATAAGTCACTTCGTCCTCCACGTCAACCCAATCTTTGATCAATTTCGAGCGTGATACTTGCAAGCATAAAAGTGACATGCGAACTTCATGACCCTGAAGATTGTAAAATGAATCAATCGTCGAGCTTAATCAATCGAAATTGATCCAATCATTTGCCGATGCAATTAATTTCTAATTGGTGAATCGAGATATAAATTCAATTGCAAAAAAAAAAAAAAAAAACAAATATGCATATGAGTTATGTGCATATATATTTCTTCGTGCCTGAAGCCTTCCAGCAAGCTGACTGAATTGAGCGCCTCGTCTCTTCCAATATTCCAACTCCTGTTGAGGTCCCGAATGATCATTTTCCCTTCTCACCTGCTTGCTCTCGAGTATAAAATCTTTGAGGTTTTTTATCCAAGCCCTCACGCGATTCTCGATCTTTTCGACAATTTCATCATTCGCCATAAAGCTCTTGGCATCCTCGAAATTATTTATCTCCTCCATCATCGAGTCACCGTCATCGAATATGCTACCTTCGTGCGCGACAATCTCGCATACTGACGAACGAAAAACGAGAGCAGTAAATTCGTCGATGTCGATCGGACAAATCGTAAATATATGTATGTGCATATAAATTCCTCGGACTGTCGATTGGCAAGGGAAAGAAAAAATAGAAGGTACACACCTTTGAGAGCACTGCAGAAGGATCTGAGACCCGGCAGGAGGAGGCTCTTTATCATCGGGCAATCATCCTCATCCTCGGTTCCCGGGTGCGCGAGAGCATCCATAAAAACTTGCTCGACGATCCTCTGTATCGAGGCTATTACACCCACTTTCGCTGTATCTATAACACCCGTGTAGAGATCTCGATGAAAACCCTCCTCTGGCAGCTGCTTCGATGTGTTGATTCTGCTCTCGATATATACAACAACGATCCTAACTTAACTCTCTCGTTACGTTCACGTTTCTCTTGGCCATAACATTCTTGCATAAAATATACACCAGCTATCTTTCGCGTACTCGATAAAGAAAACATTACAACTGTAATTATTCTGCTCTACCAGGGGGTGTGACTTTTATAAATTTATTTGTTGAAAATAAAATTTTACCCCTTTTATTTCAACCGATTTAAAATTTATTCTATTAAAATAAAATGATTAGGAAAATGATCATAATGTATTATTTAATACTCGATTGGCCAGAATAATGTTGATTTATCAATTTCCGACGAAATAAATAGAAAAAAGAAAAAAATAGTTCGTGCTGATTCGTTAAATTCGATGAATTTACTTGCCGAAACATGTAAATGCAAATTCCGGTGCAAGGAACTTGCCAGCCATCGGTAAGAAAAAGCTTCTTCTTCGGTGGTTCCTTCGGCTCTTTCGGTTCCTTGACCTTTGGTGCATTCGTAGTTTGAGCCGCTCTCGTGCCAGCTCCTTTGGCAGCCGGACCCTTTGCACATTCATTCGACGATACTCAGTGCATACAGTCGTCATCGCAAAAATTCAATTCGATGCAAATCACAAATAAAAATTTTCAACTCTCAAACAAATCGATATAAGTCCACATCCGAATATGAGTAAATATCCGAGTTTCCATAATAGCGACGAAAAAAAAAAAATAAGGGAACACTTTGAACATTTTGTTTGCACCCATCAAAATTCCGAAATTTTGTTTTCCTTTGCACGAAGTCTCATCGTTGATATTTTTCAATACAATACAAAATATTTTTCCAAATATTCATCTTTATCGTCACGAACTTATAATGAGATTGACTGAGATTGACTGAGTCTCCATTTTATCAATCATCAATGTTGAAAATGTACTAAGGATTTATTTGTGAAACTCGTGACTCAAAAAATTGAGGCTATTGCATTGAATTTGGATCTTTGATGTGACTGTACGTCGCTTTCTTAACATACTCGCATTACCATCATCAGTTATGTCAATCCCTTTTCATGTAGTAGCTATATGTATGTACTCGCAAATTACATAAGAAGGATAAATGATACATCGATGATGGATGATACGAAGAATATTCAGGGGGACCTTAAAAAGTACATTTAAAATATCATGTGTGTGTGTGTGTGTGTGTGTGGTTGAGTCTTTTATATACCGTGTCGGTTGAACGCTGGAGTTCGGGTTCTTCGACAGCCTGGTAATACCAGACGAGGGTCGCTCTCATATGAGGTAGAAATAGCTGATTTATCTCGTCGAGCATACCACCCTCGAATACGTGGTCCATTACCTCGTGACGTGGCAAACCGGTCGCATCGACGAGCAACTGAAAGGCAAACTCAAGCCTCGGATCCATCTCGCCTCTTCGGGCTTTTCGCTCGCATTCTTCTCGCCTTTTCTGTTTCGATTATCAAACATAATATGTTACGACTCGTATCACATTTTTTTCGAGACTGAATATTTCTTTCATTTTATTTTACTTTTTTTTTTTAATTTTATTTGTTTATATACTCCATGAGGGAGTGGTTGTCTCAATTTTAGTTTCGTCACAGCGAAAGCAATGCGAGTTTAGGGGAAAAAAAGTACGAGGAAGCCTAACACACGCGCACACACACACACACACACACACACACACACACACACACACACACACGCACGCACGCACATAACGCTTTTGATAAAAATGAATTTCTGACTATTTAAAAAATTATGAGCACTCTGGCAGAAAAATTACGATTTTTTTTTTTAAATTATGAAACCACAAAGCTTTTGCTGTATGAGGAAGAATATAGATTATTGAGAATTCCGAGTGATTTTAACCTGAAGTACATCACCACCGGTGTCATCCTCATCGCTAGGTTCGTCGGAATTGTCCGATCTATCGTAAATGCCTTTTGGTGCTTGAACGAACATTTTTCTTTGATATTTCCCAATTAATTTTTTTTTTTGTAAATTTTGCTCGGATGTGCGAACACCGGCCTGTCGAGGCGAGAGATCGTCCCGGGACTCACTATGGAGTCACGAGGTGCCGAGGTGACTGTTGGGATTTTGCAGTAACAAGATAGTGTGATGGGCGAAGGTGAGAGAGCGAGTGAGGGATGAAAACACGCGAGGGGGTGAATGAGGGTTTTTTTGGAAGGGGTTGAAAATCTCGGATATCTCGTGTCAGGCACCGACTATCAACGCCTCGAAATGTAACCCGTCTGGTAGCACACACGAGAGGTTGCCTGCTCATATTATCGAAAAACACGTCTCGGCCAAATGTCAGTCGATATCTCACATGAGACGGAAGACTTTTGCTCAGTCTCGACGAAATCATATTCGGGGATTTACTGCGTTTCGTAGTAAACATGAAATGTTCGTTCGATTGTGATTTTTCGTTTGATTTTCGAACTCGATCCGTTTTTACACGGTTCGAGGCAGATCTGGATTGGATAGACGAAATGGTGATCGGCATCAAGCAGTATAATGTAACGTAGATACACAACGTAGAAAAGGACTGATATTGCGACGAGAAACGGATTTAGGAGATTCAAGTAAAGTTAATTTTATTCGAATAAAATTTATTACATACGTAACAAATTTATTATACACAAATCTTTCATAATATGCATAATATCAGCAATTGTGTAGACAGTAAAACTCCACTTGATATTTGAAGTTCATGGCGTTTCATCATTTTGATAAATTGCATTTTTGCATTACAGGCCAACTCGTTGACCTCAAAAATCCGCGCTTGAAAATTCTTCCTTGCAATCGAATTATATTTTTTTTTTCTCGGCATGTGACATTTTTAATTTTCAAATTTTGACATTGTATTTGAAATTTAATCATACACTCGTTCCAACTGTATAGCTTTCAACTGCACGCATTCCAACTGTACATATTTTAACTGTACACGTTCCAACTGTATATATATTCAAACTATGCACAGTCCAACTATACGCGTTTCAATTCTACACGTTCCAATTCTTCATGTTCCAACTGTACCCATGTATACGTTCCAACTATACACATTCCAACTGCACACGTTTTGGCTGGAAACTTTCTGATTGTACGCGTTCCAGCTCTACATATTCCAATTCGACTCGTTTGAACTGTCCACGTTCAAACGGTACGGGTTCCACTTCGTCATGTTCTAACTGTACCCATTCGAAGTATACACGTTCCAATTTTACATATTCCAACTGAACACGTTCCAACAAATGTACATGTTTCAATTGTACCCGTTTCAACTGCATACATTCCAACTATACACGTTCCAACTGTACGCGTTTCAATTCTACACGTCCAAATTCTACACGTTCCAATTCTTCACGTTCCAACTGTACACGTTCCAACTATACACATTCCAACTGGACGCGTTTTGGGTGGAAACGTTCCAACTGTACACGTCCCAACTCAACATATTATATTTCAATTCTACTCGTTTAAACTGTCCACGTTCCAACGGTACGGGTTCCAATTCTGCACGTTCTAACTGTACCCATTCGAACTATACACCTTCCAATTTTACATATTCCAACTGTACAAATTCCAATTGTACAAGTTTCAACTATACAATATCCAACTGCACACGTTCAAACTGCATACGTTCCGACTGCTGTATACACGCTCCAACTGGATACGTTCCAACTGTACGACGTACACGTTGCAACTGTACAAGTTTCAACTTTACTCATTCCAACTGAGCACTCGTTACATTTTTATTCACATGACGAAGCAAAATAGTTTTATCGATCGCTACTGCGTTCAGCTGAAACGCGTACAGCTGTAACGTTCAAAGTTTGAACGTGTATACAGTTGGAACATGTTCTGTTAGAATGTCGTTATATAGTTGCGCCACAACAAGTTTATCAAACTGACATTCCGTCCAGAGTCGATATATGTAGAGTTGGAACCTGTTTAGTAGCGTCATCGAAGACTCTTTCTGTGTCAAGTTCCGCCACGAAAGATTGCTCATCATGCGTTCAATTCCTGTCGTGTTAGTTTTCCCGTCCAGATGAGTTGCATGTGTGTACAGTTGGTATCTGCAGTAACGGGGTAATCCCTGAATACATGTATTATTCACACTCATGACGTGAGATATCACGAGCGGGATTACGGCTTAATGAGATCGGGGACTTAGCATCGAATGCATTTCATCTCGTAGGACGAGCGAGTGCTGGTCTTATTTTTTCGTCGATTTGGGCTTAACGATGATATGCCGGTTTTATTAAGATGGCGCGGCGTCTGAGATGTTCGAGGCTCGTAAAGCTCGGATGCTATCGCTTTCGCGTTCAACGAATCCCGATAAATAATACATGAGCCTTGAGATTTCTGGCTCGATTAAACATTTACATGTATCTATATTAACCGGGGAACACGCGAGAAATTGGATCTCGAGTCCGATCGTTTCGTATCTCGTACAGTTTGCCCATGCAATATCGCTATATATATAATATCGAGACAAAGTAATTAATAAATAAAAGGTCGAAATAGCCCGATTCTCACGTGTATGAAGATATTGGTGAATTTACCAATGTATTGGGATCGAAAATTTCGAAATTCGTTTATCTGTGTAATACGCTCTCCTCGGCCTTAATTGTACATTAAAAAAAATTCTCCTAATAGTCTATTTTAAGTACGATAAGCGCTTCAAAGTCCAAAAAGATTTAAACACAAAAATATAGGACATCGATGCAAATTCATCAAGCCCGGGAACACTTTTATCTCCGCGATTAAATCGCAAAAAAGTAATTAGCGTATTTTGCTGCAGTACAGTTGCAATCTCGACGAGTCTCTCACTTCTTTATTCCCAGCCTATTTACTAATCCAGGGTAAGCAAATTTCCAAGAATAGCTTGGCGTGTGGCGAGGCATAGTCTTATCCGCTGGATAATCGTCTGACTCATCGTCGCCGTAACTACTTTGCATTTTTTTGCACCCTCTCCGGCGCATTTCGATTCGTGCGCGGAAACGCCGTACATACAAACACCACACGAGGAAGGCACACCGGATGTCAGGAGCATTTAGAAACTACTTTTCGTAATATATCTAGTGCCACACATGTATCTATATATGTATATTTATACAAACAGGGGTAAAATTTCCGTCTACAGGAGACCTCTTTTATCGAAGCTTTGGTACCACTTTTCGGGCAAATTTATCTTTATAGTTTTCGAACAAGTATCGCGTGCATCTAACCAATTTTCTTCACACACTGAAACGAGAGATTTGATCATTTCTCTTTGTCCCACGTGAACATCGTCGACGACACATTATCGTCCGGATTGTGAAAATTTACGATAAACTCCATCACAGCTTAAAATTCTTCGACGACCGTAACTTGCTAGCCCAACCGTTCCAGATAATTAAAATTTGGAGAAAAAGCAATTTTTTTTTTACACCATATCGAACGTTGACTTACTTTAGCCTCATCCTCGTCAGTCATCTTCGAATTTTTCCTCAAATTCCGTTGACACGAAATTGCCTCTCGATTCGATTCAATTGCTTTGGTTTTCTTGTTCTTGTTTTTTTCTTTATTTTTAATTTTTTAATGTTTTATAATACGATAAGCTTTCACATCCGCATGCGGTACCGTAATGCGACAATAACTAAGCGATCCCCTCGTCTTTCAGGTAAGTTCGCCTTGGCTCAATCTTCTCCCACTCTTTTAGCATTGTTAGTCCTTTCTTCTTCCTTCCTCTTATTCCTCGGTATACTCAATCCAAGTTCTGGGCTATAATCTGCGCAACAATATATTGCCTCCTAGGGTTCCCAACTCTCGAGAATCGACGATAAAGCTTTCAAGTCATTTTCGTAAGATTTCGCGAAACAAAAACACGAAGATTCGTTCGAATCGAATGAAAATTATTGATTAAAAAAAAAAATGTTTCATTTCGATGCATGTATCCGAATCATAATAATGAATTTCGTGAATAAACATTTCATCTCAAAACGTTATTATTAAAAATTTATTGTTGACGAAGAAGTTGCAAATTTATATTCAGCTCGATAGAACGCAATAAAGTGCAAAAAAATCACAACGATGAGAAGACTTTGCGATTGAGTTCCGATACGAAACAAAAAAGATTTTAGAATTATCGCGAAAGAAATCGTTTACCAAACAATTTGCGCGGGTTTTCCCTGCTAGTTAATTATCGACAAATATTACCACACCCCTTTTATCGAATATTTACTTTTAATGTTTCTTTATTTCATTGTTTATTTTTTTTTCTATTCTGCTTGATGAAATGAACATTAATGATTTTTTTCAGAATTTTATATCGTAGTTCTTGAGACATGAATTTTTCGAATTTCATCAACATATTCAGGCAGTTATATTTTTTTTTACTTTCGCTGTATGAAAAAAAATTTTTTTTTAAATTCTTAATACGGCTGTGAAATTTTGCTTCAACGATAAAAATTGAAATTTTCGAAAAGTTCCTCCCGCGATTTTTCATTTTTAAGTATTGAACAGAAAATTTTAACAAATGAAAATAAAAGGTTTTTTTTTTCTGGTCTCACGCGAAAACAGCGAAAATGAGCAAAGTTTCGGTGGAATGAAAAATTTTGAGAGTTCGAGGCTGACCGATACAAGCTGGATTGCCCGATGTGTTCCGTATATGAGTAAAGCGTGCGCAGGTATAATAGGGTGAGAAAAAAAATCTCAACATGGAAAGAACGATGCACGGTAGATCTATGTGTATGTGTATATGTCATCTGACGGCCGGGTATGCTCCGGTGCGAAGTAGTACCAGCCTGTAACAGGTCAGACACGCCATCGTCGAGCGAGTTACCCTCGCTCGACTATACTTGCAACGTACACGTTTCTTCGATCTCTTCCCATACACACACATGCATAAATATATATAAATATATATATATATATATTTATATATGTTAAAGTATATATCTACCCAACTACAAAGTTATCGTGATGTCGGGTGGTTAGAAAACGTTGTAACCTCGCTATACTTACCCTCGGGTTACACAAAAAGCCAATTTACTCAGCGACCCACATTTCTGTATCATATACGACAATGAAAGTCTGGAAAAATGGATCGAATTTTTCCTCACGAAGCAATTGAAAATCGAATAGATTGGAGGAAAAAAAAATGTACCGAAGTATTTCGAAGAATGTACAATTCCGTTATCGAGAGAAAAGATAAAATAAAATATTGATTTTATTGAATATTTAATTTACTTGATTGTAGATTCATGCAGTCAATTATAATTTCGTAAAATCGACGAAATTATCGTTGGTTGGCGATCGAAGTTGTTGCAGCAAAATTATTGAACGAACGGCTACTGGAATTTTTTTTTTCCTTCTGTATTCTAATGGGATCGAAACGAGTGACAATTTTTTTTTTTCTGACAGCTGTCAATTTCTTTGTTCGTAATTTCCAAACCTTCGGTTTTTTTTTCCCCTTTAAATATGGGATTGATGTGACAATTAGAGAAGAAGGAGTATGGGGTAGGTAAATATAGACACAGAGGGAAAATGCGAGAGAGAAAGAGAGAGATTTATACACAATATAGTCGATCACGAAGTGAAATTTCAGTAGCTACGCTCTCACTGTTTATTATTGGAATTTCTCGCTACCTCTATAGACTCTAGGACAAGAATCGTTATAATCGTACCGTCATCATTTAAATCATTTTACATTATCGTCACAGCGCCCATTTCATGTTTTTTTTTTCGCACACTCACTCTTTCCATCTTTCGTTCTTTCATTCTCGCGATATTCGATTTTTGCGATATAATTTTCCGTTACAAGCTCTCCGTTTTATTTTTATTTTATAAAATCGTTCGGTGTCTCAAAGAAAATGTCATCCGCTCCGTTTTGTATTATTATTTGTTCTTCAAATATATTTCGCATCGGAGCAGATGGAAGATTTATTGAGACATATTACGGTGCATATCATATTATACGCACTCAGCACACTCTATATGCTCTGTACAATTCCAATGACAAAATATTATCGTTTATGAGTGCCAGAAATACAAAAAAAAAAAAAATCGAATCGATCCAATTTTTATAAATTGTACTTTTTAATTTTTGTTCGACTCGATTGTTTCTGTTTTTTTTTTGTAATTTCCGAAATAAAATAAATTTTATTTTTGTGCAAGGTGCGTGTCCCCGTTGGCGTCCAAGAAGCACTGCAAAAAAAAGTTTATCCATTTTTTTAAGGATCATTTACGTATGCAGTCCCAGCCAGAAGTGAGACTGGGTGAGAATTGCGAGCGCACGGAAATTTTTCTAAAATTAAAGAAAACAAACACACCGTACGAAAGAACATATTGATGCTGAATAATAATAATGCCGAAAAGTTATTAAAAAAATATGTAGAAATAAATTGTTAAGCAAATCATCGGAGAACTTTTATTTCTTTCAGATGATATAGTGAAATGAAGTGTTTTTAAAAAAATTTTCCAATAACTTTTTGAGATTATTAGCATCGAAAATCAATGTTCTCAAGATCTTCGTAGTGAAAATGTTTTTTACGATTGTTATCGTTTCGTGAAGTAATGAAATTCTGATCGGGAATTTTGTTTGAGAATGTGTATCGACTTATCGTATGGACGCTGATAGGGACATTTATCTCACGAAAATACATTTTGTCATTTGGTCATTGATCAATTTTCTTTTAACGCTTCTCTAGGCCATCGATGTGTATATATATATATATATATATATACATGTATGGATTTATATATGATATATATATATATATATGTTCCTCGACGCGTCACAAACTTTTTGCTAGGTGGGGCTTTTCGCGTTTTCACGGCAGCGTTTTGGGAATTGACTGACAGCAAAAAAATTATGTTCTCGACGTGTGCCATTTTTTTCTCTTCCGCGACAAAAAAAAAACGATTATCCCTGCGTGGAATCAGCGAATTTTATACGAGTCCCACCTGCGTTACTCTGACAGTCCAATTTTTCTCATTTTTCTCACTCTGCCATATCGGATAACGACAATAATCCATGAAAAATCGTTAGAAATAACGATTTTCGCGATGGACACCTCTCTCTCGTATCTTGGAAACTTTTTGTTTTTTTTTTTTACAGTGGATCAACACACGCGTATATATACAACGCAGAATCATCGATCAACGTTTTCTTTCCGTTGATTTTTTTCCCCTTTTCGTCTTTGCGCGATATCTCTTTTTTTTTTTGTTTTGCTTCAACATCCATTTAAAATATGTAATAACAGCACGCCCATGATGAGGTACGTTACAAAACTAGTACAAAACTAGCAACTAGGTACAAAAATTGTAATTAATCGTTAATAATGGAGGCCGCCCGGGGAAACTGCCAGGGACCATATATATATCCGTTCAACTTGTTATTCTTTTTTTTTTTCTTTTTCTCCAACTTTTTCTCTCATTTTTCATCGTGTTCAATCATCTTAATCGTCTTGTTTCATCAAACTGCCGAGTCATTAACAATTTTAATCATTTTACCCACTTCTTTTGCGTATATAGCATACAATTTTTTTCTCCTCTGCGTTTATTTTTTTCCCCTTTCCGTTCGTCATTTCCGTTTCATAACTCACTCCTTCGCGTCTTTGGTTTTTTTTTTTTTTTTTATAATTATTCCCCTATCTTTGGTTTCTTCTCTTTCTCTCTCGTTAATGGCGTTTATTCGCGCTCGCGAAAAAGCAAGATCCCGCAAAACCCTAAGGTCCGATAATTCTTTCGTTTCTTCTCTTGCGAAGAAAAGTACTGCCGTATCTCGCGAGCACGCTAAACGCCCCCTTAATTAATCTTTAGACTTCTTTTGAATCTCTTTATACATATCGCGAGAGGGATTCATTATTATTATTATTATTATTATTATTTTGCTTGTTTTTATTTGTTTTTTTTTCTGGATTTTTTCATTAATACTGCTAAATTTGGCGGTTCTCACGGTCATCGAGCGATACGAGAAATTTTACCCTTCTTCATTGCTCGTTTGATTCCCATCACGATCTCAATTCCCACGACACACACCGTGCGCGGGGGGTTTTTTTTATAAGCGATTTTTCAATTTTTATTTATTTATTTTTGTTTTACGAATACGAAGCATAAGAGCCATGTAACCTTCTCGTTAGACAAACGCTCAAACGAATTCCCCGATTCATTTGTCTCTTTTTTAGCAATTATTATTATTATTATTATTATTATTATTATTATTATATGTTTATGAGGCAAAACGCGTGAAGTCGGCCATACCAGTTTTTCCGCGTCCTCAAAAAAATGTTTACAATTTTTTCGGAAAGTTCCGTCAACTGACTCTAATATCTCGAATTTTTTTCGAATTTTCAAAAATTACATTTTAAAGAAGATGAAAAATGTTATGAATCAACATAACATGACATTTATTTATTTATTCATTATTGGCTAGAACCAATAGGATTTATGTAATTGCTAAAATTAAGGAAAAATCTTCCTGCAACTGTGGCATCCAATAAATAAATTTAAATTGAAATTGAAATTGAAATTTCGTTCAAAAGTGTCGTATAAAATTTTTGCAAGACTTTACAAGATTTTTCGTTCATCGGTAGACAAAAATCCTAATTATTATGCAATTCTGCTCTTTTTTGCACGATGAAAATGAAAGTTTCCGTTATTTTTAGTTTTTTTTTTTCGGCTAAAATATCCGATTTAAAAATGTGAAAAAAAAAATGGTGGATTTTATAGTTAGCTGAGCAAACTTTCTATGAAAATTATCATTCATTGACGATATAAAAAAAATATAGTGGCTGATGTTCGACGTGTTTTTGTCTCATATATTTAAATGTTTGTCTCTTATCGAAAAGCTCGTAAGATCGAAATAAAGAAAATAACACCAAGAATCAGCAGATCGTTATTTTAGCAACATAAGTAATAGTACACTTTACAATGAGTGCGTATATTAGAGAGAGATAGAGAGAGAGAGAGAGAGAGAGAGAGAGAGAGAGAGAGAGAGAGAGAGAGAGAGAGAGAGAGAATTGAGATTGGAGAGACGGTGAATAAACTCGTAGCTTTTTTTTCGGATCGTATATTCGTGTGTCGAGAATTCATAAATATATATATATATATAATTTTCAAACTTATCATTTATTTTTTTTTTTAATAATTACTATAACATTATTTACACTCGGTTGAATCGTCGTTTTTTTTTCTTTCTTCATCATCTATACGAGCTAATTTCGAACAGTGTTTATTTCATTTTTTTTCATAATCCCTGTTCTGTCATTTTTTTTTTTCATCCCAAAAGTTCTACCTTCTACCTAATATTTCTCGCTGCCATCATTCGCAAAAAAATTGTCTCTCCTCTCGGCCTTGCCAGGTCGAACAATGAGCTCCGTTTGTGTAATAAAAAAAAAATTACTTTAATTAATTTTATGACAAAATGATTGAGTGTGAAGTTAAAAAAAAAATCAACAGTCAACAATCGAACCTTAATTAATAACCAATCAACGAATAATTCATTGATTTGAATAACAAAATTTATAATCATTTTGTTGAAAAATTAAATTGAATTATTTTGTTCGGTGCCCTTGTCTCCGTCAGTTTCGCGGCACGTTATTATATTACGCTATCTTATCGCTTCTTTTTTCTTAAATTTTTTTTTTTTATTCCATTTATTTTTCCTCCACCGTCGAAGAGATGGGAAAATCACGAACCTTTGATAACGAAGTGGCAGTCCCGCTGCGCGTCCACCGTCTATAAGTCTAATTAACTCTAAGCTCTATTCTGTTTTTTTTTTTCTTCTGTTATTTATTGATTTTTTAAAGTTATTTCCGAATGGTGTACATACGATGCAAACTTGAGCCGATTTTTCTTCTGTCTAGCTGAGGAATTATTTCATTGAATGTTACGAAATTTCTGGATTCTCGTCGATGACTGAAAATTACTATCGATTGGGCTCGTTATATGCTCATGCATGGAAATTACGAATCCATATCATAATTTATGTACGAAGTCATCAAAATATTTATTTGATCTCGTGGAACTCGGTCAGGAAAATTTCATATTTCGGGGGGAATGAAAAATGAAAAAAATGACGAGAAGAACATAATACTCGATTAATTATAAACGAATTACGAATTGAATTATTACGTATTGACGTAAAAATATTTTTAATCTTCTTTTGAATAATAAACAATCCTTATTCGAAAAATGCATCATCAATGGAAAAATAAAAAATCGTGTCTTATTTTTTTGAATTACGAAAATTGCCTAAAATCGAACGACACAATATTTTGTCAAAAAAAAAAAAATATTTTTTCTTCCAAGCAAACGTCTTGATTTTGTGTAATTCGAATTATCAACCGTCGGAATTTTAGAAAAAAAATTTCTAAAATCCACAAAATTCCGTGCGTACTTCAGGCATTGAAGATGCATGGCCAAAAAAACGACCGAAGCTCAGTTACGAAAAAAAAAATGGATTACATTCAATTTTGTCAGATTATTTGGAGAAAGAGCCTTGATTAGTTGACCCTATCGTAAAATATGCTCCATCTCACCAATATCATTGGGGGAAAAAAAAATATGTCGATATCGATATTACAGTCATTTTAGATACTCGAAAAGTCGTTAAACATTTTTTTTTACATTCCATTCGTTTTTCGTGATTAGCCAGCTGTGATCTTTGCGACTTTTGCTGATTGCGCTACACGCGATTTTTTTTTTCTCCCCCTTGAACTGCCATTAACGTGTCTTTAACAATCTCACCTCGTTCTATAACTATTCGTAATTTGTAGAGAATGCGAAAAAGAGAAAAAAAAAAGAGTAGGGGAAGGTGGGGCGGAATGGGCAGGTGGGGCTAAACGGGCCACCAAAAAAAAATTGACTTACTCGCATTTTCGCATCAAGGGGGACCGTACGAAACGGTATGCAACGTGACTTCTCCGACAGTCATCAAAAAATTTTAGGGTGGGGCTAAACGGGCAACTCAAAGAAAAGTGACGCAACGGCATTTTCACGTCGAGGCGAGTGAGATAACACTATATGCAACGTGGTTTCACCGAAAACGATGCAAAACCGAAAGGGTGGGCCAATATCGCCCACCCTGGAAAAATTGCTTACTGGCATGTCCGTTTAGTGAATTTTAGTGAATCTCATTAATAATAACTGATTAATTTATATTCGGTATTCTGATTTCTTCTCTGTCACCAACTTGTTGGCTCGAACAGGAGTATATCATATGAAACGAAAGTTGATATCTATATCGTACACTCTGTTATCTATTCTTCAACTGGTGGGAATATGCCGTCTAGGAATAATTATTTTATCAAAAGGGGGTGGGCGATTTTGCCCCACCCTTTCGGTTTTGCATCGTTTTCGGTGAAACCACGTTGCATATAGTGTTATCTCACTCGCCTCGACGTGAAAATGCCGTTGCGTCACTTTTCTTTGAGTTGCCCGTTTAGCCCCACCCTAAAATTTTTTGATGACTGTCGGAGAAGTCACGTTGCATACTCTTTCGTACGGTCCCCCTTGATGCGAAAATGCGAGTAAGTCAATTTTTTTTTGGTGGCCCGTTTAGCCCCACCTGCCCATTCCGCCCCATCTTCCCCTACTGGAACATTACTTCGGTCATCTACGGGGCCGTCTCTCGCTCATTTTAGCCAGCTCTCAAATATCTTCATTATATAAAAAAAAAAAAAAAAAAAAAAAAAAAAACAAAGAAACGATCAAATTTTTCGTGAATCGCCAAACCAATGCCAGAATATTTCAACTCACCTGGAACAACAATTAACGATTATTCGACACTTTGTATATATTTTATTTCCCCGATCGAAGCAAAGCTCTAATTAACATTATTATTGTTACTTTTTCTTTCGTTTAAGCGAGAAATTTTTGTGGAGTCTCAGCTACGACCCCGTAAGAGTAAAAGTAATTTTCGAAGAAAAGCGTCCTCTGCTTTTCGAATCCACGCGCGTTTTCCTCGTTTCAACGCGTCCCTGCATTGCATTTTTTATTTTACTTTTTTTTAATTTTCATTTTCCATCCTCGTAAAATTCCAACCCAGCACGACGTCACATTCGTAGAGGCATCTCCGTTAATTGACTAGGTTTTGTTTTTTTTTTTTTTTTTTCATTTACTTCTTCATTTACTCTTTATTCATACTATAGATCATTCTTTTTGTTAATATATATTTTTCTTCTGTTTTTTTTTGGTTGATTTTTTTTTTTTTTTACTGTCAATTGAGTATATGCGACGCGCGTCTCTCGTTCAGAACGTACGATAAATCTTTGGCTCGACTACGACACTTATTGAGCGTGATCTTACGACGTAGATAGGCAACGATTATTTAACATTTGTTTATTTTCTTTTTTTTGTGTTTTTTCCAAGACATTCAACATTTCCGCGCCGTTTATCGCCGCTGCGACTCGCGTTGTACCCTTCGTATATATACTCCGCGCAATAGCGAACGTTTTTTTTTTTTTTTTTTTCGTAATTTGAAACTTTTCTTTTTCATCCTTTTAACGCTAATTAATTTCTTCTTGTTAATTTTTTCTGTTGTTTCGTGTGTGTGTGTGTGTGTGTGGGGCTGTGTGTATTTTTTTTTTTCTGAGTTTCGTTAACAAGACGCTAGATTGAGCGAAGCGAGATTATTCATTTAGACATTGCCGTGTGTAATTCGAGCTCGGGTACAGCCAGGAAGCGTCGCGTTCACCGACGAACGACAGCTTGCCAGCCGATAAAACTGCCGGATGTTCGATCGCTCGAGGCCATCGAGTCATTTCCCCCAACTCAAATTTCGTTTTCCTTTTTTTTTCCGCCACCCTCCCCGGCACCCCTCGATCAATCCCATTGCCCGAACAACGAGGAAATTCCGGTGACGGAAGATCGTCGGTAAAGGAAGAAAAAAAAAAGAAAAGCGATGCCCTAGGAATGCGGCGGCGGCGCGCTCGCTATAAAGTATTTCGCATCGCGAGGAAACTTTTCGTTCTTTTCGATTTTCTTTTTTCGTTTTTTTTTTCTCTTCTTCTTCTTCTTCGAGTCTCTTTGGTTTTTTTTTTTTTTTTTTTTGAATTTATTTTTCGTTTTGTTTTGTTATTTACTCGTTCGAACGTACGATATCCTTAATCGTCGTCGTCGAGGCCAAGCAACTCCGGCGGAAGTCTTCGATGACGGCAGCAAAGGGTCAGACAGAGGACCCTCGCGGCAAGACGAAATTGCGGGCTCAGAGTGCCGAGCACGAGAGCCTTCCAGAAACTGTTGGTCACGCCGAACCAGACAACGGCAAAGTTGAGGAACGGTACCTGTGACGAGAAGAGGGAGAAAGAGAAAGAGAAAGAGAGAGAGAGAGAGAGAGAGAGAGAGAAGAGATCGAATTTATGAAGTAAAAAGAAAAAAATTTCACCCGGAAATAGGATTGGAATGAGAAGGAGAAAAAAGTTGATTTGCTTGATGGAAAATCGTAGTTTTCCTCATTCATTTTCTTCGATTTAATGATGATAAGTGCAAGCATCCAAAAATCTCATTTCATGACCCAAATGAATTCTTTCACATAATTCACATAAAAAAAACGCAAGATTTATGAATTTTTCGAAAAGAGTTTTGGGATAGGATGATAATTTAAAATGAAAAAGTTTACCTGAGGCGGTCCGTTGAGGCTAGAGTAGATCCTGAGTCCGGCGTATGGGGCCCATGAAACCCAAAACGCCATGACGAGAACGAACGACATGATGTGACTCGGATTGCTGAGATTTTCCGAGAGCGCCGTCGCGTATTCTTTGTCGTGTATCGGCACACCGGATCTCAGTCGTCGCATCATTGAGAATATATAGAAGTACGTGTAAACGATTGTAATTACTGAGGGACCGAGCACGAGTATCGACAGGGTGATCGTGTAGGCGGCCATGTTTCCCCAGTCCAGCATGCATATGAAGGCCTCGCGATCGAAGATCGGTTTGTTGAAACCGAGCAACGGTGGACAGCACATCATTGCCACGCTTATCCATGTGAAGGCCATCCAGCACTGGCAACGAGTTTTCGTCTGTACGGTCTCGTATCGCAGTGGTTTCCTGGCGAATAGCCAAAAATTTACAATGTCTCCCGTACATGTAAACTTCGCGTATGTCATTCGTGTAAGTGGCAAAAACACGGGGGGGGGGGGGGGGCAGGAGTCGTATATACGGAATATTAAAGCAATGTCACAGTCACGAGCCAGGATCAGCATAAAGGGTTTGGCTCGATGGTTGGTTAAGGTTCGCTCGACCGTATAACGGACGTGTGCACAGAGAGAGAGAGAGAGAGAGAGAGAGAGAGCGCGCTGTATGCCCCGTTAATCAAAGTCCGTCTGGGTATACGTTACGGCTATATATGCAAATTGTAAACGCCACATCGAGGTATACATAATACCGATCGAACGTGTAAACACGATAGATATACCGGGTAAACTTAGGTTCAAGGTCATGAGCGTTCGAGCGAGGATGCCTAACCTGATTGCGAGATAGCGATCTACGGAGATCCACATGAAGGTGTAGACCGAGACCGCCCAGAGGGTGACCTCGAGGTAACCGACCAAACGGCATACTATGTCCCCGTAGACCCATCTTCTAACGAGTGCCGGATATACCGAGAGCGGTACTACCAGCAGACCGCATAGAAGATCCGCCGACGCCAACGATAACAAGTAGTAGTTTATCACCTCGGAGGGACCTGGATGTTGGAACGACGTAGAAGGGGGGGAAAAAAAACGATCGGTTTAGTAGACCGAACGTGAGTCAATGGAAGGGAATTGACGATCGGCTGAATGGAAAAATTGGGTGGAGCTATTGAGGGTGGAATGGCAGGAAAGACTATTGTGGTGGGGATTCGGACTGGTCTTGTGCTCGGACTGGATCATGTCTAACCAGTCTTCTGACTGGTTAGACATGATCCGAAGTGGACATTCTCGACTTCTAAATTGTTCGTAGGCTCCAGCATCGGGATTTCGTAACTCTTTATCGAGAATTATGGTGCTACTACTGTCTGTCGATGGGTGAACAGTACCGTGAGTATTGTTCAGCTATCGACGGACAGTAGCAAGGACGATCCAGAGAAAAGGCGCAACTCCCATAGGCTCTCGTTGGTTTGACGATATCGACAAGTAAGAATCCCGATACAGGTATCATTTTTTTAAGGGAATTTGAGGCTAGAGAAGGATTCTTGGGCAGAATTGAAGTCCCGTTCGAGCCTTCAATGGCTATACGAACGTTTCTATAAACTATAAGTTACAAGAAGGAACAGAAATCGCATACTCTGTCATCGAAATGATTAAGGGAACGGAGTCCATTCCTTTTTTCCCTTGCGTAATTATCATCTAATCTAGAATAATTAATGAAAAATTAAAAAAAAAAAAATCGAGATACGTTACCGCGGAAGTTGAGGTAGGTGGCGATGATGAGGAGATTCGAGAGAATGATGGCGACACCGACGACGAAGATGAGGCCCGCCTGCATGAGAGCCTCCAGCGAGGGCTCCTCCATGCCGCCACCCCTTCGCGCTGCATCCCCCCCAACCCCGCCTTTAGGTGACTTTACCCTTCACCGTTTTTCCCAGTGGACCCCCTAAGGTGGACCACCGAGTGCGTGCCTCGTGAACACCACAGCGAGCTTCGAACCGTCAAATCCCAGTTCTCCGCGTGTCACCTCTGTTTCCTCTGCCTTATCTCGCTGCTCCCTCTGATGCTCGTCAAACCGATCAAAATCAGTTGTACCTCGTTCAGGCAGCGGGTAAACCGCCGTAATTTATCCTGCCAGCATTACTGCGAACAAATAAACAACGATAAATCTTTGTAAGATAATTTCGATCGCGATAACACTTTACATTAATGGATATATCGTATGGTGGCTGCATAATGGCTTCCCTTCTGGAAATTGGCAATTTTAGCAATCGTTACAAATTTATTATCGCCCCGGTGCTTAAACCCGAACAGACCACTGATGTGACGAGATTACTCGAGGGATTGGAGAACTTAATGGTTCTTGAGATGTTGCGATAATAAAACGACGTAAAACGTCCTATATACACGACTCCGTTTATGTACTCGGAAATGAAGCGGTGTATAGAGTTGTACAGTGTATTTTTTTTTATCGTTACCACTGCTGTACATTGACCTTTTATAGTTTTATTTTCGCTACGGGGGTGAACACACGAACTTTCCGCGCTTTACTGCGAGCCATCATTTGTCTCGTATAGTAGCTTCTTTCGTCGACGGTATGGTGCACGCACCTCAGCGTTATCGACCGCCATTCATAATTTAGTCGCTTCTCTCAATGGGGAAGCTATGTATACATTACGTGTCTCTTTCAAAATGTGTGTATGTATTCGTATACAGTTGGAAAGTGGAGAACATGCTAATTTGGCTCGTGTGCTGCAAAGCTTATGCTCTCCCATGTATTTCGTTGGTGCTCCTCTGGCACGGGGCTCGAAGTGGATCAAACCTCGGGCAACCCTCGGGCCAAAAAAGTCATGCCTCGGCTAATTTTTCGTGAAAAATGCGACGAAAAAAGTCGCATGTCTCTGAGAAATTTGTACATTTTTAATATATACGACTTTATGCATGAGGCCTGCTTATCCACTTTCGTCCATATTATCGAAAAATTAGCTCTTTGATGGCCTGGGTAACGATCTACGTAGCGAGACAAGTATACTTTCGTGAGAAATTAGTTTCTTTAAATGTCATTTTTCGTGTTAGTAATGCAATGCGTTCGTTACTCCAAAACGAGCTGGCTGTTTGTCGACTTGGGATGTTCATCGAGGCAATTCGTAAATGAAAGCAAAGGTAAGTCGTAAAACGAAAGTTAAGGTGAGTCGAAAATCAGAGCAAAGTATACAGTTAATCTTCGATCCAATTTTTCTAAAGCGAATTTTAAATTCTTTCTCACAACGAAAATATTCGTCGACATTTTTTTTCCGAGTATTTAATTATTAAATTTATAGAATTTTGATATTTTTTTTTTTGGTAAAAGAGTACACGTCTCCATTGCTTTCTCTATTTTTCATGAAAATTCATACAGCTGAGAGTACAGAAATCCAAATTTTATGGGCATTTTGATTTTTTTCGAGAAACGTCCGTAATCGCGATAGAACTTCCGGAAATTTTGACATGCCTGTCAAAATTTAGTTCATACCAATGGAAAATTATTATAAAAAAATGGTTGGCATTGAACTAGAGTGGGTTTGTTCATCGTAAAATTGAAGTCGATATCGATGAATTTTCACAAAATTTTACAAAATCTCTACAATTCTGCAAACAAATTATAATTATAGCGATAAAATTTCGCAAACTTTGCACATTAAATCTTGTTGAATGAAAAAAAAAGTCTTCAAGTCCGACGACTAATATAAGCTGTGATTTCAATTTCCTTGAACATAAAAACCGTGTCCATTTGCCAGGTGTGTGTGAGCGTTATTACCGGTGTTATATAATAAATATATATATATATATATATGTATCTATATATCCGGAAAACTGATCGCATCAGGACTCGACGATAGACGACACGTTAAAGTAATAATCCACCGAACTGCGTCGACACGCGACCGCGGTGACGAGAGTCAAGTCTGTTACATGAAAAGCGGATTACGAAGCCCCTGTTTATAACCCCGGATCACAAAGTTACGTATTTTTTTTCTTCTCTTCATCCTTTCGCACGACCTCACTTTCTTTTCAACCCCTCTTGCGCCCTGCTCGGGCGGTATTTTCACGCAAAGCGTAACATCGATGAGATATTTATTTTTATATCCGGGTTTTTTTTATTTTTTTTTACATATTTATGTATATATATATATCTATATTGCAACACAGATACACATTGATACACGTGACACGAGGCTCTTATTCTTTTTTTTTTCACCCTCGCTATCTTCGTCCCGTCCCTCGAACCCTCGTCGATCGAATGCGCCTTGAAAGTTCCTGACAAAATATCGATCGTCTCATTTATTTACGTCCGGATAGCTTCGTTTGTTCACATACACGGTAGTTTTTTGTTGCAATGTGGACGTAAAAAAAAAAAATAAATAAATAAACTTTCCCGGAAAAACCACGCGAAATGCATTTTTCTTTGCCACGACGTGGATCGATCGTTTTCGCGGAACAAAACCGATCGAACGTGACAGTGTATGGGCAAGCTTTGTATGCGGAAGAGAGAATTTATATTCGAGGGTTGTTCAAGGAAAATGATATTTTTATCACGGACAACGATCTGTGCCAGTGCAGATATAAAAATCGTATTATTGAGGAAAAAAAAAAACCACCCCCGCGCTGCCTGAAGATTCGTAACGCTCCTTGACTTATGCCAATCATGAAAAAAGAGTAGCTGAGCCTTTGCTTTTTCTTTTATGTACATCCACCCTCCGTCGACCAAATCTTTCGACGATTTATTCTTGCTCCTGGTCACGTATCCTACATTATTTTCCTGCACTCAGATATATGTATACGCGTACACAGATCATTTGTGAGGAAAAAAACGTCTCTTTGTGCCAGCCAGGAGGGGAGAAAAATTATCTGGAATTCTTATTTATTCGTTTATTTTCGTTATACGTTTCAACGATCTAGATTTGTTCCTTGCCCTGGGCAATCCGGTCGAAAATTTTTTGTATATCGCAACCCTGAAATACGTCGTTTTCTATTTTTTTTTCATGATTTTACTCGTCAGCGAATGTTTTGTAATGATTTGAAAAATATAATTTCACATAAGAACAACGGCTAGCGAGAATGCAAAAAGCAAAAAAAATAGTTTCACAAATTCTCCATGACATATCCAAATTTTAATCCATATCCTTGTCTGAGTCAAAAAATGCTTGGAAAAAATAAAATCTAACGGAGATCTACTCGAGGATATTAACATTTTGAAAATGTAGATACATTATTGAGCATTCTTTAGTATTTCTTTCAAGTTTTTGAATTTCAGCAAACATTTTTCGTTTAAAATAATAATTATTAATTATTTTAATATCTCGCAGCGAAAAAAATCGAGAATCAAAAATCCACGCCTCTTTGGGCAGTATAAAAAATTGTGGACCAAATTGCAGAGTGTATAGGGGTGCACAGTCGAGGTCGTTTTTGACGCGGATTGCCTTATATATTTACCAAGTATGTACCTATTCGGATCTTCATGAAATTCCAGTATTTCCATGACGACCGAGCTTGCCCAACGGACTTATCGATACAGCAAAAGATAATTTTATTTCGCGGAAGCACGAACAAGTTATTATTGTTAAAAATAATTTTTATTTCCCTGTATACGATAAACTACTGAATACTACACGAGTGACAATTCTTGGGGATACTTCAAGAGTGACTAATTGACAATTTTAAGAAATATACTTTCGTTTTTCTTTCATGTTCAGCACGTATAAGATAATTTTAATGCGTAATTTGTGTGTGTTTGTGTGAAACGAGATACCTAAATTAGTCGATACAGCGATATATACTTTTTCATGCACATATGTACATGGCTCTGATACTCTGGATGCTTGTTTAACCAACCGAAATATATTTGACAGACGATGCGCATGTCGAGATGAGTCGAGACCTGGCCGATAGAGACCGTATTTTCACCCCCGACTCCCTCGTGACACAGAATTTATCAAAATGTCAGCAGCGATAAAAAAAAAAAGTTTAAAAACTTCTGAAAATAAAAGCGAAACCACGAAATTCCATCGTTTTGTAAAATCCATATTCGCGTTGATCCGTAATACATTGTCGAGGCAAAACTATTAATTTTCAACCCCCTCACCCTCACCCTCTTGCGAGCTCTGCACGCGCACGGTTCTTCACGACTGAAAAAAAGAGGCGGAAAATGTTCCAAATATCTCGAAAAAAAAAAGAAACAAGCGAGTAGTCATCGATCACGATGAGCCCGAGATTTGACAATTCATCCCTGGGGATGATGTTGTATCAGCGAGGATATTTCGCCACTGTGAAAGTTTAACTCCACGCGCAGCATCCCCGTTGCCCTCCATTTTAGAAACACACTGCCATCTTAAGTGGGCTCTCTCTCTCTCTCTCTCTCTTTTTCTCTATCTAGCTTTTCCTCTCTATCTAGCTTTTCCTCTCTCTCAAGAACTTCTCTCTCGAGGAGAGATAAAATTCTCTCTTGTGCACGTACCTTTTCGTCCTCATCCTGACAGGTCACACCAGTTTCTTTCTCTTCGATCTCGTGAACTTGTCGATCAACCCAAAACACACAAAAGGTGATTTCGTTAATTTTTGTTGTTCACATAAAAAAAAAAGGAGAAAAAAAAACGAACTAACAAATGTTTTTTTTTTTCCCTCGTTGACGAAAATATATCGTTTTTCACACCACGAAAATTCGATGATGAGCAATTTGTTCGTATTTTTTTTTTTTATTTTCTCGTTTATTTTCAATTCTTTATTCGGAGATTGGTCGTTCGTCGAAAATGCCCGCGAAGATTACGGCTGACCAGCCCGGGGTTTTTACTACTGACGAGGAGAGAGGATTCGTCAGAACTCGGCTTGTTCGCGCGACGCGACAGTGCCCGGGCGCTTGCAGGCATCGATATATGACGCGCAGAACGCCTGCGCGCAAACCCCTCGACGTTTTTTTTTTCTATCAACCCTCCGAGCTTTCTCTCTCTCTCTCTCTCTCTCTCTCTCTCTCTCTCTCTCTCGTTTGACCCCTCTCGCAGGTCTCCCTTTATCCATCTCGGAAACTCGCTTTCTCTTACGCTCCCCTTGGCAATTTTAAGCCCCCGCCGCTACCCCCTCTGTGCGCCAGTCGATGTACTCGTACATAGATACGTATATTGGAGTCATGTATACGGTTCACAAATTCGTCGAGGTCGCGAGATATGTTAGGGGAGACCGGGGCTACAAGAGGCAATTTTTATATAATTATTTTAATCATTTTTGGCGAAATCATCAATTATAATTCAACCCTCGAGTCACACCGAGACACAATACTATACTCATCCGTGCATCAAGAATTTTTCGATCCATTTGGTCAATCGTGGTTTATCTATCGTTAGCACGTAACGCTGCTGATTATTTCTGTCCGTCAAGTAACCTTAGTTTGGCTCAGTTTAACCCTAATTTACCCCCCCCCCCATCCCCTCAGGTGCATGGAATTACTTTTTTTTTTAATTTTTATCTAACGAAACAACGGATAGGTATCGTCACAGTGCTGAGCAATCGCTGCGCGTCAAATATGCCCAGTCAGCTCTACGCTTTTTGTTTTATGGAGAAGATTGTGCGGATCCAGGAAAAAAAAAGCACATGGATATATATAGAGGATGATCATTCGGTGCTAACTATGGACGACGAGCAGCACACGTGCGCTGTACGCTTTGAAGATTTTTTTTTGTTTTTTTTTTTCAACGACTCACGGAAAGCCGTCGGTCTCGGAGGGTCCAATGTTTGGATTCGAAAATTATTGACAGAGTTACGATCGTTCTGGAGCTTCTGGAATAATAACGATGGACTGGCACTGGCGTCGATTGCTCAAACAAGAAGAACTCGATAAACGACTCGAACTCGTTAAGAGCGTCTGTTATTCCAAAAAAAAAAAAAAAAAAAAAAAAAAAAAAAAAACGAGCTGGATAAAAAAAATATCATAGACGCGGAGGTTTCTAGCGTTTTTTTTTACTTTTCCTTTTTTCATCGTAAAAAGTGATTCTTGATGGATCATTGGAGAGAGTGAGAGTAAAATTTTGATGAAGTTATGCACTGAAAAAAGGAAAGTTATGCACTGAAAAAGTCTGAGCAACTGAATATTCATTTGGTGGATAATATTAATGATTGATACGAGTGATATTTTGTTGGCTCTACTACAAAAAATTTTTCAATGATTCGACAAATTTATTTTCTCAGTGTACACTCAGAAAAGTTTCTGCAATCTATGTTGTCAAGTAAATGAATTTTTATGGTCTCTGCAACTATATATGGAATGTTCGGTTGGCTATTTGTATGGTTTAAATATCTAAATTATCGTTTGCATAACCAAAATTATTTTTCAAGTAATTTCAAATTATTGTCGCTGAAGTCATAAATTTATTTCCGTATCTTTTTTTACCATATTTTTCTCTCGGTGGGACAATTTTATTTTGGAATACTAAGAACGCAGGGGCGGAAGAATAAAGCGAAATAAATGAAAGTCTCTGAAAAAAAAAATAAAAAAAAAACATTTCCAATGTTAGTCTATAGCTCTTTAAGTTTCACTTTTTTTTTACACCAGCACACACTCGCTTCATTAAAATACAATTAACTTTAATCAAGTGACATTTATAGGACATTCGTTCAACTTCAATAAAGCCCAAGTAATTTCATCGAGTGAAGTCTTCAAAGATAAACACAAAAATATATAATATGAGCTTGGTTTGATCCAATAATTTTCATTCGAATAAATTTCGGTAATTTTCCTGCGTTGTAGTTTGAATAAATTGTACTTTCATCTCAGACGAGGTACGTTGAAACGAGCACATAGAGCAGAGTAACTTGATAGATCGAGAACTTTTGTTCTGGAGTGCGAGGCTCGAAATGGAAACTTTTCGTTGACAATTTTAGTCCGACTCTCTCTCTCTCTCTCTCTCTTTCTCTGGTCCGTTATGAGATAATGATGGCGAGGAGAGTTTAGCACCCCGCTAAGTCATCGTCACGATGTATTTTTCTTGGTGAGATGAAGTACGAACGGGGATGATAGTTTTGCGATATCAAGTACTCGGAACAATATTTATTCGAGAAAAAAAAATGTCCTTGACAACCGAGGGTGAGGCGAAAGGTACATGCATGGATTTTTATTTTTATTTTGTAGGATTTAACAATCCAGAATTCTGCGGAGATGAATTTTTCTCCCTTTTTGCGATCCCCTAGACTCCTATACTCATTCGTTATTCAAGTCAGATCGTCGCTTGCCCCGGATTCCGAATACTCGCGTATTTCATAATTAAAATATCTTCGGTTCGAACCCCCAACGTGCGACGTCTGTCATTATGATTTTTTGCAGCAGGTGTGGCCAGGATCGATCGTGACGGACACGATTCATTTCGCGAGTAGGTATCACGATGTAGATCTTTCCGGTAGGTGATCAGACAAGAGGCACGTCGATTAAATTCGTCTCGGGGATAGCCCTGGCGAGAAAAATCCATGAGATCATTGATCAGCTGGATTCCGGTATCCAAAAATTTAATGAAAAAACATTGCTATACTTTTAGCTTTAGAAATTTACATTGTTGACCGTCCGAAGATACTTTAAGGTAGTTCTATCGCTGCAGACTAGTCAATTAGCTATAAATGTCTAAATGATGATTCCTAAAAATATTGGATGTATGGGTTAAAATTAATAAATATTAAATAAGCTTACCCAGGTGAATACAATTGATCAACGGTTTATTATAAATAATATGTAATTAGTAAAATAGTAATTGCAACGACTCAAGTATTACTAGATCTCGTATGATATTTACGTGTGGCAACGTTGCGTTTTCTTTCTCTTTTCATTCTCCTGCCCTCTCACTCTCTCGCCCGCTCTATTGACGTTGACGTGGAGAGGTTATGTTGTTCGACTTGTCAAATACCGCTTTCGTTTCGATATCGCGTTGCCTCATTTTTTTCACCGTCACGACATTATGCCATAAGTTGTGTATCACTACCCGGATGCTCGTATTAAAATCAGTATAGCTTAACAAATTGGTCGACAATAATATTTTTTTTTAGGCCTGTTAAATTTTTACGTGCTTAATGAATCTAAGTCTCGTTTTTTGTAAGAATCTTTTGGATTTTCCATAAGATATATCGTTTCAAAGTGACCGGAAATCGATTCTTCTATATGCCGAAGCAAATTTGCCTTGAGGAATTGGCATTTTCAAGTATTAATTTCTCCGTAATGAGGTCGATAAGGGGCATTGACGTTTCACGAAATGAATAAATATATTAAAATTGAAGATATTAAAAAAAAAAATTTTAATCTTATGGATTAGCTACCACGAGAGAACTACCTTAAGAGGAAATTCATGGGAAGAGAAATGAGTTTTTTATTTGAACTGCCGTACAATCCAGATAAACGAATTTCATTGAAATTTTTTTGGGACAATAATTTTCTCGCGCCTCGACAGAGAAGAAAAAGTAGATCCTTCCCACGTATGATCAGACATACCGCGTAGGTTGGTTAATTAAATTCTACTAATTCATCCGTTGATCAGGCTCGTTGTTATTCGCCCATCTTCCATGTGTTGGATCATTAATCAGCAGAATTTCAATAATCGAATATTTTATGAATGAAATATCTCTCTGGATTCCCTCATTTTCCCGCAACGCAACTTCATCGGGGACGTGTAGCGCAAGTGTGACGAAGAATGCTCGATTCTTCAACGACTCGGATGAGAAAATCGTCGTGGAAAGGCGATTGATTGGTGTAAGAATGAGGAAAAAAAATCGTCACGTTAATGCGAAGTAGATTTATCCTCGTATGATCAGACAATCAGGAGAGCCTCGCGAATTGATATTACATGTGTACGTCCGAGACCGTCAATCAGCGATAAGAAAAGCACACACTGTGATCTTCAAAAATATTTTCTTATTTCGTGTTTGATCCAATGGATCAAACTCTCTCGTTTATATATATATATATATATATATATAACGTTTAGGAAAGTTGGATCGCTTTCTCGAGACTATCGTATCATTTTTCCACGAGACCGGAGAATAAAATGTCGACGATAACGTCGGACTGAAAGCTATCGTATTTCGGAACGACCAGATAACACTGAACAAACTGATCAATTTATCAGTCGGATGAAAAGCTTTTTCATCTACTTGGGTGATTCGGAGCTATAAAGGAAAAAAAAATCGTTCTTTCATCGATCCGGGAAGAAATAACAATGACGGTTTATAGACGAGAATGACGAACGTATTTCTTTTACTTATAAATAGATATGGACGGTAAGCAAAAGTAATTCTGCTCGTAAAACAAAATTTGACAAATTTTATGAAATACTTAAGTAAGCTTAACTGTTGCCCGCGCATTTATTACAAAAATCTTCAAGTACCCAAAATATTGTATTAGTTCAACGAACGTTTATTTTTAAACGACTTATTTAGACCCGACAAATAGTGCATTTAAAAAATTAATTCGTCAAGATACAAATGAATAATGCAATGAAATTTGGTAGAACGAGGATTCGTGAATATTGATGCTCGAGTAGTTAAAATTAATTTAGAATAATGGTTTTAAAAAAATAATATTTATGTCTTATCAGGTAATAATTCATAATTATAATGTTGGAAAATTATTTTTAATTATTCAACTGTAAATTTAATTTGAATTCCGTCGATGTTTAACACGACACAGGAATTGAATGAAAAATTTTGAAACTCAGCGGAGAAAGGTCGAAAAATTTAGACAAACGCAATCCAGTGAAGGTATAAATTCTGATGAATAGTTAAATCGTTTAGCTGCTAATTTGTTTCTCCTGCTGACTCAACGAGTTTCTCGATATCCGTCACTCTTACAAGCCCGCTACTCCCTCTTTCACTCGCTCTTTTTATTTTCTCTTTCTTCATTCTTTCGTTTTCGATATGCCTTTGGATAACCAATTTAAAGCCCAGGAGCACTCGTAATAAAGCCTCATCAAATCCCTTTTTCACGCTGACTAAACTCCCGGTGACAAAATTCGCTTCAGTTATCAAGAATAGAACGGTGTTCTCGTTCTCTCTGTTCCCGTCGCTCTTGCGTCGGTCGACAAAATTTTTCACAAAAGAGCGGTTACCTCGTAACTTTCTCCTATCGCGAAAGCTTTGTGGTCGAGAGTTTTTTTTTCACTTTTTTTTTATCGCGTTACCTCCGCCTCACTTATCAGCGCGAAGGATGTAAAAAAAAAAAAATATGGATCGAGGAGATAAAAGTCTGGCCATTCTAAAAAAAAGTATTGAAAAAAAAATTCATATTAATTTTGTATACGAAAAGAGTAGAAAAATCAAGCTTATTTACAATTAAATAATGATGTTTCATTTATCAACAATTATGGAAATTCATGTCATTGATTACATGAATTCCTGGCAGTATTCCCTTAATCGGAGTGTAATTATATTGATGATGATTAATAAAACCATTAACTTAATGTCGATATTAAGTTGGCATGTACTCACTTTCACATTATACAAATTATTTTAATATTACTTCAATATACGTTATACCTATTTGATTATTTTAATTTCGTATTTTCTAAAGCTAACATAAAGCTTTTTGATAGTTTTTTTTCTCCCAAATAATAATGGATAATTAATCAGAAAACTTTCAATGAAAATACAATCCAATTACGAAATAATTATTAAAAATTATTCTGAAAACAAAAATATATATATATATTCAAGACTCTAAATGACAGATTTTTTTTTAGGAATTCTTTGTAATTATTATGTCCCGCAATGATTTTTCCAATTCGGTTCATCTACGCTTTTTCCAAAAATTCATTTTTCATATTTTTTCGATCGCAATTGCGACAGGATCGACGCAATTAAATTTCCAGTGTCTCCATAAACAATATTGAAAAAAATAAAATAAAATAAAACAATGATACAGAAAAATCAATTTTTTTTACTTATTTTGTTTTATAATTTTTCTCTTTTCATCATCGAGTCGTTGGCTGGAAAATCTCGAGAGTATTAGTCAGCAAGTGAAGCTCGTTTTTCCTCGAACGGTCTACGAGTTTAAGGGTTAATATCTCCCCGGTGAGTAGAGAGAAGCGAATAAGATGTCGATGGAGGTGGCAAAACGAGAAAAAGAGTGCGAGCTCGGATTGCCCGAGGGAGAAGTGGAAATTTTTTTTTCGTTCTTCCCGGGCCTTCTTTTCGTAGAGATGAACTATCGCAAGTCGATCCGCACTGCGGGATTCAATGGTTTCCAGCGCAAAAGAATGAATATTTAAGAAAATTGGAAATTTCTGGAAGGGTGGCAGCCCTGTCTTCACCGTTACGGGGTGCCAGCTTTCACTTACTGCATAAAACGATCTCGGGAGCTCTTTCCTCGTTACATAAAACATGTATATGGGGTATCTCACATGAAATCGAGACGATTTTTCATTGAGAAAATTATTGGAAGTTTTTCTAACGAATTCTGGCTTTGGAAAAATTAATGAAAGTTTACTCGGAGAAAAAGCAAAACCCATTTGCATATTCCTTTTCTTCATTTCCAACAAAAATAGAATTTAAGGTGCATTTAATTTTTTTAAAATCAGTATTACGAGCTACGCAGCTCGTTAAAATTATACCTAGTCCAGAAATTCTCTCTATTCCAGAATTCTATCTATTCTCTAATTCCAGAAATTCTATCTCTCCACCCCGAATACCCACCCTATACATATATGAAATTCCAGATCAAGTTGATTGATTTTTGTGATCGAGGATATTTTTCTTAATCACAGCTAAGCTGAGAGTCATGGATTTAAAAAAATATAGAGGGCTCTAAATATAGAACGTAATTGTCACGAAACTATATATTTCAGCTATTTCATTATTTTAGTAAACTTTTTTTCCACAGACTTGTGCTACACAATAAAAAAAAAGCGTCGATTTTTAGACGCCCACTGGTATTTCCAGTGTTCTGAAAAAAATTTCGAAATTCTTCAGGGCCATAACCGTACTCGCAGTCAACCCTTAAACTGGTATAACCACCGAGTGGCTCAATTGCCACACCAATCGCAATTGGGGCTTATAAAATTTCAGACGAGCCTCGAAAAATCTCTTAACCCTTGCAAAAAAAAAAACCCCTTCCACTTTGACGTGGAATGTCCCACATGTATGTACTTCAAGTTTCTCGCGAGTTGCGCGAGTTTCGTGACTCTTAGCTCGATGCAGAGTATATTGCGACCTTATATGGCGGAAGAAGCCCCGTGACGGCCTCGTTCTATTCAAATCAGATAGGCCTCCTTTCATCCAGTCACCTTATAGCCGGCGCACCGAGTTGATTAAGTTCTCGACTTAGCTGATGTGTCGCATCCCGGGACCCCACACCGCCCCTTTAATCTCCTCCGAGGCACGTGGTATTTATTAAAAAGAGTAACGAATGTGACAAGAGAAGCAGCGTGATGACTCAATCATTACATAATGAGAACATTCAGCAGACTCGTTTACATTATTCAAAAAAAAAAAAAACTCGTTGCCCATACGACGAGAAAACAAACATTACTTTTATTTACGCAAAGTTTATTTGAGTACAATAAAATTCACTTTATTTAAATAGACTCGATATTCGTCACGATAGAAGATTAATTTTATTCAGCTTGGAAAACAATTTTCTTTAAATATAAATTTATTTCTCGCGGGGCAAGGTGACAAATAATCACAAGAGTTTTGCATTATTGTTCACGAGATAAGAATTTTTTCCGATCGATATTTTTTTTTTTTACACAATTCGAAAGTACATTTATTGACAATACGTTTTATTCAGTGAGTTATTTGTCATCGGTATTCGTCGTTGTTTGATTTTTTATTGTCGTCATTGAAAGTTCGAGGACAATGCACATTATGAAGAGTCAACTTCGACGTACGAGAATCTGTGTCGAAACAGAGTTGATTAATCTTGTATGTGGTATAAATAATAATCATAATAATTACAACCAGTTTTAAAAATTGTAATTTTATAATGAATTATTTGTTAATTATATTCCGGATAACGTTAATTTGCGAAGCTGATATTCCTCGAGTATAAGTCATGGCGAAGTCAACTTTGCCTGCTTCCAGCTATTCGTTTTTATTACATCTGCGATTATACAAAGAAAATTCATTAAATCGTCATTTTGTTTGCATGAATAAATTCGAATTGCTTGAATTTTATCGAAGATATTCATCATTTTTCCTTGGCTGCCATTGGCCCATTCGCCTCTTTGAGATCGCGTTGTTATAGGTGCATGAAACTGAATGAAGCACAAGGCTATCAATTAATCGATACCTTTATTATTGAATGAGCTAAGACCGCTTGCGATGCTGCTGGTGTGCCTCTTTTCACCGTGACACGCATTTCCTTGAAACTTTACGCTATATATTCCGTGTGACAAGCCGCGTTAGAGACAAAGAGGAAGAAAGTGGATGTAACCGAGAGTCGAGAATTCTAAAACTCATTGTTTCCAATTTAAATTGGCACATCTCCGATACGAAACTCGTTTCAGTGCCTCATTGTCTCATTTTGCACGCTGTGCAGAGTTTGAATTTTGCCGGAGTCCTAATTTTACTCGCGGAGAACTTTGAAATACGAAATTGCACAGTATCAGTCGAGCGAGATATGGGAAAACTTTGTGATTCTTCTCGAGAAGACCAGAGTACTTAGGTATACGTTAGTGATTCGACGTGTCCTGGATTCGCGCAGTTATAGTGGATAAAAAATGAATTTAAAAGAAAAAGTATACAATGAGCCGATGGTATTCGTTTCAATGTCGTTGTACTTGAGAAAGAAAGAAGAATACAATAATAAGAATGAGAAAAAGAAGACTCTGCTATTTTTAAATGTCGTCGGATTATAATTTTCCCTGATACGTCTTCAAGCTGAATCTTGAAGTATAAAAGACTGCAGAGATTCATGAAAACGTGAGTTGATCGAACACAAAGACATTGTCCGATCGAAAATTTTGCCAGATCATAATTTAAATGATTCATCCGTTAAGATTTTTCGTCAAAAGCCGAGATGAAAAATTGTACTTCCATTTTTTTTCGTTGTTTGATTCAATGAAAGTCCTGTATGATCGTTGCTGAAATAAGAGCCGTGCAAACAATCTAACGAAAGAGTATACGCGAATTCCAGTTCGTGTATACGTAGATCTATGTACCCTTGGTATGTGCACCTAGCCACAGAAGGACGACAGAACAAAGTTTCGCTTGACCGGAGTTTAGAGGAGTTTGGTGGGAATTCGGACCAGTCCGATAAATTTCGACCACTTGCCTTTTATGGATTCCGATGTATTCGTCTGGTATCTGCCTACTTTGAAATTTCTGCACAATTTAGGAAAATTAGTCGTGATGGATGAAAAAAAATTCAAGACCTTATTGATCCACTGAACGAATGTTTTTCTAGCAAAAGCTCTGAGGAATTGAAAAAAAAATCTGGCTGAAATTATTTTTCACTATTGTAAAAGACACCCTTGATCAGTCCCAAGCCCAAGTACTTACTCTTGCATCGAATTGGATCCCTTAAAAATTCACAGAACTTCGCTCATTTGATTTTTTTTCAAAATAATGATCCAAATTTACACCCCTTGCCATTTTTAGATCAAACATGGACGTCTCTCCTGAAAAATGATCGCCACATAAGGTGTACGCATTTTAGAAAAATCTGAACTTCGGCAACATCACAATATGACTAAAATGAACCATTGACTTTACCTTTTTGTGGACAATTTCTTCGAACGTGAACATATCAAATCTACGGGGGTTTTCCAATATTTGCGCCAACTTCTCTAGACTCTGACTGTGCAGAGAAACTATAGTACATATAATATAGGTGCGTACAAGTGACATATATAAAAAGAGAAACAGAGAGAGAGAGAGAGAGAGAGAGAGAGAGAGAGAGAGAGAGAGAGATATAGAGAGGGAGAGAATAGTAGCGGGGACGTCCTAGACCCTCCGAACGCACGCGACGCTTATTGATCTGAACGGCGGGGGAGTTCGCAACGGTGGAGGGTCTGTAGGGTGAAGAGGAAGAGGAGGAAATGAAAGACGAGAGAGAGAGAGAGAGAGAGAGAGAGAGAGAGAGAGAGGAGTGCGCAGCCAAGGAGGGGATTAGAATTTATATGTATATATATATGTACACGCCCTTACATAAGGTATTCTACACCAACTCGATCTACGTCTGGCCCTCCCTCTTTCTTCTATATTTGGTCCAAGAGCTTTTTAAACTGTTTTGTCCCTACTCTGACGATCATTTTACTTTACTTTTCGATTCTCTTGTTCGCACCGATAACTTCATAATGATTCCAAGGCCAGATCAAACAATCACGATGATCGCCTGAGCGCGAGAGAGCTACTTGAAAAGAGAGGAGCTGCTTAGCTTCTCCTTGAGACGACGTTTAAGCTCAAGCAATGCACAATTCAAGCAGCATTACCGCGGCTATTAAAATCGTGAAAACAAATCTTGAGTCTAAATTTTTTCTTATGGGAGAGCAAGAGCCATCCTTTCCTTCGGTATAATTTTGTATTTCGCGATTGGAAACATATTAGGGACAAGTGAGAAAAGTATTGTTCCGCTGGATACACTTGAAATTTAAGTTATAGATGATAATTGGACGATAACGTGAACCAACTTGATGCGGAATGCCCAATATGATAATTCAACGTATTTTATATGAAATATGTATGCGACGGGGATATCTGGAAGATAAGACAAGGGGAAAGAGATCGAAAGGGACGCAGATATTTTTACGAATATACGCAGCTCTGTGTCTCTGCGTTGCGACCTCTCCCTCGTTTATCGTACAAGTATACTCGCGTCGTCAGTATCGTCAATCCATCCCCGGGGGATGATGATGATAATAATCACGCACAGCCGATACTACGTCTCGACAACCCCGCTTCGAAGGTCTTTATCAATCGGCTTTGCACCTCACATTCATGCTGTATATATATGTACATACAATTTTTTTTTTTTTTTTTTTTCATGTGTTCATGTTGGTCGTGGAAAGTGGGTTGAGGACGCGAATCGTCGTCGAACTCCAAGTCGTATATATATATATATAGTCTCTCCATTGTGTCGCGTAAAAACCCCTCGCGAAGACTGATTGCTAATCTATCGGAGAATCCCGAGAAGACTCTCTTGGGGGATTTCAATTTTCCACTCGAGTCGATGGATATGTACGATCGTCTCGATCGTCTCAATCGCGATTCGAGAATGAAAGAGAAAGAAAAATGCAAGTTGGAAAATTGCACATTGCCTTCGTGCATTTTTCGAGGATTCGTGAGAAGCTCACTCGATATCGTTCAAGTGCTGGCGATCTCAATGTTTACTCTCGCTCAAAAGAGGAAGCATCGTTGATCCTGTAAAATTACCGAAAAGTATTATCGTATGTGGTGCACGTTTCATCTTTGTTCCTTTTCTCCTTTTTCAGCTCAAGTTCGAGCAATTATATTGACTATTCAAAGATATGAAAAAAAAAAATTAAAAATTCGCATGAGTGCAGATATGATGGTACAAAAAAAAAAAAAAACGAAACAACTCGATCGGATCATTTGGAAATATTAAAATTTAATAAATGTATACGATTTTTTGACAGATTCACGGGACAAGAAAAATGAGACAACGATGGACAAAAACGATTATCGATAACTCTGTGACGCGACAAATATCAATTACGACAGTGGACGATTTTTGAAAAAAAAAAAAAACAAAAAAACAAAAAAATGACTTTTCCCACACACTCATCTCCGTATACGCGAGTATACCGGACAAGCACGAAAGTGTGAGATTTTTTTTTTTTTCAATCTTCAATTTCGCACGTGATTCATGTAATTTTTTCGAGAACATAGAAAAAAAAAAAAAAATACGTCTCTCTCTCTCTCGATTTTCACGGGGTACGAAGTTTTTATTTAAAAATTTTCTCGATTTTTTTTTTTTTTTGTTCCCTTATTTTTCCGATCTTTCCTGAGATTTTTCGTTGCTCCGTCACAACGGCTGGGCGGTAATTTTGTTGGGATATTTTCCATAAACTCGGCCGCTTCTCGTCACTCGATAATTGACATGCTGGGGCGTTTGTACGACACCGGCGCAACCGGAAACGTGAGGACCGTCGCCGGTGCAGAGACGCTTAACTCGGGTCTTGATGCCGGTCGTGTGTTTCGAATTGATGATGATGCTCAATTTTGGATCTTTCTCGATAATCGTGTGATCATGCGGATTCGTCGTCGTCGCCGCCTTCGTCGTCGTCGTCGTCGTCGTTGTCGTTCTCGTTGTTGGCTGATGAACGACTCGACTCGATGATCGCGGCGCATAAACGACGTTTGGATTAATCGGTGCTATTGAACGACGTTTCAACAGACGCAATGGCGATACGGCCAGGATTGCTTTTGTTATACGACGTCTGCAACGCCAAAGTACGACAGCCGTTGCGAACCAGGCGAACCATGGACCAGCACGTGGACCAGGCACGGGTTCCCTCGACCAGAGAAACAGCATCTGCGTTTACATCGGTTTATAACAAGAACAACAAAAACAACAATAATAATAATAATAATAAAACACATGATTATTATTTATATTATTATTATTATTATTATGATTATTGCTGGCAGTAAGTAAGAAATTGTAAGAAAAATTATTAGAATTATACTAGAAAATTAATTAAAATGCTTTAATGAAAATAAAAATCTGGGAAAATAGATCATGAATAAAAATGATTTTATTTACATGTGATAGAATTTCATTCTAAATAAAATCATTTCTTCGCACAATGAATTCCATGCAGAGCTGGGCAAAGTAACAGAAAGTACTTGAAGTACGCCAATTATTAAGTATAAAATACTTTTCAAGTTTTCAGGTATACATCTCGTAAGATCTAGTGCTTATATTTGATTTTTTTTTACATAATCTTTAACTCATTTGATTTTGATTCGAGTAATTTTTGTATCAAAACATATTTTCAGATTGTTCAATTCATTCGGGTTAGGCAGATTGGAACAGAGAAATATTGAAACGAAGAAATTATAAATAATTTTAAAAATTGCATTGACGATTGTAATTAAGATTTGTTTAGCTTCAGGTTTGAAAAAAAAGTAAAAATAAAGAATATAATACACGGATTGTTAAAAACGGAGCCATGCATTGACAATGACACCTTAAATACCGTAGTTTGAGCCTTTGAACGGACATTCCTTACAATCTTAATAAAAAGATGGCGCCGAATGTTCCTCAATTATATATTCAAAGGCGTTATACATGAAACCATTAGCAAAACGTATTCAAAAGTACTTCATACTTGGTACTTGAAAAAGTACGTGAAGTACAGGAAAGTACTTGAAAATTTAAGTAAAAATACTTAAAGTACAGGTCGAGTACTTGGAAATTTAAGTACAATACTTGAAATACATTTAAAGTACTTTGTAATTCAAATACTGTACTTCCGGTACATCGCAAGTACCGGGTCCTTGAAGCACTGCCCAGCTCTGATCCTATGCGACTCGTGTAAAATTGTTTTAAATTAAATAAACCATTTATTCTCGATACATATGTCCCGCTGTGTGAAGCGAGAGGGCTGAAAAATCTATGAAGAACCATGGGATTTAATGAATCAGATTCGATGCTCTACAGGGGTTGCTCGCGATTGAATTACAATTCATCGCGACACGTCTGTGCCCTCACCCCCCCCCCCTTTCGTCATCTCATTACGATAATTAAAAGACCTCGGGGGGATTAGAACGAGAGACAGTGTTGAACAAAACGATTCCCTCGTCGGTTCTCCGGTTCGTTAGGGAATTGAATTATACTCGGTGACGAGCGAGTAAAATGGATGAAGTGAAGCAACACGAGAGTCTCTGTATCTCACGTTCCTCGAAACCCATGTCCCTCGGGCGACACAAAAGGACCGTTAGAATCAGCTATACCGTTGAACAAAAAAAATCGTAGCTTTGTTTATTCGGAAAATATCATGAATTTATTTTATTTCGTTTGATTTTCGTTCGATTGCCCATTCAATCAAATTCATCATTTTTCTCAAATAAAATAACGTCATTTTTTTCGTCACAATTTTTATTTGATTTTCTTTAAAGCGAATGAATTCCGATTGAATCACCAGTAAATTTGTCATTCTCCCGGAAACATTTTTTTTTTTTTTTTTCGAATAAATGAATTTTTTTTTTTTGGTGCTGAAAAAATTATTTGCTTGCCCTAAAAAATTATTGTTTTATCGAAAATAAATTGGCTCTGATTCCATTATATTATTTTTCGTAACACGAACAAATATTATTTGTCGAAAAGAAAATTTAATTCAATCAAATAAATCCCTTTTTTTTTAAATCTTCTTCTTGGTAAATCGTAATTTCGTCATTGAACTCGTGAGCTTGCAGGGACAAAGAGTTAATGAGGTCTGTGTCCGTGTGTGTGCGTGTGGGTGTGCTGGGTTCGAAGAAAGGTGAATGCCGAGATTTCTCGTAAGGGCGGGAATGGAAGAAGTGGAAAAAAAAACCGAGCGAGAAAAAAAAAAGAGATGAAACGTCAGAGAGTCTCAGTTGGGAACGACGACTCGCGGGATAATATCGTTAGGGGTGAGATCGTGATCGTACTTTTGCCTTCACAACTCTTTTCTATGGCTCCATGTTGACAGCCCCCAGTCGCGCGTAACCTTCGCTATTTCTTTTTTTCTTTCATTCCTTGTCTCGAAAAGGGGTAGCAATTTTTTTTTTACACACTATGGTACTTTCTACTGACCTTATAGATCCACTCGTTGGCGCGCTGCCTGAAACTTAAGGGTCGCTCGACTAGTCGAAACATAGAACGGCCGTGGACGGGAACTACGATAAACGGGGATCTGGGAAATTCATGAAAACAATATTGCCATTAGGTCATTGTTTATTATCCATTGATAGATCGGTGCCTCGTAAATTTAATCTTAAACGCCTCAAAGGGTTTGTTACACTCGAAAAACATGAAAATATGAATGTTTTGCAGTTGCATTAGTCAAATCTTTTTGTAGAAAACACTACTCGAGGACCAAAAAAAAAAAAGCAAGTAAAAGCTGCACATTTCTTTCCTGTAACTTTAAACGACCCACAAAGGTCTCCCGATGAGCAAATCCGTTTCTCAATTTTCGCTTTTCATGATACAAATAATGCTAATTCATATTTTTCACGATTTATCCAAAATATAACACCGAAAATTCGATAATTTAAAGAGACCAATGGGCTCTCTTTCCCTCATACGATCGTTTCAAGATCCAAAACTTTACGAGACATTACGAGATTTGAATTCTTACGAGAACGATGGCGCAGGCTTGAGAAAGGTTTTTCATTCGTTCCCGAAATCCTCTTGGGACTTTCAAATTTTCAGCTGATTTTCAGGATGATCCGCGAAGAAAATGCGTATTTCGAAGCTCTGCGTGTCAGTCCAGAATGTCAAAGGACCAGCACGTACGGGAATTCGTGAATATACATATGTACACCCTTTCCTTGTCGTTACGTGGCTTTTTAATTTTCCTCCTCTTCCCCGTTCGTCCGCGGCTGTACGAAAATTTAATCTCTCGGCACACTATTCCGACCACTTTTGCTCGTCGAGTTCGGACGAACAGACGAATTACCTTTTTTTCGCGTCTCGCGGGACTGACGGCTAACCAAAAAAAAAAAATTGGCATAAAAACGTTTGACCAAAAAACTTTACGACAGAGAGAGAGAGAGAGAGAGAGAGAGAGAGTGAGAGAGTTTTGACTGACCAAATATCCTTGCGTGAGATCCTTTCGAGCAACGAAAAATCCTGACTCCAGCTTTTCGCGAGACGAGACGACTGAGAGAGAGAGAGAGAGAGAGAGAGAGAGAGAGAGAGAGACGAGACTATTTTCTCTCAGCTCATAGCCCTTTTTTTGCGCGTTTCAGAGACCCGATAATTTGATAGGGCTCGTCGTTCCTCGGGCCCACGGGACACCGGCCAATTTTCCCGTTACGTCACGGTCGTATATACTCATGTAAACGCAAAGCTTGTACACATAATTACAAAAAAAAAGGATTAAAAAAATGTATATAAAAACAATAATAATAATAATAATATATATACATATATATTATATTATATTTTGCGTAAAAAAAATAACATATGAAGCTTAAAGAATTTAGACAAAAGGATCGCGACCGGTCCGCGCTGCGTTCAGCTGCTGACGCGTCGCGCTCGCCTGAAGTTGACCGATTGACAAAAAAGAAAAATCGATCTTCGACTATCGCCACGATGTGTTCCCTGTGCGGGGATAGGAAAGCATTTTAAAAAGCCAAGACCGTTTGAGTCAAAGTCCGAATCGGTCCAAAAAAAAAAAAAATAACCAACGCTGATTAGCACGAAGTTAGCTGAGCCATTTGGACCGTACACGCACAATGATAAATATATTTTCGATTCTGCGCTGTGAATACCGGTGGGGAAATGAGGGTCACACCAATATATATATATATATATATATTTAATTAAGTTTAATCACTTGCGTAAAGATTATGCCTTGTTTCTTGAGACATATATAGGCTTTCCTTGCATCTTAGTTCGGAAATTTTTTACTTTAATTTTCTTTTCGATATTTTGGGCGGATTCCAGTACTTTATAGTACTTCTATATTAAAGTCTAGGAAAATAATTTTTGAAAAAAAAGAATGTTTTCCTCTCAACTCCTGACTGTGATTAGACAATTTTTTGAAGTCAGTAGGTTCTTGTCGATTGATTCAAAATTTTTTAGTTCGTTTTTTGGTTTTATTATTTCGGGTCAACCGTAGTCGAATCCCTGAGTAGTGATCGACTTTATAGAACATCTGTACGAAATGAAGACCTAGGAAAATAATTTTTTTTTCAATTTCTTTTTCCAATTCTCGACTGCGACGCTATCCTATGTTGCCTTTCCATTTTTGTCCAAATTTTTTTGATTTTTTTTTTCTTTTCACCATTTTAGGCTGTTAATATGTAGATTCTCTTTACTGATGGGCAGAATACAGTTTTACGCTAATTACAAGGCACGGAAAAAGATTTTTGGGAAAAAATAATTTTTTTTTTTCGAATTTTTACTAGAGCAAATCTACAGACAGCTTGATTTTTAATACCAAAATTACAATTTTGTTTTCTATTCGTTATAATATTTGGGCTGGTAATATTAGTTGGATCCAAATACTGGTCGTCTTTATGGTACATTTATACGAAGTAGACGCCTATAAAAGAAAAAAAAATATTTTTTCGATGTCTGACTCGAGAAAATCTACAGTCAGGTCTCTCTTTTACCTCATAATCTCACAGTAGCGATCGATTTATAGTGCATCTCTAAGAAATATAGAGAAGCCCAGTAAAATTCCTTAATTTTCTGTAATTTTTTTTTAGAAAGTCGTACCGGTTTTCGGGCGTACCGCAATTTTGAATATCGAAAATTTCAGAAATCGAAAGAATATATGTTGTTCTTTTTTAAAAATTCTTTCCCCTGGCTTCTAATTAGCGTAGAATAGTATTCATCAGTATACAGGAAAAGTTTCAATTTTACGAAAAAAAAAAAGTTTGATTCTTTCGAAAGTCCGCTGAACCGAATAACTATCAAACTGACGCTGCAATTTTTTTCGTCAAAGTGAAAAATTCCTTCGAACCCATGTCAGGGCAGATTTAGCGAAACCAACGAAACTTTTTCTTCATCTCAGTGTGTGAAAGTTGGAGTGGTAATTCGTAAATTGGGTGACCTTTGGGGGATGCAACGTTAGATGAAAGTTTTAAAACGACTTTTTGTTGTCTCCTCTTTTCCTCCCACGGCGTGTTAACCCCGTCACGTTCGTGCAGCCTCCAGCTTTTTATCGTCGTCGTTCGCAACTTCTTTCGTCCTCGTGAGCTATATAACGGAGACGCGTATATATATATATATATATATATATATATATATATATATATATATATATCCCGAGAGTTGGTCAGGGTTGCAGTGAGCAACCCCATTCGGAGTATCCCGGAGAGTGTGTACACGTCCTCTCTTTTCAACCATCGTTGGAGCAACCACCCCTCAGCCTCAACCAACCCCTCAACCAACCCCTGGAAGAAATTCCCTCTTTTGCCCGTCTCTTTCTCTCACGCCGTCTCTCTCACTTATTCATTCTCAATTCCATGGACTCCATCCCTCTCAACACCCGGAGCGACCATCATTTGCCCTCTCTCGTGTTCCCTTATTTTTTCGTTCTCTCATTCTATCATTCTTGTCTACCTCCCCCTCTTCTCGGTTATTTTTTCATTTTCTACCCCTCTTTCCGAACCCTCTCCAGTCCCTCAGACTATCATTTTCATTCTCTCTCATTCTCCCGTTCCTCCATTCTCTAATTCCCTCATTCTGCTTCTCTCTCTCTCTCTCTCTCTCTCTCTCGCTCTGCGTTCGTTTCAAGCCCATTCCCGGGGCGTCACGGGTTTGTGTCAGTAGGTCAGAGCCTGGATACGTGAGCCAAGAGGGAGAAAGCACCCCTGCGCGAGAGAGTAAGCTAGAATGATAAACAGAGAATACACCTGAAGCTCGATGCATGCTCTCTGGACGACTCTTCCCTTCTTCTCTCCTTCTCTTTCCATCACTCTTGCACTTTTTTCTGCTGTGTTGCACATCGGAAATTTCACGTGATCGAGTTTTTTCGCGGTCCTTTCCTGTGCTGCCCTGCCGCGTCCCATTTCGGTATACGGTAAAATTGCAGCGTTTCAATCTCCACTGGGATATCTCGGACATCCTTGCGTCGACCTTGATACAAATTCATGAACATAGCAGTAAAGTTGTGAAATATTTTTGGCCGTATCCTTGAAGGATAATTCGTTTTTACGACTGTCCAATACATCTTGGAACGCTGTATACGAAGTGAGCCATTTTTTTTTCCTAAATTGTACACAATTCCTAAAATCGATGAAGCTTTTTGTTACGAACGAATACGTTACCAGTGCAATTGTGCAAATGAAATTTTACATAACATTTCGATAATTGTAACGATTCAAAAAAATTATGTACACATGTGAAATTATAGTTAAAGTTTGTGAGCTCTTTTGACAAAGCTACTATCACAAGCTGTATTTTTATTACGTCAATCACAATTTAAAAAATGTTAAATGACTCGTAATGTCATACTTGAAAATTTGATTTAGAATAAAAAATTAAATAAAATAAACCACTTGTGCTTGGTTCGCGTGCCTCGCATCGACGATAATTACAATAATCGTTAAAACGCAGGTATTTTACATACACATATATATATATATATATATATATATCGTCGTTGCATGCATCAGCGTTATACTGAAATATCCGACTGCAAGGACTAGCTTAGTGAGAATGCATCTACGTCATTGTGGCGTAATTAGGACACGTGAGTACACCTACATCGCATCACGTATAAATTGTGGAGGGATATATTTACCTGATGAATTGTTCGAAAAAAAAAAAAAAAAAAAAAAAAAACTAAGGGTGCACGTAATTATTTTTTACTTGAGTTGCATCGAAAGGAAACGAGAAAAAAAAAAAATTAGAAAAAGTTCATAAGCTGCAGGCGTCAGGCTACGAGAAAAAGTACTTGGGGATGTGTAAAATTTCACTTCGTTGTATTAAATTTTTTTTTCCTTTTCAAATTAAAATTAGCTCAAGAGCTAAGAATCAAGTTCCACGGAATCTGATTTACGTTGCCAAAAAATGGAAGCCTCGTTAGTATTCAACACGTGTTGGATGACAATTTTGGCAATATATGTATATAGGCAGAGTAGACGCGAACAAAAAATCCCTGACATTATCGTAACGAATCAACGTAATTTTTAACTCTCTACACATAAAGTTTCCCGGCCAATTCCCATGCTGATGGTTCTTTTGTGTTTTTTTTCTCTTCAATACTCGACCTATATAGCTCCGATCGTTTCGATCCTCTGCAGAGCATACTTTTTTATACGCATACGTCTCTAAAATGCTCATTTCTCTCTCTCTCTCTCTCTTATTTTTCTCCCTTTGACAAAATGGGCGTATATGTGTCGTTGCCCGTATGCGCGACTTTAACGATCCTATGATTTATGGTGCTTGCTTGCGGGACCGTATATGGAAAGCACCTCATCCTCGAGACTTTATACGCCGAATGATCAGCCAGTCGAGGGAATTTTTTTCTTTTTCTTCTTCTTTTTTTAAACATCCCGGGCAACGGCGTTTCGCTGCATAGAATGTTGCACGCATACAGACCGAGTATTCAGACGATATGGTAACGAAAGAGCGGAATATACATAGTAAAAAGAGCGGAGTATACATAGTAAACTGCTTAACGAGAATTTTACCATAACAGCTCTGTACCACCATCATTCAGGCCACATATGTTAAAAATAATTGCGAATCCATTGGAGAAGCAGTCTGAAATAAACGTGTTGTATGGAGAAAAAGAGTCGGCTACTCGAATACGGATATTTTAAGCATTTACTGTCTATTTTGAGTAATCTATTCCAATTCGTTCTGAAGAACGATACTTTTTTTCTGTGGACTCTTTCACCGCAGGATCACATCCCTAGCAACGTTGTTTTTCGAGCTGATAAATCTGCTTTAAATTATAACAACTGAGTTGGTTTTTTTATAAAGGTAACAAATTCGATAACTTGTGGAGAAAAGAATGAGCCCAAGACATGAGAGTCTGAAAAAATATCATACGATCTTCCTTTAGTTGGTGACGAAAAATCACAACGACTGTTCTGTCACGAGGAGTCAACTTGTCCAGAATAATTTCATTCATAGAGCTATAGGGTCCTCAAAATTTGGACCTATTTGAGTAGTGACTAGGCAAATCACTGTCGAGATATATTTCTTCCCTGATAGCCCTAGCCCATCCAAGACAGAACTGAATAACGAAAATTCCGCTAACGTCATAATGTGAAGCTCGTAATCACATCAATGGATTTCGGGATCCATGTAACTTTCGTTCAGGTTTCTCGAAAACGAGTTTTCAATCGACCGAGACGCCGTAGGTTTTGCAGTCCCATTAGCATCAATGTGCTCTTCGAGAGGATGCATCAACGAAAATCCCACACGTGTGAGGTTACTTGACGAACTGGAACTATCAGCATGTTACGAGTCAGCGATAAATCAAGCTGATCGACCAAACGGATTGGCTATTTTTTTTTCCTGCATATACATATAAGCGTCGTCTATCCGTCTTTGAGTCAACGGTTGAATCGATTGATCATTACCTATCCTAGCTAATCACTCGAAAATGACTATAATTATTTAGCAGCTTATCAAGCATTACTGCTAATTACGTCAAACGAGTTCCTCAAGACGATTTTACAAGTACTCGGCTTATTTGCCTGGTAAGCAGTGCCTTCGTTAGGTTTAATCAGTACTCTTGGATTCCAGGAAAGTCCTCAACAATTCTTAAGCCGATTTAGGGCAATTTGAATTATAACTATAAGACAGAACAATGGGATTGTATCGAAGACAAAGTCCAGGATAACGATCTTTGTTATGAATATATATAGCGTATAGGTGTCTGAAAAAAAATGCACAATACACATACTGGAATCGCATGATATCCTATGTACGAGATTTCGTTATATTTCTGCCGCTATTTATAAACACGTATCCGCAGAGAAGAGGGAGTCTCAAACGTTGGAATATAATCGAGAGAAAGGATCTTGTAAGGCGTTGCTTGCAAATTATACATAAACGTATATACCTGCATATACGAGAATAAGGCAGTACATAAGATGTAATGCATGGAAAATCTGGCGAGTATTTATTCATTGGCAACCAGGTGGCTCTCTTGCGTTTAGAGGCGGTCAGTTCCGCGGTGAGATCAGAGTAATCAACTATTCTTGTTTCTGTTTTTTTTTTCTCTTCCCTCTTTTTTTTTCTCTCGCTGTGACTTCGTCTCTCTCTTGCTCCGTCGTGTTCGTTTATCAGTCGCCTATAAGGCGAACCTCATTAATCTCTTCTCGGTCGCGGGGGACAGGCAACCCACAGCTGCACAAGACATTAGAACACTCGTGTGCCACAAGAGAGAGTTAAAATTGAAGCTAGCTCCCAAGATTTGTGTTCCTGCCCACAGCGTTGAAATATATTAATTATATTCACCGTGGCTTAATTAATGACCCGCGCGTTTTTTTTTTTTCACTCTTTTTCGATTTATACAGTATTTATTATTACGATAAGAAGGAAAGAAATATAGGGCAGCTTGGGGATCAAGCTTTTGGGTGACAAAAATGAGCTTGCCAACTAATCGAACCGGAGAAATGTAAAATGGGAGCTTCAATGCCTGTAATGAAGATTCGATTTAAAAGATCCTGTTTGTATATATAGAGAGTGTGAGAGAGAGAGCGAGATAGATAGAGAGAGAGAGAGAGAGAGAGAGAGAGAGAGAGAGAGAGAGAGAGAGAGAGAGAGAGAGAGAGAGAGAGTAAGTTGAGTAATCCTGCCAGACAGCTGTTCCACGGTGCTCGATTCATTTCATCTTTGCCCAGGTTTAAATCGCGTGCAACATCGGCAGATTCACCGGTCTTTCCACATTCATTTCGTCAGGCTGAAATTTCACGACCTTGACCATTCCAGGGTTCCAAGTGATAAATGACAGGGAAATAAAATTAAAAATAGAAAAATAAAATGACCCACGGGGACTTGCGTCAAGTTCAAGATCGATATGTCAGCGAATGAGCAATGAGCATGTATCTTTTATTCATTTTTGCTTGCAGTCGGGCCTTTGTTTTTCGTGATTTTTTTTTTTCTACATATATTCTTGCCCTGTAGTGTGTTCTCATTAATGGTCCGAGTAGTCAGAAAATCACATTTTGAAAAAAATGTTCGGATTGATGTACGCATGTGTGTATGTGTGTGTGTGTGTGTGTGTGTGTGTGTGTGTGTGTGTGTGTGTGTGTGTGTGTGTGTGTGTGTGTGTGTGTGTGTGTGTGTGTGTGTGTGTGTGTGTGTGTGTGTGTGTGAGTTATGATCGTGCCAAAAACGAATCTTTTATAATTCGTCAACGGTTTCTGCTATCGGCCTTAAATTTAGCACACAAATTGAACCATTCAATCACGACCATTATATAGTGATGATTTTCGGTAAATTTTATGCGGGCATTCAGATTTTATCGAATTTGCTGATTTTTTTTTTTTTTTTTTAATGGATCCAGACGCTCCAATCTTATGGAAATTTTAAACTTTCGAGCTAAAACTTTCTACAAATAAAGATTAGTCGGCAAAGATGTTTGGTCATTGAGTTTCACGAGAATGCATAAAAATATCAATATTTTATGGAAATTTGTTGGAAAATTATTATAAATAATTTTATTCGCTTAAAAATTGTTTTATCGAGGATATGCATGGGGTCTTGGAATCATTCAGTAAAATTAAATTTTTAAGAAACTCTGCAAATTATAAATTTGCACATTGATAATTCATACTTTTTCACGGATTTCCTCTGTACTTAGGGAGCGAAGAAGTTTATTAGCTTTCATCTTTTCGTGAGAAGGAAATTATTCGCTAGCAATGTAAGCTTCATTTATGCAACTTGTCTCGAAAGGCGCTTCGACAATACACAAAAATTGCGATCATAAATTTTTTTCGGACTTTCTTTAAAATTCCTGTTAACTTTATCAATGAAGATAAAAATTTTCTTTGTAAATTGTAAATCTTTAACTTTTTTTATATCTGCACATTTATCCTTTCTCTCCTCCGAGAAGAACCACGCGGAGGCTACTTCGCGGTCAGGACATTCGTTGACCTCGGCCGAATAATCCGTTGACGTGAGATTCGAACTGACCGATCGAATGTTCTTTTTCTTTTTGTTTCACTGCCATGCAACGAACGCGGATCTTCCTACGGATACTCGTGTGCCTTCTCCAAACAATAATTTCTTCGACTTGTAAATGAAAAAAAAAAAAAAAAACATGGAATAAAAAAATAAAAGATATTTCCAAGATTGACCGCGGTATGAGCAATATCGATCGAGGAAGCGTCAAAAGGGCGCACGTTTCATGGCTAGTGTGTGGCTCGAGTATAACTTCTCTTTGAATTTTACGACAAGAAACGTTATATATATCCGACGAAGAACCGTGGGTGGAGTTTACAAGAGTTGAAAGTCAGCTCGGATATTACGCGTGATGTATAGAACACCGGTATTTATAAAATCCCTGGATCTATCGAAACCACTGGCTATAAGTATAGATCAGTCGCGAATGATACATTCGGCACTAATTCGTTTCTCGATTACGAGCTTATCGCGTGACTTTCCTAAGGCTATATGGGCCATTCCAAGCCAGCAAGAACTGCGCCTTTGACCACACAACCCTCCGTGATTTGTTTCATGCTTCGACTCGAAAAGATCTTCAATATAATTTTTTTGATCTCCTACACTTAACTGTATTCAATAATGATATGATTTTCAAGAAATATTTTCGTTAGAGCAAAGAGCGTCAGCAATATTGAAAACGATTAAAATCTTCAGAATCTCTTTTTTTTCTTCCATTTCTTCGAAACAATAATCGTAATTAATTGAAAGAAGAAATCATGGGATATATCGTTAAAAAAAAATCATATCGGCTAGAGAATTCTTGAGAATTTTTTTCATGCTTCCTGCCAATCGTTATTGAATTCCGATTTTTTTTAATTGAAAAAAATAACTCTTTTCGAAAATTCTGAAAAAGCTTCCATAGATCCTCAATGACCCTATCAACGTTTTTGAGGCTCAACCCAGTGTGATTTAATATTTTTGCTTTACTAATAAGTTTTGGAATTGTGCTCGGGTAATTTTATTTTTTCAATTAACAAAAAGGTAGCCTGGGTGAAATTTTTTTAACCATTCCTTAAGATGACCTGCTTTTTTTTATCATAAAGTGTTTGAAAAAATAAAAATAAAAAATTCTTTTGAGCTAGAGCGATGACGTGAAAAATGATGCATCGACTGCCAGAGGTGTGCGGCATAGAACTTTGGTCGCGATTTAGCGTGGAATGCCTCGTATACATTGATATCATTGTCACTATGCCTTTTCGACTACCGCGTATGGGAAATTGTACGGGATCGCTGCAGAGGGAGCGTGTGTGGGTGGCGATCCTCTACCTGGTTCGACCTGAAGTTGCATTGGGGCAGATTCGTGTGTTTGATCGATTCAACTGGCGGACGAGAGGGAAGGGTGGAGGGACTTCGACCTTCATAACTCAACTGACGTTATTCCCGTGTGGTGCAGTAAATTGTGAGAATACGCGAGAAGGAAAATAAAGTACTTGAGCTTTTCTCATTCGCATTTGTACATACTCATACCGGGGTGGCTTGAAACGAATTTGAAGGTCTTCGAGGAGAATGACAAACGGATATTAAGGGCAGTTTGAAGCATTTTAAATTAATATTCGAACGTGGCTAAAATTTTCGAAGAATCGAAATTTTTTCGGAAGAGATTAAGGATTGACTGAAGACCGAATTGAAATAAAAAATGTTCAATAATTCCAAATATATATTGATGCGATTATTATTCATATGAAATATGAGCAAATGGAATAAAATTAATTGCTAAAGTGTATTTTTTCACTTATGAATTTTAAGAAATTTTCAAAACTTGTTTTTCACCCGATAAGGCAAGGCAATTAATGTTGGAAATGTTTGAAAATAATTCTAAGCAAATTATAAAGAATTTTGATAAGATTTGGTGCACGCATGGTACAGCAATATATTATCACTCTTTAAATCCAATCCGTTTGTTATTCATGAAAAAAAATGGATTTTTATAGAATTTTAGACTCTTATAATCCGTTGACACGACAGCGTGATAAGAAAGCATATGTTTCAAGTTCTCCAATACGATTTTACAATAAATTTGATTATTTTTAATGAATAAAAAATGCGCAATGTGCAATAAAAATTTTATATCACACTTTTAGACACATGGTATAGTATTCGATCTATAAATATATACTGTCGTATTTCTCCGCTCGGTTAATGCTGAGAAACCTGACTTTATCCCTGTGCCTTATCTCGGCCACGTCTCAACGAATATCTATCGGGGTGTGAAACGATCCTTTCGGCGAGTCTCTCGTGTGTCCCACAGTGAACAGCAGCCTCTGCCTCTCTCACGAATTCTCCGTCCTATCCACGGTGAATCTTCTCTATCTCACGCTCCTCGCGTACCAGCTTTTCGTTTGAAATTCAATTCCCATCCAACGTGAAGCACGTATATATATATATATATATATATATATATATGTGTGTGTGTACGTCTTGCGCGTATTCTTGGAAGAGAGAAAATCGGTAGATCCTGTGAAGGATATATTGGATTTTGGCTACCAGTGGAAGAAGATTGAAGAATTCTTTCTTCTCAGTGCTGATATCAAATAATCCGAGTAAGAGCTCAGTATGTGAAATTACGTATGGATAAGGAGAGCGAATTTCAGTAGGTGGAACATTGAAGACTCAGCGCACGAGATAAATGTCCGTATTACTGATCGAGTATCGATTAGTGATCAGAATACGATATTTTGTCAAAAGTGAAGACCTTCAGCCGCCTTAGCCTGTATAATTGCAATAGGGGATGGGGAATGTGCGTAAAATCTGGTAATACAGGTGGCACATTCAACGGAGTCTGATCTTTCTTCACAGAATACTCTGGCTATACTTCCGCTCCACAATCTTGCGCGAGGATAAAGTGGTCATCTATCCAACCAATAATTTAGTCGACCAGCAGAGCTGTTCCCTGACAGTCTACCCATCGCTACCGCGGTAGTTTTATTTATATTATGTAGTTATTTGTAGGTTTTGTGTCTAGAAAGAGTCATCAGAGTCATCGGTCATTAGTAATGGGTGCTCATATCAACTACGGGGACAATTAGCTCGGTGATGTAGGCAGTCATTTGTAATAAAGCCATCAGAAATTTCCGTCAGTTTATTTATTCATGTAATTAAATCAACTATAATGAATCAATAAAGAGAGATGATAAACGAATGTCTTCGACAACACGATCGCTTAACTTCATTGAAAAAAAAAAAACTAGTTCATATCTCGAATGGTATCGGAGTAGTAACACTAATGAATGCTCTGATTTTTGGCACGAGACATTCCATCGTGTTCTAACGCTGTTAGAGTTGTCCAAGCTTGTCGGAAGCCTGTCTTACGAAATCAAGATCGACGAAACCATGAGCCAGTATGACTAGCGATGAAGACATAGTCGTGTTAGTTTTTCGATAGACGCTCTGGTGAAATCGATAGTTCGTAATTTCGAATAGCTTATTTTTTTTTAGAAATTGCAACAAATCTTCCACAGAGCCCAACCTGGTCCAATGAGACTTTACAATGAATTTGAGACTTCTCGTTGATCGTGGGAAGTTACCCATGTCAATGAGAAGCGGGGTTATGACCCGAGTGTCATTACGGATGAATAAAAAAAATCTCGAGTACTCATTAAGCAACCTCTTCCTTCTCGAGATCTCCAATTTATCTCTGGGGTAGTCCAAATTCATACCAACTAGAAAAAAGTATGTCGAGTGGATAAATCACAATTTCCAGTAAGCAGCATCCAAATAGCCATAAAACACCACAAATCCAAAGAAACCCAGGTATGCCATATTCGCACCAATCTCCTTTACGTTGTATACCACAATTTTATAAATCATACGCCACACGTGTATAATATGCATACCACTTTCGCTGTACAATTTACCGGGGTGAATTTTCTCACGTCTAATATTCAATATTCTACCCGCGATTTCTACATAATATTATTAACCGACACACACACACACACACACACACACACACACGCACACATACACGATGGGTCCGGCTTCCTCAAAGCATCGAAGGCAAATGATGATGGTAGACAAGAAGCGTGTCCGAGCGAAAAACCCGTTTTTCTCGCTCGTTCGCGTATATACATTATACACGAGCCCCGAGTCTCACTGGAATATAATCGAATGTGGCATGCATGTGCAATGTGCATGTGCAATACATACATGTACATACGTCGATGGACATGTACGTACGAAGCTCGAGCTCGAGCGTGGCCATGTCTCAAGGTATATTGGACGCGGAAAACGTATCTTGCGTGACTCACGCGCGCGGAGCTGCCCTATACACGATCAGCACTCAGCTCGTTGGTCCTCCAGCGCACAGCTTCGGACTCTTGTCTTTCGCGACCGAATGTACTTTCCGTATATACATATCGAAAGGCCGATCTTAGAAGACCGGTAAATCTGTGCCTAGAGAACCTCGATACGCCCTTTACACTTCGAGACATTTTGATATATATATATATATATATATATATATATATATAGAGAGAGGCTTTCATGTATATTTATATTCATATGTGTGTGACCCGTGGGGCGCCTGTAGAAATAACGCGCGTGATACCTTTATCACTCATCGACATATAGGACATTTATTGCGCCCGTATGTACCCCTAGACGCGAATATCTTATTATAAGCCGCACAAAGTCCTCAACACACAGAGGTGCATTGTCCTGTGTCTTATGGTGCGAGCCCTCGTTCTCTCTCGGCGATTCCCGTCACCGCGGACACGAGCCAGCTGGTACGATTATGGACCACCTTAACAGTGCACGGCTGTCTAATTAACCGTGAAACAAAAAAAAATCAAATACATTTTTTCTAACGTATTTGAAGATGGAGATCGTGAGAGAGATTCAATGAGTTATCAGTGCACGAATCGTTGGATTATCGAATGTCTCCTTAACGATCTTCTGATTCTTTCGATATGGAATCGCGGGAGCGATATAATCGAGTTGCGATTCGATCACAAGCCAAAGTTACGAGGGTTTCGTACACGTAAAAAAAAAAAAAAATTTCTCAAGTCTACAGGATAAATCCGTAACGCGTACATATTCTAGAGAGAGAAAAGTCAAAAAATGTATCATTTCGGATGTGCCATTTTCGTAAATAGTTATTTGGATCCGTGAAAAAGGTTTGCGCCACTGATAAACGTCTCAGAGTAGAAGAAAATTTTGATGTCGCATTATAGATGCACGGTAAGAAGACGGTAAGTATAACGCTTCGGCGAAATTAAGATTTTGTCAGACCGCACAAGAATATTCTCTGCTAGATCCTTCAATTTCAAATATATTTAGAATTTTCATTCAATTTATTTCCCTTAATTAATGAAAAAAAATCTGTTTTTTTTTAAATCCTAATTCATGGGTTGTCCATTCGTCGATTCGTATTACCCCACGTTATTCGTACGATGTGAGCAGAGAAATTGAGCGAGAAGTGAAAAAAGAAGAAGATATGAAGAAGAAGAAAAAGGAAGAAGCAAGAGACTGCGGAGAATTCGCGAGTCAAACAGAGAACACAAAAGAACGAGATGAATTGAGCGAAAATACGATACGTGTAAGCGAGACAGCTGCATGGTTCTTGCCATGTATACATATATGTGTGTGTGTGTGTGTATGCTTAAAGCGCGAGTTCGCGAGAACTCGCGGATCGGCAAGAGAGGGTGGGGAAGAGAAACACGGACAACTCAAGCACGTGGAGAGAGACCCAAAGCGAGAGATCTCTCGGGGTTTGTGCCTCGTGTTCCTCTCGGACGTTCAGTAGTGCCTCCACTGCCTTCGGACAATTTTGCACATCGAAAATTCCGCGTTCCTCAGCTCATAGCGGCGACGATAGAAGGATCCATTGAAATAACTTCTTTCGTAAAAAAAAAAAAAAAAAAAAACCCCCAACGTTTCTGCAAATGTCCCACGTGTTTAACTGACCCTCCACTCAACCAAAGAACTCTTCTTGTAGATTTATCGCGAATAAGGAAAAAAAACGAATTAAAAATATACTAATCACAAAGCAGGATAAGTTTAAAATTCGCGGATGAACGAAAAATCGGTAAACGAATAAGAAATATTAGGTGATCATGTGAATCGACGATAAATCAAAAACAAAGAGCGACTTGTCAACATTTTTTTTTTTTTTGTAAATTAATTAAAACGAGTGATGATCGCGAAAATGATGTTTAAAGATTTTTCACGAAGCAGCCTGCTGCTCTTCGTTGCCTTCGGCCTGATAAGCCGGATAGCCGGTACAACGCCGGCGCCACTGAATCTTCATGCGGATCGTCATCGTTCCGCGTTGTTGAACAACGATAGCTGGCCAGCCTGGTTTCAGCATCGTCGGGAATCCTCGATGAGCAATCGTCTTTTATCGACCGATAAGAACGAACGAGATGACGATCGTTATCGCGCGAGACACGACGTAGTTTCGCGCTCGCGGGCACACGCTGCCCGTATACTTCACGATGATCTTCTGAGAAATTCGCGAAATCGCAATAACGCCGAGCTGGGATTGTTTGATACGGCGAAAAACGATGAAATAAAGTTTCACGATATTATTCGCGGCTACGACGGTATGACGAACGAGACACCGCTGAGAAAAACAAGCGCGAAAAGTTTCACGGATCTTCGGGATTCGAGAAACGTACCTAACGATCACACGGTGTCGAAGACCTTAAGGCCAACGACGACCGCTGCTGCGACGGGAACGAGCGAAGATTCCAGTGTACAAGGCAAGTCTGAAAAACTGACCGCGGTCGCTGTCGCCGAGTACACGGGTACCAGGGCCGTAGCTTACGCCGGTTACCATCATCACAATCACGATCACAATCCGACGAGAACACGAGAGATACTTACGCCCGGATACGCGATCTTGGCGACTCCGTCAACGCCGAGTTACACGAAACATCACGGGGGGTAAGCTTTACACGGGTGAAATGCATTTTGACGGTCCAGGAAAATCAAATTATATTTTACGATTTGTATATAATATGTGCAATTGAAAAATTCAATCGACGATTTTTATCGTTCATGGAGAGACAAGTTGCGCAATCGGGGATGCACTTGAAACAAATTATTTTCTTTTAACTTCTGCTCATTGAGAAATAATGTTTCGATCTTGAGCTGTCGATCGGTAATTGTCGCCACATCTCTATAATATCAGATGACCATTCGACAGGACTTGGACATTGATTAACGATCGCCTCGTTGTGAAATTACAACGCTCCGAACGTGCTGAATAATTTTTTGAACCCCATTTTCAGATTGATTCAATATGAAATTTGTGGCATCTCCACCAAAACTATAATACTTGATAGTTTTGCTGTCACTATCATATATTTATGGAGATACGTCTCGACTCTGGTGTAAATATCGATTTCTCATTTCATTGATTGATAATAGTTATTAATATTCTACTAAAAGTATTTTGAATTATTTTATACTTTTTCGATGCACAAATTTAGATGAATTAATTTTTTGTAAAAATTTTTTCCAGTCACAAATTTTAATCTTTTCAACATTCGTTTTCATACTTTTCAAAGCGTTTCGTTTAAAGCTTTTTCTTTAACTACACATTTTCAATAAATAAATCACCATGAGACGATAAAGATCGGAAATGAGAGTCCTTTCAATCCTAATTGGCAATTTGGCCATTTCCCACAATCATAATCACCGACGATCGAAAGTATGCATAAAGTTTTTTTTTGTATTTTTTTTACGATTTACAGGCTCTTACGAGATGCGGCTTGCACCGCATAGAAAAAAAAGTTATGATTATTATGTTAAAACGATATTTAATCAATCGTGATTTAATCCTTGAGATCTCGGGAATCTCGTCTCGCTTATATATTCGTTGAGAAATGGTATAGGAGGTCAGTCTAATTGGTCACGTTCGAAGAAAATGTTTCTCGCGAGCATTCACTTTCCCCGGATGCAATTAACCGTTTCTATACGTACCACGGTACATGTTTAAATATACATATAGACAGTATTCTGCTGCCCTCAAGTCCTGTGTCTCGACGCAATTGTTTATAGTTTATGGCGCGTACGTAAATCGTGTATTCGTGCGCACATATCTTTATTTATGTTCATATATAAGAACGAGAGGCGCGATTAAAAGTCGAATGATAGATCGAGTCTCGTCGGTGATCGTTTATGCATGAATGAACCCTTCACTCTGTCCACGCATATATAGATGTATACAAAAGAGACGATAAAATGATAATTCATTAAAATATCCACGCGCACGATACTTAGCGCATATCAGACTGTATTAACGAATCTTCGATCCTTTACAATACACAGACTCATTTCTCCGCGACATGATCCAATATCTTCTTAATGACGATCACTTTGTTTATGCGATGAAATACGCAAAAATAGCCGGTAAAAAAAAATGACTCTTCTCAGATTACTCGACGTATATATATTGAGCAGCGGCGATAAATTCGTCATGTACCGAAAGGGTTAATGCACGTAAACTTTATTTACGTATGCAATATGCCACCTAAATCTCATATATGCAGTCCGTATATATTCAAATATATACGCATGCGCTTTCGGTAAATAGAAAAAATCAACAGGAGAGGGTCTTCAGGGTAGAATAGCCGCGAATAAACAAACAAACGAGAGACAAGATCGAGCGAGTTGGAGCAAACGAGAGTCAGCCGTTGACCCTGACAGATATATCCGGTGTGCAGAACTGCGGGAAAGAGGGAGAGAGAGAGAGAGGGAGGGGGGTTTTCGTCTTTTGCTCTCCAACCGGCGGATCTATCTTCCCTGGATGTTGCGAGACGAAATCCGAAGAAAGCCATTGGAGCGAGAGAGCGAGACCACAGTAGGGTAGCTCGTCTCGTTGGTAGTCGAAAAAAATGACGTAAATAACGAGAATCAAGAAAACAGAACAGAAGAAGAAGAAGAAGAAGAAGAAAAAGAAGAAGGAGGAACAAGAGTAAACGAAAGACGCACCAGTTCCGTGACGATGAAGAAGGACGGAATAAAGACTCTTGGGGTCCAGATACAATCCCTGACTGCAAATAGAGCGCTCGCGGTCTCTCCTGAGCGGTCTCTGAGAGCATCAGGTCTCACGATAAATGTAACATATACAGAGACCGAGGGATCGAGAGAAAGAGAATTTGTACCTATAAGTATATAGTTAGAGGGTCTTCTCGGGGCGTTCAACCCCGTGTGTGTGAACGTTCAACAGACGAAGAGCGAGCAGCCCCTTCACCCGCGCAAGCAACCGGTAACTTCACGCTACCGCGATATATCTTTTGCCCTCATCCGACTCTCTCTCTCTCTCTCTCTCTCTCTCTCTCTCTCTGGTCTTGGAAGACCATCTCTCTCTCTTTCTCTTTCACTCGTCTACTCGCTCTCGTGTGTCTTTTGCCTCGGAGACACCGTTGAGATCCTCGGCCACAGTGTGCAGTAGCATTCTATCTGTCAAGTCCCGAAGAGGCTGGCAAAAGAGGCGGCTTCACGAGAGACACAAGACGAATGGATTCGAAGAAATTGGATGTGGAAAATCTTAGTGAGAACGGCGCAGAGGACCAAAGAAAGGGATAAAACGACGATACTCTCCAATGATTGTCCAATTGGCAGAGGAAGTAAGAAAGGTGAAGGAGTGAAGATAATGCCCGTTATGGTAATTAATTATAGTAGTTGGCTATGACGAATGTTCGTAGCTTGGAGTAGATGAGATAATTGACTATAGAGCTGAATGATTAGATCAGAGATTTTAAATTGACTGGAGTGTTTATCCCTCATGATCTATCATTGGCATAGAGTGGGTTGGTATTGACCAAGTATATTGTACACAAAGAAATCGTTTTCTGCGATAACTGGTTACATCGAGATATCTCCCTAATGGGACCGATATTTCATAGTGCCCGTCAATCTTGGCTTCATAGCACCAAAGAAAAAAAATTGCCACCGTAGTCATAATTTGAGATATGAATATGGAAATATGGCCTGATTGAATTGACCAAGTGTGACGCGTATATGAAAAATCTTTCTCTCTAACTATTCATGACACCAAGGTACCGGTATTCATAATTTGAGGAAGTTGTTCCGGAGACTTATTTGATTCGAGTATTCCAAAATTGAGAAACAATTGAGCTGCGTTAATCATGGCACGGGACAACTGACACACAAGGCATTTCATACTTGAACCACAGGTTGTCCTCGATCGAAGATAATTGACTTTGTGGTCGTAATTAGGATATCCGGGATGATGAAACTGACCAGGCTTGACGCAACTTTTCTCAGGGATGCCACACGAAATGTGCGATCAGCTGGTTAGCTTCATTCTGCAGATTCCAGCTATAACTTTACCAGCCATATACGCGTGTACTGCCTAGTGCAGCTGCAACTTCTCCTCGGTTAATTATTCAATGTCCCTCTCGCTGGGATATTTGATTATCATACCACCGTAGACATACTCTCTCTGTCCGGTCGGGTAATGATCCCAGCACCGAACAAATGATGATTACACCAAACGAGCTACAAGCTCGTTGTGCGATTCTATCGTTGGATTATATATACGTTGCAAACGAGCTCGAGGGTTGCCCTTTGATCATATCAGATCGAATGCGCTGTACATATTATATACACGTATACTATAAGTCTAAGTTTGTACGAAGAGAATGAACATAGAGAACGATTTTTTTGGTTCATACCGATTTCTCGATTATTGCAGTCTATAATTGGAAACTTTGAAAATCACTAAAAATACTTGAAGAACAGTGTCCAAAAATGTATGTACTCAAATTCGTGATCTGGCTTCAAAAATCTGCAAAATATTTAAAGAAAAAACATCGTAGCTCCGCAAATCAAGTATCATTTCAAAACTTCATGAGCATGCCAAAAACGTGAGCATACCAATGCAGGTACATTTGAATAAACCAACTTACCTTCAGCGAAAAATCAACAAAAATAATATCTTTCGACTTCCTTACCGGATTCTATATCAGCGAATATCTTTCGATTGGTCACCATTTCGCTGGCCATTCGCTCATTTTTGTCTCAAAAAAAAAAAAAAAAACCATCGAATATATCTTCATCTCTCATCTGTCATAATTGTCTGGTGTGTGGAGCAATATATATATCTTTATCGCGAAGCCTGAGGAAGAGGCGAAACGTATACGAGGAACGATGAAAACGGTGAGCAATCGTGAAATTGGCGTTGTGTCTGCCTTGCTGTGGCCATTATTCTCGTAGATAGAAACATATGGCGCGAGCAGCTCGAAGACATTATTCTCCAATCTTCATCCCTCTTTATTTTGCCTCGGGGCAACGTGGACGCGGGCGAGGCGTTAGAAACACTGGTCAACACTCAATCTTTCCGTTCGAATCATCATATATTTTCGCAATATCCTCGCGTCGTCGAGCTGCGCTCGAGAGTCGGGGCACACGAAACCTGTCGTGAAGAAGACTCTGGTACCGGATACCGATGAAGGTAACTCTGGTCTCCGATATCTACTCTGGTGCAATATATATATACACATACAGCAATATATGTATATAGAAGGCTGTACACCCTCCTGAACGTCGCACGCTCAATTCCCGAGGTATGCAAATCCATTAGGTATTCGCATACAGTACATATACATGACATGTACATATATATCTATGTATCCCTTTGGTTATATGAGAGCGTTTCACGTGCCGTTGCAAGCATCGCGGGGTCGAAGAGGTCGGTACGAGAGTGGGCGGATCATCATGGATATACACGAGTCGGGAGGTATAAGGGAAAATTCAAGATAGAGAGGCAGGTACATCGTGTGTGTGCCTTAAATCGCGACGTTATATATATATATATATATATATATATATATATATATATATATAACGAGAAGTTGGCGCGAATTTGAATTTTTGAATTTCTCACTGAAAGAAATTAATCACAAGGATCCATTTGGCTCAAGCTGATGCTGCGAAAGATGTAAAAAAAAAAAAAAAACAAACACTATCAAAAGTGTTTTTTGGGCCACTCTGAAAAAGTCAACCGAACGTACGATTAAGAGCGTGGCTCAATTCAAATTCCTTATTGATTGGAGGCGGAAATCATTTGATTTGCGATAATGATTCACCGTCTACCATGATGTATCCGTATCATCGGTAATTGGGAACCAACACAGACTCAGTTGCAATGTTTCTATGTAAAATACAAAGTAGGAATGCACGCACGCTCGCAAATCCACCTCGGATGCTAAAAAGAAAGCGAGTGATTCAATTTACCGCCTGCGGTTCAAAATAGCACCGATTCCTCGGTATATATGCAGTCTCGCGAAAACGAGACGAGATGGAAAAGGTGTTGGAAAAAGGTTAGACTCGATCTACATGGATTTAACGTATATAACGTGTTTTTGCTCCTGCAAATAATTTTTTTTTTTTTCAACTTTGCTTATAGTATATATACGATAAATTGGGCGAGAAAGGTCAGACAGTAGGTAGAAGGAGTATTCGTTTTTTTAGCACCCATAAGTAATGCGGGAGATCGCGCTTTGAGATTGTAAGAATAAATATTGGATTTTGTAGGAGATTGAATTTGAGGAAAAATGAATAATAAATTTGAATAAAAGAGAACTCACCTGTAACACCACTTTTTCGGCCGGGGTTTAAAAACAGCAAAAACGGTATAATGACGGTGCTAAATACGGTCGTAGAATAACTCTAGACCAGTTCAAGTAGTATACTTTATTTCGTATTTAACATTTGATCCAATATCACATATAGTTTGCTCTGAATATCCGGGTGTATGTTGGGGGTCTTTTAAATTCGTCGTTTGGATCTTATCGCTCACAAAAGGACCACATTTACCTATTTATACCAGTACCCCTATATTTGCGTATATACACGGCATATACTCGACTTACTCCGAGCAGAATTACAGTCATGACCAAATCCCCGGAGACTCGCCATACTCAGATTGCCTCCTATGGCGAGTCCAGGAAGGTTGCAATTTTTTTTTTTTTTACAACCGTCTTTGTACAGAGCCGGCAAGACCGAGCTTCGTGGTAAAACGAGTTTTATCATTCCTTACCAGTCAGAAACAATGAGGGAGCGAGTGAGGGAGAGAGAAAGAGGGAGAGAGAGAGAGAGAGAGAGAAAGAGAAAGAGAGAGAGAGAGAGAGAGATAGAGAGAGAGTGAGAGAGATTGGTGCACCATGAATAGACGTTCGGTTAGGCCGTGGGCAAGGTCCTATATGAACAAAGGAGTCTCCCGCAGTTTTAATTCTACCTGAACTATTTGTCTTTGAGCTGAACTTCTTTGTCTTTGAGTATTTTTTTCGGCGGGGGAACAATGAGATTGATGTATGAGATCGCCACTAACATGCTTAGATTACATACATATATGGTTCAGCCTCAATCGAAGAGTCTTCAAAATATCCATACTACTGCAAGATCAATTGAAAAATCATTTTAGAGAATCAAGAATACCATATATATGGCAAATTTGGTTAAGTATTTTCTTCCTTGGTGCTGGAATTGTTAAATATTCAGAGAAAAGAGCTTTCAGCCTGTTAAGCACAAGCACTATTACACTCACGGCCTGTTAAGCACTATTATTGCGGGGCTGACTTAGCTCTGAGTGAGTCGCATACCTTGTAGCATACCTTGTAATGAGCTTCATAGACACTTCCGGTTATGTATCAGGCATCATTCTTCAATATACAACGGACAAGGGTTTATTGTTAGGAGTTCAGGGGTTAAAGTTAACTGAATGTCGAATAGGTATCAATGGGTAAGTTTACTACCATATGTTAGAGAGAGTCTATACTCATATGGCTGTATTGATGAAAAGAATAGGACTGTGTGGGATTGTTCAGGGCCTGTATAGGACTGGTATTGATCAAATGTTGAGTGTTGAAAGTTATCTTTGACCCGTCAAAGTTCTACCATGGCATATCTCTACAAACTCTTGACGAATATTTTTGAAACTCTGCAAATACTGGAAGGATTCTCCTGCACACTTGATTTTTTTTAAACCGTTATTCAAAGAAAAAAAACGAAGCTATAGCCACTGCGCCAAGTAAGTCCTGCATCAAGCAGCCTCAGTCTCCCCCGTTTGGAGGGAACGATACGAACGAAGATCGAATCTGCATGTGGCTTAGCCATCGGCAAGATCTCATGACGTGGATATCGACGAGATATGGTAGCAGAGAACATTCCTCGAGCTCAGGTGCTCGAGGTATAAATATATACGAGAGAGGTGGCTCTGCCGGTCAAGATATACAAAAGTATAGCTGCCGAACGTACGGAGGAAAGAAGATAACGGCGTAATGAGGGGTGACCGAGCGTCTCATTGGCACCGCGTAGGCGCGTAATTACTTTGCATCAGCGATCACAACAACGACGGGAGACCGGCAATCAAGCAATTTTGTAATTTCCAAGCTTCGCGCGCTCGTGGACGCCTTCGATCTTGCGCGAAAAGGCGAGATTTGCGGCGCACATTGCATGTACACGCTTTTAAATAAAAATAAAAAAAAACGAGACCCGAGGAAGCCTCGGGCTGCTAGTGAACTCGAGGAGCAGTGCGCCGGTGAGTACCGGATAAACACTTTTGCTGCAACAAGAAATCGCGTTACAACTCTGCCTCTCTAAGGAGGCGAGCAGTAGGGGACACTCATTTCAAAACGAATCGTTATCTTCTTTTGGGACAATGATTAATAATATACCGTACTATACTTTGTAAAGAATTTAACGAGCTATGATAAAGGAATCATTGACTCCTAGTATAGATGGTCATCGTTGGGCAAAACTTTAATTTTTTCAATTGAATAGTTAACTTTAAACTAAAGACAAGACCATTCGATTACTTCCCTGCATACAAACATTAGCGTTGATTTAGTTTTAGTTCCGTTTTTTTTCATACTTTGAACCGTTTTCATTCGAATCTCAAAGGGTCATAACTCCTACACTCTTCGAATGCAACAAGTTAATGAACTCTTTGCATAAACAATAACGTTTTGGTGAATCCGAATGAATAATTACATCAAATTCCGCAGAATTCGCTGAAATCAGTCCTTACTCCCTCGCTTCTCCCGGCAGTGTAAACAGAAACTGCGGGAGCGTCCAGAGACAGAAATTTAAAAAATCGCGCAAGCCCGCAATACGTATACAGCCACGTCGAGAAGGATGTTTAAACGGGAGGGCAATGTCAAAGATGATAAATCACCGCTTCAAAGATTTATAAACGTTCTCGTTTGAGATGCAAAAAAAGAAAGAAGAAAAAAGAAGCTCCCACAGCGCACAGCGAGGGAATATTAAAAGAAAAAGTGCATCAGCGATGAGCATCAAAGACCCTGAAGAGCCTTTGCTGATTTCTGTGGCTGCTTCTGCTCTTTCTCCCTATCTCTCTTTATCTCTCTCTGCACACGCGATGATGAGCAACTCACAAGAGAGAGATCTCTTGCGAGTTGCTCATCATCGCGTGTGCAGCTTCCGATCATCGTTTTATATATATATACATATATATATACGCAACGCCCTTGTACAGTAATCGGGCTCTTATCCACACTTAAGCTGGTCCTCTTTGGACAAAGAGTCATAACAGTGCCCAGACCACCGTGACGATTATCTCAGATATCACGAAAACAACACAAACTTACGTACGTTTCGCGTGCATACATTCTTATTTAACTCTCTTATAGTATCATTTAAGTGCAGTAGGAACTCTTAAAAAAAAAAAAAAAAAACGATATGAATATAGAAGTTTCTGCTCTAGGACCAGGAGTTTTAAGACCAAACAACAGTCCCCACTGTGCGGCAGCGCGTCGTATAGTGGGAGAAGCGCTGCGCCTATCGTAGAACTGCTAGCTACAAGGTCAACTGCGCAGAGTAAACCGCGCAGCGTTGATCTAAGTAAGTGCGTTGCGTTGTCGATCCTGCCGCTGTTTCCTAAATCGAGTACGCAGTGTATAAGCCCTCCAGAAAGTTCATACTGTTCGTGTTCAATAGTAACTATTCGGCTAAAAAAAAACACACTTCTAGTAGCAGAAAATTCGTCAATCTTCCGTGCCATAACATGATAACTACACACAACTGTCCATTTTAACTGTATAATTTTTCTGAATGGTGAGAAATGATTTTTTAATGTTAAAAAAAAAATCACGGATCAAATTCCAGCGCATCAAGTTCAGGGTTGCGATCGAGTTAGCGCGAAATTCTCCATGCGCAGTATATTATACGAGTAAATATGGCAATTTCCGTGCCCTCTTAATCGGTCCCTTAATTGACGGCGTTAAATCGCGAAGCCCATTCACGCAAGTCAGCCTGAGTCTCGCGATCGGCTGTTTCTTGTTTGCTCACTCGCGTGCACGCATATGCCTCGCAGAGAAGGCACATCTTTATTTTTTCCCTTTTTCACATCTCCATTCGCGGGAACATTTGCTATTTTTTTTTTTCCTTACTTTTTTGTGATATACCTCGAGAGTTCTCCGCGATTTTTTTTTTGCTCGGGGGGGTTAAAAAAACATTCGAAGGGCTCGAGGGATATTCTTCGTTCGGACGTATTTCGCGAAAGAAGCTTTTGACGTAAGACTTCGACTCGAGGGCGTTTGCTTCCTCAGCCTCGTGGGAAGAGAAATAAATATAATGCAGACCAGCGAAGATCTAGTTTGGTTTTTCGTTCATTTATACTCGATATTTATCTTACGGGCATGTATATTTCACATTTTTCACTGTGGAGAGTTATAAATTATAGAGTATATTGTCGAGAGCCGCTCATTTGCGATCTCTATAAGCTCGGCATTACTCTCTACTGCATATACAACTGGGTTGCAGTAAATTGCACTGTTCGCACTTCATAAAGAATATAATTTAACAATCTGTCATTAATCTGATTTCTATAATCCAAGCACTCGTTATCTATCTCTCTCTCTCTCTCTCTCTCTCTCTATCTCTTTCTTTCTCTCTCTGTCTCTCGCTGTCCCCCTCTTGTACATTGCATATACGTGACTCGATGATGGCTTTTATGACTATATATAAAGTTAATCCATGAGCGAAAATTATTATTCATTCACGGTGTGTGTCTCGTGGACAGATTGAATTACGATCGTTGGAAAGGGACGAGAGAGAGAGAGAGAGAGAGTGGAGCTGCCACTCGATTCGATAATGATCTTACGATCGAAAAACACGCGAAGCGTGCGCCTGATGCTCCTTCAATATTACCGCTCTATGTGCACATATGTGAATAAATATGCACTCTTGTACACATACATCCATTTATATAAAGATATATGAATGAGCGAGAAAAACGAATGAGATGCGATCTTTCCATCTATCGTGAAGGCTCGTGCGAGGGCCTAGAAATGAGCGAGTAAAGGCTCTTTTTTTCCGTCGAGCCATAATCATCCCGACACGCTCCACTCTCATCCCGCTCACCCCTTTATCGAGTTATTTTTTATTTTTTTTTTATATGAGGAATTCCAGATAAAATTGACAGATCCCTGATTATCATCCTCTGAGATTTGGTTGGCAAATTTTTTTTCTTTGTAAGCTTCGCTCAATTATTGTTTTTTTTTTTTTTTTTTCGTTAGAGGTGGGAGTACTTATTAATATTGCTGGAAATTTCTCAGGATAGTAGTCGGATATTATGATGCAACGAGAAAATAAGATGAAGACTCGAATTATTTTGAAATCGCGATAATTTGGTACGAAAAAAATGAAGCATTTTGATATTCTGCAGAATAGTTTTATCGGATCGAAGCATGAATATATCATCGATGCATATTTTCATGTCTCAATTTTAAAATTCACGAAAATATGGTTGCCGGTATGTTTTTCTTTGATTTCAACAATAATGAGGCAGTTGTAAGACATGCAATTTATTAAAAGGATTTTTCTAACTATCCTAGAAATACAAATACAATTATCAGTATGTGTATAGTTATATATATATGCCATTGCCCTGTCTAGCGCAGGGGAGCTTTTTCAAGTCACGTTGACGTGCCTTGAGAGAAATGAGGTGTCACAATTCGCAAGACTGCACTTAATCAGCTGTCCACTTTGCGAACGTTGTAAGCTCCTCTCTCTTTTTCTTGCTGGTTCAACGAGCACCGTGTCTCTGCTTGACATTCTAAGCTCAACGAGAGCACTGTATATATAATATCACGAAGAAAAAAACAGACGAGAAAACATTTTTTGAGCCCTAAATGTTCATATCTGCGTCGAATTGTATAACCTTTTTTTTTTTTAATAAAACCTTTTGCTCGTTAGTTTTCTGCTAGGATTTTTTTTCAGAGAACCTGTCGTGGTAAAAACTTGCAAAAAATCTTTGTTTTTTTTTTAATTGTTTAAATTGAAATTTTCACATACTATGAATACATGCATCGCTTCCCTAAGTGTCAAATATCTTTTGACGATACATATTTTATATAGAAAGTTTTGGCTCAATTTTTTGAAAAATTAAAAATTCCTTAAACTTAGAAAGCCTCTATATCGGTTTTCTCGAAATTCAATAACAATTATTCTACGATAATAATCGATTGTTCAGTACAAAATTGAACGAGCTGTGCTTTTCAGGAAAAAAAATTTAAATAGAAAATACGAACGAATCGTTGAATTTACACGAAAATTAAATCAGGCCAAGGCTCAACATGCATACGCGTGACATTTTTTCTAAATGTGTTTTTCTGACGTTTGGACATATTTTAAATAAACTGGGAATGGAAAATGGGGGGGTAGGGGGTTTTTGAAAATGACGTTTTCTCTATTAGATGGCTACATTTTTACGTTATTTGAAAATTCGATGTGTGCTCCTATCCAACTTAGAATTCTATCTACATCTCGTCGCTTTCCTATTACATTCCGAGCCCATTTAAATGCTGATGCAAATTCATGGATATACATATATATATATACGTATGAAGTTGCGTATCCACGTGCACTCGAAATTTACAATTCAGGAAGTCTTGACCCGACGAACGGAGAATATCGATGCAAGTTGCTGATACTATGAAGATCCAATTTATATATAAATGTGTATGTGTGTAATGACTGTGTATATACTATAACGCGCGAGGATTTACAGCCTCGTTTACCTAACACGAAGGGACGTTTGTTACACTTAGGTCTCGTTAAGAGATTGATTTACGATCGTCTTGCTCCAAGTAAACGAGAATTTTATCGAGGGTTCAAGTTTATATATATACATACATAGATCCACATGCATGTATGCAAAATGCAATGCTGGATATACGCGACGATTTGAGAGAAAAAGAAAGACACCAAAAGTCGCGAGAGGATCTCGGCGTACGAATTTTTGGCAATAAAGATTCGGTGTTTATTGGAGCGGATGGCGTCGATCAAAAACACGCACGAGTTGACCCCAAATTTTTTTTTTTTTTTATAAATAAAATTCTCTCGAGATAGAAGGGTCGCGCGAGAGTTCGACGAGAGACGGAGAGATCATTATGATGATGCTCGTCTCTCATTTGTGAATGGTGATGAAAGAGAACGAAATATACTCTGATGAGGAAAAAATTAATAAAAATTCCGTTTTTTTCTCATATTCCATTTGAAAATCTGAATTTTGGATACTTGTTTAGGTAAAATTTAAATACATGCCGTGAGCTCTACTAAAATTTTACTTTCCAATCGCTTAGTCAGAAAAGAATGGTAATTTGGATAAATTTCATTGAAACTCCAGACATATTTCGGGGTTTCGGTTAGACTTTTTTCAATTTTTTTTTCGAATCGCAGCACTGTTCCGTATGAAATGCAACATCGATGTATCTACTTGGGGTTAATGTCGTTGACAGAGAATTTACCAAATCCAAAATGGTGGTCCAAATTCGCACCAACTGCTCCATATATTTGAATTCATACAGAAGAACGGATAAAAAAGATAAATTTATCTTATGACACATAAGGTAACTTATGTATATACACGTTTAAATTGCTTGTTCCATCAATTTATTACGTTTGCCTATTTTTTTAGTTCTTTTTTTTATCATATCTCTCCTGCGTGTCCCGGGCTCGTGCTGACTAAGTCGCGAGAGCGGATTCCGCAGCTCAATATCCGTGTAGCAAATCAAGACTTCGGTAGCTCTCTCGTCCCGGGGATGCGCATAAGTGCATTGGGAATTACTCTTATCGTTTCTCGGTGGCTCACCGTAGCACTTTAACGCCCAGAGCATCACCAGGCCAACATACATCCTTGATATCAGTTATCCTGTAACCGGACCTACGGCTCCCATATACGCTATATAATGTGTATCGTGTCTGTATAATTATATTTGGCCACTGTATACATATTCGTTTCGAGAAACGAAGCTTTTATTTACAAAAAATTAACTATTATAAATTATTTCTCGCGCACTCGATTACTGTATTGTCATATGCATTTTGTTTTAAATCCTTTTAACGCCATTAATGACGAGAATATTTAAGAATTAACAAATTTTAAAAACTTGTGTAAACGTAATTCGAGGCAATGATTAAGTAACAAATTTCCAGAATTTCCATGATTGAAATTTGAATGGGTAACAAAAGTGATTGTAAAAACGTCTCGCGAATTCGCGATGTATAAAAAAAAATATTTTAACTACGATCCTTTGATAATTTAAAAAATAAAAAGATAAAGCATATCTCCTCCAATCTTGGACGCTGTGTAGATTTATAGACAATTGACTCGCGGCTCTGACGCCTTAATCAACGCGACCGATGAAACAAAAAAAAATGAAAATAAAGCGTTAAACTTCTTACGCACAAGGTCCCGACTCCGGCGGGAGGATTAGAGAGGATTAGATAAGTCGGGGAAGGTGCACATAAGAAAGGATGAGACGAAAAAAAAAAAGATAACTACGAGGAGAAAAAGAAACAGCTGTACGAGGGAATGAAGTGGCTATATCAGGATCCGGACAAACAGGACTTTGCGGATCGCCAAGGTTCTTGGCAAACTCGCCACCTGCTAAGTTCTACGTGAAACGATATATACGTTATAGCAGAGGTCTCTTTTCTTACCTCCCCGCATTGGGATACGTGATGTTCTGGCCAAGAGGATATAATCCACGAAGAAACGAGCCATATCTTTTATATAACTCTACCGCAAAATTCTTTTTTCCACCTGCGGCTATCCTGATGGTAGCATATATATACTACGGTACTGTGCCTGTCTACATACTTCTGTTGGCAAACAAAAAGCAGTAACTCGCAGGATTCAGCACTCAAAGTGTCGCGAGTTAGGCCCTTTAATTCGCCGGCAGCCGAAATATTTATATCGACGGCTCAACGCCAAAAAGGTCGTCGAGCTTAGCGTTTATGCACTCTCGATACGTCCTTTTGATGAAAAAGCCATCGACCTATATGTGCGCATCTCATTGCTCCAAGCCTCTGGCAAACCACAACCCGTGCAGAAATTTTTTAGGGATACCCTAAGTCCGACCATATCCCGATCGGGATTGTCCATGGACTCCCCAAAACCGGTATCCCCATAGGAATCTATATGGTATCCGTCTCGTAATCGGATTGGTGGATGTGGCAAAATTTGTAAGTTATGGCGCCACTTTCTTTCAGGGTGTACCGATTGAATCCCAATCTCACGTTTGTTCTGAATCAGGATTTGTTGAGAGCTCCTCAAGACGAGTATCCTCCGATGATTTAATGGGATGATCGAAGAATTTTAATTTGCGAAATGCCCAGTCATATTCCGAATAAAGCTTGTTGACACATTATTCGATTGGCATAATAATAATAATAATAATAATAATGAGTAGTGGTGGTGGTGGTGGTGGTGGTGGTGGTGGTGGTGGTGGTGGTGGTGGTGGTGGTAGTGGTGGTGGTGGTGGCGGCGGCGGCGGTGGTGGTGGTGGTGGTGGTGGTGGTGGTGGTGGTGGTGGTGGTGGTGGTGGTGGTGTAAATGCCATTATTATTACTATATATTAATTGTCATTACGTGTCATTTCATGATCGAGAACCTCCACCACCTTAACCACTTAGCAGTGTGGCGAAAATTACATTTTTGAGCCACTTTTGTGCATTTTGTTTGCAAATGCCATTATTATTACTATATATTAATTGTCATTACGTGTCATTTCATGATCGAGAACCTCCACCACCTTAACCACTTAGCAGTGTGGCGAAAATTACATTTTTGAGCCACTTTTGTGCATTTTTCATAAAAAAAAACAAATTTTGATTTTTCATGCTCCCATCCCCTTAAACTGAAGTTTTGATCAAAAAAAGACATCATCGCGAAAAGGGTGCTTTGTAGCTCAAGTGGAAGCCGCAGCTCATTGGACTTTTTTAATTATAACAGCCACTTAACGTATGTGGCGAACTTTTTGGAAGGAAAAATTTGAGACCATGGGAATTGTACTTCAAATAAAAAGAACCTTCGATGATTTCAAAGTTGTAAAGGATATTGCTGAACGGAAAGTAGTTTTGTGCGCGGAATTTAATTCATTATTAATTGTAAGGATAGTTTCAAGCGCAATATATACTTTTAGTCACGATCGATAGACAATACCCCTGAATTTTTTCAGGTTTCGCCCGTCATGCGTGTGATTTTAATTATCAGCCGTTATTGTTAATTAACAAACAAATAAACAACGGAGTTCGTCCACTCAAAAGTTGAAACGCCATCGTATTTCAGGATCGAATGACAATACTCCTTAATTTTTTCAGATTTTTCTTGTCATGCGTGCGATTTTAATTATCAGCAGTAATTGTTAATTAACAAACAAATAAACAAGGGAGTCCATCCACTCAAAAGTTGAAACGCCATCGTGTTTCAGGCTCGATAGACTCTTGAATTTTTCCAGATTTTTCCCGTCATGTGTGCGATTTTAATTATCAGCAGCCATTGTTAATTAACAAACAAATCAACGAAGGAGTCAGTCCACTCAAAAGTTGAAACGCGATCGTGTTCCAGGATCGATAGATAATACTCCTTAATTTTATCAGATTTTTCCCGTCATGCGTATTCTTTTCTGAATTTTGGCTTCTCGCTACCGCTGCTAGCTTCAGCCTCATGTATAGTGTATAGAAGATATTTATAAAGTAAATGTACAAGCATTCGACAGCGTCGTGGTTAGAGCGTTAGTTCATTAGGTAGGCAGATAGGTAGGTAGGTTGTCCTTAAATCATTTTCCGGGTTAGCAAATACATTTTTAACGACCGGAATCATCCTCGGAACAACAACAATCAATAAAAAATGTCAAAAACATTAATGTTCATAAAATATAATTTTTTTTGTCATTCATTTCGGGTCCAATACGCAAACGAAGGCTAGTGAGACGTCGTACGTTCAAACCCCGGTGTCGACGTTTTTTTTTTGTTTAAATTTTTTCTATGGCTCAGATAATAATAAACAATTGCCTATAACCTGAATTGCGGAAGATAAATATTTATTCGGGATTTTATATATATGCCAGATTAAACCACATTTTGATCGGGTTTTGACTGGATACCATAATTGAAGGATTTTTTTTTATTCCTATTGACACACCTGTGAAAGGTACTCAGTTTTTTGAAAATAGTTTTAGCCCCAACTGGTAATTGTTAATTACTTTCGATGCGTTGTTTTCGTGAAACTAAAAACCATTAAAATTTATTACGACTCGAGAAAATAGAAGCAAACGCTGGCCATCACTTTCTGAAATAAAAATTTCAAGTTTTCTGGGCTGGATACGGAAACATTCAAGCTCCATTGAGTTAATTTCTGCTTATAATTCTTCTCGATATCTTTATACGGAAAAAAAAAAAATCAGAACCAAATGCCTATTAAAGTTGGAATACTTCAGTGTTCAATGATTGAAAAAAAAAACGATTAAAAAATTCAAAACACTTTTTTATACTCTCAAAATGTCTATCGATAAATATGGAAAAGTTCAATTACGTTGGACAATTCATTCGCTAAAAAAATGAACTCCCAAAAAATGATAATTTTCAATATTTTACAGTGGAATGGCCCCTTCAGTGATATATCAGTGTCATCGTTTCGCGCTTTGATGAATGTGTCGTGAAAGCGTTTGAGACACACACAAAAGTTTGAGGCAAGAGAGATATAGAGACCCAGGTGACATGACTGATAGGATTAGTCGGCTTGCCAAAAACTCTAAGCTATCGGACAGTCAAAATTGCGTACTGCGTCAGCACCTGCTGTTGCTGATGTTATAACATTCAGTGGACTCGGTTTGTAAAATTTCTTCCCCTGGCAGACTAACCCCATGCACGAAATTTGCTGGGAAGCAATAAAATATAGACATAGATGTAAATTACGCGTATGTATATTACTCTATCGTTCATGCTCATTTTCTTTGCCAAAAACTATCATCGGACGTTATACTTCCTCGAGCGCGTGCTGTCATTTCATTCAGCAAAAGTCGACGACTCTGCTGTCCACTCGTTTAATCCTACAGACGAACCTAAACGTATATTGATTGCTCTCAAACAAAAGGGCAGAACTCACGGGATTTCAAAATTAACGTAATTTGGTTTACGTCCTTTTGTTACCTAGCGATCTATAGACAGTTATATCTTTTCACGAAGAAGCCTCACGCATTCTCGTACTTATTGCTCTTTACTTATTCCCACACGTCCAGTCCGTTTCCACGGAAGAGAACACGCACGTTGCGATTTATCGCTTATATCTTCGTGGATCTGCCAGCCTGATGTGGCCACACGGGTTATCCATATGTATATAAATATATATATATATATATACATATATTTAACTGAGCATTTTAATTGCGTACCCTGAAGGCGCAATAATCTCTCACACTATCGCACCTTCAAGACCACGAGAATACACAGATGTACAATGTACTTTTATGTGTGTATGTACAACCTGTGCGTATAAAGATGCTTCGACTGCCAGCAAGCAAAAAGGCGTAACTCATGCAATTCCACGTGTTAAATTATGGGGGTTTAGCCCTTCCACTGTCTAGCAATCGATGTACATGAGCTCTTTCTATGTGACACGTTGCTCACCTTCCTTGTCCCTATATGCAGATATCGTTTTCTCAAAGACAAAAGGGCGTAGACTACACTCTTTTTAATGTATAACGGTGTGGGATAGGGGGAGCCCCTATTAACTATTGGCAGTTGATGTTGAATGGACTTGCGCACTCTTCGTCCTGCTCGGTTCACTCGTTAATTTCATCGTCGATCGCAATAACCGAGTCCACGCCGTGACTTTAGTGAATACGTACGGAAAATTACTAACCGTAAATCAGTTTATTTTGAATATATAAATATAAATCAGATTTAAATAATAATAAGGAAGCGTGACAATTTTCCAAGCTGTTTGAAGCACGGTTCCGGTGTGTCGCAGTGTGGAGCATCTTTTCAAAGTGAGAAACAACGCCTCAAGTAACATTTATTTATCCCAATGTCGCCCTAAATTGATTTGTCACCTGACAGATAACTTGTTCTCTACACGTTCGAATTGTTCAAATGTTGACATAAACGTTAAGTTAGGCGGAAATCAGAAAGACACCAATTTAATGCTAGCCCATTCCCCACCCATGCCCATTCAATAGGCTTTATTGGGCCAAAATCATATGGGATCCCAGTAACGAATTACGAGTAATTTTGGGCAACCCTAGAGCACTTGATCATGCATTTCTAAATACTGACTCAGCGCTTCTCTCATTCCTTCCTGACAGGCTGGATCAATCCTTACATTTGTTAATTCGTGCAAAAAATGAAACCCCAAATCCAACCGGATATCAATCATTCCAACGTACAGCACATCAACACTTGATTGCAGTTTATTTACCATTGGTTCAACCAGCGTCGATCAAAATTCATCACCAAGTATAGAATCCAGCCCGATATATGTCTTTTGTATTCCTCCAACATCTCCCGAATCCAAATCACTTTTCTCATCTGAGCGCCATTTTGCAATGTACACATCAGGATTGTTACGACCAAAGTATATTTAGGCAACGGTAGGCATAACTCTCCAACAAACTTTGTGACTGTATGAAGAAACGTTCAGCACTAAAGATCGCGAAGAATTTTTCCCATTTGGGATATTTTTTTATTCCCGTTATAATGCCACGACAACGTAGTAAAATATGTAAATCGTTATATACGCCAGCTATAGCTAGAACACAAATCAATTATATATTTTTAAACTCGCGGGCTTAAACTTAAACGAATAAACTCGTTTGAGTTGTAGAATCAGCCTGCAGGGTTGCACGACGCCATGTAGATTCGTTCGTGACCAGTTTGGGCATGGCCTGGTATACTCGAGACTACCCTGAGCTTGCTTGAAAATTATGAAGGAGTCTTTTGACTTTTACAAGACGAAGGAATTCTAGCGAGCCGAAAGAAGTTCTCACAGACGGCTGATCCATCTCCGTGTATCATTCTCGCCGAAATCAGATTGTGTAGGCCGGTCCATATATAGGTAACGTGTAACTCACGCCACCGTGATCGCTGACGCTCACCTATCCGAACTTTATTCTCAGCTCCCGTATCTCGCGCATAAACGAATACCATAAGCTCTCGTTTCACAAAAAAAGAAACGAATATTCCTAATATCTCTGGGATTGAGATTATTTGTGACTTTTTAATTATACGCGACAGTCTCTCGCTAAGCCCCGGATAATCGTGACTCTGTGGCTGTGCATTCTCAGCCTTCCGAGTCTACGAAACGCGTCTCGTATACATATCCCATCCTCGTGTCTTCCATTTTATGCTCATATATATATATATATATATATATATATATATATATATATATATATATATATATAATTATAATGTATATTATGGACACCGAATGTATCGAAACGCGTTCTTAGCATTCCTGTTTTCCCGTCCATAGCTCGCGCAACTCACAAACACGATAGGCACACTCGCGCCGAGAGAGCTCCGTTTCTTCCTGTATACTTATACCGATGCTGCATCCAAGTGCATTAGCTCTTGCTCGATCGTACATGAGTCAGAACTCTCGACGCGGTATCGTCACGCGCGAGAATATCGGAGAAAATGAACGCCGAAGCGAAATGGAGATCCTCGAGGGCCTCTATACTTGCTCGTCGTCCGCACACAGCAGGGCGATTTGCCTTGTTGCGACAGTTAACGTTCAGTCGCGTTTCGCAAACATGACAGCGATAGGGTGAAACGCAATTTTCTATATGCCTTTTACTATGCAGCATATATAGATACACGCCCAACAACGAGAGACGAGAAAGTAAGACGGCGCGATGACGACAACGATGACGAAGTGGTTCTCTGTCCCAGGAAGACTTTGTCAATCATTTCCACCACGGGTTTTTTTTTCTCGTACACGTTTTATCATGCGTGCACATACATCCACCAACCTCTTTTCTCTCGTCGATCAATTCACGCTTACCGAGTCTTTAACAATCTTACGCTTCGTCGATTCACGAGTGATCATTCGCGTCTCAATACTCGACAGAGCCTTCCACTTTTTCTATTTTGACAAAATAATAATCCTCGTATCTGTTGCAATAAAGTATATATACAACGCATTCTCCGTCATGTTTTTTTTATCAAATTTTCAAGTTTCGCTTTTTTTTTTAATTTCGTTGCTAATTTTTTGTTCAATCGCTCAGGATCGTGTAAGTATTCAGGATTTTTTTCCCAATTTTATCTCACATATTATTTCGAGACACAATTTTTTAAATTACGTGGCAATCCGCCAAGTTCGTTTGTTTTCAAATATTAGCCAGAAAAATTTTCAACGCAAAAAACGATCCGTCCGAACCGTAGCTCGCATAGTGTGGATATTTTTCCTGCTTCATCCAAGGCATTTTCTGAAGATGATTATAGTTATATCATTGCGGGACCCGCTTTATTTTATTTGCATTCTAGCTCCTTCTTATATAGTCTGCAAGAGTGTTTAGAATTTTCGTTTCCTTACTTTATTCGGGCTGTACATTTTTTTTACCATACGTCAGCTCATGGCCATTTCTCGAAAAATCATGAGCCTTCTCCTCAACGAAGCTTTTGCGCTCGTTGATCAAACTTTTTACTCCTCCATAGCGAATTCTTTCGGAATTTATTATCTCGGCCTTTTAATTTAATTTTATCTTTTTTTTTTCTACTTTATTTTATTCGCATTTCATCTTCCGTTCCGTCTGTTGGAATTTTGCCTCTAGTCCGCGACAAAAACTCGAGGTATGCGAGAGAGTGATGAGAGCATCCGCATAAGCTCGTACGTCGCGTCGTCCCGTTTTTTTTTTTTTTGCACATTTCCTGGTGGGATGTTGAAATTATTTAATTGTCAATTCCGCGAATCCTGACGCGATTGCAACGAATATGCAAAGCCTTTTATACATAGCACACAACGTATTGCCAGCAGTAAGACCTGAAATTGTAATCTTTAATACGCGTAGAGGTAAACGATCTTCCACTGATGGCGCATCACACCATATGCTTATATCTGCCAATTGCTAACGAACAAAAGGGCACAACGATCCAAATTTAAGACCGAAATGTTGGGCGAATTAGGACCTTTCGTTTGTTAACAGTCGATGTGTGTAATAAACGTGTGCGCGTAGGAAGCACTCGTGACGATTCTATTTTAGGCACGTGTGCCGGACCCGTTCTTGGTGGTGTAGCGCGTCACTTGCGAGAAATGCAGAGTGACAGGGATGGACGACCGAAGAGTCGCAAAGTTTTCTCGGGATTTTACGAGAGTGCATGATTCAACGAATTTCAGATAAAATTTGTGATACATCGCTGGAAAAAGATTGATCGTATATAAATTAACATTTTTTTTTTTTTTCATTTTTCGATTCTTTGTTTTTTTGCAGAAGGAGAGTCTGCAGCAAGCAACCACCTTCGATGGTACATCATCATCGTTCGAGGCAGTACAGGTGAAAAAAAAAGATTCTCATTACGATGAAAGTTTAACGATTTGGTTGATCGATCGATTGAATTAAAGTTTTAAGAATATTTCGACTACAGTCTCATTTAGGCCCGGTTCCACAACACGACTTTAAACCAGGTTTAAGGGTTAAACTGAGTTTAACTTTGATTTCAGCCAATGGCAGGCAATCTTTAGCGACTTAAACCAGGTTTAAATTTTAAAACACGATTGTGGAACCGGGCCTTAAGGGGCAAATATAGGTAAGAATATGCCACGATATTGACGAATAAAGCATCCTATTTTCGAGCAGCTAGCTTTTGATTGGCTGTTTTTGTTAAGATACCATCTGTTGAGTTAAGACCGATGTTCACCTCAAGTTTTTCGGTCCAACTTTCTCAGAGATATCGCACAATGGAATTTAATGAAATTCTGGCAATAAATGAGGAATATTATGGCACGAATGCAATCCAACTAAATTCTTAGCCCACAGAGTAATGCGAAATTTTCATCAATTTGGTAAAACGCTATTAGCCGGTAAGTGATCCCTTCCACGTACCGGCGAGGATTATTTTATCATGGTTTTTTGTTTTAATCTATTTCGCACTGCTCTGTGGGAAAAAAAACGTACATCCCTCCCCGGTACAATACTACGTTGGGTGTTCAAATCACTTTGAATTCCATTTAGCCAGCTCAGTAAAATAAACCAACTGAGGCACAAAATTCGAGGTGGCTCCTGAGTCTCTCTTAAATCTGCAGAAGCTACGAAAGTTACGACACATTTATTTTCCAGAGTCGTTTATCGTTCACTTTCTTCATAATTAAAAAAGGTATGGATGAGAATTAAAAAAAAAAAAAATCGATTCTCCAGGTTAGTTTACACGGAATTAACGTCTTCGACATTCATTTGCTGTCCCGGATGGACCCAGGTGTCACGAACGAGTTACGGTTGCAACAGGCGTGAGTTTGAGCTTTTTTTTTTCAACCGAAACAATCACTCGATTATAATATGTCACGGACGAGTCATGAATAGTGAATAAGCATCTTTGTCGCAGCCACCTGCGCGTCACCCTGCCTCAATGGCGGAGTCTGCGGTCCCCACGGAAAGTGCAACTGTCCAAAGGCATTCACGGGAACGCAGTGTCAGACAGGTAATTTGCACATGAGAATACAAAAAATATATATATATATATGCAATACAGGACAGATAAAACATTGTTAACCTCGCCTTAGACTTTATAAAAATAGAAAAGGAAGGTTTTTTTTAATTTTAAAAAAAGTAAAAAGCTCGCGGTACTGAATTAAAGTTAACCCAAACCCATACATTTTTTTTTTAATCGTTCTCTTCAACGTAATAAAAAATATATTCAACATAAATTTTTCTCATGTTTCTCGTTAAGTGCATACATATTTTTTTTTTCCAAATTACATTCCTTTTATGTCTTGTCCTCAAAATTATCATTAACCCATTCGAGGTCTGTAAAAAAAACACTAATGGAATCGTTCGAACGAGTATCTTAAGTGGATTCTAAATTATCGAAATGGAATTGCAACGGTCTTAATCACCAACGTGATTTCTCGCCCTTATCGTTTATTCTCTGCGCTGTCTCCCGATGCTGTGCAATTTGCCAGAGAGAACGAAGCATCGGGGCTCGTAGGTGGTGGAAATTATATAATATTATCCGGGATCTGTAACACTTGAGCGGGTAAATAAAACGAGCCGATGAGCGTAAAACTCGAGCTCGACGTCTCGACTTCAGTTGATAGGAGAAGCATTTGGTATTCCAGTTTGCTCTCGTGGAAGCAAAAACAGGTACTTTGCACTGTCGCGATGTTGTTCGATCGTTAAGTCTAATTAAATCGGTACTTTGAGATACGCGTCTATACGATATTATATTCACATGGGACATCTTGTGCCAGCTCGACGTACATCTGATCCTCTCATCCTTTTGGGTTTTGGTCCATGATTTTTTTAAAATTAATCGTACAATTCTTCAAGGCATTCTCAGTATACATCTTTCCTCAACTCTTGTTCTCACTGACCGCTATTTGATAACAGTTCTAATGAAATATATTTTTAAAATCAAAGAAACTTTTAGCCCGGACTTCCCATAAGCCTGACCTCTCAGAAGTTAGGAATTTCACGATCTTAACGCAGGATCACCATTGCATAGATGCACCATATAGGATCACCTTGCAAGTCAACTGTAATAGGCCCTCCTGCTACCTTATACTGAACTATACTCTCGAAGTTAATTTATGAAAGATACGACGGGACAAACAAAACAAAACAACTTTCCAAAATATATACACAATCATAAACGAAATTCAAGTGGCTTGAGACTTCAAATCCAAGTGGCTTGAGGTCATGTTTGACTCAATTCCCCCGCGCACAAACACGTACGACAGCTTTTACGTTTTATTCATTTTTTTTTACACGCATTTTTTCATCGTGACCACTATACGGACGCCTGAAAGACCAGAGGGATAATACGCGACGCAACGGAAAGAACGCGAGACTCCAGGAATAGAATGATCGCGCGAGGGGCCCTGTTTACCAATATTTCTTACGAACACTGAACACGCTCTTCGATATCCACCCAAGCGCTTTAACAATGGAAATGTATAATCTTTATCGGACGATTCATATGCGTCTTATAGATCGCTACATGATCTCGCGAGATTATAGATCGTGGGATTAGAGAACGAGTTTGTCGTTTCTTTTTTATTTTTTTTTATTACGCTAATATGAAGTTTCTGTAATCTCTCGGGCTGGATCTCCAGAGCCGGAAATGATCGAGGGCAACGCCTCTCACTACCTCAGTCGTCACGATCTAACCCCGAGGATCTATATTGCGAGAGATCGTTTCAGGATCATTGCCTCATTGTGCCCTTCATAGACTTCGGAGGGGCGGTCAATATTCATTATGCCCTCACGGAAAAAACACTCGAAGTATGAGTGTATATTCACAAAAATAGGCGTTAACACTGAGTTTTGGGAGTTAAGACTGGATTTTAGGAGTTAAGATTGAATTTGAGAAGTTAACATTGAATTTTGGGAGTTTACACTAAAATTTAGGAGTTAACGTTGAATTTTAGGAATTAACGTTGACTTTTGGGAGTTGACGATTCATTTTGGGGGTTTACACTGAAATTGAGGAGTTAACGTTGAATTTTGAGAGTTAACGGTTAATTTTTGGAGTTAACACTGAATTTTAGGAGTTAACACTGAATTTTAGGAGTAGACACTGAATTTTGGGTATGGACACTCAATTTTTTGCGTAGATTCTAAAAATTGAGTGTTGATTCTCAATTTTTCAGTGTTAACTCTCAACGCTACGAGTAAACCTTCAATCAATGCGGGTGTCGACACTCGCTTCCCAAGTGCTGATGAGCCATAATTAAAACGTTCATAATTATTCTGCTAATTTCATGAATTGATGGAATTTTTAATCATATATTTTTGTCTTCAAACCACACAGGGCATTAGATTTATAGCGAAAAATATTTTACTAAATAAATTTGTGAGTACAAAAAATGTGTCGGCTACATCGAATAAAGTTCTATTTGTAAATTCTATTATTTAACATATAAGCTGAAGGAAGTATATAATTCCAATAATATCCGAAAGTTCTGATTTAGTGCAACGAAGACTTGCTTTTTTTTTTAGAGATTGACTTTTTTCTTGAGTCAACGGTTTTAACTCTAAATTCGGGGGTCGATCTTCAAGTTGAGGTTTAACCCTGTATTGCAGGGCTCACACCCAATTAAGGGTCAACTCTTCAAGTTCGGAGTACGAAATGATCATCGAATTGAAGGTTCGTTAATTTGGGTGTTTCTTCCATGAGGGGCATTCGTCTTTCCGGACGAAAATAGGGATCAATTTTGGGACGAGCGGGACAGAGATGATCCCCAATTTGTTTGTGCTTTCTCAATTTTTCTTTAAACGTATATATATATATATATATATATATATATATATATATATAATCCCAGCCATCGTGAGGTAAAATTTGCTTGTATAGGCCTTGTAAAATTTGTTGCATACAATTTCAAAGGGCAATGGCTCGAACAGAGGAGATAATAAGATGACAAGAAAGTATATTACTTACCTCGTTCTCATAGATGTTCGTGACACTCAAGAATCATCGTCTAAAGACTCAAGACACGACTGTCCAAGTTAACGTTCACAACACTGATCTACACTCTCGTCTTTAAAACTGTTGCGCCCTTTCGTTACTTCAAACACACCCAAGTTTTATCATCAACAAGCATCGTCCAAAGACTCAAGACACGGCTGTCCAAGTTAACGTTCACAACACTGATCTACACTCTCGTCTTCAAAACTGTTGCACCCTTTCGTTGCTTCAAACACACCCAAGTTTTATCATCACACCAAGTTTTATCACCAACAAGCATCGTCCAAAGACTCAAGACCCGACTGTCCAAGTTAACGTCCACAACACTGATCTACACTCTCGTCTATCAAAACTGCTGCACCCTTTCGTTACTTCAAACAAACCCAAGTTTTATCATCAACGAGCCACTATGTATGCCAGCTTTTCCCAAAAACAGTCGATCACCGTGTAACGCTTTATACCTCCCTGTCGGTGTTCCAACACAAGCGATGGGGGGAGAGAGAGAGGAAATTTTCGCCCGACCGTGATACTTGAGATTTTTTTTAACTTTTCTTTTCGCAAGACGTCGACGAGTGCGTGACCGAGAAGCCATGCGGTCAGGTATGCAAAAACTTACCCGGGAGCTACGAGTGCCACTGCAGATACGGATTTCACCTTCAACCGGACGGACAGTCCTGTCGAAAGAACGGTAAAAAAAAAAAAGCGTCTTTTTCTTTCGTTTTTTTAACTCCGCTTCTCACCCTACGGCTCTTTCGAACACAAAATCGGTATGCAAAGTCTTTACCGCGTTATCGCCTAACGTACGACCACCCGAATGAATTCACCGTAGCCAAATTGACGTAAATTTTTTTGAAAAATTTCTTCCTTTATGTCTTCTTTCTTTTTTTGTTTGTTTTTTTTTTGTGAAATTCATCATACAGGCAGCGACGGAACGGCGTTCGAGGCTCGCGACCTCGAGAACGACTACGGTTATACGACGAGCACGACGACTGAGACTACCAGAAGAACGACGACGCCGGTCTCTCGTGGTTAGTGTATATGTTCCTCATCGGGATTAGAAATATGTATATATGTAAGGAGAGAAAAAAAAAAAAAAAAGAAAATAAAAACAGGGCGAGCTAAGTTTCCTCGAGGCTTTTCGGAGTAGTACAAAACACTTCAGTCTGAATTAGTCACCGGAGAAAGAGAAAGAGAGAGAGAGAGAGAGAGAGAGAGGAGAGAGAGAGGAGAGAGAGAGAGAGAGAGGAGAGAGAAATTTCATGAAAACTATCTTTACACCCGCAACTCGACGGATTTAGCGAGGTTATAGTGCCTCTATATATTTCACTTCTGCGATATATATGGGGCATTCCAAGTCACGTGGTCATCGGCCTGACCTCCTCGGATTCAGTTGACGAATTTTTTTTTGGCATATTTTTGTCAAAAAAAAAAGGTTATTCTTTCAGATTTTTATCACTTGTCTTACCCCATAAAATAATTTTTTTTTTCCCATAACTTTTGGGTAAAAATAAATTTGGCCCAGGTTTGAAATTCGGAAAATTTTTCCATAGAATGTAGGAATAAAAAAAAAAAGTATTTTTATCGCAGTTAGGATAGTTGGCCGACAATAATTTGCTTTTTTTTTTTTTTAATGAAAGAAAAAAAAATTATTTTCCAAATTTTGAAAAATTAAAAATGTCAATGATAGTTTGTTGTAGAAAAAAAAAATAAAAATAAAATGTATGTTGGTAAAAATTTTTTTTTTCTTTTTTTTCTACGATAAACTATCATTGACATTTTTAATTTTTCAAAATTTAGAAAATAATTTTTTTTTCTTTAATTAAATTTTAAAAAAATATAAATTATTGTCGGCCCACTCTCTGACTGCGATGAAAATACTTTTTTTTTATTTCTCGATTTTATGGAAAAATTTTCAGAATTTTAAACCTCGGCCAAATTTATTTTTACTCAAAAGTTATGGGTTTTAAAAGTTTTTATAAAATCGCTCGACGCGTTCGAATTTTATTCGCATTTTAAATCGATCCGGTTTTTTTTGCCCACTGTATGAGGGCCACGAAAAACCAGCCAGGGATTGACCCTCACCACGGAAAATTTTTTTTTGTTCGATTGTCCCAGCTGAGGAAACGTGAAAACAATTAAAAAAAAAAATTCTACCACCATGCTAATTAGCTATGAGGGTTGGAACAGCTCAAAATTGAAAAACAACACTGCCAAATTAAAAAATCTGAAAATAACTTTAAAAATTCATATTTTATGCCAGATTTATGAAAAATAAATTTTATGATGGTATCTATTGATTTTCTATGATTTTTGACGCTTGTGAATATTTTTTAAGTCCTATAATAGTCATTAACCTTTTCGCTCCGGGGATTTTTCCTTTAAAATTGACCTCGAATTTTAGCTGAATTTCATGACTTAAATAAATGAACTTCTTATGACAAGTCACCACTCGGAGTGCTGGTCCATATGTGGACCAGTCCCGGAGCGAAAAGGTTAATCCACCATTACTTTCAGCGTTAGTGAAAAATTGACACTATTTTTTGAGTTTGATATGGATTATTTCACGTCGAATAGATTTTTTTTCTCAAAAACACGCTTATCAACGGTTCTTTAAATTTATGCTTGATAAAAAAAAAATATTTCACAGCTTCATAGTTCGAAATTCTCTAAAACTAATCTGCAATGATGTCAGCAGTTCATGAAAAAAAAAATTAAAACCACTACTAAGCGGTCTTTATTGAACATGATAATATCTTTTAAAGTTTGACAAAACATGGTAGTGAGAAGAGCCACAAATGTCGGTGCGCCAGCGATGATATCCTTCGCTTGCGCAAGTCCCAAGTCCTGGACAGGTGATCCGAAGCAAAAAAAAAATCAAACATATTTTTACTTTGTACAATATTGTGTATTGGTCGAACTGGAATTATCCAGAAATATTCAAACGTTTCTGTTTCATGGACAAAAAAACTGCAAAAATTTTTGGCAAAAAACTAAACTTCCCCTTCTATCGCTCACTATTTTTTTTTTATTTTTCAATATTTCTTCTTCATTCTAGTTCAAGTTATACGCAATATTGTACAAAGTAAAAATATGCTTGATTTTTTGCCACCGATCACCTGTCCAGGACTCGGGACTTGCGCAAGCGAAGAATATCATCGCTGGCGCGCACCGACATATATGGCTCCTATCACTCCCGATACCATGTTTTGTCAAACTTTAAAAGATATTATCATGTTCAATAAAGACCGCTTGGTGAACATACCAGATATCAACATTCTGTATTTAATATTTTTCGCATAAAAAATTGGTGAAAAATTGAACATTTTTGGGCCCAACAAAGTAGAAACCTCCCTTAAAGTTCATGGTTGTTACGCATTATTGACTCAGAAATTCCCTAACTTTTCCAGGTTTTGCAAATTTTCCAGGGAGATTAGGGTCAAATAAAAAAATGTTGAATGGTAAAATAAAAAATAAAAAAAAAAAAAACTGAAATACAAAAAATAATTTGAGCACTGTAAAGTAAAAAAATAAATACATTAAAAGCAAATACCGAACCTGTTCCTTATTATAAACGAAAATTTTCATGTCGGTGACAATAAATGAAAAATAAATCTAAACACTTATCTACAATTATAATTGTGTAATTGCGTATCGACAAATCGAATGCGGAAGCGTAGCTTTAGAGCTTTGGAGTAAATTAGTTTTTAGTTTTTGAAATTTTCATTGTTTGGCACTGACGTAACTTTTGTCGTATATAATAAAGAATAATATAAATATTAAAAATGTACAAAAATATTTATTTTTATACCTTTTCAGTTTTTTTTTTTTTTCAAGTTGGTTTCATTTTTCGTAATTCTGGCAAAAAGTAAATTATGGAAACATTGCAGAGAATTTTCTAAATTCCCTGACTTTTCCCTGATAATTCCAGGAGTAAAGAAATTCCCTGAGTTTTCCCGATTTTCCATATGCGTAACAACCGTGCTTAACCTTTTCGCTCCGGGGATTTTTCCTTTAAAATTGACCTCGAATTTTAGCTGTATTTCATGACTTAAATGAATGAACTTCTTATGACAAGTCACGACTCGGAGTGCTGGTCCATATATGGACCAGTCCCGGAGCGAAAAGGTTCAAGTCTTTCGACCCTGCTTTGTTGACCATGCAGCGCGCGTACAAGGACACGGCAAAATTACTCTACATCTGCAGGTGATCGAGAAATTACCGAGAGTCTTCGTTCATATTTCAAGCTGATTGATCTTGAGGTACAAACTCTCGTTTGTAACCATGTCAACTAAAATTCATCGTACATTGTTTTTGTATAGCCGAATCTTACTCATTTTTGAAATCATTTCCACAAATTCTGTTCCCAATATTTCGATCCTAGTACTTTATGCTTTCGGGGAGAGAAAAATATTCAATATTTACGGGTGGCTCACCCCTTAAGGCGGCCCATTAGTGACAAAACTAGTCAAAAATCGTGACGTGAAAAAAAAAATCATAAAACCTATCATAATATTTTCTAAATACTCTGTCTAAATAAAATTTATGAATTTCGATGACGTTTCCCGTGATATTTTATTCATAATTTATTATAAATAATATTATAAATAAAGTCTCAACTGACAAAAGTATTCAACGCTGTCAGAGCGGTAAAGTAAAAAACGATAGCTGATATTCATATGTTTCCTCGCGTGCAGAATGACAGACATATATTGTATCCGAGATTTGCACACACGATGACTTTCGCGATTAAATTTCTCGGGAAAATCCCTGGCAAGACACAATTTTTTAAATACCATTGGAAATTTCACGATTTCATCTTTCAATACTCAAAATTTGAATGAGATCTCTCGTCTTTATCAAAAGGTATCGTGTCACTTCCGGTCAAAATGGAATCAACCGTCATAAGATCCATATGTTAAAATAGGTAATTTTAAATTACTCGTTCGCAATAATTTGCCTGGCAAAACATAGCCTGAAATTTTGAGAGAGCGTTCATTGCATCTTAGACAACACTCTCACGAAGTATCATTCGTATCAACGGTTTTTTAATTCACTGGTGAGTCACCTTTTAATTTTCATGACTGATTTATTCTTTTTTTTTTTTTTTTTGGTTGTTTTTTTTTTTCGCTCGGTTCAATTCATTCAGACACGGAGAACGAGGTGGGCGAGGGAAATCTCGATCGTGACTATGACATAATACTGAGGAGGCTTGGAAAATTGGAGAAACAGATAGCACGGGGCAGAAAGCGCGAGATCGAAGCTACGGAAATGGCCACGAAGATAACGCAAGCCGTCGAGAGTGTCGCTACGATGAGACGAGCCGTCGACAACGTTGTAAGTTTATTTATTTATTTATTTTTTTTTTTTCATAATCCTGAAATAAAATCCTAAAAAACTTTTTTTTTTTTCTTTCCAATTTGATTCATTTTGCGAATTAACTCTGCGAAATTCGTTTCATATACGTTTTTTTCAGCAATTGATGCAACAGGAGATATACGATATGAGGGGCAAGGTGAAGCAATACGAGCTGGAGAGTCGAAAGCTTCAGCATCTGACGAATCGCGTTGCCGATTTGGAAAATCGACTGAGGCTTCGCTGCAGAAATTCGATCAACGGCTGACGAGCCGAAACGTCCCTATAATGCAATGAACCGAGACCGATAAATCGAAGAGGGGGGGGGGGGGGGGGGGGGGGGAAATATACGACGAAAGTCTCAATGCTGCCATTTCTTTTATTTTTAGTTTTATTTTTTTTTTCTTCGTTCGACTGTCTTATAATCTTTATTACAAGTATCGATAAGTTTAACCGCCTTTCTCAATAATTCGTTATTGAGCTTTGTAAAAAAAAGAAAAAGAAAGAAAGTTAAAGAAAACGAGAGAAGAATAAAGTTAGGCCAAAAGTCAGGTCGATTGAGATTTTTTTTTGTTTGTTTGTTTTTTTCCTGATCTATAACTTTGCCGCTTTCTTTTCCTTTCTCGTTAGCCTGCGCGTCTGCTTCGTCGTAGCTTTTTTCGCCTTTGCTCTGCCCTTCTTGTGCTTGCTTATCTTTCTCCTGTTCATCCAGACCGGATAATTTCCATGCTGATCGAGCAATGTTTTCCTATTGTAGACTCTCTTTCCGTCCTCGTCCATCGACTCCAATTTCTCCGCATTCGCGTTCTCCTTCTCTACGATACCGCTCTTGATGGTTTTAGCATCCGTAACTGGGATAAATTTATAAAATTTTGATTTTTCGCAATCCGAGAAGAGGAAATTGTTCGCGTGTGAAAAGAAAAGAAAAAAAAAAAAAAAAAAAAAGCCAAAAAATATTTGAAAACGAAGCAAATTTGTCCGATACGGAGTGAAATTTTTTTGAACTATCGAAGACAGCGAACATTGTTTCGATCATGTTAATAATGCGAAGGAGTTATTGGTAGAGCGGTTAAGGTAGTACTGTCGATTATAGAATTACCGTTCAGAATTTAATAAAATTTGGCGTAGCGGTAGATTATGATGAGAAAAAGATTCAGTTAAATTTTCAAAAGTCTACAGAGTACCAGAAAAAAGATATTGGCATTTGTAGTTTCATACATTTAGCATTGAGTCTTGTGAGAAATCACAGTTTTCATCGTATTTTTCAAAATTTACCGTTCAGATTTCAATAAAAATTAGTACAATAAGAGAAAATATTACAAGGAACATTTTAAATCTTTACAAGTACACAGGTTCAGAGCATGCGAGAGTAGTAATTAGGAAATAAATATCCAAAATGTACTTTTCTATCGGTTCATTATATACGTGACGTTGCCTATTCTAAATACTGCGTGAGTCAAACATGACGGTGTATACATTTGACTCTTGCAGTATCGACAGTACTACCTTAAGGTAGTAGTACCGCGACCGGGGGGGACGGGGAATTAGCGAAAACGTAGACGCGGCGGAGCGCGCGATGAACGGCGTATGCATGAAACAAGAGAGAGTCGGTAGCCGTGACTACCGAAAACTCGTCCGGAGCTACCGAAAACTCGTAAAATCTTATCCAAACATCCGTTATGAGCTTGTGTTTTTTTTGTGAAAATCTGAATCCTCAATATTTTTTAAAACAAAATGAGCGTTCGGTTGCGTCGATTCTCGACTATATTAGTGCATGAATTTCGAGGTAATCTCCGCGCGGTCATGATTATTCCTATTCGCTGTGCGCAGTGCCATACTATAGCGGCTGAGAACGACTTGGAGCGCCCATGGTGGCGAGAATGCGCATATTTTGCTGGAGTCGCGTAGTGCAATCGAGGGCAATATAATAGAGAAGTCGCGGAAAGGAAATTTAAACTGTTGCGCAAAGTCGTATAAGAATGTTTTCCGCTACGCAACTTCGGAAATTAAGTTTTACGCGTTTCCGACAGGAATTTATAAAGTTGAGCAGCGCAAAGACTGGATTCGTTGGGTGCAAAAAACAAAGAAAGTAAAATTCTTGAGTTTAAACGCGCATATATTGTCCGGTATGAAAAATTCATGTCAGGATATTATAATACAAATAAATTGATTTTTTTTTCCTTTTTAGTAGCTCTCATGATTGGCTGGTCGAATATGCAGCGAGCGCTTCGTGGATAATCGTTCGTCTACGTTACAATCAAGTCCGAGTTACGTCTTTCTTGTTCTCGATACGAGCCTTGTCGGTTCGTATTACAAGACCGACAAGGTTCATGCTTAGCCTCAAATTGAGAAGGAAAAGTAGCCGTAAACCTATTTTCATTGCATCGTGATACGTCGATTTATTTTTTTTTCAACGAAGTTATAGTCAAGCTCATCTCAAAAAAACTCTATGCAGCACGAATACAAACGGTCGTTAATTAAAATTAATCCAACAAGGTTTCGTCTGTGTAAATAATTGAGAGCTATTCCAGCAAAATTTGCGCAGTACAGCCGGCCGCGGCGGCACTTGGCTTTCCGCACACAGCGAATAGTCGCTATGCTAAAATCGTGATTTTTAAATCAATTTTTCTCGTTAAAAAGGTCGTTAAGGTACACTGAAACTTTGCAGGCGGATCGAAGGTCGCTTTAAGGAGTTTCGATACCACTTTTGAAAATGATGCCATCGAGTCAATTTTTTTTTTTTTTTCAATAAGTGACAAATATATAAAACGTGAACCGCTCGAATTTCAAGTCGATCCTCCGTGTCGTTTTTGTAAAAATAATTTTCAAAAATTTGGCTTATACGCGAGAGTAAACGGGAGCAATATTTGTTTGAGCTTTCAATTCCATTAAAATACTACCACCGGCATAAAATTTATGTCACATCTTTATCGGATCTTTAATATGACTGTCAACAAATTTGAATAGGTTCGTCCAACTGGTTTATTAGTTACAAGCCAAAACGTAAGCTCACTATCCACGGATATAGCGCATGAACGGTCGGACTCTCTTTTGTTTTACGCATGCCCCGCTCGCCGCCGCACCGTCGTTTACGCTTATTCCCCGTCGCGCGGTCCGTACCGAAATACCTCAATGAGATTTTTCATTTTGGTTTTTCTTTTATCAGAGCACAACACGAGGTATGACCGCGTCATCGAGAAACTTTTCCATCCGCCACTTGACTTTCATTTATTTCTCAAAATTGTCGATATTCTTAGGTATAAATTTACAGACAGCGGGAGAAAAGTTTCAATGAACTACCGATCGTGAAACTCATTTGCAGTGCACTTTTTGTGAAATAAATTTGTAAAAATTATCGTTATTTTTTTCACCAAAAATAAGGTAAGCAGCCCAGTCAAGATACGAAAATTAGAATTCAATGAAAAGTGTATGCGTTTAATATAATAAATCGCGTACCAAGAAATCTTTATCGATCGCTACGGAGCTTATTTTTATTCGGAACGATTTCTCGAACATATTTATACGTGTAATTAAGGGGGTAATCTTCGAACGAGTATACGAGTGCACGGGTAATATATACAAACGTGATCCGGATTAGCGGAATATTCCCCGTCGCACCGTCTGTACTAAAATACCTTAAGACTAACGTATCAAAATTTCATGCGATTTCTGCTCTATGTGCAAAAATGCTAGGACTACCTTAAAAAAGAAATTTTTCTATCGGATAATTTTTATGCGAATTCTGTTTTTTTTTTTTAAGTATAATCAATTCAAAGCAATTTTATTTTTACATCGGTTACTTCTTTTTGTTCTAATTTACGATATTAGAAATGCTGTAAAATGAGTTTCAACAAAAATTCAAACAATTGGGAAGAAAAAAAACAACGCCACCGTACCGAAGCTCGACCGGAATAACAATAATAATAATATGATTAATGATTGATACGGAATGAAAATAAGGGTACCTGTCGCAATTTCTGATATTTCTGGCATTTCAACGTCACCCTGAGCATTCTCGTTGATTCCCAGTGTCTTTTTAAGCCTCGCAAGTTCCTTCACGCCGTAACGTTCGCGCTTTACAGCTCTGCACTTTCTCCTCCACTTGCTTCTCAGTGATTTAGCCATTATGTCTTGAGAAACAGAAAAAAAATTGAAAAAAAAAAACCCCCAAACTAATCAACAACGTTGCGGGATTAACGGAAAAAAGTGCTTCTCGAAAATCGAATCTTGCGCGTTCGTATTTCGAATACGATGTCACACGAGATCACACTCGATTTGGGCAATTGACTATTTTTTTGTTGTTGTGCAAACAGACAGATAAGAGTATTTATAATGAAAAAAAAAAAGGGAACAAGAGAAGGGAAAACTAGATTACTGTTGGCTATACTCGTCTTGAACTCTCTACAAACGTTAAATGATTGTCGTACAATGCTAACCTAAAAAAAAAAAATAACCTAAAAATGAATCGTGACACATTCGAACGACAGGGAAACACGATTTATTGATCGTGTGATAGTTAATTTTCAGTACTTTGTGGCCTTTGAGAATAAAATATTTTTAACAATTTACTTACTCGCTTTTGTGCTCTTCAATTAATTTATATGACGCGATAAATTACTTTCAAAATAAACACGTGGTAAGGAAAATAACTGAAAATAATCAAAGAACAATGTTGGTTGAGAGTTGAGAGGCGAGCGCAGCACTTGCAGTGACCTCAGCGACAGCACTTCGAACTAACATCATTGAAATATCTTGACCGACATGTGATGCCTTCTTGGGAATCTTGAATTCTTGCATGGTAAGAATGTTTTGTGATAGCTGGCAAAATGAAACTTTGAGGAAACTAGTATGCCATCAAAAGATATCTTATCGTATCGAATTTTCTCTACTACGTTCGTCCAATAAGTCATCACCGTTTTAAATAAAATTCCCATGATATTCGAGTTCATGCATTTTTCCCACGAATCGTTTAGATTTTGGAAAAAATCGAAAGCAATCCGGTTGCGTGTGATGTACATTTGACTTCGTTGCTGATTATTCCTTCCAAAAGGCCCTTTTGATCCTTTGGATAAAAGCAAATTAGGTTTTGATGCACGATGAGCAGAACGTATGAAATCCTAATTTGCCTTTGAACCGAAACATCAGACGTCCCAGAAAAAAAAAATAGTGGACCGTGAAATTTTCACCAGAGACGTCGTTCTCCCCGTCGTTTGTCACGTGAATTTTACCTACCCTTCAAAGAGAATGCTCTGAAACATGGTTTGACCATTTTATTTCCTTTCTAGCACCTCACATCGAGGTTATTATGAATACCTGTATAGGCCTAGTATTAAATTTTTTTTTAAATTCGATTAGTTATCCAATTGTACAGCGTCCTTTGACTTTTACGTATTCCATCCCCTTATCCCTTATTGGCCCTTTTCAATTTTGATGTTCCATATTTATTCCTTGAGACCGCACCTCAGAGCGTTGTCCGCAGTCATTCTTTCCTAATGCACTGCCCGTATCGCATTTGCACGATGGCACAGGGAAACTGCGGAAAATCTGGACCATAGGCAGCTATATATTTTACTGAGTTTAAGTTAGTTGCTAGTAATCAGTGTTGGTAGTAGCCGGTGTTTGGCTAGGCTGTTACTGATCCTGGTATCAGCCGCGACCAATGCTGCTTAGCTTTTCGGAGACCGCTGGGGCTGCACGCTGACCACACGGCCACTCTGCTGTTGTCTTTAGGCCTAGTATTTTCGTAGTTCTGTTGACCGTTCGTCGGCTCACTAGGGTGCAAGCACACCCCAATGGATGGTTGGAAGTTTCAGTAGTTCTCAAAACTGAATCTACAAAACTACTTGATCGCAGAGAGCAGCCTGGGTCGAATCTTGAATCAAGAAATTCCAGTCTGATGAGACGTTTCGAATTTTCGTGCTTATTCAGTTAGCAAACGCAATCTTTAAAATTTAATCGGCGTAAAAGTCCTTCGGCTAAAAAGAAACGACACTCTTCCAATGTAGTTGTAAAAATATAAAGATAAGATTACCCCGGAAGCCCTTGAAGATTGCTGATCAATGCTGCGCGAATGAATGACTCAAGATCAACAATGCTCTTTACTGAATCAACAGAGAGCACGCGCATTACTGGAACGAGATTATACCTGACAACTCCAAATAACATTCGTTAGAAAATATAGCTGATAAAGTAGATACGATCAAGATGTATGTGTGCGGCTGTCTTTCGGAAATACAGCGAGACTATATCGATACTATCAGCATGATATCCGATGACGACTCACACAATGGCAGATAAAATTTTATACTTTTATCCATTGATCACAGAGGTCATCAATAATTGATTGATTTATACTTTCGCTCTCTTTCCAATACACTTACTCATTTTGACTCTCTTTCTCTCTCTCTCTCTCTCTCTCACGCTCTCTCTCTAACTTTTCTCCAGTTCGGAAATCTCTTCATTCCCATAACCATTGGTCATGGTTTTTGTTCTTTTTTAAAATATTTTTTTCCCATGGATGAGGCCGGACGGCTTAATTCAACTCGAGTCGCATTACCGCGTAGAAAATACAATGCCTTCGCGGTCTCGCGTGCGTAATCGCGATGAGCCGTCCTATCAACGGGACACGCGAGAGAGATAGAGAAAAGGCTTCTCGCTCCTAGCAGATAAACTCCACGAGAAGCCGGATTGACGTATCTCTCTCTTTCTCTCTGCATGTTCCAGAACGTCAAATGTCTCTTCACTGAGATCGCCGCGTTCGTAGGTGTAAGTTAGGGTGACTCGTGCGTCTCGTATTGAGCACTTTGCTCTGTTTTTCGCATTAACGATCACGAGACAAGTCTCGTAGCATCTCGCCAATATGTCGTCCAGCCCGGAATTCGATCGTGATCAGTGAGTACGATTTTTTTTTTCAAATAATTCAAAGCGATGCGTGATGAATCTTTCATATCAATTAAACGCTGCGTGCCAAACGAGTGTTAAATTGAAACGGAGTTTTTATTTTTTCAATCAAATTGTGGATTTGTCGTGGAAGTGGCACACAAATTGCAGACGATTTTGTAAAAAAGATTTGTGTTTCGTTAAGTTTTATCAAAATATGAACCACAAGCTTGATCAAAATCAATGGTCAAGTTTTCACTGAACTTTCCAACACGATGATAAAATAAACTCGATTTTTAAATGTTCAAATTTTGACATAGTTGACTGTTGTTGGTAATTTACATTTCTCAATCGATAGGAAAATTTGTCACGAAAATTCAGCATACCGTGTAGATTATTTTTCGAAAAAAAGTGAATGGAAAAGTTTAATCGTCCAGAATTCGGCATGACTCGATAAAGCTATATATTCACGAACAATTCGCTGGTAAAGATATAATCGTTCTCTGATAATGTTTTTTTTTTTTGTAATTTAGCATTACTCTAACTAGTAAAAGTGCTGATATCTGTCAACTCTTTGAAATGATAACATTTTCGTTTTCGTCGTAAATAATGGTATGATAACAATATTCCCATGATTTTTGAAAATCTTTATCCAACGATAAATGAGATTGGTCGTGTAGCTCAACTGCGTAGACATTGATAAGAACCCTGAGAAATTCTTTATCGTGTATAAAATTCGCCGAATATATTATATTTTTTGCATTGGCACTCAGAATCTTCCATGATACGTAGAGCTGATTTTTTTTCTCGTCTATATTGCAAATAAAAAAGAGATCGTCGATTAAATCTACTTGGTGCTTCATTCGTCGCTTAAAAATACTATGATCATAATAAGTACATATAAAATTGAACTGGATCAGCAAATATACGTATATGAATTAAACAATACCTCGGCTAAGTCTTATTAAATAATTTCGATAAAAAAAAAGATTGAGATACAAAACAACGAAAAAATCTGACGATAGATGTAAATTTCAAAAAAAATTTGTTTTTCCTTTATCTGTATAAAAATTTAAATCGAATAATTTGTTGAACAATGTACCCAGTTATATCGTTGCGCTAATATTTAATACTGAATTACCATGACGATTTCTGCACCGATTTCACAGCTATATAGTTTCATCGAGACCTCTGCGCTGATATCTCTTCGGTATTGTCTTCTTCTTCGTTTTTTTTTTTTTTTGCAGAAATTGCCCAACAGAGCACATACTCGGTATTATACCAAGTGCATGTGCCTGTCGGTGCCTGGGTAATTAGCGTTATCGTCTCTTTCATCGAGCACGAAGTAACTCACGAGTTCCAAAACATTTTTAGAGCCAGCGAGCATCTCTCTCTCTCTCTCTCTCTGTCTCACGAGAGACTCTCCTGTCCTCTTTCACCGTGTGGTTTTGTCGTTGTATAGTCTTGTGGAAGTTTCTGCTATCTCACGAACAAACGTTTATTATTCTCTATTTTTCATTCCCTTCCGTCGTTCGTGAGCTTTTCGCTGATGAAAAAATATTTTAGCAAGTCTCAAGAACGCAGATTGTACCGTTAGGCTTTTTTTTTTGTATCATCCCGATGCTAGAGAAAGAAATTAACACGTTCCTGGGAAAGAGTGAAGCGAGTTCTGACGTTTAAATTATGAGGATTATTATTAAATGTTTATACGTAAATAATTATTTTCTAGCACGTAATGATATTAAATTAAGTACGGCTAATCTTAGGATGGAGTCAAAAAGTGGATAGTCGTAGATCCTGGTGTGAAGTTAGGAGCAGACTATAAGTCGTGGAAGTTAGCAGATATTCGATCATGCCTCATTTCGATATTTTCAAATAAATAAATACTTTAGAAAATTGATCACATGTTTTATTTCATTACGATGGCCAAAAAGAATCAGATCAGAAATCCAGAACAAATTCCCGAAATGTCCTCTTATGTAAATGAGCCGAATTTCGAATAAAATGTACAGAATCATAGAGGAAGAAATATTATTTTCCATGAATACTAACGATCTGCGATAGGTCAAAATATCTTAAATTTCGTGATATTTAATATCCCAGACGAGAGATTGTTCAACGAGTCTTGTGAAAGGCGTTTCGTATTGAAGTATGCGATGTTGAGAATAATGCAAACAAAAATTGACCGAATCAGTAAAAAATTTCATTGTAGGAACCAAAATGTAAATATTACCAAAACTCTATAGGATGGGTGATCACTTTCTTGTGCGTTAGCAGTTACATTGAATCACTGGATACGATGGCATTTCTCCAGATAATTTCCCGTAAAATGGCGGGAAGTACTGCCTGTATTGGCACGGGTTTTGGACAATTTCCCCGTGCCCTCGTGTGAATTCGATACAATAGTAGGGTGTAAGACGGCTGAGCACGTACTCCAGAGGGAGCCACAGTAATTGGTGCAAAAGAGTGAAATGGAATGAAAGGAAGGCACGTAAAAATCAGAATGAGTATAAGACAGGAAGAGTATACACAGTTATTAGTTGTTGAACCATTCTTTTTCGTACAGTAAATCGAAAAAAATGATATTACACGTCATCCTTATAAATTTGGTCTTCAAATGTTTTATTCTCGTAAAAAAAAAAGAGCAGCGAAGCGTTATCGTGCCACATGCTACATTATCTGTGCTCGCACTCCGTCAGTCGCTATTCAGATTTGGGACCAAGGACACGAGTACAGAAGTTTGTCGTTCGTAACTATCGTAGTAGCTGTATAAACATGGTGGGGTCAGGCGAAAGACCCCGACACTACCGTAATACTGGCGTTGCTTTTACACGTCGTTCACCATCCATACGTGACACTTAACTTTATACAGTTTGTCTCCTCTGTACTAGATAACATAAAATACGTGTCAAGTGAGTGCTCGCGTTACCGCAGTGTATAACGCCAGAAAATGTACGAGTAAAAACATCTTTATAGTTCGCATATTTCTTTGGAAATTTTCACAAAAGCGTGTGCCAAGTACTTCACGGACATTGAAGTTGGAAACAAAATGTGAGTGTCATCGAACAATCCAGTGGATATCGTAGTTGAAAAAAAAAAACGAAATTATATCGGTAAAAACAGTTGAAGTTCCAAGTGTAACAAAACTTGTAAATTTAGTCAGTATTTTTAGTAGCTTAATTTGGTAAAAAATTAAAAATGTACGCCATGGTAATTGAAGAAACGTCATGGAGAGACCACATGAATAAATGAGCAGGCCCCAAAATAGATAGACACGTGTTCACCTAAATTATATTTGCAATAAGTGCGTTTTTTTTTAATAACAAAGTTGGGTTATGTTATTTATAAACAGCTGTTCATTCACCAGTTGATTCAGCCTAGGCAAGTTTTGCTTGAGAATGTTACTTGCGAATTCTATTGGTATTGAGAAAAAAGTGTTCATCACAAAATTAGTATTGAAATAAAAAAAAAATAGCATATCACCAAACGCCTCATGAGTATTCTACATACCATCCAAAAGAATTATAGCTATTCTGTTGGACAATCCATGTGTGTTGATTGATTTTATACTTAAAAAAAAAAACCTGTGATAATTAGTAGAAAAAAAATCGTCGTTTAATGTGCAACGATACTTTGATGCTGAAATAGTGTATGAAAAGGAAACATATTACACAAAATAGGTGCATTAAAAAAAATTAAATAACACTTGCACTAAACACCACGTTGTATATCGTATCTACATTATATAAAAAGGATTATAGTTCTCGTCGGAAAACCCATATGTGCCAATTAAACTCGATTAAGGCCGCGTTCATACATACACGTATATGTGTCGACTATATATATATATATATATATTTACCGACAGTAACTACGCATTGCGCAAGATCCATATAGTTATCACGCCGTGGGGTAGATGGCCGGTGGTCTCCCGAGTTTATACGTCTGCTCGAACAATTATATTTCGTAAATTGTTTCACTAATTCACCCGACGAAGAAGCAGCTTTATACAAGCGCCGTTCTGTCCACGATTTACGTCGTGCGTTGGCGTTTTTTTCATATTCGTTTTGTTTTTCGTTGTCAGCTGGACCAAGATTTATGACGGTACCACAGAGGCACTTGATCCAAAATTTCATTATAGGATGAGCATACAGACCGAACGATTTTTACAGCCGGAAGTCGACCCCTCTAGTAGGACGTGTGGGTGGAAAATACAAGTTCCGATTGTTAATTACCGATAGTTCGTATAATTGTAGAGGTGCTAGAAGAAAATAATAAATAATAATAGGAATAATTATAACTTATTCGTATTGACAAATAAATGACGGTTGAGGAGATCGCAATGATTTTTGTTTAAATTATTCATAATTATTTCGTTTTTTTTTTTTTTTTCAGTCACGAGCTAAAAATGTTTCACGCTGAGACATCGTACATCAGCCAATCTTACGACAGTCTGACCAACGTTTCCGAGGAGCTGGATAGCTTGGATCTCGGGTACGTAAATAAAATAAATAAAAATAATAACAATAAGAAAAACTCGTTGAATGGTTTCGTGTTGTGCACGTACACGATAAGATACCTTCTGCAAAAAATTTGAGTACGGGCTTTCAAAACTCATTCGTTAATGTGACGAGAGTATATATACATATATATATATCACGCGTTAACCACTTTCACTAATAATGAGCATTGTAAAGCCTCGTGTGCCCGGCATTCGCACTATGAGAGGAGAAAAAGGAAGTGTAACGTGACTTCCGAAGTTTAAGGTGCCCTATAGCTCTCTCGCGCTTTAGCCATTAGCCGATACGAGGCATTTCATGCCAGCTTAAACCAAGTCTGACTCTCGTCGTCTAGACACTGATCGTATCGGATACAGATCCACGCTCATTAGAGGTCGAGCAAAAGGATTTTTGAAGCGAAAAAAATTTTCCACCTCTCATTGGGGAAAATCTATTTTCTTCTCTTCGTTTTAGGGGCTCAACAATTTTTTTTTGTTTTTTTTTTATATTCATTATTTCAAGATGCCAATGGGGATTATGGCAGAGTTTTTCGAGCATTTATTCACATGCTTAAAAAAGATAGCTTCCCTCAAATTTTAATCATATTTCAATTCTTTGAAAAAAACAAAGTTCTTTGTATGCGAAAAATGTGAAAAAAAATTACAAAAATTCTCTGTCAGATATCGAAACTTCGACCTTTTAAAGTTTTTTTCTTAAATCTGGATGAATGGGAACAAATTTCGATTGAATCTGAGCTACCTTCGGGCTAAAAAAATTTCCGTCCGACCAACTTTTCGTTTAATTAAAAAGGATTTAAAAAAAAAAGAAAAATCTCCTAAAATATTGATTGCAATCAGGGACAAGGGACCTCTAAAAAAATGAATTTCTTTGTGATAGTAGTATATGAATATTATAAAAAAGTTATGGAAGAAATCCAAAAAGGATTCCAACGTAAGTCGAGTTGGTGTGGAACGTCCCATATATACGTATATATATATATATATATATATGTATGTGTATATATGTTGATTCCACTGACCTGCGGGAAACGCCACGATTGCGTTTTCACAATTCAGGCACGTACAGCGACGTGGCACATACTTCGTAAACATTTTTTTTTTGTCGTATTCGATGCATTCTCCGTTATATCCAGTTCAGGCCGAGTTGGACTGCATTAACGACGCCGTGGAGAGACGGTGCAACATTATTTCATACTATAAGATGTATTAACGGCTCACGAATAAACTGTTGAAAGTGTGATGGACGAATAACACGCAAAAGCTTCGATATATGCCCTTTTGTCTTGCTCTCAGAATCCGTTATAGGACTTGAGAGTTGAGACAGTGCATTGACTCGGGATCGATCTGTGTGAACGCAGTAAGTTTGAGAAAGTATGTATATAACAGAGAGGCTAATGCAATTCAAGATTTATCGATCACCAATGATTCTATTGTTCATCGACGTACATAGAATGTCGTAAAGAAATTTCGATCCTTTGCAATGTCATTATGATTAATTCATCGGCAGGTCCATGCGCTGCGAGGAGACTCTCTATTTTAACGTTCACAGGCCTTATATATTTATGTTTGGGAAATATGTCGAAATGATTGCTTGGGTCGACTCAAAAATTATTAACGAATCATACATAAACGTTATTTGACGGAAATGAGCTTTGTTCTTCCTAACAACAATTAGGCAATAATAAGTATCCATTAATTTTGTCGCATCGCTAGAGAGATTGGTATAAAGCTTACAATAGCGATAAAATTGAGAACATCGGACATTTATGTTCCGCATTAACTATTTTGCCCTCTGGCGGGACGAAATTGTACTCGTTCTTCCTTCAGTCATCATAAACTACATGCTGTGTACCTGAAAACGACACGGAGAACCATCGTGTGTGCTGAATTTTTGAAAAGAAAAAAAAAAACAGAATTCCACTGGAATAGTCAATGTTCGAGTACAGGTCAACTGTCAAGTGACCCGGATGAATCTGGGCAAATTTTGTACAAAAACCTTAATTATATAGTCGGAATAGCCCTCACTACTTCCTGCGAAACTTTCTTGGAGTATTTCCCCGTGCGATCCTCCTCAAAAATCCTACCGACATATATTCACGCTAAATCCGCCATTGTTTTCCGTTCGTTTTCACCTTCAGCTTGATCCCAAAACTTGGCCATTGAATCGTTATTATACTTCCGACTGTAAATACGACATCTCGTGGATATAGTCGACTATACATACAGATATGATGATGAACGGTTGGCCACGAGAGAAAAACCGGTTTCATCGACGCGTATTTATATACAGGCATCGGGCATTCCGGAGGAAAGGAAGAGCGAATACTGCCTTTCATCGGTTAGGTTAATCACGCATTTTCCCAAACTCGCTCGACGACTCTTTATTTCGTTCATTCATTTTTCATTCGCGAAAGTCTCTCGCCGTGTGTCTTGTATACCATACAGCGTATATAGTACGCATGTATGTATATATATATGCATAATTTCCAGGGCAATTGAACCTTATCTTGTTCGGTGGTTGCATGTGTGGTTCTCCGCGATCGTTTCGCGACCTCAAACCGGGTCATTGTCTCGACGCTACTGGAATACGTAACTCGTATAATTCGAACGTGCGTACACATACGCGGCATCGGTGCCCTATTCACGAACTTCCGGATATACCTTGGCCCGTAATTCTCGCGTAAATTCATCCTTGTCCATGAAACATACATACGTTTCACAAACACGTCAGCCGCTGCCAGCTGACTCGGCTTGATATGCGAGAAAAGTGAATTTACATGCATTTCAATCGGTTTATGCTGGTCATATTCGTAGTGTCATTTTGTCTTCTCACTTTTAAACATGTGTGTACGCTAAATTAATTCATGATGTGCACAGTAAAGATGCATATGTGTACATGCATGTATAGGATACGAATATATTCCATGTTCGTTTCTCTTTGGGGTCGAGTTTTCAGGGCCATCGCGTGAAAGTGCATTTTATTTTTCATGCTAATCAATATCTCCATTGCTGTACACCTCATCATACCTCATGAAACTTCCTCGAATGCGTGCATTAAATGCGTTACATCGAGACTCGGGCTTATAACGACACGATAATCGATTTATCGGTGCGATATAAATCCTTCAAACAAAAAAATGCCTTTGAACGATTTCATATTATATATGTATATAGAACGCTGCTTTGGTCGTGGCGCGTAGGCAATCTCTGCTGCACCTACATCAGCTATTATTCTGTAGCAGAACAAAAAAGCGTTACGACGCTATACACACGTGTCCTTGCAATGAACGTTTTTTTTTTACGACTCTTCGTTCATTGAATTTCGTACATCTAAGTTGCCGCACCAAAGTGATTTAGTCGCGGTTTTCCGTATAGGTAATCTTGCAGGATTTTAAGGCATATAAGCAGGATATTGGGAGGAGGGGGAGAAACGTGCCGTCAACAAAAGTAAGTGAACACAATGGACCGTGAAGTTGCTATGGGAAATTTATACTGAGTTGTCGATTTTGTCAAGTCGAATTACGTAAGAGGCGTATTAGGAGAAGATAATAAGAATCGCAATTGAAAGGGGGAAAAAAATGTACAAATTAGAAACGTCCATTATTGCGTCTAGAATATTTTAATGGGAACTACAGAAAATATAAAACATTCAAGTTCTTCTCTCACGAATAGAAAAAAAAAATCCGCCAAGAATAACATTTTTTCGTTCGTAAGTTCATCATTTTGAAATTAAGGCGTTTCGCTACCGCTTTTGAAAATGATGCCATCAACTCAATTTTTTTTTAAATAAGTGACAAATATATAAAACGTGAACTGCTCAAATTTCGAGTCGATCCTCCGTGTCGTTTTTGTAAAAATAATTTTCAAAAATTTGGCTTATACACGAGAGTAAATGGGAGCAATATTTGTTTGAGCTGTCAATTCCATTAAAATACTACCACCCGCATAAAATTTATGTCAGATCTTTATTAGATATTTAATATGACTGTCAACAAATTTGAATAGGTTCGTCTATCTGGTTTATTAGTTACAAGCCAAAACATAAGCTCACTATCCACGGGTATAGCGCATGAACGGTCAGACTCTCTTTTGTTTTATGCATGCCCCGCTCACCGCGCGCCACCGCACCGTCGTTTCCGCTTATTCCCCGTCGCACGGTCCGTACCGAAATACCTTAAGGGGGGGGGGGGGGGGGGGGGTAGGGTTTTGAGGGTTCAAAAAAAGTGATTTTTTTTTATTGCATATTATGAAAGTATAGTAACTCAAGAATGTTGTCTGTTAATAGGAAGCCAATGATTCTATGTGAGTAAAATAAAAAATAAATAGCTTACTAAGTTTTATCAGGGTCTTTTCGCTACGAAAAACTTTAAACGCGTTTTTCTCAAATCAATGTTTTTTGAGTCGGTGCACTCTGTATCTCAAAATCTATTCAACCGATCCTTCTCAAATTTTTTACAGTATTTCCTTACATAATTTATGAGGTAACCCTGTTGAGATTTTTTCGTTTTTGATTTTATATTTTTTATTATTAACAACAATAGTCATGAATTTAGGCCAAAAATCGGTATTTTCACTTTCAAGTCTTGTAAAAAGTTCAAAAATTAAAAAAAAATGGAAAAACTCGACAGAGATACCTAGAGGGACATAAAAATTGAAGGAAAAACTTTGGTTATTTCATTTCAAATGATTCAGTGCTGAGGTATGACGTGCACCGCAAAATGTATTTTTTCTGAGGCGCCTGCGAAGAATTGCTGCCATTCGGTCAATTTTCAATATTTTTCAACCAATATTTCACAGAATATAGTTCAATTACTACTCTTTAATGTACAATAATCAGAAATAAATTTACTTTCACCGTACGCCCAAAAAAAATCTGTAGGAACCTGTTTTTTTCTGCCTTCAAAACCCTACCCCCCCCTTAATGAGATTTTTTATTTTGGTTTTTCTTTTATCAGAGCACAACACGAGGTATAACCGCGTCATCGAGAAACTTTTTCACCGCGACTTGACTTTCATTTATTTCTCAAAATTGTCGATATTCTTAGGTAAAAATTTACAGACAGCAGGAGAAAAGTTTAATGAACTACCGATCGTGAAACTCATTTGCAGTGCACTTTTTGTGAAATAAATTTGTAAAAATTATCGTTATTTTTTCACCAAAAATAAGGTAAGCAGCCCAGTCAAGATACGAACATTAGAATTCAATGAAAAGTGTATACGTTTAATATAATAAATCGCTTACCAAGAAATCTTTATCGATCGCTATGTGGAGCTTATTTTTATTCGGAACGATTGCTCGAACATATGTATATACGTGTAATTAAGGGGGTAATCTTCGAACGAGTATATGAGTGCACGGGTAATATATTCAAACGTGATCCGGATTAGAGTCTCACTCGCTCGCTCATCTCCGTATATCATTGGTGCACTTACGATTCCGGCGATGCGATTAATCGTCCGGGAGTTGCGGTTCTCCGTGTGGTGACTCTCACGCTCGAGCGAGCAACCTCGACTTTCTCCGCGTGTCCACCATCACTGTACTGTCCGCGCTTCATTGCTATAAACATATATATATATATATAATACACTTACCCCGGGCTTCTTCATGCCAAAACGAATAGGTTACACGGTGACGATCGTTTTCCTGCTCGATTTACCTGAGCTCGGCACAAAGTACTTTCGTTTTAACGAAATAGTTGCACTTGTCGCTCTCATATCGAGCTGTGAAGAAAAATTCCCGATAACGAACAGGTCCGAACGAAACGATAAAGCTCGCGATTATGCAAAAAAAAAAAAAAAATAAAAACCAACTTGTTCGAAGATAAGATCTTCGGGTTTTTTTTTCTTTTGTTGAAAGTATATAGCTGTCGTAAAATGTATCAATGATGTCAATTAGACGAAAGTTTTTAGAGTCGTGCTGGTCGACTTTAACCATTTTTCTCGTTAATAAAAATGATGGCTATAGGCATGAAAGTCGTTTCCATATTCACAGTGAACCTTGCATAGTCGGCTTCCCAAATCAATGGCGTGTAAATCCCCCATTGTACTTCAGTCAGATCCGTGTCTCGTAACTCACGGGTTCAGGTACATTGCACGAGATCTCGGTTATTCCCCGCAGGGAAATCACTTCGGACTCTCCTAATAGTTTTCATTTCTTATTGAATAATTTTTGAAAAAAAAAGGACGGATTTTTTTTGGAAAAGTTATCTGGAGATTCGAAGAAAAATCGAATTTATAGTTGTGAATTCAGTCTATCCTTCTCATAAATCGTGAGCAATCCTATAAACACACACACACCAAAAAGTTACCTATAAAGATTTAACTCTGATGGACATGGTCATCAATCAATTTTTTCACTTCCGTTTTGGACTAATCGTTTTTTTTTTATTTTATCTCTTCCGCCTCATAATTGTCAAAGGAGAAACGAGACCTCCCGAGACCCTTAGCAGAGGGTCCCGAGGAAAGTCTCACTCACTTACTCGTAAAAATAAATTCCTATTTTAATCTTTAGCTGTCTTTTCTCTCTTTTTCTTGCTCGTTCACGAGAAGATACACACGCACGCATACTCTCATGGACATATATGAAAATGCGTTTCCGCTTGCTCGCTCATTGAGCCCACCAGAAAGCGTGTACTGTGCTCCAGCAGCGAGAAACATCGGAAAGACGAATGACACACTCTTTCAGCGAACGAGACATCATCTTGTGAGCCGCAAGTCTCGAGAAAACTTTGAGTTCATTTATTACTGTCTATTAAACTTTTTTTTTAAAAAGAAATTATATATATGCATTTTAATATGAAAAGGATGATAGTAGTCGAGACTGTATAAGTGCGTCTCCAGTTTTCTCCCTCCTTTCCATCAAGCTGTTGGCCTGCATATCTTCATTCACTCCGCGAAGACACGCTTTTCGAGTCTCTCGCTCTCGCCATTAGAAGTTTCCTCATTTAATAAACGGTTTCCTTGATCGTGTTTTTTTTTTTTTTAGAAAACGCCCTTCTGAGAATTCGCGAAATTCGCGCTGTGAGATCCACGAGTACCAGCTCGTTGAAATTTTTTTTTTTTATTAACAATTGTAGTTTCTCTTGTTAAAAATCGCAGTAAAAAAGATCGAGGGATGGACGCGAGTCACGAAGCGACTGGAAATTTTGTGTGTTTTTTTTTTTAACTTTTCACCCTTTTACTTCAATCATCTTCAAACAAAACACCAGTAGAAATTTTCTCTACGACCGCATATAATCGAAGACACACACCCTAGAAGATCGTAAGAAATGCGAATCGCACAAATTTTCATTAACTTCACTGTCAGTACGAATGGCCGATGGGATAATAACTCTCATCCCATACATACCAACTTCAATATTGTTTGATCAAATGTTACTATATGATTTTGCGATATTGCATGGGTTCCCATGTGAAATATTCCGCGATCCATTGTTCACGAGAGCCTTGCAATTTTTTGTTGTTGTTTTTCTCACAATGACGACCCACTTCCTCATAACCGATGGAATAACTCGTTAATGCCACAGATATATATTATCCGTATCTCTCTCGCGGAGGTCTCGAATGGTATACACGCGTTCTTATATATATAGCGGTATATCGTAACATCTTGACACTGTAATAGAGTGCTAACTCACGATATTTCTCCTTCATGATCTCGGCCTCTTCTAGCCTGTCAGCGCGCTTTCAGACACACGACGAGAGATATGCATATTGCGTTGCACTCTCTGCAGCAAAATTGCAACGTGTGAATAACTCAGAGACCGCCGGGCGCCATAAGTGATTGTGCCTCAAGGGCCACGGACACTTGTACCCACGGGTGTTAGAGGGGTATCGATTTAATATAACTTGAGACTATGATTTTTTTTTTTTAATGATCCAAATGGTTGGATGAAAGGTACAAGATATTGTCCGTCACAATGATCTCCATCTTCGTTATAGCTTGAATTTCACAATTCACGAGGCATGATCCCTTGGAATAAAGCCAATTTAATTCTCTCGCTGACCCGGATTGACTTCTCTATTTTCCCTAAGACACAACGACCGAAATTCATTTTTCCTTCTCGACGATGAAATATTTCTACCGGGGCAATCCGTTCATCATCCGTCTATCCGTCGCTTGTTCACCGTTCATACACCTCAAAGTACTGCTGAGCTGTAATATCCTTTTGTATTATCGTCAGTTCAACATTCGATTTATGTGTACGAATAATACGTATATACACGTATATATACACGTCTAATACAATAATAATCTTTCTTCCGCCATCGAGAATAACGATATTTACAAGCGGTGAGCCTATCCCAGTATAACCTTTTTCGCTGATTGTAAAATACGTGCCAGGAGGCGGGAGGGCCGGGATATATACCTGCCTCGCGCTGCACCTGAAACATGTGCCCATACGGGCTGAAAAAGCCCATGAAACACACCAACATCACGTACAATATATTTATATACAACGAGCAGGAAAGTTACGCAAGAGCGAGGCAAAAAGCGTCTCGACAATGTGTATATAAGACAGAAAAGGAATTGCGCAACGAGAATCTTCTCGTTTTTGTTACAGTCTCTTCTTTTATTCGTCATCGGGTCATGGAATTTGTATGTGCGTGTGTTTGTGAGATCGTGGTAGTAGTTATATGATCGTTAACACTCTTTTTTTTTTCCTTACCCGTTGGATGTTTCTTTAACAATATATATTGTGATCGGGTCGACTTTTTCGAACGAACGGCAATTACAGGCGTATGAAAAAAAAAAATTGTTTGCGTCGATCTCTCGTCGTCTCGCGAAGTCATTGAACCTTTTAGAATTTTATCGTATCGTGATTTATTCTTCGCGAGCTCCTTAAGATCGCAATTTTTGAGATTTATAAAAATGTTGATTTAAAAAAAAAAATACTTTACGTCGATTATTTCACAGTTTCTCCATCAATGAAATACTTAATGGACATCTCTCATTAATTTTTATTTAATGAAAAAAAGTAGCTGTGCAAACGCGTTCGAGAAATTGAAAAATTATTTTTTTCTTCGATCTCTTTTCATGCATGAGGTATTTGAGATCGTATTTTTTTTTTCAAACGTAAGAAAAAAGATTTTTGCGCGAATCTCGCGCATTGGAGCTTCATCATTTGGTCATCTTGGCGGGGTCGTCACTGACCCACATGCTGCAGAATCGATCTCTTGAAAATTTCAGCGTTCCCGAGACGCAAGAATTACATTGGTTATAGATTTGCATGTATTCATACAATTGCGCGAACTCTCGTGACCTCCTCGTCTGCATATACGTGTATTCTCACGATGCTCCTCGTATATATTATGCTGGAATATAATACATTTATTTATATAACTTGCCTCGGCTGTAACGCTGCGTGGATGAATGAAATAATTGCGATATTACGAAAGAGACGTTGAAACCATAAAATAAAATTAAGAAAAAAAATGACATTTATTATTATTACTATGAGAATCCATCGACATGAGCCTGAGACAAAAAGAAATTCGTGGGATGTTTGGCTAGTTAACTTTTTCCCAGTGCATATATACAAAGATATGTATATCTTTATTGTACAGGAACACGCCCTCGATATATATCGACTTCTCTCGAGTTCTATGCACTTTATGTGGAAAATCGACGACTCTCGCGTCGCACCTGGAAATAGAGAATCTACAAACGCTTTGTCATCGATCGTTTTTGTGACGAGTACACTCTCTCTCTTTCTTATTTTCTCTCCTCAAAAACGACAAGTAGAAACTTCGGAGAAAAATGTAAGAGAGCTCTCGTCTCTCGTGATGCATGTATAGATATGAACTGGGTCATCATCGACCACCCCCGGATGAAAAGCAAGAATTTATTAATAGAGAAGCTATCGAAAAAATGAGGCATGTAAAAACGTCTTTCGGGTGTGTAATGGGGATATAAGGGCACGCCTAGCTTTTAGCTGATAAACACGATAAAGTAGATTGGATACGTTTATGAACGATGATAAAGCTGAAACATTTCCTCGAAGCAATTTTGCTTAAGTGATCGTTGCCAATTGGAATTTTGCAGAAAAATTTTTGTTGCCAGATTGTCCAACTGACCGCGCATCTCTTTGATTTATTCGAAATATATCGTATACGATTTTTCATCAGCTCGAACAGTCTGACCATTTCAATTTCTCCAGAAGGAAAATATTTTTCCTCATTCTAACCTCGAAATCGCAACTTCGTTGCGCTTTCTCGGCTCTCATGAGGAAAAATTATGTTCGATACTCGTACGAAAAGGCTTTTTGACGAAACTCGTTACAGCACTCGCCTTCGGCTCGTGCCGTAATCTTCTCGTTTCGTCAAAAAAGCCTTTGCGTACTCGTGTCGAAATGTACTATTTCACGGCACAGGCATTGAAAAGCCACTTTTCGACGCCTATTATCGATCCGTAAAGTAGCACTTTTCTTGGCTACCTTCGCAACTGCGACACAAATAGTACATTTTGATACAAGTACGCAAAGGCTTTTTTGACGAAACGAGAGGATTACGGCACGAGCCGAAGGCGCGTGCTGTAACGAGTTTCGTCAAAAAGCCTTTTCGTACGCGTATCGAACATTATTTTTCCTCATGAGAGCCGAGAAATCGCAACGAAGTTGCGATTTCGAGGTTAGAATGAGGAAAAAAAATTTTTTTGGCAGTTCGGAAAGTCGTGCACCCTACTGCGCATGACAAGTGGCTCCGGCTCGCCTTCGGCTCACCAGGCAAAGCCAACGGCTCGTTCTAAAAACATCACCTCGCTTGAAAACAGTCACTTTACGAGCTTGCCGCATAATATACTATTTTTGCTCCCTGACTGCCTTCAGGCTTCTCTTGACTTTCGGTCCTCAAATTTCCGATATTTTTTCGTTCGAGTATTATTGGCTGAGAATAGGTGCATCCTGTGATCGAGTATGCTGAACATCATTATGAAATCGAGGCCTGAGAAAAGGATTTCGAAAAAAAAAATTTACATTTTTTTCGATGATAGAAGAGATGCGCTGATTTTACATGTATAATATAGATTGCGAAATAGTAGATCATTTTTAGTTTTTTGTTTTCTTTAAAAAAAAGTCCGCTGCTGGGGTTCAACATTCACCGCATTTATTTCTAATGCTTTAAGGAAATTCGTGTAAAATGGCGAGTTGAGCAGATCGTGCATGACTTGCACGATCTGCGATCTTGCCTTTTGCTCATGTTGCCAAACAGAGATGCGTCCTTCGACCGGCACATATACAAAATTCAACCATTAGATACAGTTTTTAGATTTGACTCACACATTTTTCATCAAAATTAATTTAAATAAAATATGTTTTACCATTTCTTGTTCTCCTAAAAAAAAAATTAAATTCAACAAAATAAAATTCATGCTGCTCAATTAGTCAACGAAGAGCGCGAGCTAGGGTGCCTTAGACCTCGCACGCTGTAATGCATCGGAAGAAAAGGATACGAGAGGATCTGAAAGAAATCAAGCAGTTAACCTTTTCAGGATCCGCGTGGAAACCTTTTGCAATACACACACATACAAATACACACGTATCTCATCTCCATCGTGCCATAAAGCTTTGTGATGTTAAATATATATATATATATATATATATATATATATATATATATATGCGTCTAGAGAGCGAGCGGTAGCTCGAAGCCTGAAACTATGGAGAGACTTTGCTGCACGAGATGGAAAAAGAGAAGTACCGTTGAAGCGATAAATGTGTATTATATGCGCTCGGTGAAAGGTGGTGTGTGCGTTTGGAAGGATCTAATAAATTCAGTAACAGAGAAATTAATGCCCATGCATCATCCCCCTCCAACGAATTATTAGTCAAGCTCTTTTAATCACGATTTGCTACTACATGCATTCAAACCGACTATCAAGAAAGATCCGCATATCCATCATATTTAAATTTCAGTGCCTACTTATGTCAAAGAGCATTTTTATCCAAGAACTTTCTTCCGTACGCTGTTTCTAGGTCATCCAAATCGAAATTATTTGACATAAAGACTCACCCTGAAATCAACGAGGGTCGTAGCTATCCCTCTCGGCCATTTTGAATTTTCACGTCAGAGAGAGAGAGAGGGACAAAGAGAGAGAGAGATGTAATTATTGCTTCAGACATTTATTAAAAAATTAAAAAAAACAATAATTTCTTCTTATTGATAGTTCAGCCTTTCCAACAGATCACCTCTCGTTGTTGAACCATTCACTAAATATTTAATTAAATAGTCAATTTAACAGTAATCGATTACAAAAAATTTGTTAAATCTCTTTTCAAGGCCTCAAGTCACTGAAATAGTGTTTTAACGCTGCAAATTGACAACTTCAATAATTTATACTTTGACCAAGCACGAGATTCAGTTTAAGACTGTTCAAGACCCTAAAAATTCCTCGGACGATGAATTTCATCATCAAAAGCTTCATGTATACTGCCTTGTGCATGAAGAAGATTGGTATGCGGCGAAATTTCATTGATAAGCGCATCTGCGTGTATTTCGGCACAAAAATTGTAAAAACAAAATATATAACTTTTATAATTATTCCAGTAATCGTTAAATATATGCGATCAAGATATATCCAACTTATTTATATGAAAATCAGTGAAAAGCTGTATATCCTTGGATTATCAATGTTTTTTTTATCAACCATCATTAACAATAACCCATAAACTTTAGAGCGTAAAGTTATGTGGGTTACGCCCTTTTGTTCGTTAGCTATATATTTTCATGTATATTATAGGCGCATTCCTGACGTGAAATATGCTTGCATACATATCTTTCAATGAATTCCTACATACATGTATCTCAACGGAAGTGTCAATAATCATCAGAACTGCATCGGTACGTGACTAAAGCCGTTGTAAATCGTGTATACATACCCGGTGCATTGAAACTGGAGCATCGACTCTGCACAATCGTATAAACCCAGAGAATATTACAGAGTCTCGCGGAGTTACTATATATGCCGTAGGAGAGCACACGGAGTGCGACGATCGAATCGCGATCGGAATGAAAAATCATTCGGACCCGCAGGACCCGTTATCGATTCACGCGAGTTCACGCTCGAACGAGAATATGTGTGTTTTACCTCTGCACCGTTGAGCACTCTTTCGCAAGGTGCGTTGCAGACTCTTCCTGTGTATGCACGTGCTTTTTGCGAAGAGAAAGTGCATCTATATTGCATCGAAGGATCGAGAAAAAAAATTTTACGCCGAGAGTCATTGACGATCTGTGAAAATTCCGTAACAGAATCTCGACCAAACGATAAATCGATGGTATATATAGGGGATCAATGAAAGTCTTTTGAAGGTGTGGTCGCGGGTTGGTCGAGTACAAGAATTTGAAAAATCATTTGTTCATTCTTTTATAAGGTCATTGATAGTACGATGACGGTGGGGATGAGGAGTGAAAACAAAATTAACCGTAGTCAATGCGATGGATTTCCATTGGGTCAGCATTCTGATTTAGCGAGCACTTTTCGATTCGGGAAATGGGATAAGAGTTTAGCTAATTTAATTAATTCGGATATGGCTTTGTACAAATAGGGTGGACGTACCAGTTGTGGCCATTGTACCGTTTGTGGCGACTCCGCATTACTCTCGAATTTCTTAAAGTTTCAAGGCTACGATTCACTTCATCGAGCGTAATATTTCGTAATTCAAGATGTTTCCGGACCACTATTGATTGCTTTATTGAATACCTACTAATTTATTCCAACGAAATATGTCGAAATGTGTCAACGCTGAGCGATATGTGTAGTTTTCTTGTACGGTTTCTCCATATCGATAAAGTCATTCCGCCCCATCAAAAATTTATATTTTATCAGTTAAAGCTCATGTTTCGAGTTATATAATTACAAAAAACTGATGTCTCAGCTAACAATCCTGAAAAATACGTGGTGACCAAAAGCGGTACATTCAAAATGCGATTGTTCTATTTGTGGCCAGCTTATGGCCAATCCCAATTCAAAAAGCTTGGTGGCCACAACTGGTACTACTTTGGATGGCCAAAAGTAGTACAATTGTGGCCACAAACGGTGAAAACGATAGCTACAAGATAATTTCCTATTTTCTTATTTATCATGATCAGAAAAGGTTTGAAATGATAACAATTCGATTCTGTGTACCTTTTAAGTTACATCGATCACTTTTTCAATTCTGAATTTGCCATAATGTGAACATTGTTCGTAAATGAATATTCAAAAATGCTGGAAGTGGCCACAACTGGTACGTCTACCTTATGGTCCCATTTTTTTTTTCGAAATAAGTATTATCACACATGTTTAGATCCATCAAGATCGTGGATAAACTACCAATTTTAAAAATATCATTTAGAAGTATCCTTGATTATATCATCATACATTGAGAGCTATCGTTCGGTAAAGTGTTCCTTAGATTTTTTTCAACGTCATGCAGACTTTCTTCGATCCATATAGGCTTCCCTCCACTGCGACTGGCTTACCTTAAAAAAAAACGGTCAAAAATTTTACGAATCACCGCCACAACCAATAGACGTCTCGAAAACTGCTCTAAAAGTCAAAATCTTCGAGCGCGTTGATCGTCGAATCTGCAATTATATGTTACATTTTTTCGCGAGCATTCATCGCTGCTCGGACATACGAATCACCGCTAGAGGAAATTCATCGTATATAATTCACTGGCCGCACACCAGAGTGATACTATATTTGTCACCGAGAGATGAAGAATTTGCGGTTAAACTGAATTTTCGCATAGGTGCGCGTTTCACACCGTGCGTGTTTTTCTGAGCGCTGAGGGATTTATGCGTCTGGAACGCGAGCGGAATTCGACCGCTTTCTTTGTCCTTCTTTACGGCGGCTTCTTCACTCGACGTGTGTTTTCATGAAAAGAGAGAGAGATAGAGAGACATGTACATGTAACCGCGGTGACATAGCTAGAAAACGTGGGGACCAGTGAGAGGATGTGTGTATGTGGGTGTGCGTGTGTGTGAGTGTGAGAGAGAGAGAGAGAGAAAGAGAGAGGGAGAGAGAGTAATAAATAGAAAAAAAGCCTCTTGCATTAGTTCGCACTCGCAATTAGTCCGCCGCAGCTTTTCGCGAGCATTAGGCTCCGAACAGTCTGCCCTGCTGGTGGAGCAACACAGAAGCGAGCGGTGGGAGAGACCATGCAGAAGTATTCAAATGCCAACGGGAGCGAGAAACAGAGAGAAAACAGGATTTTGAACTCTGTAGGAATTTGAGCCAGTGGAATTTTCGTAATAATAACTCCGAGGTATGTTCAGTCATTTTTGTCGAAATTTGATCCACTCGAGGTGGTGACTTTACAATCTCTCACGGCACTGGGTGAAAGCACTTTAGCATTTTGTTACAATGTTTTTTTCTTATCAGAGAAATTTTATCGATCAATCGACTCTTGTTACGCATATTTATTCATTCAAATAACAGTAACAAGTGCTCTCAAGCTAAATTAACTCTGTGAATGCACTTGACGGTAGTTAAGAAGTATTTAAGAGAAGAAAAAAAAATGATATTATACCCAACCCTCATTGTAAGAAGAGGGAGGAGGAGGAGGAGGATACTCAGAGATTGAGGGAATTAATCGTGATCGACGGAGATTGCCGAAGAAGAGAGGAGAAAGGATACGGGAAGAGGGAAAGTCGTTAAATTCGCCTGCCAGAGTGTACTGATGACTCATTATTAATTGTTCCTTCCTTCTTATACACGAACAACAAATGCTTGGCTTGATTGAAAGTGCTGATGAAGCTCTTCGTGTCAACAATGCTCGGTAAACGAAGACTACGCTTTGAAAATATGTATACCAGGAGAAATATATACTCTTATTTGTTTCCAATAAAGTTTATTCGAGTCCAAGAAAATTTGTAAACAAAAAAAAAATGCCGAGGCTGCGAACTGGGGAATTAAATTGAACAAATTTAACAGAATCTGCATTATTAAGAGGGTCATCTAAATTCATGTAAAATACAAATGTGTCGCAATATGGTAAAGTTATAAGGCCAGTGTATTCTTTTTAAATTTATTTCTTCATCTAAACGACTACGGCCATATTAAATTCTCAATATAACGGGTCACTTTTGTTTCTGAGATGTCTAAAAATTAACTGAACTAATTGACAAGACCTTTTTAACCTTTATCGCGGTCATGCACGAACGTATGTGTGATCGAGAATTAAAACGATTTGAACACCTTCGTGAGCCCGTATGGACCACACGCAGCATCTAATGGCGGCGGTCTAATACGACGAGGAGGGGGGCCCGTGCATGCACAAGAGACGCGGGAACGATCGCTAAACGCTATCATAATGAATTATGTAATTGAGCATATATCGATACGAGACTCGCGGGAGTCGCGAGGTCACGTTCGCGAGGAATCGCTCATCGCGGATTCGCGACGAAAGAGGAAGAGGCGATGGGGCGTGGGGGAGGCAAGCGTGTATATATTCGCGTGTGGTATACCAGGGTTTACGTCGTCGCAGTGCGATACGGTCGATAGCGAAGTAGTCGAGTCTCTTCTCTGCTGCGCGGTACGTGAAAAATACCGCGGAAATAAAAAAAAAAGAAGAAGGCAATGCCGGGTCACGAAACTGGAAAATTTCAATTTTATCAATTTTTTCTTCTTCCTCATAGAAAAGGCTTTGTTATCATGAGAAAAAGAAAATTCTCAAAATTTTCATACCAGAGTGCTCGAAGCTTTTCTATTTGGAATTATAATAAAAAATTGATTAGGGAAGTTGTGAAATTTTAGCTAAGTAATTTATGAGCAATATTTAATATTTGTTTATTTATTTATATGTTGATTGATTATTTATATTCATAGATAAATCGAAAAATGGACAATGAAAATGACAATAAAAAATAATAAAAATGAATGAGTAAATGCGTCGCTTTTAATACTTTACAAATTTTACCCTAATTAAAAATATACTTTTTGTTGATCTGATGCACGAAATGACTCCCAGGATTCGCTATCTCGAGATTCTGACCACCGTAATTCGAGCTCATGTCAACCTTCTTCTTTTCCTCTATCCCAGACGTTTGTTTATTTGTCAATCATAGCACGCTCACGCTATATCTACCTGACTAAAATCCCTGACGTACGTCGTAAAGCTGTCAAATCTTCACGTTCATCTCTCCCGTTGCCTGTATTTGCCTTTGCTCTTCCGGGGAGTGTCACGTCGGCTCTCCATTCTTTCATCCATCGCTCTTTCTTCTTTCTCATTTTGTCTATTTTCGTTTAGAGAAAAGCTTCGGCCTCGTGAAAGTGTGTGTGTGTGTGTGTGCTTTTTTTTAAAAACAAATTTATACCCGAGTGTTCGCCATACTCCAAAGAGTTGGAAAATGACGTTTAGGAAACAACGTCCCCATGGGTGTGTCTCGAGAACTTTTTTCCTAACTTTTTCCGAACTTTTTCTTAACTTTTTTCCAAATTATACTTTTGGCCTCCATCGTCCGTAAATTAGGAGCTATCGGATGAAAATACTTCACGCGAGTATACTAGGAGTATATGGATATTGTATATTGAATTTGGTGAAATTCGATGAAGTGGTTTGGATTTTTTGAAATTTTGAATTTTTTTTTCCAAAAAATAAATATCGTTTGCGTTAGTTCAGCAAACGGAACGAGGTTAAAACTTTCTGCGCAAAATAATCGATCGAAGCGTTATAATTTTATGTAATATGGAATTAAAAAAAAAGTTACAATCCACATGTGAAATAAGAAATTGTGAAAGTTACTTACTTTGGGAGATTTTTTAATAGGTATAGAAGTGATGAGGAAGCAATATATGCAAGTTTCAAAAGCACATTTTTTCGTTCGTTGCATTCAATTCTCTCTCTCTCTCTCTCTCTCTCTCTCTCTCTCTCTCTCTCTCTCTCTTTCACAAACGCAACTTTCAGAGCGCACAACACCCCCACCGACAACCCTCGAGCCACCGGCCGGCACTGTACACAACACACACACACACACACACACACACACACACACACACACACATTCGAATGATTTCGTAAAACTCGCCACCCTCTTCCACTGGAACAGGATATATAGACTCTCTCGGTTTGCTCGAACAGCTCGTTCGCCTCTGCGCCTTCTACACTCGCTGGTCTTGGCTCATTCCTCGCTGGGATATCGTCGCGACGAGAGAGTCTCGCGGTACAGAATTTCGTGTGTTTATACCTATATACCTGTAACGCATACAAATATAAATATACATGTACGCATGCATACAAAGTGTTTTTGCGACGTTTGCAACAATTCATAACTATGTTTCAACGACGATGAAACTATAAAAGTTTGAGATTAATCATATGGCATACGATTGAAAGTAATTTGAAAATGTAGCAAATGACGATGTTTAATTGCCTAAGATTTTTTTTATGTATCAACGAATCGTACATAATGAGGGGAAACATGTGCAACAGTGGATAGTGTCATCATCGATCAGACTCATCGAGGCGCGAATAAACGTTTTTTTTTTTTTTTTTTTCGATTTTCCACCGAGAGTCAAAATAAAGACATTTCGACGAGCTTCGATTACTGAAATATTTTGAATTTTTCTGTAGGCCTTCGGGACAATCGACGGCAACGACGAAATTTTTTTTTTTTCTCTGCTCAATTTCTAGCAACGGAACGTTCGAACGCGTGACAACAGACATATATACGATGAAAGAAAATATTGCCACGTCGGGCTTACAGAGGTCTTGTTATTATCGGGACGAAACACCTGGATTACTGTGTACAAAAGAACGTGAAACGGAGTAAAAAAAAAAAGCATCAACACACGAAGCTTGTACTGAAAGTGCTGGTTGAGGTCTCTGAGGACGAGAAATAGAGAGGGAGAGAGAGAGAGAGAGAGAGAGAGATAAATAAAATTGTCGATTGAAACGAAAATTTGGACTGAAACGACAGAGTTACGGAGATCAACGATACTCGAATCGTACGGGAATAAAAATCGTGATTGTAAAAATAGGGTTGGATCGATCGATCGGTCAGTGCGATCACCAAACGATTTTTTCATAACTACAGCTTGCCGTGAAACAGGTTGTTTCATCGACCGATCTATTGCACGGGGAACGATTTTTTTTTTAATTCGCCCTTTAAGAGAGCCAAAGAGGTTCGGAGAGATCGATCGAGCGATCGAGAGAGGAATCACGAGTATACTCTGGCCCTCTCGGTTATCCGAGCAATTGCTCTCTTTTCCTCGGGTCAGTGATCAATCCGATTAGGGAGGCAATTGTGCCAGAGAAGATTCGAGGAGAATCGAAGAGTTGAAACAAAACAAAAAAAAAGATTAAGAACAAAACGAACAGAACGATTTAATTGACGATCGAGTGAAGAGCGGCAATTTGAAGTGTTAAGAAAGAACAATTCGAGTAGATCGATTCGATTGTTGCTCGAGTAAAGTGAGATCGATTAACCAATCGTGTAAAAAAAAAGATCGAGGAATATCGGTAAGGTAAGAAAGTAAACACGAAAAAATTGAACTCTTCGAACTGATCGAGGATTGATCAGAACTTGAAAGGAAAATTAATCCAGAGGATGCCGGGGAATCCTGGACGATGTCAGAGTCTCGTTCAACGACCTCGATCTTGAGGCCGGACACCGGTAGCTCTTCTTCAACGTGCCCCAAGTCGCCAGCGCGACCGTGAGGAATGTCCACCTGGTAAGTTTGTACTCGAGTTCGCGAGGCTTCCTTCGCCCTCCACGAGGTTACGTGAGTTTCACGCTGACCCCGAGACGAACTCTTCGTGACGAAGACCGAACGAAGAAGAAGAAGAAGAAGAAGAGGAAAACGAAAACAAAGAAAGAATTGAGCACAAGCCTCGCAAAGTAAACGCCCTCGCGGTGAAAAAAAAAAAAATACAACCCTTTCATTCAACCCTCGTTGTACTCTGATTGCACACACGTGCAGGACACGCGCGCAGGACGTCGCAATTCGTTTCTCAGTCATTTCGGACTAACCGTCAAACGGACTTGAAATTTTGACGCACGAATATTTTTTCAACAAGATTTTTCGTTATTAAAAATCGTGCGTTAAGAATAAAATTGAGAAATAAAAAGGAAACAAACTCGTGGAAGATCGAGCAGAAAGTGTTGAAAGGAAGTGAGTAGTGACTGGCGCCAGTACTACCGCTGTTTCATCGATCCTGTCCTCTGCCGACTGTATGATATATACGTAAAAGCTCTTGAAGAGGATGTACCGCTCGGACAGTAGCGCGTAGATCACGCTATTTTTTTTTTTTTTTTTTTTTTTTGAGCGCTACCCCATTTCGAACGAGACTGGGGTCTCGAAGAGATCCACCACGTAATAGGTTAAGGGTGGTGTATATACGAGAGCTCGAGTGAGCATCGAGGAGAAGAGGGTGACGGAGACGCCGAGCGGTCTTGGTCGTCGTCGAGCAGTTGAAATTACCGCGGGGGAGGGGAAAAAAAGCAATCGATCCGGTCATATACTGAGCTTCTACCGCATCGCGAAAGAGGTGCAATGACCTCGAAACCTCAGGGAAGGTCCTACTCGATAAGGTAAGGGAGAAAAGATTCAACCAAGGGTTTTATGTTCGTTAGTGCTATGAGGATAAGACACGAGAGTACCGGCATTTTGATGTTTAAAGTCAGACGACTTTAAGGGATTTTTATTTGAAACAGGGAAGTGCATATAATGTTATATCCATGTTACGTTTTTTTTTTTTATTGAATAACTTAACTTATTTAATAATTCATCCGAAATTCTTTAGAAAAAATGGACTTTCTCACAGTTACCCGTGGACACAAGCATTCAATAATCACCGTAGGATTTACTCGATTAATTAAATTGAATAAAAATTCAAAATGGCAGAGCCAATATGTTTAACAAAAAGTTGAAGAAAGAATTATCTCATTTCAATGAAAATTGGTCCCCGAAGTGTCGTAAGGTTGCTAATTTCGAATAAACGGTAATAATCTTAAAAGTTCCAGAGACAGGCTCAGTATATAGCAGACAATAAAGGATGAAAAAAGAGGAAATTTTCATGAAAATTGATCAACGATGTTTTTCCACTGATTTTCAATTGAATAAGCATTTCGATATACACAATGACGAGGGCAATGTAAAAATAACAAAATAATTCGACATGAATCAGAATTTGCATCTGATGGTTTTCACTGACTATAATTCACCCCAAACGGCTAGCACATAATATGATTGATCTTAATATTCCTAAATTTCTCCTTGGTTATTAAAAAAAAAACCATGCGAATTCATTGGTATGTCAGTCTGGAGATGGCTTTAAACTGCCTTTAAAGGGCCAATCTCTGAACCGCATAATTCTACGATATGCGTGAGTATGTCGAGTCACGCAGGCAGGAAGGAAGGGCCGAAAGAAAAATAGACGAGCTAGGGGACAGAAAGGGAGAGAAAGAGAGAGAGAGAGAGAGAGAGAGAGAGAGAGAGAGAGAGAGAGAGAGAGAGAGAGAGAGAGAGAGAAGTGCGTGAGATTTAAAGGGACCGGTGAGAGATGCGAGAGCGAAAGGGAAAGAGAGTGACGTGTCAGTCTCGCAGACAGAAAATAACTTGACTCTGGGTAGAGATGTGTGTGCACACTCGGCTTCTTATTTTTCCCCTGATCCCCCGTGTACACACCGTCTGCCAGGCTTCTCTACAAGTCCATTTTCTTCTCTTTTCACTTTTAGCTCATTTTATTCTATTTTGTTTTGTTCTTCGCCGGTTTCTCTCAAGGTAAACCAAGAGAGATAGACTGACAGACGGGAAATGCGGCGACTGAGAGACGAGAAATTCGTAGACTTCGATTGTATCATTCATTCGGGGCCGAAATTCCATCTCTACTGAGTTATAATGCGATCGAAGATCAAGCCATGGATTTTGATCCAAAAAAATGTTAAGATCGAGATTCCAGTGCATTTGTTGATCAGAAAAAAAAAATGTAGTCCTCTCAATTACAGTTGAAGAACGCAGCATTATTATGTTAATTTTCGTTCAGTGACTATCCGAGAGACGGATTGATAATGGTGGAGCTACAATCGCTGGTGTCATGTCCGATGGAGGGTTCAAATTTTTAGATTAAAGAACGATATTTGAGAATATTCGTATCAGGAATATGATTATTCTTGATATTGATCAAGTCTGTTGGTCAATGGAACATTAGAAATCGTTCTGATAGTCATATTCTACGATTTAATTGAAATATATTCGTGAACAGGCAATTTTTATACCTACTTGAAACGAAAATATACATTTTACATATTTTCGTTAATTAGAGCTCGTAAATTTTTTCCTCATAACCTGAAATCATTCATAGCTGCCGCTGTCGTATCTTATCGAAAGGCTACTAAGGATACTGGGATACTGTCATCCCTCATCCCTGTCATCCCTGTCATCCCAGGATACTGGAGCATTGTGTCATCTCTCACAGCTTACATTGAGAAGCTGCGTGAGGGATACCACTGTACTGCAGTTTCTATCGACTTTATTATTGCCACATTTTAATTGAAAGATAAACTATTTTGTGAATGTACTTCGTTCTGTATTGCCGCAAATTCGAACACTTGAATTGCCATTTTGTTTCTTTCTGGATTCAATTCCCCCCCTCCAGGGCAATGAGATTAATATTTTTTCTTATTATTTATTTGATTTATAAATTGAATGCAATTTGTTCGAATAAGTTAAAACTCGATTAAGATGGAATGCCTTTTGTTGATTGTGGGCTTAAGAGAATTTATGAATTTCTCTTGGCTCTGTGGACAGTCGAGATTACAATAAGAAGGAAATCGCATCTATATGTACATTGAACGACGCGCCCTGTGGTTCTCTCCCGACCGGATCGATAGGTTGCAGAGCGTCGCGACGCGTATATAAACACCCCCGCGCGAGGGAAAATCTTCCACAGGGGATGATTCACGTAAACCGGCACAATCGAGAAATCTCATTGAATGCACCATGCGGCGAAATTATTCGGCTTGCTTATTCCAAGTCACGTTGATTAATGACTCTCGTGTAAGACACGTGTGGGCGAGGCAATTTTCTCAACGGTAGTTTATAAAATAGAGGTTAATCATTTTCTATTATTTTCTTTTCTTTTTTACCGCTACAAAATTACTATTTCATTCTTCATTTCGTTCTATACATTTGAACATGTGTGGGACTTTGCGCGTTATAAATATTTACACTGGAATAAAAAAAAAAATACATTATTTACATGGAATATTATTATTATTATTACCCAACATAATTCATCAACACCAATCCGTTGATTAAGCTACAGGGAACAATCGTCATGTCGTGGAATAAAGGCAATTTTTTGATGCGTGGAAAATAATTTTTATAAATTTTGTCATAATTTTATAAAAAAGATCGTTGAGCTTTCTCAAATAAGTAGTTACGGGTGGTTGAAATAAATCTTTACGGAATATTTAATTCCATCGCTGATATATTTTCTGCGCACTATATATTACCTTCGTTTTCACACTCGAGGACATTTTTTTTAATCACGTCCATGAGTCACGAGGCTGCTAACGAAATGAGCATAAAAAATTCCATTGTAATGTCGAGTTTTAATCAATTTTTCACGACGACCAGAAAATTGTCACTCGACAAAGGTGAAACGCCAAGCTACGAGTGCGTGTCGATATTTTTTAATTAAATTTTTCTGCAAGCTGGAAAATTTCAATTATCTTTCGATTTAGAGGTAAACTATGCGCGATTTGAAACACACATTAACGCTGTAATTCATGGCTGAGTCATCATCCAATGTGGAGCCGGAAAGGTGGAGTACACACATCGTGATTCTCTTGTCAAATATGTATATATATACTTTTATAAAGGCCTTCGTGTATTTAATTCGCTCGTAATCCTCCTTTACCTGGGTACTTTTTGATCGAGTTTGCCGCATTACAGTTTCTGTCAGTCATCGAATAAAAGTGTGTGTGTGTGTGTGTGTGTATGTATGTATGTATAGGATTTTCGTACAATGTTTCGTGTATTACACAGCCCGGCGTATCGTGTTTCAGTATTTTTCTTTCATTTTCCTCGGATAAAAATCAAACTCCGAATATTTTGAACATTTCTCAAGTATAATTAACACGTGGCTAATTGATAGGTCATTTGTGAATCGTGGGAACGTGTCGTAATTCATTATCGTGTGGGTTAAAATTTTTAATAGTAAGCGTATATTGTCATTGTCACTACCGACGATACTATAGGAAGATGAAGATCGCGTGACTCCTCCGTATCTTTCTCTTTGAATGAAAGAACAAAAAAGAACCATTCACTTCGAACACTTCACGTATAGTTGCGGCGTATATATTCATCTTGCGTAATCCTTTGCTCTGTTGTAGTCAACGAAAAATAAGCCTTGAACCTGACCGAGTTGCTTTCCCGTTACATTTTGATGTACATGACATTAACAAAGTCTCGAAGGTAACAATTTTACTGCATTGTGTTTTTTTTAATCTTTATGTGACTTTAACCCTGGGGTAGCGCCAACTTTTGCTTAATGATGATCGATCATAAACGTAACGAGGCATGAGAATAATTACGGATATATTTGTCGTGAATGAAAATTGAAATTGTAATTTTTTTTCTCTTAATAATTAGAAAACGTTTGGAGAAATGATAATCAGGAGGACGAAAATTGTGTGCATAAAATAATAATTGTTTATATAATATTTACACAAGATGCAAAAACTGCATTATTTCTATGAGTTATAAAAATGCATTTTAGCAAAAAATTTTTCTTCTCGTAAGGATATTCTTCTACCGAAAATATTTATCGTCGATGAGTGAATGAACATGATTATTTTATTAGAAAAGTATTGTCGATCGAATTTTTCTCGACAGTATGGGTTGTATCATTTCCTCTCTCTCTCTCTCTCTTTCTGCATGACTCAAAAGCTTCAGTAAATCGATCCATAGATCCTGGCAAAGTGCAGATGCCTCGTCATTCAGGATCACTTAGCCTGTGCAGTCAAAAACTAAGAGTCAGATATTCGATCGGCTGAGAATCTTAGTATACCAATCGCATCAAGCTACAATTCAGAATATTCAAGCATATTTAATTTAAGATATCAAGAACATTGTTTCTTTTTACAAAGTCATTGAAGACAATGTCTTCATCGGATTATCCGTAATTTTTTTCTTTCTATTATGTAATACACTCATCGATCTCTTCTAAACAATTATGAGCACTGTTTCAATAAAAAATCATCCGATATAATTTTTTTAATAAAATAATCAATGAAACGTTAATATTTCACGAGTAATTGAAAGTATAATGAGTACTCGAATTTGATGTTAATTGTTTGAAAAAACGAGACGCAATAATTATTCACAATGATTTTCTCATGAAAGTATTTTCAAGGCTTATCATTGGAATGTCTTCTTTGTGAAATGTAAATTATAGAATCCCAAAATTTTTTTAAGATGCAGTATACTTATGAAAGGGAACAGTCAATCTGAGTTTTACTCTACTTCTTCGTGATCGTTACCATTGCGATATCGAATCCTTCCTTCCCCCTTGGATTACACAGCTTTTAAATATCGATAATATCGACCAGTTTCTCTGGGACTTGCCGCAGAGAAATTATTGTACATAGAGCCTTGACTATCTAAGATCCATTACCGAGCAACTTTTGAAATTCATTAAATTTCGATCGTCACGATAGTACTCTACTGTTCTTACGGAATATGCGAGCGGGCAGGGGTGAAACAGATGTTTATTCAATCAAAAACAAATGTTACTTGTACCTAATAAATATTACTTCTTACAAATAAATTTTTGCTTCAAAGGAAATAGTATTTATCAGTGACAAATAATGTTTTCTTCATTGAAATTAATCTTAACAAAATCTCAAGATTATTTCTCCGAAAATTTCAAGATTTCTTATGTACTTGAAGTTTGAATATTTTATAAATATTCTCAAACTTATTTTTTCTTTCCCGGATTCCGAATGAAATTTCATTAACATTTTTCTGAAGATAAATTTCCAGCCAGTTCATGGTGTTGTTTTCCCGAAAAAATAAAATGCATGATAAAGTTGAAACGCCATGGAGAATTATTTTTTTTCAATCAAAATGTCGTACACTGAGGAAAATATTGAACGAGATATTTCTGGCGTTGAGAGTGGCAAAAATAAAGCGGTTAAACAAATTTTCATGAACTGTCGTGTAGATAAGAAACCGAGCTATTCATACAGCCATAAAATCAAACAATCATAAATGCCGAAAGTGTTTGCCGAGAGCCTCGAGAAACGCGATGAAGGCACAAAAATTTCGTAAGCAAGAATAAAATAGAAAATTCTCGATGTTCCTTAACGTGTGTATGAAAAGTTTCGGTTATTGTACGTACGCGCGAGGAATTTTGTGCCCTTGATTTATCTGCAGTCGGTTAAAACCTAGTCGGGGCTTATACTGCCGTAAATTCTACACATACGATTGTATGAGGTGAAATTAACTCACATACGGAAGAAAAAAAAAAAATTGTATTCGTAGCGATACGAGCGATAACGAAGGCATAAAAATTCAAACAAAATTCGAAATAATGCACGTTGCCGTGGCGACGCAGTAGTAACTTCCATTTCAATCGCCTTGGTGAACCCGTTCTTGGCACTTTTCAAATTCAACTACGAGCTCTGTTATCGACAATCATTTCTCCATTTTTTCGACTGGATTATTATCGTTATTATTACGATTTTATGCCTCAACAATGATCATAATAATATTGTCCATTATTATTATTTCTGTGACTATTAATTTTTTGCTCAGTGGAGTCGTATTGTCCCCGAGCAATTCTATGGGCGGTGTATACAATTTCAAAAATATCCGGTCTAAATTACGGGCCAGTGAGACCCGGAAAGATCATTATTATCATAATAATACATATAATTATCGTCATTATTAAGATATTTTCTTGAAAACAAGAGGCCATTGGACACGGACTCGTCTCAATTGACCTCCGTTTCGGTCAACGCGAATGTATACGATCCTCGTTATCTTTCACTTTGTCTCTCGACCGAAATTTCTTACGATATTTTTCTCTCCGTTAAAATTTTTGCATCTCAACGAAAGGTGACAGTCGTTTCAGCGATGCTCATCGTGCGAAATGTCCCAGAGCCATAGACAGAAAGTTTATGGCTCTGAGAGACAAAATCTCTCGCGCTCTGGAGAAAATCGGTACTGTGAAATGTTGGTCGATTATCTTGGTAACGGAAGCTCTTTTTTTTCACGAAAGCGCAAAACTTTGACTGACTAAGGTGCCTTTTTTCAGTTCTCTTTTGTAATAACACGAGACCTCAAGTGTTTCCATGACCCCCTATTACCCGCGGTCGTCCAGCCAAGCGCGAAATGTTCATTGTCACCTGCTGTTTTGTTCATTTAGTGCTGGAAACTTCTGGAGAAAATATGCGAGGCGTTTTTATAGCGATATGAAGAGCTATTACAGGTGGAAGATACACTTTTACGATGTGACCGGAAACGACAGTGGCGTCACATTTGTTGGTATAAATTTGGACCACTTTTTCAGTTTCTTTATATTCGCCGATTGACAAATTGTCAACGCGACCATTTTATTATCCTCCTTGATCTCAACGCTGCTTACCCAGATAGACAAAGTTGCAGAGGCAATGCGCAGACTCAGTTTGTCGAATGATGATGCAGTTGATGTACCAAGGCTTGGGCAACCCTTGAGACTTCCATTGCTAGTCCAAAAAAGGCCAGTGTAGTTGGGTTAACACCTCGAGGGGTCATTCTCGTTTGAACGAAAATTGAGACATTTTTACAAATGAATTTCAACCTTTTTTTCTTCAATAACAAATATCATAATTATTTTATAATAATTCGTCATGATTTATTGGTGAATTAATTTGAATGGTTTTTCAATCAAATAGCTTTCATCTCTCATGAGCCAGGGTTAGGAAGTCAGAGATTCACGATTCAACATTTAGTAAATAATTATTTTAACACAAAACCCTTCTGAATGATTATTACGAAATAAATTGAAATTTCTACTTTCCGGGAACTTGACGGCAATTCAGGTCAATTTCTTTACAATGATAATTAACACTGTTTCAAAATAATAGCTGACACATTTTTTCGTAAATTGATTTTTAAATGCATCTTGCACGAATGGTCCTCGTCGTCTTTCGTCAGTTTGTACTGTACAACATAATATGGCCTAAAATTGGGTCAGTATACTTAACGCGTCAACTGCTGCCAGGAAGAATCCTGTTAGGGACATTGCGAAAGAGGTATGAAACTGGGAGGAACGAAAAACAAGAAACCGGAGTACAATTTCCGGTCGACGAAAATCCTCGTCTCGGATCCTCGAATTTGTTCCACAGTTAAATTGTACATATTATTACTTTTTTTTGTCCCATTCTTCTATCCGTTCAGCAATTCATTTATTCGTTCCGTCAAAAAAAAAAAAAAACACACACACACACATACACACAACGTGAATTAAAATTCCGAAAAAAAGATAAAGCAGATGTGTGTGAACGAGCTAAAATGGGAAATGTGCTCCGAACGAAAATGAAATCTTCCTTTGAATCATTCATTCACGTGATAAAAGGAAACGAGTGAATGCATTTACAGGACAGGCATTGTGTACTACAGACGAGAGAATTCTTCGCAGAGCCCAGCACCTTGTTGAGGCTATAAGAATATATTAACCGACAATGCCGCGGTGTATATATAACCGTTGCGTAACTACGAGAGAGGCTCACTAATTATCGGTCATTAGAATAGCCGGTAGCGCGTACATATGTGCATATACATATTTATATATATAGTTGACGTGATGTATTGCGTCAGCATCGATAGCGATTTCCTCTTTGACTCAAGATATACACCGAGAGTCGATCGATCAATATTGCTCCTATAATGACAAAACATGTCAGTGATTGAATCAACTTTTTATACCATTATTAATTCAAGTGAAATTAAATCAACAATTTTAAGAATCACAAGGAAACTAAAATTAGGAAGAAATACGTGAAAATTAAAAACTTGGAATTTATTCTTCCTCGTTGTTCTATCTGGATCATACAAGGCTCGCTCTATGAGCTGGAAGATTTTTGTAATTTCGGATTTCCTCACAGAGATAGATTTGCGAGCTAGATAAAATGGTGAGGAAGCAAAGTGTGCCAATTTTCATGATCTTAAAAACCATGAAAATAAAAAAATCCGTATATGGAGCGGACTATGATTCAAAGCACCAACAAAAATGAGAATCCTATGAGAAGTCAAAATGAGACAAAAGGAAATAACAAAGTCTTTTCCACTAAAAATTTATCAAAATTTTACTGTAAAATGAATTGAAGGCGATCCTACGAGACCGAGTGCATTATTGAATCTCTCTTTTTATCTTTTTGTTTTCATTCAACGGCACTAAATCATAAAATATTCGACGAAAAACAGTCTGCCCCCCCCTCCCTCCCTTCAAACACTCGTAAATTTTATGGTAACCACTATTCATAACCACATGATTACTAAAATTATATTTTTAAAACGAAAAATTCACATAAAGAACAATGAAGCATTTATGACCCAATATTTTTCTTACCTTACATTGCTAGAGCTTTCTTTTCGTGTGGGCATAAAAAAAATCCATTTTACCGTATCGTTTTAAGGATGAGTTGCATCAAAGTACTTGATTATTCTTACTGGGAAGCAACGACGGATCAATCGAATTCCCATTTTTTTTCCGATTACCAAAATAAGGTGCAGCTGAACAGTGCAAACGTTAATAAAGTAAACTGTTAAATAAATCCAATAATCTACAAATTTTATCCTCTAATTCTTTTACCGGACGACCTAAAATCTCTTTTCTGAATACAAAAAAAAAATAGTATCCTATAATTCCAGGACAGTGCTGGAATCCCAGAGTTCCCAATGCTGGCATATAATACTAACAACAAAGTCCTCAATAATTTCTCCCGATGCAAATATGTAAATACGTGCATAAATGAATGTAAGCCGTACATAAAATTGTAAATAAAATGAATAAAATACGGTTGTTATACAACGAAGTAAAAAAAGTAAGTAAATAAAACAAATGCGGTCAGAACGCTCGAATGTCACGGCTTCGTCATAATAGACAAGCCATCTAGAAGCGCATGTATGCCACGATTATTACCTCAATGACACACGTCCTCCGTGATACCCTCATTACATAATAATAATCCAGCGAGGTGTTTGCCAACCGTAATTCTAGCTCAAAATGCGCTGCAACACCTCGACTCTTTTTCATTCTCAATTCACGTTCCTCGTATCGCTTCTCCGGACATCCATATACATATATATGTATATATATCTGCGTAAAATGCAGTCGCGAAACGCATTTATCGTGACCTCGCGATGTATCGAGTTACGGATATGTGTGTCTCTCCCGATCGTGTATCAATCATTTTGCGATAACGAAACTCGCGAAGATGACGCGGATATATATTTTTCTTATTTTCACATTCTTTTATATCTCCCACGCGTAGAGGAAACTTTGTTTTTGTGAAATTTTTGTTTTTTTTTTTACATTCAGAAAAAAATGCAAAAATCGTAGCTTTTCTAGGAGTACAAATCTTTGACGAAGCGATGAGCTTTTTTTATTATTTAAATTGAGAAAAATGAAAAATTGATTCCAATTTTTTCAGACGCAAACAAAATACAATGTATAGAAGCCAATGAAGATGTAAAAGTGGGCAAAAGGTAGCATGATTTGAAAAATAATGAAGAAACGTCACAATTTGCACGTTTCTTCAAAGCATTGCTCGCAAGATCGCTGAGAATATATAAAATACCAGATGGTTACTTGTTTTTTCCCCTCTCAGGAAATTCTCCTCGTGCACCTGGTATTCTCGAGTTCACGTTCCGTGAAGTTCTGCAAGGCTTCCTCGAGCAGATACACAGCCCTTCTTCACGAGAAGGGCGAGAGACGGAGTATCGAGTTAGCTCGCTGTGTGTGCATGCGCTTAGATAATAATTGACCGGACGCACCTTCGGCTGTATCATTATATATATATATATATATATATTTTTTTTTAAATCCTCCGCGTGTCGTTGCAGCGACGCTTGACGCGTTTTTCGGCCACGTGCGCGGATGAGCACGCCGCGATATTCCGCGATTCGCGTGATCAATACAATCATACAATTTTTTACAATCCAAGGTGCATTACCCTGCCTATGTGAGCCGAGAATGTAGTTTTGGGGGAAAAAATTACGATTATGATTGTGTTGGTAGGTATCCAGCTATTGACAATTGAGGTGAAGGATAGAAAAATTTATTTTAATCGATGCACAAAGTCATTGAGATCATATTATCCAGTCGACGAACGTTTTTTTCTGGTTAATCCAAGTGTCCTGGATAATTTGTCAATGTGCAGAGAAAAATGTGACTTCTCAAAGCAGAGATGGTCTCACAGGGATAAAAAAATATCTGCAAGTTCAATCGAGCTTGCATGCCCTCCCGAAAATATATGCCGAGCTTCAAAAAATTCGTTAAAAGTGCGAAGACATATGACACACATTGTCATTTTCACTGCATCGAAAATATAACTGTTGACCAACTAGTCTATATATAAAAACACGTGAATCCTATATGAGTTACAGAGTATCTTCCTTGCACGTGCTACTGCACGAGAGTATTCGACCCACGTCAGCAGCTCACAAATTACATGTGTTAACTTCTAACAGTCAAAAAGGCGTATCGCACTTTCTTTCCGGTTGTAAATCGATTCGGGCTGTGTCTTGCTAACTTTTAGCAGTACAGGACATTCAATGCTCAATCGAGAGGACTGTCATTATCACCTTTAACTTTTTTGCATTTCAGTTTGTTAAAGGGTGTCATAAAAAAAATTCTTTGCACCAATTTTCAGATTTTTCATATTCAGCGAGAAATAATTAATTGGGTGAATTGTCATTATTATGTGATAAAAGTGCTCGATCTGTACACCTCGAAAAATAAAGGCAACAAACAGTACCAAATCAGCACTTTTATATTTAAAAAAAGGTTATTATTGAGACGGGTTAAAAAAAAGTCAGAAAATTTAAGTAGTCTATTTTTTCGCGATATTCTACAACAGATCAGGATAGAAAAAAAAAAAAAAATAATAGCGATGTTCACAGCCAGGTATACCTTCGCTTTATAAGTCCGAGGATCCACACAAGAGCTCCTCGATCCCTTTTTCTCGGCGCGCTGGTTTGTGTGTTCCAGAGAGAACCGATTCCGGTCAGACGAGATAGCGGTACATCGCCGAGGAGCTCTCCGGTGGCGACTCTCGGATCGCTTCGAGCTCGCCATTCTCGATGACCACGAAATAGAAATCCTTTATGCGATTATAGCTTACCGTATATACATGTACATTCTGTTTATGACCACCTGACACTGATAGCGGATCCTCCGGACCACAAAATAGAGAATAATAATATTGCATATGCAAGCAATTTGTTAATTTGAGCTCTCGGGGTATTATCCTGGGGACAATGAAGCATTCAACAATTTTTTAAATAAAATCGGCTATGACGTTTTTGAAAGGATCATCTGAAAGGATTTTTTTAATCGCGATTTTCAAATTATTTTCGATATACTTGTTTTTGTCTAATCGTCCAGGGGATATCCGCCCAATTAAAATAGAAGATTCGGTAATTTTCTTAGTGGAGAATCGAGATTAATTTCGGCTCTCTCAAAGAGGAAGTTTTGGACGTCGGTGTTGAAGTTAAATTTCATCAATTCGAGAAGGAAATAATAGCTGTTGCCTTGAATTTTGACAGAAGAGTTTCGTGAAAATTTCTGAAATTTCGAAACTGATGATTGACAGTACGAAGTTAAGTCCTGTTCACGTAACTGAGACTCCACTTTATTTATTTTTTTCTTATTTTTTATAATAACAATTGAGATTCCACAGCATATTGCGATTATTTATTCGTGCTTGTCGATAGTTCTTGCGGATTGGTAGATCAATTTTTTGGAAATGTACGATGAAAGAATCGAGGCAAGGCTCGTGCCGATGATGAAATCGGTGTTTTATTGTCATGAAACTTTTAATTATCATTCTCGAAGACTAATCGATGATTTTTGCATGACATAAACTAAATGTTTTCGCTGTATGAAGTGCAGGATCCTCTCGAGACGTCTTGGTGCAACTGCAACATTGGCCAGGCATAGAGAGGGAGATAAAGAGAGAGAGAGAGAGAGAGAGAGAGAGAGAGAGAGAGAGAGAGAGAGAGAGAGAGAGAGAGAGAGAGAGAGAGAGAGAGAGAGAGAGAGAGAGAGGATAATGGTCATGGAGGTGGTTTTGGTTTGATCCTTCGTGGTGTGTGTAAGAGGCATGGTACGCCGAGTAACGGCTAATTGGCCACCTCTCTTCACCCAAGAAGAGGAGCATTCTCTCTCTTCATGATAGTGCTCTCTACTCCGTATAATACACGAGACGGCGTTCTCGTGCCAGTTTATGCGGTTCCGTTGCCCGCGTCTGTTGTACATTACGTTTTATACCACGCTCCTCCGGTGCTTATCGAACCGGCGCGAAATTATCCGAGAGCCGTGACTCGAGCGCGAGTGCCTTTGACGCGAAACTACGTTTGGAAGAAAAAAAAAAAAAAAAAAATATGGAAGAGTCGTGTAGAATCGGATAAAATTCGGAATTTTCGTCTTGAGATCATTTTTTATGTAAGTTTTCGAGATTGAAGAAAAAATTAAGTATAGCGAAGCGCACGTTTGAGATTTCACAGTTGTCGTCAATGGTTGCGATCGATTTTGAAGGATTTGTTTTAGGAAAGTTGTTTCATTTTATTTCCGCTGGAGTCAAATTGAATTAGGCATCTGAATCATCCTGATAATACTCTCGGAGAATTATTTTGGGTCTGAGTTTTTGGTTCGATAATCGCGACAGGAGTTCTAAGATTCGATATTCGATATAAATTGAATCTTATGGTCTTGAAAATACGTTGATCGGAAGCCAATTCAGGTTAGGGATTTTACAGTATTGTCTTCGAGACTTTATCCATTTTATATGAGGACTATTCGAGGAATATGAAAAAGTTGAAGATACATTCATCGTAAATTTCCTAAACTTGGACTATGCAAAAAAACATAATATAATTAAGTTTTTGTATTTATTTTACCCGCCCAGACGATGTTCTCGCTGAATAAATGATGGGTCAATATTTTTAGTGAAAAAAAATGCCGCTTTGTAGATCCGACATCCACAGTTGAATTGAGTGCGCTGAAACGGACATACCGCTACTGTATATATAGTAGCATCGTGTAAATTGTCCCATTTCTGTATTATCATCTCTCCGTAAAAATGATTTTTTAAGCTCCGACTGGAAAATGCGTTATATGCGTTTCACTTGAATGTAAAATTGAACTTGCTTTCAATGTTTTGTAGAACTTTATACCGACAAACATTGCTACGGTTTCCAATCCAAAATTTTCATTAATATTTTTAAAAACTTTTCATTAATAATTTGCTTTATTGCACTTTCATTTTGCAAAAAAATTACGGTCGAATAAAAAAAAAAAAAATAAGAAAGAAAGAAGAGCAATAATTTTCCAGCACGAGCTGTCGAAACTATATCAGTAAAAAAATTCTCAATGGTAAATCAAGTGGGTTATGATGAATTATACTTGAAAAGAATGATATAAAGTAACAGTTGTATTTTTTTTTAATTCCGGTAAAAAAAGGGCGAGTCTAATCTCAGTTTATATTTTTTGATCTTAATGATTTTCGAAAGATGCTAGCATTCATTATTTTCATCTTTTTACAATCACAATTTTTTCAGTTGACAGTTAAAAAGATAACTCAATCTTTCGTTTTTATTTAACTCCCTGGGGAAACCGGAAACATCGAAAAGATTTTCCCGCTATCTCCGTGAAATAAAAGGCAACATATATTTATGTTTGAAAGTCTCAGAAGCCATGCGTTCAACATTACAGAGTTCTGCATACTTCCAATAAAATGTGCCCTATAAAAATTCCGGAATTACCCTGCATTTTCGTTTACAGCTGTTCGCTTCAACGTGCGGAAAAGTTGTCTGGAATCGTAAAAAAAAAATAGATATCCAAGTGTCATTGCTCTCAGTTAGAGTTTCTATGCATGAAATATAAAAGAATGCGTCGCAATTTTTATATTTTTTTGAAACGTTACGTTTTCCCCTCGTTAAAGTTATCATCGATGGTTTATCGACACTTTTTGTTTTCCAAAAGTTATTTCGACTCTTGTAAAATCGAATGAATAAATAAGAATCTTAATCTCCCGAACGATTTTCGAAGCAAATTTCTGTGCCCAGAAAAATTAACAAAATTATAGTACAGGTGAAAATGATTAATTTTTTTTTTCTCTTCAAGTCGTTCCTTTCCTTCGCAAAGTTGCTCTGGCTTGTGTGTTGAGTAAAAGCAATTGCACTGAATTCTCTTTATGTTCGATCCTTTCAAATCAATTTTCTTAACGTAAAAATTATCGTTGTTTTCAAATTACCTGCTCATCAGTACAAAAATCTTCCAATTAGATGGATCATCCATTGAAAAGCACTTGCATGATAACCAAAGCACTCGAATGATAACAAATTTTTCTTACAATCAGAAGTGTGCCAAAAACCTTATTTTTTTTTTCATTTCCAATCTTCGATCATCGTTCTATGAAAAAACAAATCGTCGTATCATCGAGCATGTAAAACAGAGCTCTTCCCGGTCGTGCAATGACTACGCAAAGCTGTTTAACATATAGGGTACATTCAGTAAATCATGTGTAGCGGATGTCTCAGCCGCGCGGTAATATAATCTTTGAATGAAGCAAGCCTGGAACGAGAATGAGCGGATTATAAACGATCGTAGCCATAAACTTTACAGAAAGATCGTTGTGTCGGAAAGCATTAAAAGCGTATAGTGAGCTCATTAGATAATATCACTATAGTGCATATACGTATCTGTATGACCGCAGTAGGTCGAGAGCTCACGTATTTTTATTTTGCAGAACGAATAAACAACGTGTATTTAGCCAAAGTACAAAAAAAAAGATACAGTTTTTAAAAAATTGATGACTTTATGTCAGTACCTTTTTTTTCTGCGTGGTCATAAACGTACTAGCCATTTCAGTAAGAATATTCATAACATTTAATACATGTTCTTGTGTAATAATAAACGAAAATTCAAATCGTGCTCACCTTTGTTATTCGCCAGATTGAACGCAAACAGAAATGAATTCCCACCCCTTAATTTTCAAGACTTTTGCACACGAGCATTTATCCATGAGATCGGGACCACTTGAAGAAGTGGTCGCTCGACCGAGTTTCGATATTTTCGTTTTTTAGCTCGAAAAAAGCATAAAAAAGTTCAAGCAAGTGTAACTCGTCTGAAACACACAGCTGGACGACAAAATTTCCATTGACGTCAATATCAAAGCTCGGTAATACATCGTCGCTGGGCTTCGGGATCCCGGTAGAGCTTTCGACTAGGCTTCTCCAGAACTACGTTTCAAATTGACCTAGAACTCGTCGTATATATCCGTGTGTCAGCGAACGAGACGAAACAATTTATAATTTTACTGGAAAAGTATGGAAATTGAAAATTTTTAACGTGCCTCAACTAGCCCCACAGTCTTCACTGCGCTTATACTTTTTCGTGTACGGTATAACGAATACGTTTACGCATAAATATATAGCCGAGTAATTGGTTTTAAGAATTGATGGTTTGCCATTATCGGTTGTGCAATTTTCAGTAACCGGCAATAAAATAACCGTAATGATACACGGTGTGTACCGTCTGTTGCAATCGCGAAAGACACAATTTCTTTCTTCAACCTCTTCGCATTTTATTCTTTCGTCAAAAAATCACGAAGCGCAATTGTCATCGTAATAATGACAGTGTACTTTGCAGTAATAATATTCATAATAATAACAGCGACAGTATTAATATTAATATTATTATCACTGTTAATAATGATGATAGTAGTTATAATAATCGTTGAAGGCTCCCCCGCTATATGAAATCTAATCTCTCTGTTGCAGATCACCGCGAGTCGGTGGTCCGCTGTCGCAGCCTTTGGCTATGATACCGCCAACGATGCACGGCCACGAGTTCAATCAGCCGCTATCGCGGGTCGTGATGGTACGAAAAACGGATCAGCGAACATTCAGCAAGGGTCGACGTGGCGGTGGTGAGCCCTTGCTCGAAACTGTCACTCGGGAGACCGTGGAATTGTTCAATGGCGGAAGAGCCGAGAGGAAATACACGTCGGAGACGAGGGACATCGTAACACCAAAGTCAAACAGGTCTGAGAGCTTTTTTTTAATTTCTTCTCAACAAATATAAGGTATAAATCCTAAAGTAACGTCGAGTAGCATCGATTTCATCATTAGCGCGCATCTTGTGCAAAAGTCATTTAAACGTGAAGTGGATAAATCAAGAAAATCGAGTAAGGAAAAAAACAAATATCCCGTACATGTATGTGACACACGCGATGGTAAATCGATCGTTATACGACCGCAGCTGTATAATATAGCGGGGGTAGGTGCTCCGCGTGTTTGTAGTGCAATCAACGTTAATGAACGACCAACGCGTCGATTTTACAACAAACACTTATCCTCTCGCTCCTGACACTCATTTCGAGACGTATTTTTTTTATTCCACCTATACCTGTCGAACGGAAATTTCATACCGGAAGTGCAAGGAGATTTTTCCAACTTTTTTTTTCGACCCAATTAAAATTTCATTCTGAATTAAAATATCGTTTTTTTTTTTTTATATTTAAAATTACATAATTAACATTTTTGAATGAGAAAAAAAATGACATTGACGTAGTTGGTTTTGTACTAATAATTTCCTAATCGCTTGAGATAAATTTTCTTTGCATTTTGTTAAAGATTTTTGCACTGAATACTTTGATTGTCCGATTGTTTTGTATATAAAGAAAAATAAGTTTAACGCAAATGAATTATTTTAATTCATTTAATACGCAATTTTGAAAATTAGATCGTTGTCCTACCGTAATATATGGATATGGTTTGACGGAACTACCAATTACTGGAAAAATAATCCTAATTATAAAAAAAAAAAAAAACTATATTCATTGTGTAAAAAAAAAAATTATTTTTTTTACTGACAAAATTATCGTATTTGATGTAAAATTGTTTGAATTTCTTAAACTGTTCCGTGATGCCGGATCGACGTAGCTCGATTACCCCCGTACGAAGAGAAAAAAGAAAGATTATTGGTGAATAAGAAATTGTAAAATAAAAGGAACATTAGAAAAGTTGTTTTCCCTTTCCCTGTAGTATGCCCTCGCTCAGCTCGAGTGGGACCAAAAAGAAGGTGGTCGGATTTGTCGATCAGCTGTCGCCAGAGAGGTATCGGAATTCCATGTTTTTTTTTAGATGTCAATTACAAATTTAAAAAATCACTGGAGAATCAAACGGCACGATAGACCATAGTCTTGTAGTTTAGTACATTTTGCAATTCATCTCCCATAAACAATTCTTGCAAAAGGAAAAAAAAAAAATATAAATAGCCATTATGTATCAAGTAATCCATACCATTTTTGACCAATAAATTTAAAAAAAATTCGATTATATCGTTGTTTGCAGCGGAACGGATTGAAAGCATGGCAAAAGCGTTGTACTATATTCGTGTAACTTGAATTTTAATGAAACTTTTTTTTGGTACAAAATCATTTTTAATTGGCTGAAGTGGCATGGAATGGCCCGGATAATATATAACACGATCGACGAATCAAGATATCGCAAGCTTGAAAGATCGATTAGTCCTGCTTTTACTCGTAAGAGAAAAAATAACAATCATCAAACTCACTTTACCGATTAACCATATCGGCAGTGTGGGATGACGTTGCACAGCCGAACAACATTTATCGTGAACGATCTAACCTCGTTATACTCATAAAGGCATTCCATTGATTTTCAGCAAGGCAAAAACCCTCACTATTTTTAAGAGTCCTATAACTTTTTGATTATCGTAGTATATGCACTAGGAGTGTCCATGATTTTTTCTCATTTTTTCATGAGCTCTGCTCCAGATTTTTAAATTTTTGAAAAGTGACACTCAATCTCAAGGTATTTTTAAAATTACGGGCAGGACAAACAATATTCTGTACATAAAACTTATGATTTTTAGTAACCTTTTGACTAAGAATATTTAAAAAATTTTAAGCTCGAAAAAAACTTTCAAATACGACCATTAAAAGAAAAATTTAACCCAAATAACCAAATACGACCATTAAAAGAAAAATTTAACCCAATTATTTCGAGCTTCAAATTTTTTCAATGATCTTCGTCCAATGTTTATTTAAAAATCATAGGTTTTATGTGCAGAATTTTTTTTTGTCCAGCCCATATATTTTAAGATACTTTGAGTACAAAATTGTATGTCATTTTTCGAAAATTGAAAAATCTGGAGCAGGGCTTATGAAAAGAATTTGAAAAAAATCACGCACAAATAGAAAAATCCCAGACAAATAGACTGAAAAATTGTGAAGGTTTTCCACTTTGCTGGAAATCTATGAAACGCCTTATATAATATGTATTTGTTCCTGTCGCAACTTTGTCACGAATTTAAAATTGCGCGGCCTGTCAGGTTAAACTCTGAAATTTTCAGCTTTCACTCGGCACTTTCTTGTGCCCCAAGAAAGGCACAAGAACTACGAGAGACTCTGCGACAATGACATTTTTTACCGTAGGGTTTTATCTCCGAAGGAGAAAGTACGCGGAAGATATGAGAATTAGAAAAAAAAAAAAAATTATCAATCATTTTTTAAAAGCTTCGAACGTAAGACAGTCCCCGTGGGTGAGTCTAGTCGAGTGATGAAGCATTTTAGGTGATATAATACCGCTAGACAAATTTCGCAATAAATATATTGTACGTTTACATAAGTCTGAATTATTTTAAATTCTCGATAATAATTTTTTTCACGAACAATGGCTTGAAAAATACTCAAATCCCAAATTTCTTTGTCAAACATTATTCGAGCTTTTCGCTTTTTATCGATGAAAAGCTCATAATTTCGCGATAAAGTTGATTATTAAATGAGTGGGCTGAAACGGCAAGTTAAAAATCGAAATTCATGGTCGAAATAATCGGTAAGGTGATCTAAAACTTTGAGGAACTAAGATTTAAATAATTTATAATCAAAACGTTTTTTCCTTATTTCGTTTAAAAAAAAAAAATTTGTATTATTGTTAATACAATAAAGATTTCAAAAAGTTCTCCGATAGTTTCAAAGTTGCAAGGAATTACTGAAAAAAATCTGCTTAGCTCTCAGGATTTCTGACACACTTGCGCTGAAAAAAAAAAAAAATGGTTTGTCTCAGACGAGGAAAGCCAATAAGACAGAGAAACGTACGGGAAGAATAATCTATAGGGAAACAAAGAAAATGTAAAAAAGGGTTAACAAATATTGTGCGGCACGTGCGAAGCAGCTTGCAATTTACAACTCGCTGCTTATATGTGCTGTCTGTCTATGTATGTGCTTAAATAAAAAAATAACTTCCTCCCTCTCCCCAAAACTCGCTGAGAGCTTGCTCATATTCCTGGACAATTCGTTTTAGATCGAGGGCCGAGTCTGTGAGATCCAAGTCACCCTTGACCGCCTCACCGGCATCTCCGGGACCTTTGTCCAACTCTTTTCACGGGAGCTTTCACGGTAGCCTGGGAAGCGATGGAATGTCGTGCAGCAGCGCGAGATCATCCTCGGCATCCCCAGATTCCGCTCGTTATTCATCCGCACAGGTAAGTCATGCATGTATATATATATTATTTTTTCGGCTTTCGTCTATGATTTTTGAAGAAATGATTTTTAGTAATGAACAAAATTCAAAAACCCTTCGGAAAATTGAAAGACGTGATACACAAAACATCATTTTTGTCAAAAAAAACTTGTCAACTCACCTTTAACTTGAGAAGAGCTCCAAAAATGAAAAAAACAAACCTTCATTATTTCCCCCCCCCCCCCCCCCCCCAATGGTAAAACTCATAATTTAGATTTTAATAATAATCAATAAAAAACATCCACTATTCTTCATTTTGCATATTGAGACATATATTATCATGGTTATCGATTAATTCGTCTTCAATCTCGACATAAATTAAATTCAACGAAATGAAAATGTCGTAATATGAATAAGCGCCCGAAAGTCTGCGGCAAGAGTGGTGCGTATGTATATGTAAATTGCATTTTAGAAATTTAGCACGTGGCGAAATTTTAAATCCGGAAACTGGTTCACGTGTATGTGTGTATGTGTGTGTGTGTGTGTGTTTCTCGAGATCATCGTTACGCTCGAAACATTATTTTCTCTCGCGGGGATATGCGTGCGATTCCGTTCGCGAGAGGAGAAAATTGCAGAATCCCATATTATTGCAAATAGGTATTTTTATATACGCGTGCATATATGTATTTTATAGAGCTTGTGTGTACATAGAGCGCGAGATTCGCGAGACGAGCCCTCTGTGTGTCTTTCGGAGTGAATGAGAACGAGACGGCACGCGTGCGTTTTATTAAACAAGACGAAAAAATCGTTCCCTCGATTCTCAATATTACTCTTCGCGTTCGTGTATATTATACATGGCAAAATCGAGGTGTCGGAATAAAATTGCTCGATTCAACAAGCCGGACCGTTTCTGATTAGTCATCGAGCGTAAAGGAGACCGTTCCACGGTGAGAAATTGACACGGAATAATTCGCGAGAGTTCGCTCGCTCGGATGCTGACTGCGATATTTATTTATTTTCATTTTTTTTTTTATTCTCGCTAAACTCGTTAATCCCTCTTCCGCGTCTCCGTCGATCTTTCACCCAACACTTCTTTACCCATTAAAATTTATCTTCCTGGAACTTTTTTTTAAAATTTCTACGAGTCAATTTGGGCCGATAAAATCCTTTATATTTATTTATTCATTTAATGTTTATTATTTTTTTTTTAAATTATAACTCATATTCGTTCGATAAATTTTTATCAATAATTTTACCATCTTTACTTACACTGATTTTAATAAATAATTTTTCAACCTTGCAATAAAGATGCTTCGCGTATTATTCGCAGCCAAAAGTTGACATTCAATGAGAAATTTGAGTAATTCGAAATTTGATAAATCCGAAAGAAAATTATTTTTAATATTATAATAATGCCGAAAGATTTATTAACAATTTGACTGAAAAAAATTGTATTGACTGATTGTATGTTGACGGATTATCGAGATAAAAATTGGTATTTTTTTTTAAATTCGGTTTAAAAATTTAATTAAAAAAAATTGTATGACAATTTAATGGAAACCTTCATTTATTTTTGTATGAAATAAATTCGTTGAGTATTCCGATTTAGCGATTTTTGTAAAGAAATAAAAAATTTCGTTGTTTAAAATTAATTAATTTAAATTCTACTGCAATTGCATGCAGTCATTCTCATAAATGATACCATACAGTTTTTCAATTTTTATTTTTATTGAAACAAAAAAAAAACGTTGAATGCTCGCTGCAAATTCATGTTCAACAACCGGAAGTTGCAGACGAGCTAATTACGTGCGATTCTCGAGTCCTTCAAGTCGAGAGATGTCGTGCGGAAAATGAAGGTTCGTCAAAATCTCGCCTGATGGGAAATCACATCTGTCGGTCAGTTTTATCTCATGCAACACACATTACGTGCATACATTTTTTTCTTCTTCTGGATTATTCGATGAAAAATCGCGAATAGATAAAATAATCGCGGTCACGCTCTCGGTTATATATCGCGAGATTGTTAATGGCGCGGTACAAGGCCATACGTGGATTTAACGTGCAGTTTTTACATGTCAGGCATAAAATCAATCTTCGCGAAAGAAAAACTTTTTTCCGTTTTTTTTTTTTTTTTTCGGTGTCACAACGAGTTTTGTCGGGTATATGTTCGTAAAAAAAGAAAAATTAAAAAATTCGAAAAAAAAAAAACACACAAGGTTGTTGTACGCATATTTGTCTCTGTTGCGTGTGTTATAGATAACAAAGACTGAAACGCGTAAACCGTCTGTGCGCAGATCGGGACCCCCCAAAGAATTCATCGACCTGTGTCTGGATACTCACAACTTTTATCGTTCGAGACACGGAGTGCCGCCTTTGAGACTCAGCAAACAGGTAAAAAAAAAAACGTTGATATTTAAAAAAAAAAGTTACAACGTTTGAAAAATAATTGAAATGAGCTTTGTGGATTTGATCCTCTTTTCTTTAAAGATCCCGATAAAAAAAAATTCTTCTATAAAACGCATTTTTTCCAGCAATTATATATGATTAGGTACATTTGTCCAATGTTTTGCTAGAACGATGATACTGCTTATGCGGTTTCGTAATTAAAAAACACAAGAATATATATGACGCAGCTCGTATAATTGATGAAAAAATGATTTCCTTTTTTTCTCTATATGCAAATAAATTAATTCACGAGACAATGAGTATTTAAGAATAATGGCATCGATCGTTTATAATAATGAACTAATCAATGACGATCGATTAATTGATAAAATCGTCTGGTTATGGAAGCTGTGCAAGACGAGTCAAGACTGGGCCAATATATTGGCAACGAGAGGACGATTGGAGCACAGGGCCAACATAGAATATGGTGAAAATCTTTTTTGCATGTGGAGCTCGAATCCCAAGACCATAGTCGCAGGTGACGAGCCCGTTAACGAATGGTGAGCTTCTGTTATTTAAAAAAAAAAAATTTATATTTTCCATAATTTTTGTCCGAAAATAGTTTTACGATTTTATCGTCGATTGAACCGAGCTCATTAAAATTAAATTGAGCCTTTAAAAATTGTATAAATTTTGAATAAAGTCAAATCGATTTTTGCGCAACGACCACTCCAATTTATTTTAATTCTAATTAACGAAAATATATTTTTTTCCTTCACCGTACGAATGAAAATTTATCAATTGAATCGGAATTCGGAAAAATCGTGATCGAATTGTTGTTTTCAATTAATTTATTGCAAATGAAAATTATATTCTCCATGAAATTTGTGCGATGTGAAAAGGTATGCCGAGGAGGTACAGCATCAGTACGCCAAAGAGCCAACGACCCTCAAGACCGGTCACTTTACGCAAGTCGTATGGCGCGACAGTACGGAGCTCGGTGTCGGAATGGCTCGAAATCGAAATGGCGAGGTTTACGTCGTTTGCAATTACAATCCGGCCGGTAATTTTCTCGGTAGCTTCACGGAGAACGTATTAACGCCCGGTGGTTCTTCACCGAGCAAAAGAACGCTCGCGAGCGCCGTCAGACAGGTACATACGCCAGCCGACGAAGCGACCTGGCAGCAGGAAGCTCTTCACGTTCACAATGAGTACAGAAGACGTCACAGAGTTCCGGATTTGAGGCTAAGTCCCGAATTGACAGCGGCTGCCAAGGTAAATTAACGTAGCTCGGATAATCCGAGACCCGGTTAAGGAGGTACGACTAGTATGAAGAATCCAACTGACGGACTTGAACTTTTTATATGTTTTTGCCGAATACTTTATGCGCCTATTGCCAAAATTTGAGCTATATTGACCGTTTAGTTTATTCGTAATAAAATTGCAAAGTCGAGCAGTTTGAGTTACTAAAGCACGTCGTCTTATGGAGACGGTTAACCGGAAGTGCTGTGATCACGGTTTTGCTGCTCACGTATCCAACTACACCCGTTGAAAAACTGAAACTTGATAGATTAGATATAATAGATATTGTAAAAAATTGAAAAATTACTCTTCACCGTGTAGTTCTGGCACTACATCATAAAAAAGTTTCAATTTCCGGTTGTAAATGGTCAGAACGATCAAATAGCACCCACAGACTTAGCAACGTCGCGAGTAACAGCTGATGAGTTTCGGCGAACATAACCTAGCTTTGTTTTGATATTAGCAACGAAGATAGAGTCATCTTCGTTGGTCACGTATACCAACTTATAGCATCGCCAATGCGACGTTGCCAAGTGTTTACTTCAAATTCCATCATGTTATTTATGGAGTTTTATTATTTATCACGTATCAATTATATGTATAATTATCATTCTGCCGATCGTATTAATTCCACTGAGGTAATTCAAGTCTATTTTAATAGGTTTTCGGCTGATTTAAAAAAATGTTTTTTAGTCCGTTTTTGTGGTAGACATGTCATTATTATTATGATGGAGACTACTATCGAGTCGTTGACAATCTAATTTTTCAGTTTTTATTAGTTCATGCGCAATAAATTAATCATTTACCACAAAATTTTTCACATTATAATCGATAATATGAATAATCAACGCAAATAAACATAAATCAGAACAGCTGTGGGTAAAATAAATTTAGACTTTTTTTTGACTCCAAAGAACTAGTCGTACCTCCTTAAGGATATATCGGACGTACCTTTCTAACCAAAAGTGACTTTCGTTAACAATATTGCATACTTTATGATGAGATAAAAATCGAAAAATATTCAACCACAATAAAGACGATAAGAATATTAATTTTGAATAATAATAATAATGCCAAAAAGTTATCAATAAATTGTTTAAACAAAACATTGTTTGACAAATTTTTAGGGAAAGTTGTGTTTTGACACGTGAAATGGGATTCGTTGATTTTTCTGACTACGCATGAATTTTTTCAAAAATTTTCTTATCATTTTGAAATTTCGGTTTTCGATGATTTTTTAATTTTGAAAAATGAAGGAAAAATCGTTAATTTTTGGATATATATTCGTAAAAACGTTGTATATTACAATTAGGAAGGTTCCAGGGCATTGAATGAATAGTTTCGTAAATACAGCCTTTACAAATTTCCGAAAACCCAAATTTCAAAATGATAAGAAAATTTTTAAAAAATTCACGTCTAGTCAGAAAAATCAACGAATTAACTTCACATGACAAAAAAAAACATTCCCTAAAAATTTGTTAAACAATGTTTTGTTTAAACAATTTATTTATAAATTTTGAGCATTATTATTATTAAAAAGTAATCTTCTTATCGTCTTTATTGTGGTTGAATTTTTTTTCGATTTTTATCTTATCATGAAGTATGCAATATTGTCGACGAAAGTCACTTTTGGTTGGGAAGGTACGTCCGATACATCCTTAACGATAATCAACGATGAAAATATTACCATTGATCTATAGGAATCATTTTAATTTTTATAAATAGGAGTCTTGATACGATGAAAAGAATGAAAATCGACAAATAAAACTTATCCGCGCGAAAATGACATTAATTGAACTCAAAATAGATTCAAAAAAATTACATTTGGCTCGTTTTTATTGATAACGATTCCTGTTTTATTTACGAAAAAAAAAAAAAATAAATACTCGTGAAGAAACTTTTCTTCTTTCAATCCAAAGGAAAAAAAAAAAAAAAAAACCTCATGCAGACAACGTTTCTATTGATAGTAATTCCCGAACTCTTTGGAATAAAAAATTAATCGTGAAAAAAAAATAATTTCTGTGCCTCAAAATATCCTGATAACGTCATAAAAAAATATTCCGAAAAAGAGAGAGATTCGAGTGACTGAAAACTCGATAAATTGGAAACGCTCGTGCCTCGTTCCATTCCTCACGACGCAAAAGAGCCAGAAATATTGCGGTAAAAATATTTGCATACCGCGTTAATCCTTTTGAGTATACACGTGAATGACCGATTGTCGAGATAAAAATTGGTATTTTTTTTTTTAATTCATTTACGGCAACGTCTCCGTTATTTTTTCAGGCTTGGGCAATTACGCTATTAAACACGAATAAACTCGTGCCACAATCGGCCTCGCCTTACGGTGAAAACATTTACTCGATGCAGTGCTCCGATCCATATCTCATTGCGTCCGCGCGTGAAGTCGTATCAAAGTGGTATTCGGAGAGAAAAGATCACAAATTTGGCAGCGAGCCAAAAGTTCTCAATACTTGTGAGTTGTTTAATGAATTAATCTACCGAATGTTGGTACTCATACTTGTTTTTTTACTCGCTCATTCACTCATTAACCCGCATGTACTTATGTATTGATTCACGCATTTATTTATTCACTCATTTACTCATTCTTTCGCTTATTCACTTTTTTTCTTACTCAATCGCTCATTCACCCACTAACTTACGCACTAAGTCACTTATTTATTCAATTATTCACTCAGTCACTCATGTACCAATTCACGGACTCACTCATTTATTCATTCATTCACTTGATCATTTATTCGCGTATACTCTCACTTACTCACGTACTCGCTCGCGCGCTCACCAGCTCAATCGGTCACTCATTTATTTACTCATTAACTCATTTATTCACTCATTTACGAATTCATCAACTCATTCACTCGCCTTCTCATTTTTTACTCGCACACTTATCGGTCTCTTTTCCACTTGCATTTATTCCTAAAATTTTTCGAACGGATGTCAGGTCACTTTACGCAGATAGTATGGAAAAATACGAGCGAGATGGGAATAGCAATGGCAAAGAAAGACGGAGCTTGCGTTATCGTAGCTTGTTATCATCCACGTGGCAATATAGTCGGTCAATTTGCCGAAAACGTAACGAAACCATTGAAGAGCGTCTCATGATCCGCCCCGGAACGTCGATTATCAACGAGAAATGTCGATAATTGCATCTAAAAAGGAACGTGCTGTATTTATACATATATATATAAATCTTATATATTTAATCGCGTAAGCATATACAAAAATGTATATATCACATGTATACGTGCATTTAGAATAAACATTCCAACGCATATAAATATATCACACGAGCGAGACGACGAATTCATTTACCCAAAAACCTCTTTTTTCCCTCACTGACCTGGAAAAAAAAATTTAATTAATGCATCGTAGAAAGCCAAAATAAATTATAAGATCGGTACGATGAATCGGGGTAACGGTGTGAGTAGGAGAAAAAAAAAAAATTAATCAACACGCGTATGCACTATAATAATTTATTTATAATAAATTCACGCCCTGTACTCACACAAATGAGCCACAGACACGTCATACGGTAGGTACATTGTTGCAGTTTCTTTTTCTTCTTTTTCTCATTTTTCTGTCTCATTTTCCTTCGCCAAATCTCTTCATCATACAACATTGCGTACAGCGGTTTATAGTTTTCTTTTTTCTTTTTTTTTTTTATCTTTCGTTCATTATTTTTTGTCTTTATTTTTTGTCGTCAATTTTCCGTAATTTTGTCACACTCAACGCGTGTGTGGCCATTTTTTTTTCTGCTATAGTACTGATAGTTCTGGTTTGATTTTCTTTTGTTCGCGGTATTCTTCAAATACTATTTTTTTTTAACTAAAAATTGTGGATACAGGTGTGTGGTCCTTGCTTAGTAATCGAATGATTCATCGATCTACGATCACTTTTCCATACCACTTATTTGGGACATCATTTTTTGTTCTGTTTGTTGTTCAAAACGTCGTTTGTTTTCGTCATCGTTTATCCTGTTTAGCTAAACACGAGACAAGGTAATTGTAGAGTGCCATTGAGCACGATGTACGTTGGCTCGCTTTGATATGAGATTCTAATGGTCATCAATTTTCTAATTTTCTTGAGGAATTTTTTATTTTTCACCAAATTCCCTCTCAACTGTGATCTAAGTATGAAATTATCAACGCCCTTCCCGTGACACGTGACTCTGCGTGCTTGGGATCGCCATACATCTCCGTAAAGTTACATCATTTTTAAGAAGTTTTTTCTTTCGTGGCACAGCGGGTCCCATTAATGGCTTTAACTTACGGCAACATTGTTAAAAAAAAAAATCTTCATCGGTCGAGGATGATGTTCTTGTCGTTCAGGACACGGTGTGTTACGAGCACCACCTCCCGGACTTCCCATTATCCGGCTGAGTGACCTCCGAGCCGGTCCAACCGTTCGAACTCGCGAATAGATAGCCCTCCATCCCACGCCGTCGATCTCTCTTTCTTTCTCTCGATTTACCAATTATACAGTACTAATCTCTCGATTATATACAATACATAGATCATTATCAACGAAATATGCGTAAATTAGCTCATAAAACATTGTATTCTCGCTCTCACCAGTTGTCGATGATACGCGGTTATTATTTTCGATCAATATACACCAATTTCCGGTTTCCGATCTTACTGACTGTCGGCAACGTGCTCGCTTCCTCCCCCCCCTCCCCTGCCCCTCAGTAACTTCATTTCGATCGATATAGTCGATAGTATGAAGTATTTGCTTACCGATCGTTGATACTATCCCTTTTTGATCTTATCTCCTCAACTTACTTCGTCACGTTCGCGCTCTTACCGACCGTCATGGAAGAAGCCGCTTATTGGTTTATACCCGGGAAAAAATAGTTACGATCTATTTCGTAGATAAAATTTAGATCTGCGTAGTTCTTTTTTAGATCTACGGCGTAGATTAAATTTAGTTCCACGTGGATCCAATTACGATCCACGTAGATCAGATTAAGATATACATAGTTATTTTTTCGATCCACATATAGTTCAAATTTAGATCTGCGTAGTTATTTTTTGAATCTTCGTGGATCTAAAATTTGGAAAATTGTAGGTTTACCTAGATCTCAATTATATCTGCCTAGATCTTCATCACATCTCCTCAGATCTAGGTTGATAAATGGTGGCCTAATTAGCAAAAGCCTTCTAACATAACGTAAGGTCGATTAAAATGTACGTAAATCCATTGCTATATACGGTAGATCTACGTTGTTTCAAAATTTAGTAGCGTGCGAAGCGGCTTGCAATTTACAACTCGTTTCCTATATGTGCTGCCCATCTATCCATTATGTGCTTAAAAAAATTACTTTCTCCTCTTCCCCCAGACTTGCTGAAAGTATGCTTGTATTCCTGGCCAATTCGTTTTAGATCGATGGCCAAGTCGGTGAGATCCAACTAAGTCACCCTTGACCACCTCTACGGTCGCTCTGGAACCTTTGTCCAACTTTTTTCACGGGAGCTTTCACGGTAGCCTGGGATGCGATGGAATGTCGTGCTGCTGCGCGAGATCATCCTCAGCATCTCCAGATTCTGCCTGTTATTCCTCCGCACAGGTGAATTATGCATATATGGTACTATTCCGGCTTTCGACTATGATTTTTGAAAACTATTTAAAACGATTTTTAGCAATGAACACAATTCAAAACCCCTTCGTGAATTTGAAAGACGAGATACATAAAATAGGGGCTACCCTGAACTGAGATCAGAATTAAAATCACGAGAAACTGGATGAAATCACATGAAATCTTCTGAAATCAACGTTACTCAAACGTTGTTGAAGTCACTCAAAATCGGGGATTGAAATCACTCCGAATTGTTTGAAATCAGCGTGAAATCATGCAAAGTCAGGACGAATCTACCGGAAATCACATGATATAAGCGGAATGTAAAATTTTTTTTATGACTCTGCTATACTATTGAACTACGGGCCATGAGAATAAAGCACACAAACGTGCTCTGCTAACGCGTTTCTTATCGAACGGTATTAGTATCAGCATCGAGAACAGTGTATATAGTTTTCAGTTCATGAGCAAGGCCTAGCGAGGTCTTGAGTCTCGTCTTTAGTTGAGTCAGTCTTACACCGATTGTGAGCCTTTTGCGTCGAACTTGTAATATTGTTTGTTGCAGGTATGTACCAATAATTTTATTCGATATTTTATTCTTTTCTTTTCTGTTCCGTCGTGCGCTATCACTTTAAATCGCCCAAAAAAATTGTTAGCTCACTTTTTACTGGAGAAGAGCTCCAAAAATAAAATAAGAACCGTTTTTATTGTCACCCTCCACCCCCCCCCCCCCCCGCCCCTTCCGACGGTAAGAATGATAATTTAGATTTTTCATAATGATCAATAAAAACATCCATCACTCTTTATTTTGCATATTAAGGCATACAGTATTAAATTAATCGAAATGAAAATGTCGTAATTGGAATAAACACCCGAGAGTCCACGGCGAGAGTGGTACGTATATATGTGTAAATTGCATTTTAGAAGTTTAGCATGCCTCAAAAATTCAAATCCGGAAATTGGTACGTGTGTGTGTGTGTGTGTGTGTGTGTGCGTGAGTGCGTGCGTGTGTGTTTGTGTGTTTTGAAATCATCGGTGCGCTCGAAACATTATTTTTTGTCTCACGGGGATACGCGTGTGATTCCGTTCGCGAGAGGAGAAAATTGCAGAATCGCATATTATTTCAAATTAGTATTTTTATATACGTGCGCATATATGTATTTTATAGAGCTGTGTGTACATAGAGCGCGAGATTCGCGAGACAAGCCCTCTGTGTGTCTTTCGGAGTGAATAAGAACGATACGGCACGCGTACGTTGTATTAAAGAAGGCGAAAAAATCGTTCTCTCGATTATCAATATGCTCTTCGCGTTCGTGTATAGTACTTGGGAAAATCGAGGTGTCGGAATAAAATTGCTTGATGCAACAAGCCGGACCGTTTCTATGATTAGTCATCGAGCGTACAGGAGACCGTCTCGCGGTGAGAAATTGACACGGAATAATTCGCGAGAGTCCGCTCGCTTGGATGCTGACTGCGATATTTATTTATTTTTATTTTTTTTTAATTCTCGCTAAAACTCGTTAATCTCTCTTCCGCGTCTCCGTCGGTCTTTCACCCAACACTTCTTTATCCATTGAAATTTATCGTCCTAGAACTTTTTGTTTTAATTTCTACGTGTCAAATTGGCCGATAAAATCCTTCATTTATTCATTCATTTAATGTTTATTTTTTTTTTTGTTATAACTCATTTCCGTTCGATAAATGTTTATCAATCATTTACCATCCTTACTCACAATGATTTTAATAAATAATTTTTCATCCTTACAATAAAGATGCTTCACGTATCATTCGCAGCCAAAAGTTGAGATTCAATGAGAAATTTGAGTAATTCGAAATTTGAGTAATCTGAAAGAAAATTATTGTTAATATTATAATAATGCCGAAAGATTTATTAACAATTTGGTTTAAAAAAAATGTATGAAAAATTATTGGAAATCTTTATTTATTATTTTCGCATGAAATGAATTCGTTATTGAATATTCCGAATTGGCATATGAGATTTCTTCCTCTTTTAAAATTTCCGTTTTTGATAATTCTTCATGCTGCGTTGATTAATTTTACTTTTGAAAAGAAATTAAAGATTACGTTGATTAAGTTTAATTTATTTCAATTCCACTGCAACTACAGACGTTTTCATCAATGATATCATATAGTTCATAAAATTTTATTTTTATAAAAAAAAAAAAACGTTGAATGATTGCTGCAAATTCATGTTGAGCAATCGCAAATTGCAGACGAGCTAATTACGCGATTTTCGAGTCCGTGAAGTGGAGAGATGTCGTGCGGAAATTGAAGGTTCGTCAAAATCTCGCCTGATGGGAAATCACATCTGTCGGTCAGTTTTATCTCATGGAACATGCATTACGTGCATATATTTTTCCTTCTTCTGCATCATTGGATATTCGCGAATAGATCAAACAATCGCGGTCACACTCTCGGCTGTATATCGCGAGATTGTTAAACGCGCGGTACAAGACCTTTCGCGGGTTTCACGTGCAGTTTTTACATGTCAGGCACATGAATCAAGCTTCGCGTGCATCGAGAAATACTTTTTTCGGTTTTTGTTTTTTCACAGTCACATCCAGTTTTATCGGGTATATGTTCGTAAGAAAAATTCTAAAATTCGAATAAAAACTCACGGTAGATATTTGTCTCTATTAGAGCGCGTGCTCGCAGGTCGAGACACTCCAATGAATTCATCAAAACGTGTCTAGATACACATAACTTTTACCGTTCAAAACATGGAGTGCAGCCTCTGAGACTCAGCAAAAAGGTAAAAAAAACCTTGATATTTAAAAAAAAATCACAATAAGCTTTGTGGATTTGATCCTCTTTTTTTAAAGATTCCGATAAAAAAAATTCTTCTATAAAACGCATTTTTTCCAGCAATTATATATGATTAAGTAAATTTGTCGAATGTTTTGCTAGAATGATGATACTGCGTATGCGGTTTCGTAATTAAAAACCACAAGAATATGACGCAGCTCGTATAATTGATGACAAAACGATTTCTTTTTTCTCTATATGCAAATAAATTAATTCACGAGACAATGAGTATTTAAGAATAATGGCATCAATGATTAATAATAATGAAATAATCAATGACCATCGATTAATTGTTAAAATTGTCTGGATGTGGAAGCTGTGTAAGATGAGTCAAGACTGGGCCGATATATTGGCAACGAGAGGACGGATGGAGCACAGCGGGAACATAGGATATGGTGAAAATATTTTTTACAATTGGAGCTCGAATCCTATGGCCATAGTCGGTGGTGACGAGCCCGTTAATGATTGGTGAGCTGCTGTTAGTTTAAACAAAATCATATTTTTCACAATTTTTGTCCGAAAATTACTTTACGATTTTATCGTGAATTGAACCAAGTTCATTAATGTTAAATTGAGCCTTCAAAAATTATATAAATTTTGAATAAAGCTAAATCTATTTTTGCGCAATGACCACTCCAATTTATTCTAATTAACGAAAATATATTGTTTTCCTTCGCCATACATATGAAAATTTATCAATCGAATCGGAATTAGGAAAAATCGTGATCGAATTGTTGTTTCCAATTCATTTTTTTCAAAATAAAATTATATTCTCCACGAAATTTGTACAATGTATGAAAAGGTATGCCGAGGTGGTACAGCATCGGTACGGCGAAGAGCCAGTGACCCTCAAGACCGGCCACTTTACGCAAGTCGTATGGCGCGACAGTACGGAGCTCGGTGTTGGAATGGCTCGCAATCGAAATGGCGAGGTTTACGTCGTTTGCAATTACGCTCCGGCCGGTAATCTCATCGGTAGCTTCACGGAGAACGTATTAACGCCCGGTGGTTCTTCACCGAGCAACAGAACGCTCGTGAGCGCCAGCAGACAGGTACATACGCCAGCCGACGAAGCGACCTGGCAGCAGGAAGCTCTTCACTCATTCACGTATTAATATAATTATTCATTCACTCACTCACTCGTGCATTAATTTATTTCTTCATCAATTCATTTACTTATTCACTCACGTACTCGCTCACGCACTCGCACACTCAATCATTCGTTCATTTATTTACTTATTAACTCATTTATTCATTCATTTTTTACTCATTAACTCACTCACTCTTTCTCTCACTCATTCATTAGCTCACCCATTAGCTCGCATATTGAATCACTCACTCACTTATTCACTCATTCACGAATTCATTAACTTATTCACGCACCTTCTCATTTTTTACTCATACACTTATAGCCTTTTTCCGCTTGCATTTATTCCTAAAATTGTTCGAATGGATGTCAGTCCACTTTACGCATATAGTATGGAAAAATACGAGGGTGATGGGAACAGCAATGGCAAAGAAAGGCTGAGCTTGGATTATCGTCGCTTGTTATCATCCACGTGGCAATATGGTCGGTCAATTTACCAAAAACGTAATGAAACCATTGAAGAATGTCTCATGATCCGTCCCAGAACGTCGATTATCAATGAAAAATGTCGATAATTGCATGTAAAAGAAACGTGCTGTATTTATACATATATATATATATATATATATATGTTTTATATATTTAATCGCGTACGCATATACAAAAATGTATATATCACACGTATACGTGCATTTAGAATAAACATTCCAACGCATATAAAAAAAAATCACGCGAGCGTGAACGAGACGACGAATTCATTTACCCAAAAACCTCTTTCTTCCCTCACTGACCTAAAAAAAAAAAATGCAAATAATGCATCGTAGAAAGTCAATAAATTATACGATCGGTACGATAAATCAGGGGAACGGTGTGGGCAGGAGAAAAAAAAATCAATTAATACGCGTATGCACTATAGTAATTTATTTATAATAAATTCACGCCCTGTACTCACACAAATGAGCCACAGACACGTCACACGGTAGGTACATTCTTGCATTTTCTTTTTTTTTTTTTTTTTTCATTTTTCTTTCTCATTTTCCTTCGTCAAATCTCTTCATTATACAACATTACGTACAGCGGTTTATAGTTTTATTTTTTCTTTTTTTTTATCTTTCGTTTTATTGTGGTCAAGGAATGCCTCAGTAATTAATGCTTAAGTTACTACAGACTGCGAATATAATTCGGTATTCCCTCGGTGAGATTTTTTTTTAAATATTTTATTCTATATTTTTTGTTTATTCGATTTGTTCCTCCGTTTCAATTTTTTTTTTTAAGGATCCCGCCCGTTTTGTTTCAGTTCATACAATATACTTTCTGAGATGATCTCATGGAAAAAAATTTATATTCGTAATTCATTTGAGTAAATTATAATTGCGATTGCAATTTTTAATAACATTTATTCATCACTTTTTTCAACTAAAATTTATTTGAGATTTGTCATTTTGGAGCTGCACCTCAATAACAATAGCGACAATAATGACATTAACAATAAAATCAATAATTATCACGATCGTAGCACATCTTCAATATCTCAAATGTGTTTTTGGAAAATTGTGAAAAGTATGCAAAGAAGAAATCGACGGTATGTTTACGATTTTTTTTTCTCCGATGTAAAAGACAAAAAATTTTCAGATGTATTTGAAATAATTGTTTTTCCATGAGAACGATATCCTAAGCCCATTCTCATTCCCTCGTCGCAGCTAGTTCAACATTTTTTATTTTTTCATTAAAAATATTATTCTTAATCGCAATTCTTTCGTACGTATATCTATATTATATTTTTTTAAATCGTTTACAGTGCCTGTGAGGCGATAATTTTTCATAGGAAACGCCATCAGTAATCTCTTTTCTCGATTTCGCCCCGACGGTGTCGATCGTCGTTGCACGAAAAGACTTTCGATTTCATCGATACGGATCGAAAATATTAATTTTTTTGTTTTTTTTTTTTCCGGATCGAACAACGGGCAATGTTTATTGGACCTCGGTGACACCTTGCATTTGTTTTTTTTTTATTTTTTATTTTTTCGTAATGTTGAATGGTAGATGGCGGTTGATATCGAGTTGCTTATTTAAGCCCTATACTGGAGATCGGTTTTTTTATTCTTTATTTAATTTTTTTACGTTTTAATTTTCATTGATAAACGCGATTGTCAAAGAAATCGTTAAAATCGAAAAGCCCGTGCAAAGGAAGAAAAAAAAAAGAAGTGACATCCTCGAATACTCATCGGGGAAATGAAAAAATTGATATAGCGAGACCAGGTAGAAAATTAATTGGAAATAACTTTTTTTTTTTTTAAATCAATCAATCGTGCTGAATTGTCGTATATGTACAAAAACTCTCAAGACAATTTTCCGCTAAGGACACGATCTCGAGAAATACAAATGGCAATGCTCTCGTCATGAAGAAGAAGAGGAAGAAGAAGAATAAGAAGAAGAAAAAGAAGAAGAAATATTAGAAATGAACTAGAAATATAAATGCTGAATACAATATATTTAAAATTTTGCAAAGTTAATCCTCGAGAAATTTTGAATGCAATAATTTGGGAACAGGGGAGAGTGGAAGGAAAAATTTCCCTTTGCGTGTAAATTCGTCGCTCGACGTTATTGGATTTGGCTCGAATCGGATTCGTTTCGATTGACAGATCGTCTTTGGCTCGATCGTTGTATCATCGATTGAGATAAAATCAATGAATTGCGAGCATTAATTGGGGTCTGTGTATGATTAAAATCTGGAAAAAGGGCCCAAATCAGACTGACACGAACGATCGGATTGTCAAAGTAAAAAAAAAACCAATCCTTCGAATCGATTTTTTTTTTTTTTTTTCGTAACGAAAGAGATATTGATTATTGATTTGTTGGAAAATATTATTTTGATTGCATTCGGGGGAGAAATAACGAAATGATTCGTCGGAGATCGCCGATTTTTCGATCAGTTGGTCACATATTATAATCGTCGTACGATTATATAATATTAATAAATTGTCCTAAGCTTCTGCTCAAGGCCGATTAGCTTTGAGGGCTCTCTCTCTCTCTCTCTCTCTCTCTCTCTCTCTCTCTCTCTCTCTCTCTTTCTCTCGCACTCTCATGTGATTGGGTAATTTTGTCTTTATTTTTTGTCGTCAATTTTCCATAATTTTGTCACACTGAACGCTTGTGTGGCGATTTTTTTTCTCCGCTATCTGATAGTTTTGGTTTGATTTTGTTTTTTCTCAGTATTTTTCGAATACCAATTTTTTAAACTATAAATTGTGGATACACGTATGTGGTCCTTGCTTAGTAATCGAGTGATTTATCAATCTACGATCACTTTTCCGTACCACTCAATTGGGACATTTGTTTTTGTTCTGTTTGTTGTTCAAACGTCGTTTGTTTTCGTCATCGTTTATCCTGTTTGCCTAAATACGAGACAAGGTAATTGTACAGTGCCGTTGAGCACGATGTAGTACGTTGGCTCGCTTTGATATGCGATTCTAATGGTCATGAATTTTCTAATTTTCTTGAGGAATTTTTTTTTTTTTTCACCAAATTCCCTCTCAACTGTGATCTAAGTATGAAATTATCAACGCCCTTCCTCTGTGACACGTGACTCTGCGTGCTTGGGACTACGGGTCATCGCCATACATCTCCGTAAAGTTACATCATTTTTAAGAAGTTTTTTCTTTCGTGGCACAGCGGGTCCCATTAATGGCTTCAACTTATGGCAACATTGTTAAAAAAAAAAAAAATATATTCATCGGTCGAGGATGATGTTCTCGTCGTTCAGGACACGGGGTGTTACGAGCACCACCTCCCGGACCTCCCATTATCCGGCTGAGTGACCTCCGAGCCGGTCGAACCGTTCGAACTCGCGAATGAATAGCCCTCCATTCCTCGCCGTCGATCTCTCTTTCTTTCTCTCGATTTACCAATTTTACCGTACTAATCTCTCGATTGTATACAATCCATAGATCATTATCAACGAAATATGCGTAAATTAGCTCATAAAACATTGTATTCTCGCTCTCACCAGTTGTCGATGATACGCGGTTGTTATTTACGATCGATATACACCAATTTCCGGTTTACGATCTTACTGACTGTCGGCAACGCGCACGCTTGCCCCCCCCCCCCTCAACTTTCATTTCGATCGATATAGCCGATAGTATGAAGTATGTAAGTATTTGCTTACCGATCGTTGATACTATCCCTTTTTGATCTTATCTCCAACTTACTTCGTCACGTTCGCGCTCTTACCGACCGTCAAGGAAGAAGCCGCTTATTGGTTTATAGGGGCAGTGTCGAAGTTCAGAATTTGAAAAGTTCCGAAAGCGCAGAACCCTGAATTCGTTTGTGGCGAAACTTAAAGTAAAGAAGTAAAACTTCGACGAAACATTAAAGTTTCGAAAGGTCGAAAATCCGACGCTTAAAGTTGTTTCGGTAAAGTTTGATTTCGTTACTTCAAGTTTCGCCACTAAATGATTCGGGATTATGCTCTTTCGGAGACCTTTTCAAATTCGAAACTTCAACACCGCCCCGGTTTATACCCGGGAAAAAATAGTTTCGATCTCCGTAAATCGAATCTAGAACTGCCTAGTTCTTTTTTAGATCTACGTAGATCGAATTTTGATCTGGGTAATTATTTTTTTTGGTTCAAGTGGATCTTAATTTTGGAAAATTCTAGATTTACCTAGATCTCAATTAGATCCACTCAGATCTAAGTGGATAAACGGTGATCTAATTAGCAAAAGCCTTCGAAAACAACGTAAGGTCGAGTCGAATGTACGTAAATCAATCGTTGTATACGTTAGATCAACGTTGTTCCAAAATTGAGATCTGCATAGATCAGATTTGATCGAAGAAACAAATTCGTAGATCCAAACAATTTTTTTTCCCCCAAGTACACCAATCTAAGCCAAGGAACTATCGCTCGTGCAAGCACTATGTTAATTCGAATATCATCCCACCGGTACTAAGCCCTCTTCTCTTCCCCAGCCCCGTAACACGACCCATATTCCCGAGTATATTCCCAGACAGCCTTTTAACCCAAAAGAAAACCCCATCGCTACTGGGGCATGTACGACTGCTCGATTGCAAGCGCACTTTCATCGAGCTGCCTCGCGAAACGATGAGAAATTCGACAAAGTCTCGTACAGCTGCCCAGCGGATGAAACACAAAATTGTTTAGCAACGATCAAAAGCTTCGATATCGTGCACCATATGCTGCCAATGATTCGTCGATCGTTCGCTCTGGGGCAAACGGTTGAAAGCGATGCGCAATCAAAGTTTGAGAAGAATTTCAGTCCAAAAGGCTATCCGCGGGCCATAACGGTTCTTCCCGACAACGATGATGGTCCGTTCCTACGATGATCCTCGCGAACATCCGTACGAAGCCCTGCCACGATTGCCCCCCCCCCCCTAATGTCTAATCTCGCTTGGGAGTTTATTGTGGGAACGCTAGAGCCACTTGTTTCGAACTACACTGGAGAGTCGGCGTCCCCACATTAGGTTGTATCATACTATCGTTCCCTGTATATGCTGCGGATCCTGCTGTCCAACGTTCTGTCCAAGCTGTCCCTGCTGTCCCTGCATCATCGGGCTCTTGTTGCCCTGTATTATCGGCGGCGGATCGTACAAGCCGCCCAACGAACCACCAAGACCGGCACCCAAGCTCGTGCCAATGCCGATCGTACCCAATGACGGCATCGATGGCAATCCAACGTCCAGGATACCGGTATTACTCGCTCCACCGGCCGGTGTGCCCTCCTCCGGTGGAGTCACCTCGAGGCCGATCGAGCCGTTCAACGCAATCTTGATCGGATTGTGATTGGACGGATGGGAGAGTTGACCGAGGCCAATGTCCTCGAGGCTGCTCTTCCTCCTCGTGGTGAATCCCTGACGGAGCGAGTTGCTGCGTCTCAGTAATATGTCATCAACGACCCTCAGCGAATTCGAACGGCCGCGCAGGCTGCCGGCTACGGTGGGACTGTCCGGCAGGGAGAGCGAGTTAGATTTCGTGCTACCGAGAGGTGGTGCCCTAGCTAAACCGATACCCGAGCCCCGACGACTACCACCACCACCACCACTACCACAACCACCACCACCAACACCAACACCAACACCACCACCCGTTGTTATACCCGCCGATGCTACCGCCGCGCTCATCTGCGCTACAAGCTGCGCCGAGCAAAAGCTTATGTTGCTCTTTCGACGTGAATTATGACGCTCGAATGTCTTTTGGGCCGAGAACGGACTCGGACGTACGAGATAAACGATATCGCCCTCTTCGAGCTTCAGATCGCAGCTTGGATTTATTATCACGTATGAGAGGCTGTTGCGCTTCTCCGAAACGTCGTCGTAATCGGCGATCGGTAGATTCAACGATTCCATCCGTGATCTCACGAGATTTGCGATTTCAGCGCGTTCGATCTGCTGTGCATGATTGTCGCGCGCCTCGTCGGCCAGGCTCACCGAGTACTGTATTATTATTCCGTCCGACATGGAAAATAATCAAAGAGAAATAGTTCTCGTGTCAGTCGTTCATCGCGTAAGTATGAGAGTTCATTTGAATCGCGATTATATCGAACATTTTGAATCTTGGCATAACGATAAAATCAATACGATATCAAGGGTGTGTAATCACCGGTATCGCACGGTTGTCGAGGATTTTTTTCGATGCCGGAGATATCGAATCCTCTTATTATTTAGAGCAGAGCGAGGAATCGTGTGACTTCTGAATCATCGAGGCAAAGCGAACAAGACATTGACGAAGCGACACAAGATTCATGAACGTACTTCGAGAGTATTGAACACTCTTTTTGTACGTTTAGCAGAGACGAGAACGTGCAAAAATGAGCGTCACTGTAAAACATGCAGCGTTCATTGCGCCATAGACCCTCTGAAATTTGGTCATTTATTTTTTTTTTTTTTGAAAAATCTTATTATAATTGACCTTTTGTTTTTTTTTTTTTTGGTAAATCATGGCTCCCCATGAAAAGTTCATCGGATTCAGAGGGCTTTTAGCTTGAAACTAAAATGAACGATCATGCATTCGCGAGGTGTGTTTTGGATTGTTTGGCAGGCATTACGAGAGACAAGAGCGATTGGGCGAATGCGCGAATGTCAGTGAGTGAGAGAAAAAAAAAAACAATTCACAAACGGATAGATCGATGGATGGAATAAAAGAGATGATTATAATAATTTTTTATATCACAAGTGAATTTATTCGTCACGCTTTTTCGGTGACTGTACTCACGGTAGACGCGCCCTTGTCGCGTGTAGCGCAATTCGCGAGACACGAAGCGGCCGCGGAACGACGCACCTTGTAAGTTACCCCAACGCCCGTATCGCTCTCGGCGTCGGAGTCACCCTGCCGGAAAAAAAAAAAAGGACAAGCAAGACTACCCTTACTACGAGCAGGCTGGTCACCGTTTTCTTTTTGACAGTTTTTTTTTTTTTTCATTTTGTTTTGTCATATTTGCACAAGCTCGTTCTGTCGTCTGGCCCTGCAGACGCTTCGGGAACGATTACACGGATCAATCCAGTCAATATTTTAGGATTTTTTTAGACATTATGTATAACGGAAGCGTTGAAAGTTTGTGACCGTCTGGTTGGTAGAGGGGATCTGAGATTATTCAATGTTACTTTTTTTTTACGAAATTTTAAGAATTCAATAATTGAGGATCAAATGCAAAAATTATTAAAAGCATCTTGCTTGATAATAATTGAGCGATTAATAATTTTTGAAAATAATTGAATATCTGGATACTAGTCAAATGGCTGCGACAATAAATTGACAATCTTGATGTTTTATCAACGACCTTGACGATTGATCGCTTCGTGGGTTAATTTTGTAATTTTTTTTTTTTCAATTCCAAATGGAGCATCGAAATGCGAAAAGTAGTCAAAGTGGAAGAGTCGATGATTCAAAGTATTTCGGTTCATGATTAATAACAATCTCCATAATTAATGATGGTGACGATCAATCGTCGATTTTGATGATTTTATTAATCATCTCATCATATAATTAGCAAAAAATAATTGGACCCGATCATATCATAGGTCCATTTAGTTAGTATCTTTATTTTTTTTTTTCCTGTTATGAGAACGTGATCTGTAAATCTGAAAATAAATGACCGTCGAACGCATTCGTCGAACACCGCCATTGCTTCTCACTTTATCCGAAGCCTCTGTACGAAAAATCTGGTTAATCTAGTTCGATTGACTATGGTACCAAGATGCAGGAAACTAATGTTTTGATCCACTATGTGACACATCAACAAATCCTATGTATATATTTATGTGTATATATATATATATATATATATATATATATATATATATGTATATATGGGTTACATACATTTATGTGTGCAACGAATGTTAGGGTCTCTCTCTCTATCACATAAATAATCGCACGAATAAATACTTTTCGCTGGAGGGACATCAGAGAGGTTCGGAGGTTAAGGGTGTAAATTTAGGGATGAAATAAACTTGAAATATTTCTATGATGCATTATGAGATCTCTTCGATTACAACTAACTTTAAACTCTATTAGCTAATCCAAGGATTACACGAATACGATCTTAAATTTTCAAAAAAAAAAAAATTACAATGTAGAATAGTCGGTCACACGAGTGTATTTGTACGGTCACATGAGACTATAAGGGCAATCACGAGAAAGTCTTTGGAACTCGTTCAGTGAATTTTTGGGCATCGAAGTCTCAAATTTGATTAAGGGGTAACACCACTCTAGGATTTTGGAAAATTTGATTTTTTTTTTCGGCTTAAACAATATTTTAGGGTCATAAGAACAATATCCAGTCGATTCTATAGTGAGAAACAATTTTTAAAAGGTTCAATTCACGATTCTTCCACGGTGCCTCGGAGCGCGTGCTGAGCACGACGAGAACTTTGAACGGATTTTTCTCGAAATCACTTTTTTCAAATTGGGAGGACATACTTGAGCACCCTTGCATGGATCGATTCGAAATTTCGACAGTAGCTTCACAATTAAATTCTCTATTGGTGTATTTAGCCGTTTTTTCATTTAATGTAAGCTTTTTTTTTTTTATAAACAATTTACTGCTTATTTTTTGGCCAAAAATCGATTAATTTTTTCAAAAGTTCCTCATTTCTAGAAAATTTGATTTAAAAAGAAACCCCCACGTAGTCCCATAGGCAATGGTATATAGATTATAAAATTTGTTGGTTTTTTATTCCAGGTTTTATACTTTACGAGAAATCTCCCTCTCCTGTAAAAGAGTTTTAAAAAAAGGCGATTTCAAAGATTGGCTCTGTGGCCGCAATTTTGCATCGAAGTGATAAATTTTTTTTAAATGTGTTAAATAAACCCTCTGAAAGGAAATCCTATTCCTTTTTCCGTACTCCCAAAATAAATCGTCTAAGTTAGGCTTTTTTTTTCGGCCGTTGGCGCAGTGTTACCCCTTAAGTGATCCGGAATTGAGGTATCAAACGAAATCGATGAGATCTGTTCGTTTTTTTGTGTCTGAATGAATTTTTAATTCACGAAAAGTTGTCGTTGTTGCTATTGTCTAATTGTATGGATATTAAAAGGATGCTTCACGTAAATGCATTCCTAGCCAAAAGTGAGATTCGGTCATAAATTTGAGTGGCTGCTTCACAATCGAAGAAAAAAGTAAAAAAAATTAATCTTATGGAAGAATGTTGATTTGAATAAAAATGCAAAAAAAAAAAAAATTCTTCAACAGATTCTCAGAATACTTTTTTTCGGTTCACGTGAAATGAATTCGCGTTGACTTTGTAAGATGAAAAATAAATTTTTGTGCTGCATTGTTGACTGATTTTTTTTTTTTTTTCTATTTTACAAATTCATCGACAACTCATTTCTCGCATAATTATTATTGAAGTTTTTCAAGATCGTCAAGTACCAAAATTCTGATCGAACAAAAGATTCGGTTGAAAATGTATTCGTGAAAAATTCTCAAGATGAATGTCCCAATGTGAATGAGTTCACAAGATTTCATCTTATAAGTTCAATGCAATGAAATATTATTATTTTTACATCACGATATGATTACTAAAGCTCTCTCCATAAGTATTACTCAGTGCTAAGAATAAGTTAATCCAGACTGAAGAGTCCAGTTGAAACTCAACAATTTCTCTCGATGTACTAAAAATTCAGTCAGTTCAATTTTTAAAAAATAACAAATAACCCTGAATAAATTAATTTTTGATTAATATATCTTGATTCAGAAAAAAAAATTAAATAGTGTAAAAGTTTGGGTTTGAAAATTATTTTAAGAAAATAGTAAAAGTTCGTAACGCATAAAAATATTTTTCTTGGCAAAAAATGAAAGAAAAAAAATTTAATTGGGCTTGTTAAATCGACATTCCAGTGGGATAATATTGAACTGACGATTACTACGAAATAAATTTCATTGAAAGTATTATAAAAGGACCGAGACACCGAATTATCAGAATGCTATGAAAATTTTTCGCTAAATTGCCAAATTGAGGGAGAGTGGGAGGATTTATGAAAAAAAAAAAATTGGAAAAGCGATAGTGTGAGGGAGAGAGAGAGAGAGAGAGAGAGAGAGAGCGAGAGAGCACGGCCATGCGCTACTCACAGCCACTGCTCAACGTTCTCGGATTCCTTCGGGCCTTTTTGTGGTCTCGGGGCGGTTTTTTTTTCTCGCTTTTGCTTCTGTTTGTTTTTTCCTTTTTTCCTTTTTTTTTTTTTTTTTTTTTATTCATTAGCTGCACTGCGGGGAAAAAAACGGCCAATTGAAAGTACTCACGTTCGAAGTATCGGCCACGCTGGTGTCCTGAGTCCTGTAAATTCCGATAGGTATCTCGTACGTCGTAGAGCAAAGTTTTTGATAAAGCCTTCCGTAAGTCCTGATCCACATGTCTTCCTTCGTTATGGACATCTGACGATAAATCAAGAATCGACAATAAAAATGACGAATTTATTATTTATCAAAATACATTTCATCCCCTTTTCGAGGACAAACGAGACCAATGCAGTGAGCAGCCCTAATGTTTAAATCAATACATATATAGTCATTATAACGAAACAGCGTGCATTTGCCACATATAGTCTTTTTACTAGAGATCTGACAGCTGTTTTTCCTTATCTTTTGCATTGATCAATTATTTTTTTCCTCATTGTCATGAGCTATCGATAATTTTTCGTTACTTTCGTTTTAAAATTCGCGATCAAATGATTGACAATTTGTCCAAACGTTCTTTGCACAATTCTGTTGACAAAGTTAGAACAAAAAATGAAAATTTTCGAAAAACAAGCCAATTTGATTCTTCGATATTCAAAATATACGACACAATATTCACCGATACGTGTAATATAAAATATTCGAGAAAAAAAAAAATTATATCTCGTGACAATCTTACCGATGTGAGAAAACCCGATCCCGGGGCCTGATCGACACCAAGCAGCAATCTTACAAACGTTATCACGTAATCCTTGACGAATGCCTGATAGAGCAGTGTATCGAGCATCGACGCGCTGAAAACGCTGCCAGCGGCGAAAGGCAAACGGAACATGTACGATATGTGAGAACCTCTCTCTTTTTCTCGCTGTCGTAGACAAAAAGAAGAAGAAAAAAAAAAATTGTTTGCTTTTTTTTTTTTTTTTCATAATCGTCGATTACATCGGAATATTCGAAAAGAGTGAATTAAAAAAAAAAATTCTAAAGCCATAGCCTTGGTTGATCGATATAGGAGAGATTCGAGGAGAATTAAGAGATTTACTACTGAGATTATAATCGATAAAGAATATTCATGCGAATTTAAGGCGTTTCGATACCACTTTTGAAAATATTACCATCAACTTATTTAATAAATGACAGATATATAAAACGGGAACTGCTCAAGTTTGATGTCGATCCACCGTGTCGTTTTTGTAAAAATAATTTTCATAAAACGGAGAGTAAATGGGAGCAATATTTGTCTGAGCTGTCAATTCCATTAAAATATTACCACCCGCATGAAATTTATGTCAGATCTTTATCAGATCTTTAAAATTACTGTCAACAAAATTTTTAATAGGTTCCTGCATCCGGTTTATCAGTTACAAGCCAAATCATAAGCTGACGCGTGAAAAATAAATATTTTCAGAATAAAAGCGAGTGATTAGTTGGCAACGTTGGAAGCATTCACGAGAGCGCGCAATTTGAAACGTACTAAAGAAGGAAAGATAAATGTACAGTCGTGAATAAGTTATTGCGCACGCGCGAGTCTGACAGGTTGGCCAACGGTAAAACATTCGATCAACGTTGTTGCCACGACTCAATAAATTAAAGTCGTTACTTTTTAATGCAAAATAGTTCGGTGATAGAAGAAAAATATCATTATACTATTGTGATATAAAAATATGGACCCGAAAAATTTTCTACGAAAAATCGTATCGATTTAAGGTCATTTGATGGAAAAAAAAAAATTTAGCGAGCCACAGTTGCAATCCTGCAGAAAAGCATTGGATTTTTCTGTAGATCTCTTGATCGGATAAAGTGATATCGAATTGCTTTAAGGGAGGTTTCTATCGTGTTGGGCCAAAAAAATGTTCCACTTTTTCGCCAATTTTTTATGCGCAAAATATTATATACAGAATTTTGATATTTGGCATGTTCACTAAAGCGTTCGTGATAATATCTTTTAAAGCTTGACAAAACATGCCCCGAGCAGAAATTCATTCAGGCTGCCTGATGATTCATCAGGGCCTGATCAGGTATCAATAAGGGGTGCCTGATCCGGCGTGCCTTATTAATGCCAGATAAGGGCCTGATTAGGTACCAATAAGGCGTGCCTGATCCAGCGTGCCTAATTTGTGTCAGATAAGGGCCTGAGCGGGTATGAATAAGGCGTGCCTGATCAGGCGTGCCTTATTTATGTCAAATATGGACCTGATCAGGTATTAAGAAGACACGCCTGATCTGGCGTGCCTTATTTGTGTCAGATAAGGGCCTGAGCAGGTATGAATAAGATGTGCCTGATCCGGCGTGCCTTATTTATGTCAAATATGGACCTGATCAGGTATTAAAAAGGCACGCCTGATCTGGCGTGCCTTATTTGTGTCAGATAAGGGCCTGAGCAGGTATGAATAAGGCGTGTCTGATCCGGCGTGCCTTATTTATGTCAAATATGGACCTTATCAGGTATTAAGAAGGCGTGCCTAATCTGGCGTGCCTTATTTGTGTCAGATAAGGGCCTGAGAAGGTATGAATAAGGCGTGCTTGATCCGGCGTGCCTTATTTATGTCAAATATGGACCTGATCAGGTATTAAGAAGGCGTGCCTGATCTGGCGTGCCTTATTTGTGTCAGATAAGGGCCTGATCACGTATCGATAAGGCATGCCTGATCCGTAGTGCCTTATTTATGTCAAAAATTACTGTGTATTATTGTGTTTACGCAGTCACGTTGTTCTATCCAGCCCGTTGAGACAGCGACTTTTCATCAGAACTCATATACTAATGTCATTTAAATACAAGAAAATAATAAGGAACTAATAGCGTAGTGGTAACGTGTCAGTCGTTAGGTAGGTCGTTAGGTAGGTCTCAGGTAAAATCTTAGGTAGGCTCAAAATTAATTTCGACGGAAAAACGTCCGGACTATGAAGCCGGAAACACTCGTAAAAAAAAATAATCTCCAAATTTTTAATTTTTTTTTAAAATGATTATTTAAGAATCGAAAGTGCTGAATTTGTCGATTGGAGGGTAGTGGGATCAAATCCCGGTCAATTACTTTTTTTTTTTTTTTTTTTTTAATTTACAGGGTTTTCAAAAATAATGGAATGTAACAGCTTCAAATTCATTCATCGATCATTCCTAATTGCTAATTTAAAAATAATTATATCTATAGCCGGACGAAATTTCTACTCGGGCTTTATCAGGTCCAGATAAGGCGTTTTATCAGGGCCGGATGAAGCGCCTGATCAGGGCCGAACGAGGCGCCTGATCAGGGCCGGATTTACCAATGCGTTACACCCCTGATCAGGGCCGGAGTTATTTAGCCTGATCCGGGCCGGATTTGGTATTGTGGCAACCTGATCAGGGCCGGATTTCTCCCTGATTAAATTTCTGCTCGGGATGGCACTGGGAGTGAGAGGAGCCACGTGTGTCGATGCACCGGCGATGATATTCTTCGCTTGCGAAAGTCCAAACTCCTGGACAGGTGATCCGAAGCAAAGTAATCAAACATATTTTCACTTTGTACGATATTTTGTATAAGTTGAACTAGAATTATCAAAAAAAAAAAAAAAAAAAAAGTTTTTATTTTACGCACAAGAAACTGCAAAAATTTTTGGCAAAAAAATAAACTGTCCCTCCGATCGCTCACTATTATTTTACTTTTCAATGCTTCTCTTCTTCATTCCAGTTCAATTTATACACCAATATTGTACAAAGTAAAAATATCCCTCAAACGCTAACGCGATGGGTCATTCGTGTCCGGGCCAAAATGCAAAATGCGGGGAAAAATGCCTGCACGTCTCCATATTTTGCATGAAATTGTTATTAAAAATTTTTTTTTTTTTTTCGCGCGAGACGAATTATTTTTATTTAGTTAAGGGTTCAAAGAAGGCCCATGAATTTTTGCAGATTTTTTCAAAAGTTCTAAACGTGTGAAATAAGCGAAAGACAACGAACGACCCATCGTTATAGCTTTAACGGGTTGCTCAAAACATCGTTAGCTGACGAGGTTTAAGTTTGATTTTTATTGCTTCGGATCACCTGTCCAGGACTTGGGACTTGCTCAAGCAAAGAATATCATCGCCGGCGCACCGACATACGTGGCTTCTTCCACTCCCAATACCATGTTTTGTTAAGCTTTAAAATATATTATCATATGTTCAATGTAGATCGCTTGGTAAACGTATCAAATATAAATATTCTATATTGAATATTTTTCGTATAAAAAATTGATGAGAAATGGGACATTTTTTGGCCCAACAAAGTAGAAACCTCCCTTAATTGAAATACATATTTATGAATGAAATGAAAATAAAGTAATTGGTGATTTTTTTTTTTTCTAAATCTAATGATGCAGGGTGCTTGTTCTATGATCGAGTGAAGAATCGAGGCTGCCGTTGTAAAAATGTTCCCTCAGACCTCGAAATGAAAAATGGAAAACTACATATATATGTTTTGTAATGTATGAAGGAAATTTTATTACGAAATTCTCCGAGCAGAAATTTGCGAGACCCCCGATACGCTCAACGTAAAGTGGCTTTTCCAGCAGGCACTTTTTTTCTTTTAATGGCAAAAGAGAGTCTCGCAGGCATTTCTCGCTAACCTCGATAAAAATTCTACATCGCCATCGTGTCTGGGAACGGAGCAATATATATCGTGTAACCTCATCATATCCCGTTTGGTTACTTCGACCGAAGCACGTTTTTTTTTCTCGCTCGTGCTCCTTCGACATCGTCGATTCGAACTCTCAACGAAATTATACAATTTTCAAATTTCTCAATTGCCAGAAAGATCTCGGAAAGTATTGATTTCAAAAAGCTTTTTAGCGTTATATACTCGAGTCGATCGAGTATTCGGGATCTGTAAAAATTGTCTGACCTTGTTTCAAAGGACAATTCGGAAAACATACAAGTGCATCGATATATTTTACAAAAGTGATCTTCGTATATCACTGTCATTTCGAAATTTTTTTCGCAACGAGATCTTTCATCATCGCAGATGAATGCCCGTTTGGATCAATTTTTTTTTTAACTCGATTGACTTGACCACCGATCGCTGAAAGATTCTTTGAGTTTGGTGGAAAAAAAAAAAAAAAAAAAAATGATGAATTGTTGAGAATTTTTTTCGTGTTTACGTACGGCCTCGACGCTATCCCCCAAGTACTACGGGTGTTTGAAATAATTATATATAATTATCATCGTGACAGACAATATCGTATAATCACAATCAACTCGTCAGTCAGATATCAGTTAATCATCAATCAGAGGTCAGAGTGAGTGAGTTATGTGTTACCGGGGAGCCCATCGTAGGCTCGGCCGAGTAGTTGTCATCGGTAGTAGCACTGAGGAGTACCTTTTCCATTTTGCTGAGATGGAGGGCGTACTTGTCGTGAGCCCGGAATTGCATGAATCTCATGTTGCTCGATTGGGACAGCTCGGTTATGCTCTTTATGCTGGGAAAGAATCTGCGAAAATTTTCCAAGATATTGACAGCAGCAAGGGACAGCAACAAGGGATTCATTGTCAAATTAAAGAAAAAAAGAAATCTGTACCACATTGCCCTATATACTCTCTTTTACGTATAGTTATTTTTCAGATCTACTTGGATCAAAATTTTGGAAAATCATAGATCTACCCAGATCTCAATTAGATCTACTCAGATCTCTGTAAGATCTCAATAGATTCGAGTAGATAAACGGAAATCTAAACAGCAAAAGTGTTCCAACACAACATGAGGTCGACACGAATCTACGTAAAGTCACCGTAACATACGAAGATCTAGGTAGATCTACGATTTTTCAAAACACAGATCTACGTAGATCAAACTTTATCTAAAAAAAAAAAAAAACTACGAAAATCTACGTTAGATCCACGTACATTTCACAATTGTTTTAATAGATAAATTCAAACTATTCGCGCAAATATTTGCACGATATTACGTATAAGAAAATCGTCTGAAATCACGAAAAATATCATTATAAATGATTATCGGTAGAAGATAATTTTACTTGAACATCGTTTGAACGGCGACGATGGTGTTGCAGTCTGCCAATGTGTCCTCCTCGGCCGAATTGCTCAGCTCCTTGTTCACAACGACAACGTTCTCGGCGAGTGTTATGCCAGCGCGTAAAAGATCGTCGAGACAATCGATGGATCCGAGCATCCAATATACCAGAGGGAAATACGAGACAGCATCGAGAAAAGCAATTTCCGGTCGTCTCTCGAGCAGTAGGATTATCGGATTCAACGATGTTTTGGATCTGACGACGGGTTAATTTTTCATAAGTTAGTTTTAAAATAAAATGCGAAAAATTTCTTCCCATTTTCGTGAATTATCGTGTATATATATATATATATTATTATCACGGTTGTCAATTTACCTGAAGTGAGCTCGAAGGGGAATAATGAAATTGTAAATTCCGTTGCTCGCGTAATCGGCAGCCAGTATTATCGTTTTGTTTTGCCAATTGTACTCCTTGGCATTTCTGTAGCTACAGTGCTCGCATACCTGTGAATCGGTACGGTTCGATAACCGTTGAACAAATCGCTGGATCCCAATCTTTTTTTTTCTCATATTTTACGACTTCGATTTTAGTGGAAACAAATACGGTTAAAAAAAAAAAGTTAATTTTTCATAAACCCGGGGTAAACGTATCTGTTGCTTTGATTATTAATATTCAATATAATACGTTTACAATTAAATTCCCCCCGCGAATTTCCTTCATAAAGCTGTAGCGTTGTCCGCGTGGCATAGAAAACAACATACTCCTTGAAACTTTAACAGGCCGACCGAGGATACGGAATCCCGAAGAATTCAAGCGATTCAAGTGCATAATGCCACCGCAACGTTTTGAAAAAAAAAAAAAAAAAAAAATTTTGCAACATTATTTTCGGCCGTATCTTGGGATTTTCGATTGAAAAATTCATGTTTTTCATTTTTATAAATCTCAAAGAACCGACGACTTTACAAGCTGGTATGACTGACCGTCGTAATGCTAGCCTCTTTAAGGGAGCTTTCCAGTGTGAAATTTTCAAAAAATCGATTTTTTTTTTGCTTTATCGAATAGTATACACTCTTCCGAATATTCCCTGAAATTTTCATGCCGAAATTCAGATTATTTCGGTTACTGTACAGCATTTCTTGGAAGAAGGAAACGGAGCGCTACAGCTGCCGCGTCGGCCGTCACTTCCTCACTTGAAACTTTGAACGCGTTTTTCTCGAAACAGCATTTTTTAAAACGGTGTCCAACCTGGAGGGCAGAGTTTTAAAGCTATCGAGTTGAATTTTTTACACAATATTCTTAACGTCATTGTTCATCGTGCTATGGAAGTTTTTTTTTTTTTGACATCTTCCTATTTTTTTGTAAAAAAAACTGCCAAAAAAAATGCTAAAATCGATACTTTTTGTTCAAATCGGCGCCATTTTTGCAAAAAAAAAAAAGCCTCCATAGCACGAAAGCCAATTATATACCGATCAATAATCTTTTTGTGTTTTTTGTTTCAAATCAAAATTGTAACCCCCAACGTGGACACCACATCCAAGTGCATTTTCTGCAACAATTGTTTCATCATTTTTATAGATATTAATTAATAAATAAATCGATCTTTAAAAAATTGTTTTGTATTCTTCAATACCCAATTAATATACAAAAAAAAAACCAGACCGATTAGATTATTTTTTCTTTAAAAAAAAAAATCGCGAAAAACAGCGATTTTTCGGGCTGTCGCACTGGAAAGCTCCCTTAACATAACGTATCACGAATATCCCGGAATTGTCATAATATAATTACGAGAAATTTGATTAATCATTAACGAAAATCGTTGTAATCATAAAGAGACGCGGGAGCATCTTAAAATTAATGATACATATACATGTAAAAATCTCTTCTATAATGTTCTAAGAATTCTTGTAATTATTATAATTATGTTATTTATATTTGTTCATAATTCTATGTGCATACCTGAGCCAACTGAAGACAGCAGAGTGGTTTTTTTTCCTTAAGAAGATAGCAAAGTGTCGGTGATACTCCGATAAACGGCGACACAGGTGGAAATCCTTTGACAATTCTGCAAAAATCCGTTTTTCATGCAACAAATGTCACTGCTCTGTCGAGTGAGAAGATTTTTTTTTTTTTTTTTTACAACGTTGGGCAGTGTCTGGTAATGCGATGTTTCGAGGCTACTGCACCGGCAGTTTTTCAACGCATCGTAAAACTCGCACCACGGCCGTTTTTCAGTGATTAACGTACCGCCAGAATGCGATAAGACTCGGTACAAAATAATAACGCGTTTCTGTGTACGTGCCGGGAGTTTCCGAAAAAAAAAAAAAAAAAACTTCATCGCGCTGCCTCAGTGCGCAGCTCCAGGGTATACCGAATTTTTGCATATTATATGTTTTTTTTTTTTTTTTTTTTTTTTCACTTTCGTCATGTAATCCTTGTGCAAGATTGTCGAGTTTTTGGCGAAGTTTAACCGTCCGAAATGTCTCTGCGATCGTCGAGTACGATGATTTTTAAAATGTTCGAGGAACGAACGGGTAATCGAAAACGCTGTCTTTCGCTGGGATCGCGTGAGTATATTTCGCTGAGTTGATAAAAAAAAAAAAAAACTTCAAGTGCCGTAATTTTGCCCATTTTTTTTCCTTTTTTGTTTCGAAATTTTATTGAAAATCATATTTATGGAATTTGGTCGAAAGTTAGGATATATATTTTTTTTTTTTTTTTTTTGAACTTCATATTGCTTTTTGACTTTGATCTAAAGTTGCGTTGCTTCTTGAAATTTCGTCGAGAATGCTTTCGAATGGAATTTGTGAGTAACGTTACTTTTGGTATTGTCGTGAAAGTTGTATCACTTCCGGGTACATCGTTGACCATATATGGCAGTGATTTTGAAATTTGTCAAAAAAAAAAACAAAAAAAAATCACGTTGATGGCCAAATTTCGCCAAAAATCATGTTTTTTTTTTTTTTTTTTCACGCGATTTTTATAATTTTTTTCTTCTTTTGTTTAAAGTGTGTTTGGGATCATATTGCATAGGCTTGATACTGGGATGGCCGGAATCGTCGCTGAGCTACGTGCTCCTGGCGCAATGTGACAGTACATCATGCAACGATTCCTCGACGGTAAACGCTGGAAATATTCAGATGATAATGAAATGTGGCAGCTGTATCGGTGCGCTCGTGCCGCTTTTCATCGCCGACACGTACGGTCGAAGATCGTCCTTCGCCATTGCCGGTGTACTGAATTTAACATTCTGGTTTATTCTTGTAATTCTTCATGGACATTTGGTAAGAACGCAACAAAAAGAAAATTGATAATATATCGCATATACCGGATAGGCTGATTCAAAGAAATTTTCATTCGGCAGCGTGGAAAAGAGGCTCTCTCGTACAAGCATTTGTTGACTTGGGAATTTCAAAAAAAAAAAAAAAAAAAAAAAAAATGTTTAGATGCACGTCAAAATTGTCAGCTTTCGCAATTTTTATCGCGATCGCACGTGTATATATATATAGTTTCTACACGATGCCGCGAGCATTTCCTTGATCATTTTTATTTCATGTACGCAGGAAATTATTATCGTCGCAGCAATCGGTGGTATCGCAGCGGGAGTTTTCATTACGACGACTGCACTGTACGTGAGCGAAATTTCATTGCCCCATACGCGCGGTGCTAACGGTGCTCTTGTCGCTTTTTGCGGTTACGTGGGTGCACTCGTTGCCAGCTGTTTGATGTTCACCACTTTTAATCCGATGATAGCGTTGATAATGACTTCTCTGGCAACGTTTTTTCTCGCTTCTTTATACTGGTGGATGGTCGAGTCACCCTATTACTTCTTCTTGCAAGGAAAGGTAAAACCTGCATATGTTTTAATCCAGGCTTTTTGCTCTGTTTTTTGTTTTTTTTTTTTACTCTTACGATGAACGTTCTCGGAATGTTAAAATTGGCACATCATTTAAAATGGCTGCAAATCGATTCGAACGAGTTTATCTTTCGAGGACGACGAGTTGCTTGAAAATCATGAAATAATGTTCATAGAATTTTAATTAATTTCCTGATAGACGAATGTTTAAAAAAAAAAAATTTACAAAATTCAGTAGATCTCCTCCATGATATGGCTTTGAATAGAAATTTCTGCATACCCAGACTACGAAAAATCTCCGTAGATTTTTAATACGTCGAACTAATTGACGTATCATTTGCCCATGGAATTTGGTGAAAGCTGCACTTTTCTTCAATCGTTAATTCCCTTTAACTTTGAATTTGTTTCACGTGCCTTGAGTGTCCCTCAAAAGTGACGTCTATTGTGAATTTCGTCTTGACATTGCAATTTTTCTACGGCTTGATCGTTGCCGAATTCATTTTCGTATATTTATTATATCTTATCAAATGCAACGAAGAGTATTCTCGATGATCCATCCGCAAACGTATTTTTCCCAATTTTAATCGAAGCTGACTATGAACTTTGAGGAGGTCCTTAACATCAATTGGGGGAACGTTATGGCGCGGCGCGGGCAACGTGCGGGGCAGGTTGAGTTCGGCATTTGTTTCACGAAATACGTTTTCATTTTATTAATTTGCCATTACTCAGCCTCAGTTCTGTTTACAAATATATTTTACAATCGGCAAACGGTGAAAAACTTTCTTTATGTGGCAAATTATATCTATAAAGGTCTAATCTGTCGTTTAAGCGGTTCTTCGGGGGAAATGTTACCGTTTTTTTCACTTCTAAAATAATCTCTAATCATAGCTTCGAATACTTCTCCCATAAGAGTCCGCGTATAAGCGGCATATTTAATGTTTTTTTTTCCTCCTCAACTACGTGGTCAAAAAATCTGAAATAATTACGATGTATTCCTGGTAGCAGCACAAACCTCCCCTCAAATTTTAGAATCATTCTTACCGTTTTTCTCTGGGTTAATAACCTCCTTAAAACGCACATAACTCGTTTACTCTCGGCGAAATCTCACCGTAGCCTCTCTGCTCTCAAGAGACCAAGTACGAAACGTTTTTTTTTTTTTTTTTTCAACTCATTTTTGTCCCATCACGTAAATTCATCAGCTGACAAATTACAAGAAAAAAAAAAAAAAATCATTATTATTATTGAAATTGCAAGATTCCTTTTTTTGTTTCAATTCCAGACACTGGAAGCAAAAATTTCATTGAAAAATCTGCGTGGCGCTGCGACATTGATGGAAATAGATTCCGAGTACAAAACGATAGAGCTCCTCTTCATGGCAGATCAGAACGATTCGACGATCGAGAGATCGAAGAATTGTTGTTTATTGATGTCGATGTCGCGTAAGCGCAGATACGCGACATTCGTGATAATATTATTGTGCATAACGCAAATGGTGGGGGCATACGGTATGGAGGATTATTCAATGACATTTTTAAATGTCGTATCGCCGAATTACGGTCGCGTAGTTATAGCGTTTCTCGATGCTCTGTCAGTGGCAATTTGCCTGTGCGTGATTGAAAAATTTGGCCGAAAATTCTTGTTGATCGCGATATCGATCGTTGGCTCGAGCATAAGCGGCCTTATTCTCGCTTTGGTCGCTCTGATCGAGGGCGAGACGAAGGAACGTCATGAAAATCATGAAATTCCCACGCTACTTTCCGCAACGATACTCGGCCTATATTATACGATATATGCTCTTGGTCTTACACCGATACTGCCGATACTCACGGGCGAGATATTTCCATCCCGTTACAAGACCGTCGCGCTCGGTTGTTGCGTGTCATTCGTTTATCTCACGTCGATGATCATACAATTTACGTTCGAATTACTGAACGCCAGACAGGGTGCCAATTTGGCGTTTGCCTCTTTCGCTTTTTTCGGCGCACTCGGTATACCATTCGCGTTTAGCTGTCTCCTCGAATTACGTGGCAAAACATTGATGCACGAGATACAGGACGAATTCGACGAATTTACGATTATTTTATGCTGACGATCGTCATCGTGATGCGGTGAAATTTTTTTTTTCAGATCAATAAAAAATTTATGCAAAAAAAAAAAACGGATAAAAAAAGCTAACGGTGAATGTAACGTGTGATTTTACGAGCGATAGAAAAGATCGAAAAATTGGGTGAATCGGAGAAAGAGAGAGAGAGAGTAGAGGATCGAACAAGTATAGCGAGATATATAATATTCAATAACAATAGCAATGAAAAAAAAAAAAAAAAATTACAACAATAGTATTGCATATAGTGATTGCACCGCGGTGCATCGTATGGACTCACCCCTTGAAGCTGAGCACCGTAGAAGGGTGCGACGTAGCGTGCGTCAAGGCGTAGGCGTGTGCACAAAAGGTGATGCGTAAGGGGGGCAGACATCGAGCACACATATCCACGAATTTTGTTTTTTTTTTGTTTTTTGTTTTTTTTTTTTTTTCGTTTTGTTTGTTTGTTAAGGGTGTCAGGCAGGAGAGAGACACAGCGATGGTACGACGAGTGTGCAACGGGACACCACACACGTTGGTACACGCGTCGGACATACATCGAGAGGAACATTACCACACACATAGACGAACGTGAATCGACGATAATAGACCGGGAGCCCATAACACTTTTTCCATGTCTCAATTAGTTCAGGCTCGAAACTACCTTATAGATTCCATAAATCTGTGTCATGCATCAAAAAAATCGCATCGCCGAACAAAATCAGTGGACCAAAGATGCTGAACCTGCGAAATCACATACAAAAATATATCTATATATATAATTTGTATACATAGATATATTTTTGTATGTGATTATAATGTATGTGACAAATGTATATCTATATTATATACAAATTATATATGGATATATTTTTGTATGTGATTTCGCCGGTTCAGCATCTTTGGTCCACTGATTTTGTTCGGCGATGCGATTTTTGTGATGCATGACACAGATTTATGGAATCTACAAGGTAGTTTTGAGCCTGAACTAATGAGACATGGAAAAAGTGTTATGGGCTCCCGGTCTATAAGGGAGAAAAAGAAAGATCTCGCTCAAGGGACTCAAAGGTCTCCGAGTTCCTGCGGGATTTTTCATTCTCACTCTTTCGTTAGATCTAGTAATATCGACTAATTATTTCAGATGCAAAAAAAAAAAACAATTATAATAATAGTAGTGATAATAATAATAATAATAATGATAATGCCAATAATTAAAAAAAATGAAATCAAAGATTGAAAAATGATTGTAATTACTATTTTTTTTTCATTTAATGAGAATATACAAAACGAATTTTTCTCACGTTTCTGTCACGAAGATGACATTGATAAAAAGAATTAAATATTTATTGTCTCTCGGTTGATGCTTATGAAAATAATATTTTCGCAACGCATCGATGGAATTATTTGATAGAAAAGTGCTGGAAAGTTTAAAGAGTAAATTGTGCCAGATCAAGGAAAATTGAAGGAAAAAAAAAAAAAAAAAACGAGCAGGACGATATATAGAAAGAAAAGCGAGAGCTTACGAGAAAACGTTTAGGAGAGATCTGTCATGCCTCGGAAATTTTTTGCTATTTAATTTTGCAATTTTTACGAGATAAAAATTTTGAAAACAAATTGCTAATAATCACTGCCGCTCAGTGCGTCGGTGATTAGAAACAACAAGTGGTTAATCGAGTGATAAAACGATTTACCATGTGTGGACGAATCGTTTTAGTTTTTAATTTTGATTTTTTATTCGAGTCTAATTATTTTTAACACAATATATGGTTTCCGAGACATAGCGCGGTTTTTCCCTACTTCGATACGAGACAAGCACCGTATTTTTCCGTCAATCGAAACGAATGCTCTCAAATCCATTTTTCATCGGTGAGGCAAAAAAAAAAAAAATTGTGTTTCATCACGGGAGAGCATGAGAACTCCATTAATTTCATGATACGTGTCTGTGTTTGAATAATTAAAAATTGGGATGGTACGACTCGACGAGACATTATTAATAAAGTAATCAAAGACATTGAATTACCAATAAGATAGTCCTTGCACTTTAGCACCGATTCGAGAATTTTGTAAATTGAAAATATTTTAATTTACAAAAAAAAGAACTTTTTTTTTTTTAAGGCTTCAAAGTTTCATATCACCCAGCCGAATTTTTTCCGAAAAAAATATCCATTTTAAAATCGCAATTCTAAGCATATGGGATATGCGATAAAATCGGCACGCTGCAAGTTCAATTGAGCAATCAACTCACTTGAATTCTAGGGGAAAATTTAGTGATATATAAACTGAATTTTACGTGTCAGTGCTTCGTGGAATCGCGAACGAGAAATTTATAAAAAATATCAATATTACGATCGGTATTATTTTTCATCGTCTTCCGGAATTTATTTATCATTCATTGTATTTACGATTTATTATTTATCATCTGTAGGATTTTAGATATCTTTTTTGTCGATTACAAAAAAAAAATCACGAATACTCGTAATAAAATCATTCACTATCATTTATCTCTAGTAAACTATATTTTTTTTTTTTCTAACTTTCAACGATAAAGTTCCATTTTCGTCAAAGCTAAATAGAAATTTTGTCCCAAAAATCTAAAATTACGTATGAAAAAATTGACGGAAAATGAAGAAAAAAAATCTACGAGTCTCGTTTCTCCATTGATCACGGTACGTTTATTTAAATTTTTAGGAGAGAAAAGTGAAAAAAAAAAAAAAACTTGTCTATGGATAATCGACGAATAAACATCCTAGCAATTGTCTAAAATTTTAAGCAGCGTGTGAAAGATATTGCGATAAAAAAGAAAAAAAAAAAAGAAAACGGTGAGAGACGATATTATTTGACTCACGCAATTTTCTCGCTCGGTGATCTCCAGGGCACGTCATCGTCCATCTCGTCCTCGGACTCGTCACCCTCGTGATCCAATGACTCTTGACCCGGCAAATGTAGCGTCGAGCTCGTCAGCATATCTGGCACTGGGAGTATGCTGGGACGTCTACTCCCTAGAAAAAAAAAAAAAAAAAAAACCAACAAATATTTTGAAAAGGTGTAAATTTTCATGCGAAATTTCTAAAAATACGTTATAATTTACGAGATATCTCGTATCATGTGAAATTTAAATTATGTATTTCATGTACATTCGTTTGGAGTAAATTTATTTATTTATAGCTTCAATTTACGAATTTTCTTGCTAGCTACAATTTATAACGACAAATTTCGGGGTATGAACAAAAATTGACCCATCAACTTGACTGATCTGGCTGATGATCTGTCGGCCATTAAATTCACAAACCTCTTCTCTGCATGAGAATCTCCGGACTCAGTAGATTCGGATTTGGATCCATAGATCGTGGAACGTCCAAGTGATTACCGGTTATCGGTGTCTGCGGACTCGAGCCACCTTCCCTCAGGCACTGTCTCGAGTCACCGAGATTACCAGGATCAAGATACGTCGCTGCAAAGTCAATTGTCGAGCTTGAAAATCAGTCTCAAATTTACGCAAAAAAAAAAAAAAATTGCTAATTTCATATCGCAGAAGAGATTGATTGCAAAATTGCGTGAAAATTTGAAATAAAAGTTCGATTTGGATTCACAAATTAAATCAATTATCTCAAATTCCTAAGATGCGATCGCATTTTGTTTCTTTCGACGTATCATCGAGGACCAGAGTGTCAAGGATTCTTCGTGTATCATGATCGTATAGGGGTAAAAGGATTTTTTTTTTTTTTCGTTTGTTTTCACGAACATCGAACGTTGCGAAGCTTCGACCGTAAGCTCGAAGTAAAAAAAAAAAAAAAAAAAACGCCGTGTAACCGTCACGAGAACATCGAAAGCGTGCCACAGTGAATTGTCAATTGAAATTTTGTCAAAATCTGAAAATAATTTTTTTTTTTTTTTTCAATGTAAATTCTAGAAAAGCCAAAACTTTCGTGCGAGCCCATGAATATGCAAGACGAATTCTCTGGATAAATTTCAAGCTGCAAACGATCAAAGCTTGCGGGTAGGAGAAAGCACAAAAAAGCGAGAGACGAGAGAACGAACGAATGGAAAATAAAATTAAAATACTCAGCAATTGCAACGAGAAGCTCATCACGAAAAAAAAAAAAAACGTTTTCGATAAATAGTTGGAATGCACCGAAGCTTTTGTTGCGGAAAATTTGTGCGGAAAATAAACTCCAACAGAAAAAAATATTCGAGAATACCTAAATTTTTTTCCGCTTCATTATCATTTATACTTTTTTGTGAATAATGCATAACGCGAAATAGTTATAATTATCCAAATCCCAATTATTCCGGAATTGCCCCGTATATATTTGTAGATCTTGAAAAAAATTACCCCTTAAATTCGTCACATCGAGAAATCCCGTCGATTATTCAATTTTTCTTCATTATTAAATCGTAGATTGTCACACCTGATGGTCACCATATATGATCCGTATGACTTCATCGTGAAATGGCTGTTCAGCGCGCTTTATAATTGAACTTGTGGCGTCTCATGTACAATCGATATGCAAAGTCATTTTTTTCGAAAGATTCACTAATGGACAACTTTTGTTTTTTTTTCCAAATTTGATATCTCGAGACTATGATCCTGAATTTTAAGCTCAAAATATTAAAAAATCGAAAGAAATGTTGACAATTTTTTTTTTCCATCGAAAATAACTGTCACATTATTTTTTTCATAATTTTAATACATTTTCCTGTCTTTAAACTTCAACGTGGAATTTGTTCAGAATTTTCGGACTTTCAGTTTCTTAAACTGCAGCCCATCGAAATTTCGTTGGATGACGGTGATCCAGTGTGACAGTCTCATTACAAAAAAAGGTTGCAAGAGCCGAGGGTTAATGATAAATTCTGTTTGACTATTGCCGGGCTTCCCCTACATCAAATAAAAAAAAAAAAATTAAAAACTCGGCAACGAAACAGCGAATGATGATCCAAATACCCTATTATCATTATGGTTCAGTCAGTTGAATTTCCATTTCTAGTTTTTTTTTTTTCTTACGAATTATCAATCGCGAGAAAACGTATCGAGGGTAAAAATAAAATGACGAAAGAAGAAAAGAAGAAGAAGAAGAAGAAGAAAGAAGAAGAAGAAAGAAGAAGAAAAGAAGAAGAAGAAAGAGAGAAGAAGAAGAAGAAAGAAGAAGAAGAAGAAGAAGAAGAAGAAGAAGAAGAAGAAGAAGAAGAAGAAGAAGAAGAGAAGAAGAAGAAGAAGAAGAAGAAGAAGAAGGAAGAAGAAGAGAGAAGAGAAGAAGAAGAAGAAGAAGAAGAAGAAGAAGAAGAAGAAGAAGAAAGAAGAAGAAGAAGAAGAAGAGAAGAAGAAGAAGAGAAGAAGAAGAAGAAGAAGAAGAAGAAGAAGAAGAAGAAGAAGAAGAAGAAGAAGAAGAAGAAGAAGAAAGAAGAAGAAGAAGAGAAGAAGAAGAAGAAGAAGAAGAAGAGAAGAAGAAAAGAAGAAGAAGAAGGAAGAAAGAAGAAGAAGAAGAAGAAGAAGAAAGAAGAAGAAGAAGAAGAAGAAGAAGAAGAAGAGAAGAGAAGAGAAGAAGAAGAAGAAGATGAAGAAGAGAAGAAGAAGAAGAAGAAGAAGAAGAAAGAGAAGAAGAAGAAGAAGAAGAAGAAGAAGAAGAAGAAGAGAAGAAGAAGAAGAAGAAGAAGAAGAAGAAGAAGAAGAAGAAGAAGAAGAAGAAGAAGAGAAGAGAAAGAAGAAGAAGAGAAGAAGAAGAAGAAGAAGAAGAAGAAGAAGAAAGAAGAAGAAGAGAGGAAGAAGAAGAAGAAGAAGAAGAAGAAGAAGAAGAAGAAGAAGAAGAAGAAGAAGAAGAAGAAGAAGAAGAAGAAGAAAGCAAAGCGCAAATGACAAGAAGCTCAGGCTCATGCGACACTCACGGTGAACATCGGATGCGAGTAGGTTGTGATGTTGGAGTGTGGGCGTGCTAGGAAGGACCTGCAAGATAACCGGGGGAGGCATCGGCGATCGTGGCACGTTGACGCATATGTTGCGAACTTTGCCACGATTATCATCCGTTGCCTCCTGTCCGCGGATCGTATCGCACGTCACGTTACAACAGTTCTCTGTGTATCTCTGATGATGACCGATAGGACCATGGCCAATTGGCGATGATGCTGATGATGTACCGTTGCCACCGTGACCGGCTATGTTCGCCGTGAGCATCGTTATCGGTGTCGTCGTCGTTGTTATCGTCGTCGCGGCCGTACCGACGATCGATCCACTGCCGATCATCGTCGTTCCTTCGCTCTTCGTGTCGACGACAATCTGGGTCGGTTCACCGCCAGTACCGCTCTGATGATTTGCCACCACGAATGCCGAATTTTCCTCCTTCGTAATGCTCATGTAGTAACACGTGTCTGTCTTCTTCATTATGTGTCGGGGTCCTGGGTTTTTTTCATCGATTCATGGAAAATCGACGTGACAATTGTGAAATCATTTTTTTTTTTTGGGTTAAACCAATTATGTTTATGGGTGAATGCAAATAGCGGGCTAAATTGTCCAATTGATGAATCGTGTATGTGTATTTGATTCATGGAGGTTGAAATATATATTATCGAAAATATAATTAAAGATCCTCTTTCGATGGGAATTTCGAAATTCTGGATCTTAGTAGCAGATTCGGGCTACCGATTTAGAAATATTAATCGGTGATAAAATTTCCCAGAAAAAAAAAAATAACGCTGGGTATTAAAATCATGAGAATAGCAGCAGTCTATATACTGGCGAGTGAAAAATGACTGTTACAATTGCGATTATTTCCTACAAAAGTTTAATTTTGGTAAATTAAAAAAAAAAAAACATGTCTTCGGACAATTTCTTCTTCCTCCAGATCTATACATCATTTTAATTGGATATAAATTTGACGCTGAAATAAATATTAGCCAACTCTAATCGGCAAATCTTTTTATCCGTGGACTCCATCGATGGAGCTTACAATGAGATTTAATTAAAAAATCATCAATCATATTCATTCATTGGTCAATCTATCCCACGTGTATGAGCATAATTATAGCGAATCATATATTGTTTTATTCACCAGGATTAAGTAGTATCGTGTCCTCGTAAAATTCCGGAAGTTCCGCGGGTCTTACAGCGACCAGTGCAACTCCGTATTTTCGATGACTGTGAAACGAAGCATAGGTGAATGATTTACCCTCGTATTCACCGAAGAAACGAGAATCACCGAGAATAATATGATATATCTCGTTGCCTGAGCATTTTCCATACAATCGATGCCATTCTTCCTGCGACTGTTGGCCTTCCCTGTATGAATGATTTTTTTTTTTTTTTTTTTTTTTTTTTTTCTATTCGTACATCCCAAAGTTTCGTCGTCTAATTATATAACCTTAAAACTCGTTGCATGAACTCACTGTCCTCTGGACGTGTGTAAGAGCAGCGTGACGAGAGTCGATACACCCGGACACGTGCAATTGTTCGCCAGGATCGCATATTTGAACTCGTCCTCGCACACAACGTGCTCGGCGAATTTAACGTGTAATTTGTTCTCTGGACGGAAGATTTGCACGTACTGGGGAACATTCGGGGCAAAATCCTTGACCGCCCACGATCTTAAATTTTATTTAAAAAGAAAAAAAACAAATACAATTCCCAAATCACAAAGATATTTTTGAAGAAAAAAAAAAAAGAAAATTTCAAATCCCAAATATATGGCCTAATCTATTTTTGCTGTAGTTAAAATAAATTCAAAGGAAATTCGTTGAAAATTAACAAATCAGCTCGAGATAAAATTATAAAAGTTATAATGCCTATTGGCGGGAAGATAGTAGAACTTTTGTGAGAAATCGGAGTCATTGGCATAAAGACGACAGTCCCACAATAATCCATTAAGGTATTAAACGAAACAAAACAAAACAAAAAAAGGCACATGTATTCTGAAATCGCTGACTCTGAGTCGCTCAAAATGGGTGTACTTCCGTTTAGCCGATACCTCCGATTGATCTCAAATTTGGTATACCTATGTATTTTGACGCGCTGAAAACGAATATGACCTTCAAAATACCCGCAAATTTTATTTTCAAGGTCAAATCGATGAAAAATCGATTTTTTAGTGTTTTTCGCGTTTATTGCAATAAATATTGACGTTAGACAAAAATGTTTCCGATAAAAGTTGTAGGCCATTAAGCAATAGACATTTTTTGTGGAATACATTTTTCGTGTAGAACCACTGGTTTCGGAGATAAATGCGAAAATTGTTTGAAATTTGTATATTTTTAGAGACTTTAATCATAGCGCCATCTCTTAGTAAAGGTTCTTAGTTCGGTTACCCTGTTTTAGTATGAGTGTGTACAACAATGTGCGCGCGCGCGCGCGTGTGTGTGTGTGTGTGTGTGTGTGTGTGTGTATGTGCGTGTGTGTGTTTGCGTGCGCGCGCGCGCGCGCGTGTGTGTGTGTGTGTGTGTGTGTTTGCGTGCGCGCGCGCGCGCGTGTGTGTGTGTGTGTGTTTGCGTGTGTGTGTGTGTTTGCGTGTGCGTGCGTGAGTGCGTGCGTGTGTGTGTGTGTGTGTGTGCGGGTGTGCGTGTGTGTTTGCGTGTGAGTGTGTGTGTGTGTGTGCGTGTGTGTGTGTGTTTGCGTGTGTGTGCGTGTGTGTGTGTGTGTGCGCGTGTGTGTGTGTGCGTGTGCGCGCGCGCGTGTGTGTATGTGCGCGTATGTGTGTGTGCGTGTGTGTGTGTGTGTGCGTGCGTGCGCGTGCGTGTGTGTGTGCGTGCGTGCGCGTGCGTGTGTGTGTGTGTATGTGTGTGCGTGCGTGTGCGTGCGTGTGTGTGTGTGCATGTGTGTGCGTGCGTGTGTGTGTGTGTGTGTGTGTGTGCGTGTGTGTGCGTGTGTGTGCGTGCGTGTGTGTTCATGTGTGTGCTCGGTGAGTTTATGCACTGAAAGCAAATTGGACCGCAGGGGAGGGGGTTTGGGGGCGGAGTCCCCAACGGGGTCCAGGGGCGGAGCCCCTGGTGGGGTGCAGGGGCGAAGCCCCGCCGGGGGGGTTCGGGGGGGCGGAGCCCCCCCGACCTATCAAAAACGTAATTTTTATGATTTATTTTTCTTTTAATTCTTTTTAATATGAATAACAGTCCTTTCAGTTCTGGTTTGGTTTTTTGGTTTTGGTTTGTGGTTTGGGTTTGGGATGGAAAGTCTGTTCCAAATTTTAGCCGAATCCTATATAAATATAGTAAGAATGGACCTCGACATATGTATGGAAATAATAAGATGTCGCCGAACAATTTGACGCGATTTCTCTTCGCTATCGTGTTCAGGTTTTCGGTTGCGTTGGGTTGGGGTGGGTAATTTTCGCATTTATCTCCGAAACCAGTGGTTCTACACGAAAAATGTATTCTACAAAAAATGTTTATTGCTTAATGGCCTACAACTTTTATTTGAAACATTTTTCTCTAACGTCAATATTCATTGCAATAAACGCGAAAAACACTTAAAAAATCGATTTTTCATCGATTTGACCTTGAAAATAAAATTTGCGGGTATTTTGAAGGTCATATTCGTTTTCAGCGCGTCAAAATACATAGGTATACCAAATTTGAGATCAATCGGAGGTATCGGCTAAACGGAAGTTTATCCCTCAAAATAATAGCCGGCGAATGACGCTGCGTTAAAAATCGTGATCAATTAATGTGTCAAATCGTTCGATCGAATTCACCTGAGTATCGTGTGCTCATCAGCGGCAGTTTTGTCAGCATAATTTCTCGCAGCGAGAACGAAACAAGCCTCGGCTTCGTTCATCCTCGCTCTGGCGAGGTCACCGTCCTTCAGACACGAGCCCTGAATATAAATTACTCTCTGTGCCCATATGGGCACCTGAAGTATCATTCTCATGGTTGTATCGAGTTCCATGGGTGACAGTAAGACAACGTAATAATCCTGTAAATTCACGTTATCGACAAATATACAGCATGCAAGGAAAATCTTCGATTATTTTAGGTATATGAGAATTATAAAAGCTGAAAATACGTCAAAATTGTCATATGAGGATGTACGATGACTGCGGAAAGGCGTATTATAGCAGCAGGATTAATTTCGAAAGAATAATTTTGATATCTCGTCGTTGTGGTCCCCTAAGGAACGACAAAAAAGTCTTCAGAAAACTCAGGAAACAATTATTTTCGATTCAATCGAACGAAAAAAAAATGGAATAAGATCGTACATACTCATAATGTTTTCCCCACTTTTTTTTTCTATCAATATTAATAGTAGTAGGTACACGTCTGGCTATTCAGACGTTTATAATAACGGTTATTAGGAACAAAAACTGTTTCAATAGTTACAATTAGCTTTCCAAACGTTGCTACCATTGATGTTTAATTCATTGCCTCGCGAAGCTTAAATTTTCGCGAAAGAAAAAACTTCGTTCCGCATTATTTGTTCTGAATTACACGACTTCGTTTTGCATTTACACGAGACGAAGCTCAATTTTTCAATGAAAAACGAAATTTCTTGTCAAAAGAATAAACCAACGACCCATAAAAATACTTTGGCGCGCGGTGCGAGGCATTCAAATATATGGAGAATCCGGAGAATTAAATTATACGCGAGTGATCAACCTGTAGGAGTGGATGCGCGTAGAACTCGTTGAGAAAATCCATTATGGTGTCCGCTTGGAGGGTCGTGCTGCATACCACCACGTGCTTCTCGCTCTGGGCTCTGTGAGACGAGTACGAGCCACCGAGTTTCTGACGTTCCATCCAAGTGAATGCCAATTGCTCGAACTGGACAACGAGAACGAATCAAGGGATGAGAATTTCAACGAATTAAATAAGATAAAGTGGCCTCGTTTTTGCTTTTAAGAAAGCCATCGTGCCGATTAAATGGATTAAATAGGAAAAAATGGATGTGCCTTCGCATATCCATCTTTCATCTGTTCGTCATGACACATTTTTTCGTGAATCTTAATTATTTTTTTCCCTGATCTTCAAGGTTATTTTTGCTAGTTAAGAATTGTTGTAAAAAAATTTTGTGCACGAAGATGAAGCTTCCACTGTCCGTGGAAGTGAAGTATATGCTGAAAACATCGATAAGCAAAAATATATTGTTGAACAATGGTTATCAAAAGTATTTGAAAATCCTTGAAGTGTCACGAAGCTTCGGGCATCGAGCGCATATATCAACGGGGAGAGCATTACCAGCAATATCGAAATATCATGAGAGGGTGAGTTTGTTAATTAAATCACGGAACATTGATTTCACATCGCGTCTGGCCACGTTCGTGAGTGCCAAAATCGGTGATACCATCAACCGAAAACGACTCTGCCACCCGTGTCTATGCATCTGACACAGCAGCCCTCTCGAGTCTCTCTTACTCCGATGGACGAATTGCATCGCAGCATTTGACCATTGCTTTTCCCCCCTGTTCGGCTACCGGACCATCCGTCAATCCGGCAACCTGACGGCCCCTCGAAACCCTCTTGACGAACCTCCTGCCTCTCGGCTCTTGTCCTGCATCGGTTAACGCTTTGACTCGTCATCCCGTTCCATACTGATCGTGTTATAATGCCAAAATATTCACCAAACGATCGTGCCAATGAATTTCATTCGACAGCATGGACTTTGACGAAGGCGAAAAAAATTAATGCAATCAACGTCGTCGTTCGTGACGAAATGACGAATAAATAAAAAAAAAAAAAGTTTACCGTCATTCGCATTGATGGGAACCGGATACAAAATAGAGAAATTAACGAATACAAAGCCATTGAGATTCAATGCTCTCATACTAGGGGACATTAGATTGGAACGGGATCTGTAATTTTATAAATTGTCATAATAGAATCGTAATTAATTATTTTATCAATAACGATGAAACAAACTTTTATGTCTCTCGCCGCTATTGCACAATGAAAAAAAAAAGAAGTATTTCCTCAAGACGATTTCATCAAACGGAGATCATTCCCCGTGTCTCCGCGAAATTAGCATCGTATATAAAGAGTTTACGACTGAATTAAGTGTACAAAAAAAGTCTATGAAGAAAATTATGACGCTTCGTGGCCTCTGAATAAAAATGTATCGTCACACCTGCTGGATTAATCGTTTTCGTCATATATTTTGGTATGGCCACATAGGCGTCTCTTCTTCTTCCAAGGAATTCTTTATTAGTGTTCAAACGATTGAGATAGAGAGAGAGAGAGAGAGAGAGAGAGAGAGAGAGAAATAGTGAGAGGGAGCTCACCTGGGTTGGCAATACTATGAGCGCGACGCATATCATGAGTACCATGTAGAGTTGCGAGGGCCATATATCGGGCACGAAATCCCCGTAGCCGACTGTTGAAAATGTCACAACGACGAAATACGTGCTCTGAAATAGATTCAAGTGCCTGTGCCCGGCTCTTTGAAAGTGCTGAATTCCACAAACGCTGAAACAAAAGGGAATCACGATTATTAGTAATATAATATGATCGAAATGTTCAAAATGAAAATTGCCGTGATTGAAATTGACGAAATCGAGGATTACAGAGTCAAAGCTGCCATTAATTATATTCAGTCTATTTAAATCTATCTGATTACCTACGCGAAAAGAAAATAATTGATTAAGGATGTATCGGACGTACCTTCCCAACCAAAAGTGACTTTCGTCGACAATATTGCATACTTTATGATAAGATAAAAATCGGAAAAAATTCAACCACAATAAAGACGATAAGAAGATTAATTTTGAATAATAATAATGCCAAAAATTTATCAATAAATTGTTTAAACAAAACATTGTTTAACAAATTTTTTGGGAAAGTTGTGTTTTGACACGTGAAATGGAATTTGTTGATTTTTCTGACTACACGTGAATTTTTTTAAAATTTTCTTATTATTTTGAAATTTCGGTTTTCGTAAATTTTTTAATTTTGAAAAATGAAGGAAAAATCGTGAATTTTGGATATGTTTTCGTAAAAACGTTGTATATTACAATAATACAGAAAAATCAACGTATTCATTTCGCGTAACAAAAAAAAATTCCCTAAAAATTTGTTAAACAATTTTTTGTTTAAAAAATTTATTGATAACTTTTTTGCATTATTATTATTATTAAAAATTAATCTTCTTATCGTCTTTATTGTGGTTTAATTTTTTCCGATTTATATCTTATCATGAAGTATGCAATATTGTCGAACGGAAAGTCACTTTTGGTTGGGAAGGTACGTCCGATACACCCTTAAGCCTCATTTCAACAGCCCAGCTTCTCGTGAATCTTTTCCAGTGAATTAACAATTACTCGAGACATATTTTTTTTTTAGAAATTTCAATTTGCCTGGTCATTATTAAACGAACATTTTATATTCATAGGAACAAGTAGTTTTATCGTTTTTCATCATGAAAATTAATTGATCGATATTACCCGAATCCGAATAACGCCCACCGATCACACATTTTTTTTTTCTAATCGTCAAAAATATTTAGTTAGCTCTTGTGTTTTATGGTACATAACCCCAGTATTTTGAGTCAATGTATCAGAGTCCTCATCCACCTAAATATTTTATGAAAAATGTACATTTTAATGGAGATTCCAGTGCATCACCACAGGGACAGGTAACAGGATAAATGTGCTCGAGTTTTCCCAATGAATTTTGGCATATTTTTCTCATACCGTAGTTTCCGGAAGTTGTGACAACGTTAGAAACAATTTTCACGAAACGCTCGTAAAATTTATCCATGCCCAGACAAGTTTTCATTGCCAAAAGTTGCTTAAGCACGGTCTACAAGAAGATGCAAGTACACACATACACACGATAATAGCCAAAGAGTAATAAACATCTCTCTCGAAAAAAAAAAAAAAAAAAAAAAAAAAAAAACGTTCGAGTCGTGAAATAAGGAGTCAACGTTCACCGAAAGACGCGTCGTATATACGTATGCCTCCCTTAGCGCTTTTGTACCTTCAACCCTCGCGAGAGGATGGACAATTATTTAAAATGTTCGCTCGTTCTCCCTCGGTCAACATGATGAGACACCAGCGTTGCGACGACTGTGTGGTCGTCGATGAGCAAACTTCAACAGGGGCAAATATTGGCTCACCTAAACGGCTCTCGAGGAGGATTGCTCGTGGGTTGTGTGCCAGATCTCTCCCTGAGGAATCCAACAGTCGTGAGAACCTAATACGAGCAAGACGAGTCCGGGGGAATGTGCGACAAAAAAAAAAAAAAAGAGTAGAATAAACTTTGACCACCCAGCGAGTCTGGTCCATTATGCATGCGACCCCGTTATACGTATATATTATATTTTATCCATCCGTATGAGAATGAAATTTCACTATGCTGTATTCTATCGAGAGACAGCTATCCAAGATTGTGATAGACTGATAGAAAAATAGAATAGTTGTGCATTTATGCATCCCATACCCGCGTGTAGAAATTTTTTCCGGGCGCTGATAGGGGCCAAGTTAATTTTTTGGTCGTCAGGCTTGGGCCATTGTCGATTTGTCCCACTTTTTTCATTTGGCCCAATATATATGCCGTCAAACTAGGGCCACTTTATTCTGCCAATGTGAACCCGAGTTTCGTGGCGTATATATGAGGAATCAATTTGGGATACCCAAACAATTTTATAAACAGTGCTTTTAGATATATATCGTAGTATCGACTATTTATTTCGAGGATAAAGTGAACGAACGTCACAAATAAAAGCGCACAATGCCATTGATTTTTGAGATTTTCGAGGTCTCTATAACGATAATCAACGAAGAAGAATCTATTTTCATAGAATCCTCAAACGTAGTTTTGATTATACATTGGATGAACATCGGCAAGCCAGGTAAGTTTTGATATGCCCTCGTCGTATAAATACGTCCTATAATACATTCCCTATCGATCGTGGCATGAGCACGCCGGCAGGCGTAATTAATTAATTACTTTTTAAATTAATCGTCCCAGTTCTCACGGCATTCATAATCATTGAAAAACAAAAACGTTATTTCAATTGTGCGAGAGTCTTGGAATTTAGCAGGAAAAAAATACAAATCCATTGCATGCATTTGTAAAAGTAAATGTATGTTCACAGCTCGATAATTGATCGTTGAAAAATGTGCCAAAAGTGCATGTTCATCAGATATTGCGCATATTTTTTTGTCGGCTAAGCGCTCGCGTTGTTCTCTTTTCCAAATCACTGAGATGATAAAATAAAATCCCGACATTTGGGATGAAATTTTGTATGAGAATCAAGGAACGAGTTTGCTTTGCAGTAACTGCAAGTCTAAAACTTCAGCTTCAAGCTGCTGAAACTTCCAAGCTCATTGCTCATAATTTTCCAAGATTCTCAAAGTTTATTTGAGGCGGATCCCCAAATTTGAAATAAAAATATGCGTTCATTGCCGAAAAGTCGTGAATTTTCGAAAATTACGAGAAAGCAATTCGCAAACGACAAATTGTATTATTGTTTTTTTTTTCTTCTCGTTGTGAAATTTCATCGTTTATTATCGAGGTTGAATTTTTATTTTTATTTTTTTTTTTCATTCACCCGAGACTCGAATTCCTCATATAATTGGTAATGATAAAGCAATATTTCGACGAGAGCAGAGCATGGTATACGGGACAGAATGCTCGCGATGCAGTACATGCGCGTTCTCTGGACAAATGAACGGAGTCCTCACGTGTGCCTTTCATCCCGGGTATCCGGTGCAGAGTGATAAAAAAAAAAAAAAAGAGAGAGGAAATAATAATAATTGCGAGAGCATAACACACCCACACGCGTGATTACTTTTTACACCGCGGGCGCGTTCTTGTTTCACGACTGTCCCGCGGGAAACGAGCACGATGAGAGGGCAAATGGGGGGGGGGGGGGGGAGGATAACAGTCTATGTGTGACCGCACCCATATGTCGTAAACTCGTTTGTACGTACCCCATTCTCTCACATTTCCGTTCAGGCCGGACATTCATCGTTCGCACGGGCGGTGTGATATGAAAAAATACTGATAAACGAGATATCGCGTTTGCAAATAGGAAAAATTAATTTTACCCTTGTTCTTTAGTTTTTTTTTTTTTTTTTTTCAAATTTTTATCGTCCCATAAAAAATCCTGATAGAGCAAAAAATAACCGGAGGGCACGCATCGAAATTTCACGATATTTCGTAATTTGCGTATATCGGAATAATATTTATCCAGATTGAAAATTGTGAAATTTTTTCAAGCAAACTTTTATCAACGATTCTTTCGGAATATTTTTCCAGTATCGAGATAATTTCGTTAATCGTACGATCAATCTTTTAAAAATGCTCGCAAGCAGTGAGCGAGAAAATTTTCCAAATGGCCATCTTCATATCGTGAATATCGATTAAAAAAAAAAACTCGGATAATCGGGTCGATGGTTTCTTTAACGTTGTAATCCCTTGCCCGGTCTCATAAATAATTCAAGAAATTCTTCGACGTTTGCTCCGCGATACGACGAAAAGCTTCAAGTTGCATTGCTATTGCTTCTCCGTCACCCCCCCCCCCCCCCCTCTCGGTGTGTACACGCAAGACCACCCTCCAACAACTCCAGAGGGTGGCAATATAAAAAGCATTGTGTACTGCGTATCGCGTATACAACGTCACATACGTGACTCTTCGTATAAATAATAAATCATCGAGAGATCGATGAGAATACCATCTCGGGGTGTTTCGCTCAGTCTTCATGTATGCGTGTGTATGTGTGCTGGTCGTAATTATGTATTTATCAATGGCCTACATTACCGAGACGAACCAGGCTGTGAACCGTGCCCGTATATAGAGGTCCCTCGATTCGCACGAGTCACGGCTATATTCCCTACTCCTTTTGTCGCAACGCGCCGCCAATCGGAATATTATCGTCGGTATACAAATTCAGCCCCAACTTTGGATTCGTCACGACAACGATATGGCGGGAAGAAAGTGCCGCAGTGTCGTGCGTTCTATTATTGTCTATCCATGGCTATTTCTAGGCTCAGCTTGACCCCGGATCGACGCCAGGCTGACGATGAACTTTTCAGCCCTCTCGCCCCTCACCAACACCCCGGAGTGTCTTGGACATTTATATCGACGCTCTGTATACAATATGTGTGCAAACTCGAGACGATTTTCCATACCGAATGTACGGAAAGTGTGAGACTCGAGTGGTGGGGGGAAAGAAAAAAATTAATATTCGAAATTTTCAAAATATAAAAGTCCAAGAAAATGCTTTGCTTTTTTACGCAAGTTTACAGTTTATGGCTGATTTGTCACTGATAAATTTTCACCGACGTATTTCCGGTAACTCGCGAGGTCGGTGTTAATGATGTATTTGAGTTTAATGAAAAAAAAAAAACGATTGATTGCTGCAACAATTGATAACGAAGAATTCCAATAATTCGATAATGCAATTAAATTTATGATGAGGAAAAGTAGCGCATTCTATTTTTGCAAAACGTGAAGGGATTGAATCTTCAACGGGAAGGGTTGGAAGCATGGTAGGCGAAGTAGTAAGAGTCAGGATTGGGTCAGATCGAGGCTCGAGGTAGGAATAAAAGTCGTGCATTCGACGAGCGTGACGAGAGACGAGAGTTTGGGCACTCTATATATAGGGCTTCGCTATCTTTCCTCGCGCGAACCTCTGGAAAATGAAAAGATTGAGTTTACCATCCCTAATGGCAGAACCGACGACCGAGAGACTCGCTCGGGTTTATCGAATTTATTCTTTTTTTTTTTCCTCTCTCTCTCTCTCTCTGTCCTCTTTCTCTCTTTTTCTCGCGGTCGCTCATGGTTTCTATACTATATTACGATCGCTTTCTTCACTCGCAGTTTTTCACTCTTTCTCTCTATTCATTTTCATATTCTCGTGGCTCGTGTCGGGCAATGTATTCTTCTTTAATATTTTTTCTTTTTCTAATTTCAGCCGGATAATTCGTTCAAAGTGCCCATACGAAAATACGACCACCATCAATGCCCCGTTAGAGTTTTCGAAATCTTTTTTTTTTTTAATCTTTCTCATCGACGATGAAACGAGAATTTTTCCTCGGGAAATAAAAATTCGAGGTACATTTTTTTCAACTAATTTTTCGTAAGGGTGAAGAGAACAAGAAGGTTAAATTATAGATTTTTTTTTCTATTCTAAGGGCGAAAAGGAAAAGCGGGGAGTTTGAAAATGAGGTGAAACTCTTCGACAATGTGGAAACACGTGTGTGCTTATTTCTGAGTAGAACGGCAAAGTGGAACTTTCAGAGTAGGCTAACGGTATTATTGGGAAATAGCACCCATGATGACGAGAACGTTGAAGTAGCTATACGATATACGGTGCTTTGCACTCGAACTTTAATGCCGCGAGCCTCTTTGAATCGTCAGGAGGTCGCGCTGTACATATGACTATAAAGCAACGCCCTTATTTCCACAGATGCATGAATTTGAATACGTATATTTGTGTGTGAATATATAGATGGCTGATTCACCTGGATATTGTGGTGGGAATTAAAAGTAAGATTAGGCGAATTGAAGAGGTCTGTTATCATTGTTGTGACAAATTATACCCAATGTTTGTTAAATTGTGTGTACGTTAATATGTTTGTAAGTTTACAAACACCGACATTGTTTTACGATTGCAAAACTTTGCACCGCCCATTTATCGCTATAAGCAACGTCAAATATAATTTAATATCGCAGATTATGTCGCCAATTTAATTTTATCACAAAAATATCGTTTGCAACCATGGTTTACTGCTCGAACGTCATAAAAATGCACAAGCTGCAGTTATTATAAATGAAATATATTTATATTTCACATATATTTGAAAAATATAAAAGCATATGTATACTGCATATTTAACCATGTCATAATCCCGTGGAATACCTTCATGTAGTACCGTATCATATAATCAGCTATTACTATACCTACGGGACGGATTTTTTTTATTTTTTTATTAATATTCATAGTGTAAAAGCATGTATATTTGAATGTAGACTATGTGCATGATAAAACAGCTGATGCATATTCCGTGAGTGCTAATTTAATCGAGAGTCGTATGACGTGTCGTACATGTGTTTTCTTGATATGTATGTATATTCATGATACCCAACTGACGCTACAATCAACGTTAAATTCATCAACTGGGTGAAGCAAAGTTGCTGCACGTGTGGAGTTTTGATTTGCGTCGAAAACCCAATGGGAGGAAAGAGGCCTTGGGGGAAAAAAAATTTCGATGTCCGAAAATGAAGAGTGATTCTCGCGTCTCGAGAAAAATACATTCCCCATCTCTTGAGGAGCGTTCACCGTAGAGATATTTTAGAGTATATATATATATATTCTGTGCATAGGATTCGTTGTGGCAAACAAGTGGGTGCGGCACTCCTGACATCGGTTAGGATCGATGTTGGATGGACTCGCCAGCACAAAGTTCTACACCTACAATATATATATTTATATATATATATATATATATATTATATATAAATATATATGTACATGTAAGCTAACTTGACGACAGTTCGAGGGGGAAGGACTGGTAAGGGCTGTAATGTCGAAAACGTCGAAGATGGCTGACATGCTGAACCGTACCTCCCCCATTCTCTGATCACATAATCCAAGTCCTTACATTGAAATGATTCTTGAAAAACCAAAACCCTAGTCATACATAACCATTTGACTCTTGCCGTCGTGATACACTTGGAATGTCGATGATTTTTATTTCATGGCTTCTATTGATTGCTATCAATTCTTCCATCAATCCATTCATTTGCATTTTTTAAAATTCATCGAGATTATAACAAATTTCAAACGCTTCGTCTGTTAGAAAATTGGCTCATCTAGAACTTTAGCTGGCTCAACTTTACCGGAATACAGCCCTCCGGGAATAATTGTACCCAGTGATGACTCTGCGGGGGATCAGCGATCCTAAATGTCGATTTCATTAGAGGATATCGCTCGCCTGGGCAGAAAATAATGCTAATTTACGATTCTACGAGTTATATCTCATCCAAGAGAGAACTTTACCAGAAAACATACATATGCAATTCTTACAGTCTAATTATACCAGTCTAATTCTGTCCAAATACAGGTGTTTGGGCAGAACTCTACATATATAGTCAACAACTCTCCTGGACGACAGCTCACCCGAATGGTAATTCCACTAGTGAATATCATTTAGAAAAACCTGTATTGTTTTTTGATAAAATTGTTCCCGGAAAGTTGTTTCCCTGTATAGTTTTTTTTTCTCCCGAAGAGTTTCATTCAGGAGAGTCATAAATATCCCTTGAAATTGACTCCAATAACAAATTCTCGATATTCAATACGTAACACAATACACGAAACTTTAAGTGACGAGTCAGATTCAAACGGTAAGCTCGAGATTATCGGCCAGTCAAAATCGCAAATATACTTCCATACACTCCAGGTAACTGCATATTTGATTAACTGGTGAAACCAAAACATTCGTAGAGTTTTCAGTGATTTCTGTGATTACGAAATCGAATGATTATTTTAAATCATTTTTTAAACACTTTAACTCGAAATAGTACATGAACCTCGTAAAAAGAAAAATTCTGTTGAAAGTTCTGGAGCTGTTCTCCCTCGTTGCTTCCACTGCTAATTGAATCAACTATTAATCGTTGACTCAGTAAGGTGGCTTGCGGCTCTCGGGATGATGTAAACACCTCACGTATAAAAGGGTTACACATCTCTATGCGCATGTATACACACACACACACACACATACATGTACATGTTAGGCTCGTTGGGTCCGTGCCAGAGAAGCAACAGTATGGCCGTATATTCGAGAGTCCATGCAGAAAGTACGAAGCCTCGAGGCTGTTCGCAAAAACATTGACTGACCCAAGTTTGGTTAGTCCATTGTTTGTACCCGTGTACCGTATGATTTCGTGCATGCATGCCAAGTAGGACGCTGTATTTATTCGCGAGAAACTGATCCGATCCCATTTGAAATTATGCCACGTTACGCCAGAGCTCTGGACTACCCTCCCGGGAGTAAAAACACCATGTACTTCGAGGGCCGGAGAGTTGAACTCCATATAGTCTGCACGATGAGCTTCTGAATGTAGTTCTAACTTTTAGGTCTATTGGCGTAGAATTTTCGTGTTCAAGCCGTAAATTGAACGGAGCACATATGGGCGAATTGTACGAACAATGTGCCAACTTTGTGGACCCAACTTGAAGCTGAAGGATTAATGTTTGTTGAAGGTTCAATGGCAGTAGATTGAAAAGTCGTTGGAACTATTGAAACTCTTATTAATATCCATGGTTGTACGAAAAAGGGATCATGATTTGAACTCAACCAAACGGACACTTGCGACCGCTTGTTGGTCTTTACTTGGACAGAGGCGCCTGGGGAGCTTCCGATGTATTTGAGGGGCTTTCCTATACTTACTCGCTAGCCATTTGAACTTCTTTTATAATTTCATCCAGCGAAACTGGAGTAGGATCGCCATCGAGTCAAGTGAACCCAATCTTAACTACTGAATTTTGGCAAGATAAGAATATTATTTGGACTGCAATGGATTATCCGTTTTGATGAACCGATAGCCACCGTGCTAATAACACAAACCAGAGCCCGTATCATTTTAAGCACGAGTCATTAACGTTACTGGAGTTGAACCGGATAAATCGTATGAGCTAATCCAGTTTGGAATGGAACTAAGTATATATCTACAAGTTTCTTGCTGCTTTTCCCCGAGGAAATTCGAATCGTGATATACGTTCGTAAAATCCTCGAACCTTTATCATTTCGCATTCACAGGCATTTCTCTCGTTTCTCTCGCGTTTACTCGTGTGTTTCGCGTGTAATAGGAAAATTCATCTCACCTGGTAAAGACAAGGCACAGTAATGTGACACTGAGGATCATCAGCTGCTGACTCAAAGCCGATTGTGACTTCTGCATGGCTCTGTGCAGATCGTTCTGCATAGTCGTGAATGAAAATGAGATGTTGTTTGTTAGCGAACGAGAAAAACGAGTCTCATCATCGAGACGTTGAATTTACAGCACAATTTGTCCGCTTACATTAGGCTCTCAAATACTTACGAACATATTCTCCAGAGAGTGCTTGGCCAGCCAACAGTTGAGAAACACCGGTATGAAGAGATTTCGCATCGGTGGATAGAGAAGCTGAAACAGGAGTTCGTGAACGACATTAAGGTGTTACATTTTCGTTAAACGTATGTAATCACGATTCGAGGTAAAATTTACTCGAGCTTGCGAACACACCAATATTATTATTAATATTGTTATTCGAAAGAAACAAAACGAACTGTCATTCATCACAGACAATTGGAACAATCGATTGAACTAATAATCATAAAAATATAAATGTGATGCGATATTGCTTCCATAAAAGTAGGAACAAAAAAAACTTCTCGAACTATGATTGAAATAGCTTTCTTTGCAGCCAATTTCATGGTTGCAAATACAGTGACATTTTCATTGGTGGAAATATCTTATTATTTTGATGTATCAATGTAAAGTATAACCTAAAGTTCAACATAAATTTTTCATCTGTTTCTCAAGATTTCTTTATTAATTGTGAAAAATTATTCCAAATTATTAGTAAAAAAAAGTTGTTATGTTCTTGAAATAATTATGCACGATATCGTGAAGAAAAAAAAAAAAAACATTCACGATAAGAGAATAATTATTCGAAAGTCTTTTTAATTATTGGGGAAAAATACAAATTTGATATGTTCTCACTATAATTATTCATAATTATTTTACTATAAAATCCTTTTGAGCGTTTTTTGTCGAGGGCCTCTGCTTGGCTTGCATAAGTCCATTGATAGTACATACACACCGGTATAAAGGCATATGTCATTCTGAACGGGGATTAATATCATTATGAATCATCGTGCGTGTATGGACGTCGATCTAGGCCAATTCGTGGTTGAGCAATCGTGATTATAATCCAGGTAGCTCGACTGATATCGAACGTTTGGACACCTGATTATGCGGAATATTTGGCACATATACTTACCAGTCCCGACGATACGTTGTCAGGGCAATCTATCGATCGTCTCATTATCCCTTGGATACGAGCTTTGATCATCGGGAATTTTCGACATCGAAATAATCAAGCAACTTCTTTTTATCTAACTGTTTATCGACATATACATACAGGTATGGACTTAGGGGCTTCGTTAATTATACCGGATTGACATTTGGGTGGTGTGGAAAATTACGGTCAAACAAAAATGACGATGCTGGAACATGCAGCTATAGAGGACTCGCGGTCTTTGGTATTTGCATTGCGGCTTAACAAAGTATGTGTGTTCGCGCGTGTGTTTATTCACTGAAGTTTACTCGGCTGAGAGTTCGACGTCACGTGATTTTTTTCAGAATCAAACGAGTGCTTAATTATCCGAGGACGTGCCTATTAATGGAAGTGACAGGCGTTGGTTTACTGAAAGGTATGGAACGATATACAAAATATTCGTGTCGCATCGATCATAAATTAGCAGGCAGTCGATATTTAAAAAAAATGCATATAATTTTAAAAAAACATGAATAATTAAAACAATAATTATGAATCAATAAAGCTAATAATTACACAGTTATTGAAGGATAATAATTAATAGAAATTTAATAAACATTACTGATAGACAAAGGATCGAGTACTTTTCAGAGTTCGAACAATTTTTCAACGTCATAATAGTTTTGTTTTTTTTTTCATATGCTCGATAGAATCATGATAATTATTCCCCGTTAAAATAACCAGTAAATTTATGATTTTCATTACAAAAATTAATTACCCAATAGGATACAAATTAATTGGAGAACAGATGGTTCATTAATTAATATGAAAAGAAAAATGAAATTACACATTTCGATGATTATCCTCGTTAGTTTATCTCACCCCGTGTGATCAGGTCGAGCTTTTTTGGCCGATAAAAATTAGAGTAAAAGCAACTCAAGTTACACTCATGAACTCCCTTGCGGGAAAAGCTTTTATTAAAAGTCAGAAGCCAGAGTAGATTTAAAAAAAAATCTTTGCGAAACGAGTAAGCTAGAGAACTGGGACGAGAAGATATTTGTAGCTCCCGGTGGACATGAGTTCCTTTTTTCTTTTTTGGTACCAAGTTAAAAGCTCGCGATAAAACGAAAGGGACTGGTGTATCATAGAGAGCCTACAAACGGCGTGCAAGATTCAGGATAATATCAAAACCTATGAATGTTTTAAAACAAGCAGGTCTCTCTCTCTCTCCTGTCTCTTTTGTTGAAAAGTAAGTTTTTTTTTAAATTCTCTTGGGTCTGTGGTTGCTCTCGCTAAACTTGTATGAGCTACTAGACATACGGGGCGTTCCATGTCGAGTCAAATGGCTTATGTCCACCGGATGAGCGATTTTGACGGTTACAGTCTTTAAATTGCTTCCTCTCTTTGTCATGTACAAGATCCCGATTAAAATCCGTACAAAAAATATAATTATTGTGATAAAAACGTTATCTTCCGTTTTTGTTTTGGACGTGAAGAGGTTATTTTATTTTCACCACATTATTAATAGTTGAAGATACAACGAAAGGATCGCGAAACAAAAAGAAAAACCTTCATTTTCGTTTCCTCGAAATATCTCCCAAAAAAATTAGATCTTTTACTAGTATAATGGACTGGAGCTTTGAGTTATAATTCTTGTTATTTTTCCATTTAGCGATGGTAAACTCAAACCAAATAAAATTATCATCCAGCAAAAGATCCTTTCACTTAGCGTGAAATTCCCCATACATAATTGTATATATGTCTGTATATAGCGAAGCTTTAACGTCTGAATTTGTTTTTTTTTTCTCTTCTCTCTTGCTCGAATCATCCCGAACCACGTTTGAATTATTCAAGGATAAAAAAAGCTATGGTTGGAGCAGCCTCGTAAAGTTTACAATTTTCATAACTGTGGGCACGACAACTTGAGTCTCGTCGTAATCATATAAATCTTCTCGAATGACGCAGAACTCGTTGACGAGGGTTGGACTAATTTAATTTTCGAGGAGCTATAACGATCAGAGGCAAGTAACGTCATGCGTCATTACTGAATAGAAGACACGTGTAGATATCTCACCTTCCTCGTAAATTTACAAGGATATATATACGAGTGTGTGGAAAATTGATTTTATGAGGTCAATTCCCATTAAACTGGCAATTTTATCGATTAAGGGTCATTTATGTGGGCATATTATTATATGATCAGTGTGCGATATCAGTCATTAAACTGACAAGAAGATTATAATTTGGAGCAAAATGAGGGAAATAAAATAATAAATAGACACTCTAGGTTTTTTTTTCTTATTAGATTTTTTTTTTTTCATAGCCTGGGGGAAACACGACCTCACAAAGCTACTTAGCAAGAGTAAAGATATCGACTTGCATTAACGTTTCGTGTTACCACCAACGGATGTGAGCAGTGTATTAATGGCTTTCACGTATATTTTTTTGTTTATTGATATTGACCGGACTCATTCTCACGAGTCGTATAATCTACGATATATGGGTTTGTTAATCAATGACTACTTGGATGAAAAATATGAATAATTAACCGAATATTTTATCTATACAGCAGGATAGAAATAATTTCGATTGGCTCAAAAATATTTACTTTGACTTGGGCTCTAGAAAAATATTTCCTTCTGTATTAACTCTTACCGATAAAAACTCACTGTTATAAAAGACACGAACCGTCTTTGACAATCGCTTTATTTTTCTACAATTTTATCCGGGATACGTACGAAAAAAATCATCTCAATGCACTCTCTGTCGTTGATGAGGAAATAATGATTCTTTTGGATCATTTTTAGTAATGACACATCCTAAATTGTTTAAAAATATGCAAAAAAAATTATAAAGCAATGCATCATGTTTTAATGGTATACATTTTCATCTTTCAAGTTTCTTGGACTTAATTCAATTTAATTGCACTTTATTTTTGCTACGATACAAATAGAACTTGGCTCTCTATACAGACATATCGGGTATAGTGGGCTTGAAAAAGGCTAGTCGGTAGATGTCGGTAGATTAATGTCACAAGACGCAGTTGAATGGATTAAACGGTATGTTTTAACGGGGAAAAAGAAATTATTCGAGCATTGTTCCTGCTCGAAATTATTCAACGAGTCAGTCTGGGCAAAATTCGTCAAACGCGAATAACCATAGCATGTAAAATTGACGCGAACAACCAGGAGTTAAGATAGAGGTGACAATTTTTTTGTTCGTTTGTATTCTCTCAAGTGCATATTGTTCCGTGTGCGCTTATATACTCACCGTGATCGTGAATGGTATCGTGTTCACCAGTTCCAGGATGAAGTGGAAGGATAGCAGCTGCTGCCAGATGTTTCCCTGTGGACATTAGGAGGAAAGCTCAACATACCCAGCGGTATACTTAACAGTGTTAAGCGCGCGGATTGTTCGTTAAACAATCGGCTATAGTCTGTTTACTTCTTATATTTTGTACATCGAAAAAAAAAAAAACGATCTTTGCGTCTTATAAATTGAATAATAAAAAATTTTAAATATTCAATTACGCTTTGCTGAGTGCAATCAAAAACAACTATAATCATGATTTTTTTTTCTTCAGTGTATACATTTTCGAGATTACATATGTATAAGAAAATCTACTATGTGATAATACCAATATGAAAGAAGTAAATGGTGTATATAAATTGAAAATATGAAAAATAAATGTACGAGCTTTATTAGATAATCCAGATAGTTTGTTTCGTGTACGGTTTTTTCGGTTTGTTCCATCGTCGGTTCAATCGAGCGCGAGCCGTGTTTATGCATCGAAAATAATATAAAAAAACCAAAAAGGAACGCAAGCACGCCTCTCAATACTTTTCTCTTCCGATTTATATACGGAATCTCGTCAATCCAACGAGGTTGAAAAAGTTTCGTTGAAAAAAAACTCGACCATATATTGTCTTTCGGTGTCATCAGAGTCGTCGTATATGTGGACGGTTGCAGAAGCATTCTTTCACCCATTCACCCTCGTCTCTCATTGTCCCCCCCCAATGTCCCATATACTTGGACATTCAGTTGCGCACAGAGTCAACGAAATCGTATCATTACCATCAGCCACCCATTCAGACTTTATCGAGATACATACAGCTATGGTTATAGTACAAACGTGTACTTGTTTCAATTTTTTCCTATTCATACGCTGCCCTGTGTATGAATTCGAAATTCTTTTTTTTTTTCGAAATTTCGAAATCAATTTTTTTTTAATTCAGCGTTGGAACACTAAAAATGATCTAAGACATGGAAAAAATGGAAAACAATGTCTTGATGGAAAATGTTTGTCTATGCTAAAATAAATATCCTCTGAAAATAGATATCGCTACAACCCGAGAATAGTTCGAGCTGTCGAGCTAAAGAATGGAATAATTTAATAATTAGAGATTTCGGGTAATGACGGTCACCTTAAAACAAAGTGAGGTTTGTGCATTCAAGCCGTATTATTGCCATCATCTATCGTTATTACTGATCTTTTTTTACACGATTATTCGCAGAGGTGGGATAGTCGTGACGGGGTCTCGCTGTATTATTTAATATGCAAAAAAAAAAGATAAATAAATATTTGCCTATATTTCGCGCCCTTGGTGGCCAGTAATTCGTATACTTGACATACCACATGCATGTTCTTGAAAATTCGTCCAGTTGGGAATACGGACAAATTGTTTTTCAATGCAAATCTCTACGGCATCTCCTGTCAATGACTCTCATTTCTCCATCATCCCCTATGCGTTGAAGGTTTTTATTTACTCAGATATTAATTGAAAGACGCAAAGAGGATTACTTCAATATCCCGAATTGGTATATCATTCATTCATTACATATTCACGAAATTTTTGTATTGAGGGAATTGTCGATCAGCCTGGTTACGTCAACCGATAGGTCGATAGTATCAACGTGTATGCCGTTGCGGGAATATTCTGAATAAGGAGAAAGTAAAAGAGAGAGAAGGAAGTAAAAATATAGGGTTGATTTTGTGAAGTAATAACTCGTTCCGCTTTTTTTTTCCAGAAATTCCTCTTGCGAAATTGTTTTTTTTTTTCAATCAAATGTAAATAATTTTTCGAAATTTTTATTTTAAAAATAAAATTAAGAATCTTCAGCGTTCATAGATGTGGCATTTTTTTTACCAAAAACTCAATTCTCTGAAGAAGTCGAAATAGTTTATCTCTGAGAAAATGGACATGACAAGATGAAATTGTGTTAAATTTCCTAAATATGAAAACATCTACTCAGGTGCACTCATTTTTTGTTAATTGAACCATCTTCACTGTTCTTATTTATAAGAAATTCAAAGAAGTTTCTTTTTTGTCCAAAGGAATCTTGTCATTTTAAAATCTTGATATATCGTGCCAACTTCATAGCTTGGATCAAGAAGAGATAGGGCTTCCCACGAAAGGAATCGAGCACGAAGAGATAAAACATGATACGAGAGAAATTGTTTTTTTTTCTCCGATAGGGCGCGAGTTTCATAAAATGCTTTCTCGCGTCTTGCTGTAACATCCGCTCGTAATCGTTGCAGCGAAAGGAGTTGCATCCGGGGTGTTCTCGAGGTTTCTCACAGTTTTCCACGGCGTGGGCTTTCACACTCGGTGGATATCTCGTCGTGAATATAGATAAAGATTAACAGCGATACAGCTCTTCGTGTATAGCACACAGCTCGACTCGAATATTCTCTAGGGTTCCTGCTCACGATATCACCCATTGAACACCCATGTAAATATATATATATATATATATATAGCAATACACTTTTACTCGAGCAGTTTTTCCAGCATCCGTTCACGCTGTTTCTCTATATGTTTTCGATAAATTGCTTCGTTTGGTCGAGATAACGGGCTACTTATATACATATATATGGCCCACGGTATAGATCTGGTATGCTTCGCGTACTCACGCATGTAGAGAATTGTATGTACGAGTCTTCTAGGGTTCTTCAAGTGAAAGTAATATGTTTGTGTACCACACATCTATTTACTGTACCGTAAGGCAGCTGCGATGTAAATTCAAAGCGTCGAGAGGAAAATTATAATGCAAGGTATAATATAAGTTATAGTATCTACAGTATAAGGTGTAGTATAGAATATTATAAGAACCCGCGACCTCGGTGACATCCGATTAAGTAATATTTTCACGGATTTTTTAAGACCTCAAAAATATTTTTCTTTTTCGTCGAATCAAAGTTTCGTTTATGAGGAAATGAAATTATTTAAGTTGAATTTTGATTTAATTTGAATGGACGGGATCTGAGTAGGGTCCAAATACGTTTGGGGCGGGTTATATACGTGTGTTCATTGGTCGCATTTTCAGCTGAGATAAAATCTTTGCCCCGATCCTACAGGGGCTCTTGGTGAGTGGTGTTGGAAAAGGTTACAGAACGTCGGGGTCGACGTCAGGACGTCGAATTACACACGTATTATCCGAAGAGCCGAGTAACGGCCGTGACGCAAAACACCGTTATAACGTGAGAGTGGAATACGAGAAGAGAAGTGAAAGAGGGCGGCACGTCCTGGCAGCGACTAAAAACTTTTTTTCCCCTTTCGCTCTCTCTTTCTCTATTTTCCATTCTCTCATTGTCCTTACTCCTTGCAAAATCTTTTCTCCTTGCATTTTGCGACTCAGAATTCTCTCTCTCTCTCTCTCTCTCTCTCTCTCTTTCGTTTTCTCGTTCGGTTTTTTTTCCCGCTCGAGTGCCGCACACAGAAACGTAACCTCTAGCTCAAACGAGCTCTATAAGTTTCTTGAGAGTTCACCGTCGTCTAACCTTTGCATCTCTCTACCTGCCATAACCCCAATCGCTTTCTGTGTCTCTCTCCCTCCCTCTCTCTCTCTCTCTTTATCTCTCTCTTCGCCATATCCTCGGGGCGAGGTTGGCTTTATGTATCCTCGTCATATATATATTAAAACTAGAGACATCCCGACTCTTTTCAGTGGCTTTCTATCGCGGATCACCCTACGTTAGAGCGTCAAAACATAAAAAGCTCACCCGGTACACCCTTACAGTGACGTACAATCGAGGGAGTACTACCAGGAAACTCATCGGTTACGTAGGAAAGTGTACTTGACTCTCCGGCAACTTTGAGACGACGGCAAGTTATCTATGCATTAATCATTTCATATCAAAAGGGCGTATTATTCGTGCAAGCGCGAGCGATGCATAGAGTCTTCGAACGGCCAATCGTACTTTTTGACGTTACGCTTCGGTACTGCAGTTACACAGCTTTGAGATATTAAGGTTTCAGCCTATATACCACCTATCGGTTTTATCGTTCTATGTTAAAAATAAATCGTAGAGAAGTCAGTGGAAATATGGACCTATTTGCCTCTCCCAAGATCTGAGATGTATTCACTCGCGTATGAACAATTTATATACTTTATTCGCAGGAATCGCTACAACAACTCTGCATTAGGCACATTTTTACGTTCAATTAATTTGCCATGATTCATGAAAGACTCAGTGAGTCTCGTCCATTACGTTCCATCAGGATTCGTCGATGGTTCAACGCGCACGATCGCATCCAACAAAAATAACGTTAGACTTTTTTATCGCGCGAGTTACTCCGTT